>CM039678.1:276688062-277288062 GCA_022496015.1 Hordeum marinum
AGGGAATTGTATACGGGATTGATTGAATCCCCGACATCGTGGTTCATCCGATGAGATCATCGTGGAGCATGTGGGAGCCAACATAAGTATCCAGATCCCGCTGTTGGTTATTGACCAGAGAAGTGTCTCGGTCATGTCTACATGTCTCCCGAACCCGTAGGGTGTACACACTTAAGGTTCGATGATGCTAGGGTTATAGGGAAATGGTATACGTGATTACCGAAGGTTGTTCGAAGTCCCGGATGAGATCCCGGACATCACGAGGAGCTCCGGCATGGTCCGGAGGTAAAGATTGATATATAGGAAGTCTTGTTTTGGTCACCGGAAAGTTTTCGGGCTCATCAGTAGTGTACCGGGAGTGCCGGGAGGGTGCCGGAGGAACCCCAGGAGGGGTGTGACGACCATAGGACTTCGTGGTCCCTTAGAGGAGATGTGACAGCCCTTGTTGGGCTGTCCAAGAACTTCTAGAAAGGCCCATGCGGCTGGGATCAAGAGATAAAGGGTAAAAGGGATTTAAAAGAGGAGATCCACCTCCCTTGTGGGAGGTGGACTCTTCCTCAGCTTCGCCCGAAGCTCTCCTCCTTGGAGGAGGGGCCAAGTAAGCCCTCCCTCTCCCTCCTCCCATATATATATGCAATTGTTTGGGCTGATTTGAGACACGACTTCTCTCTCTGTCGGCGCAGCCCTACCCTTCCTGTTCCTTGTTCACTGTAGCGCTTGGCGAAGCCCTGCTGGAGTCCACGTAGCTCCACCGTCACCACGCCATCGTGCTGTCAGAACTCTTCCTCAACCTCTCCTTCCTCCTTGTTGTATCAAGGCGTTGGAGACGTCATCGGGCTGCACGTGTGTTGAACGCGAAGGCGCCGTTGTTCGGCGCTGAGATCGGAATCCACCGCGATCTGAATCGCTGCGAGTACGACTCCACCAACCGCGTTCTTGTAACACTTCTGCTTAGCGATCTTCAAAGGTATGAAGATGCAATCTCTCCCCACTCATTGCTGGTTTCTCCATAGATAAATCTTTGTGATACGTAGGATTTTTTTTGATTTACTACTACGTCTCCCAACAGTGGTATCAGAGCTAGGTCTATGCGTAGAATTTATGCACGAGTAGAACACAAGTTGTTGTGGGCGTCGATTTTGTTAATATGCTTACCACTACTAGTCTTATCTTGATTTGGTGGTATTGTGGGATGAAGGGGCCCGGACCAACTTTACACGTACGCTTACGTGAGACTGGTTCCACCGCCTGACATGCACTTGTTGCATAAGGTGGCTAGCGGGTCTTTGTCTCTCCCACCTTAGTCGGATTGGATTCGATGAAAAGGGTCCTTATGAAGGGTAAATAACAATTGGTATATCACGTTGTGGTTTTGGCGTAGGTAAGAAATGTTCTTGCTAGAAACCTATAGCAGCCACGTAAAAACTTGCAACTACAAATTAGAGGACGTCTAACTTGTTTTTGCATCATATGCCTTGTGATGTGATAAAGCCGAAGAATGTGATGTGATGCATTGTGATGTATGAGATTGATCATGTTCTTGTAATAGGATTCACGACTTGCATGTCGATGAGTTTGACAACCGGCAAGAGCCATAGGAGTTGTCTTATTTTATTGTATGACCTGCGTGTCAATCATAAACGCAATGTAATTACTTTACTTTATTGCTAAACGTTAGCCATAGTAATAGAAGTAATAGTTAGCGAGACAACTTCATGAAGACACAATGATGGAGATCATGGTGTCGTGCCGGTGATAGTGATGATCATGGTGCCCCGAAGATGGAGATCAAAGGAGCAAGATGTTATTGGCCATATCATGCACGGTATTGATTGCATGTGATGTTTATCATGTTTACATCTTATTTGCTTAGAACGACGGTAGTAAATAAGATGATCTCTCAATAAAATTTCAAGAAAAGTGTTCACCCTAGCTGTGCACCGTTGCTAAGGATTGTTGTTCCGAAGCACCACGTGATGATCGGGTGTGATATGCTCTAACGTTCACATACAACGGGTGTAAGCCAGATTTACACATGCGATACACTTAGGTTGACTTGATGAGCCTAGCATGTACAGACATGGCCTCGGAACACGGAAGACCGAAAGGTCGAACATGATTCGTATAGAAGATATGATCAACATGGAGATGTTCACCATGGATGACTAAACCGTCTCACGTGATGATCGGACACGGGCTAGTTGACATGGATCATGTGTCACTTGGATGACTAGAGAGATGTCTATCTAAGTGGGAGTTCATTAAATAATTTGATTATGTGAACTTAATTATCATGAACTTAGTCTAAAATTGTCTTTACAATCTATATAGTAGATCCAATGGCCAACGCGAATGTCACCCTCAATTTCAACGCGTTCCTAGAGAAAACCAAGCTGAAAGATGATGGAAGCAACTATGCGGACTGGGTCTGTGGCTTGAGGATCATCCTCATAGCTTCCAAGAAATTGTATGTCCTTGATGCACCACTAGGTGACCCACCCCTTCTCCCAGCAGAGCAAGACGTTGCGAACGCTTGGCATTCTTGCTGTGATGATTACTCCCTTGTTCAGTGTGGCATGCTTTACAGTTTAGAACCAGGGCTCCAAAAGCGTTTTGAGAAACACGGAGCATATGAGATGTTCCAAGAGCTGAAACTTGTTTTACAAGCTCATGCCCGGGTTGAGAGATATGACGTCTCCTACAAGTTCTTTAGCTGTAAGATGGAGGAGAATAGTTTTGTCAGTGAGCACATCCACAAGATGTCTGGGCTACAGAACCACTTGACTCAGTCCATTCCTGAGTTGTACTCGATGCTGAAATCAGCAGAGGTCGAGATGAAAAAGGAGCATCAAGTGTTGATGGTAAATAAGACCACTAGTTTCAAGAAAGGCAAGGGTAAGAAGAACTTCAAGAAGGACGGCAAAGCTATTGCCGCGCCCGGTAAGCAAGTTGCCGGGAAGAAGAAGAACAAGAATGGACCCAAGCCTGAGACTGAGTGTTTTTATTGCAAGGGTAGCGGTCACTGGAATCGGAACTGCGCAAGGTACTTAGCGGATAAGAAGGACGGCAACGTTAAAGGTATATGTGATATACTTGTTATTGATGTGTACCCAACCAGCGCTCGTAGTAGCTCTTGGGTATTTGATACTGGTGCAGTTGCTCACATTTGTAACTCCAAGCAGGAGCTGCAGAATAAGCGGAGGCTGGCACAGGACGAGGTGACGATGTGCGTCGGGAATGGTTCCAAGGTCGATGTGATCGCCATCGGCACGCTACCTCTCCATCTACCTTCGGGATTAGTGTTAAACCTTAATAATTGTTATTTAGTACCAGCTTTGAGCATGAACATTGTATCTGGATCTCGCTTGATGCGAGATGGCTACTCATTTAAGTCTGAGAATAATGGTTGTTCTATTTATATGAGAGAAATGTTTTATGGTCATGCCCCACTGGTCAATGTTTTTTTGATGAATCTCGAACGTGATGTTACACATGTCCATAGTGTGAGTACCAAAAAGTGTAAGGTTGATAACGATAGTCCCACTTACATGTGGCACTGCCACCTTGGTCATATTGGTGTCAAACGCATGAAGAAGCTCCATACTGATGGACTTTTGGAGTCTCTTGATTTCGAATCATTTGACACGTGCGAACCATGCCTCATGGGCAAGATTCCGAAGACTCCGTTCTCCGGAACAATGGAGCGAGCAACTGACTTGTTGGAAATAATACATACCGATGTACGCGTTCCAATGAGTGTCGAGGCTCGTGGTGGCTACCGTTATGTTCTCACCCTCACTGATGACTTGAGTAGATATGGGTATGTCTACTTAATGAAACATAAGTTTGAAACTTTTGAAAGGTTCAAGGAATTTTAGAGTGAGGTAGAGAATCAAGGTGACAGGAAAATAAAGTGCCTACGATCTGATCGTGGCGAAGAATATTTAAGTCACGAGTTTGGCACGCACCTAAGGAAATGTGGAATTGTTTCACAACTCACGCCGCCTGGCACACCTCAGCGAAGTGGTGTGTCAGAACTTTGTAATCGCACTCTATTAGATATGGTGCGATCTATGATGTCTCTTACCGACTTACCGCTATCATTTTGGGGATATGCATTAGAGACCGCAACATTCACTTTAAATAGGGCACCATCAAAATCCGTTGAGACGACACTGTATGAATTATGGTTTGGAAAGAAACCTAAGTTGTCATTTCTAAAAGTTTGGGGATGCGATGCTTATGTGAAGAAACTTCAACCTGAGAAGCTCGAACCCAAAGCGGAAAATTGCGTCTTCACAGGATATCCCAAAGAGACTATTGGGTATACCTTCTACCTACAATCCGCGGGCAAAGTCTTTGTTGCCAAGAATGGATCCTTTCTCGAGAAAGAGTTTCTCTCGAAAGAAGTAAGTGGGAGGAAAATAGAACTTGATGAGGTAATTGTACCTCCACTCGAACCGGAGAGTAGCGCAACACAGGAAGTTGTTTCTGTGGAGCCTACACCGGCTGGAGAGGAAGTTAATGATGATGATCATGAAACTTCAGAGCAAGTTACTACTGAACGTCGAAGGTCCACTAGGACATGTTCCGCACCAGAGTGGTACATCAACCCTATCCTGGAGATCATGTTGTTAGACAACGGTGAACCTTCGAACTATGAATAAGCAATGGCGGGCCCGGATTCCAACAAATGGCTTGAGGCCATGAAATACGAGATAGGATCCATGTATGAGAACAAAGTATGGACTTTGGTGGACTTGCCTGATGATAAGCGAGCCATTGAAAATAAACGAATCTTTAAGAAGAAGACTGACACGGATGGTAATGTAACCGTCTATAAGGCTCGGCTTGTCGCTAAGGGTTATCGACAAGTTCAAGGAATTGACTATGATGAGACCTTCTCACCCGTAGTGATGTTGAAGTCTGTTCGAATCATGTTAGCAATTGCCGCATTTTATGATTATGAGATCTGGCAAATGGACGTCAAAATGGCATTCATTAATGGTTTCCTTAAGGAAGAACTGTATATGATGCAGCCAGAAGGTTTTGTCGATCCTAAAGATGCTAACAAAGTATGCAAGCTCCAGCGCTCCATCTATGGGCTAGTGCAATCATCTCGG
Source organism: Hordeum marinum (assembly GCA_022496015.1). NCBI lineage: Eukaryota > Viridiplantae > Streptophyta > Magnoliopsida > Poales > Poaceae > Hordeum > Hordeum marinum. Next base: position 276,693,186 of record CM039678.1, read on the forward strand.
AGTTGGAACATTCGCTTTAATGAGGTGATTAAAGTGTTTGGGTTTATACAGGTTTATGGAGAACCCTGTATTTACAAGAAAGTGAGTGGGAGCTCTGTAACATTTCTCATATTATATGTGGATGACATACTGATAATGGGAAATGATATAGAACTTTTGGAAAGTGTAAAGGTCTACTTGAATAAGTGTTTTTCAACGAAGGACCTTGGAGAAGCTGCTTACATATTAGGTAGTAAGATCTATAGAGATAGATTGAGATGCCTCATAGGTCTTTCACAAAGCACATACCTTGACAAGATATTGAAGAAGTTCAATATGGATCAGTCCAAGAAGGGGTTCTTGCCTGTGCTACAAGGTGTGAGATTGAGTACGACTCAATGCCCGACCACGGCAAAGGATAGAGAAGAGATGAGTGTCATCCCCTATGCTTCAGCCATAGGCTCTATTATGTATGCCATGCTGTGTACGAGACCTGATGTGAACCTTGCCATAAGTTTGGTAGGGAGGTACCAAAGTGATCCCGGAGCGGAACACTGGACAGCGGTCAAGAATATCCTGAAGTACCTGAAAAGGACAAAGGACATGTTTCTTGTATATGGATGTGCCAAAGAGCTCGTCATAAAGGGTTACGTCGATGCTAGCTTCGACACAGATCCGGACGACACCAAGTCGCGAACCGGATACATGTATATTTTGAACGGAGGGGCAGTCAGCTGGTGCAGCAGCAAGCAAAGCGTCATGGCGGCATCTACATGTGAAGCGGAGTACATAGCTGCTTCGGAAGCAGCAAAGGAAGGAGTCTGGATGAAGGAGTTGATCACCGACCAAGGAGTAATTCCATGTGCTTCGGGCCCGATGACTCTATTCTGTGACAACACTGGAGCTATTGCCCTTGCAAAAGAGCCCAGGTTTCATAAGAAGACAAGACACATCAAGCGCCGCTTCAACTCCATCCGTGATTACATTCAGGAGGGAGATATAGATATTTCTAAAGTGCATATGGATCTGAATGTCGCAGATCCATTGACTAAACCTCTCTCACGAGCAAAACATGATCAACACCAGAATGCTATGGGTGTTCGATTCATCACAATGTAACTAGATTATTGACTCTAGTGCAAGTGGGAGACTGTTGGAAATATGCCCTAGAGGCAATAATAAAATGGTTATTATTGTATTTCCTGGTTCATGATAATTGTCTATTGTTCATGCTATAATTGTGTTAACCGGAAACCGTAATACATGTGTGAATACATAGACCACAACATGTCCCTAGTGAGCCTCTAGTTGAGTAGCTCGTTGATCAATAGATGGTCACGGTTTCATGACCATGGACATTGGATGTCGTTGATAACGGGATCACATCATTAGGAGAATGATGTGATGGACAAGACCCAATCCTAAGCATAGCACAAGATCGTGTAGTTCGTTTGCTAAAGCTTTTCAATGTCAAGTATTGTTTCCTTAGACCATGAGATTGTGCAACTCCCGGATACCGTAGGAATGCTTTGGGTGTGCCAAACGTCACAATGTAACTGGGTGGCTATAAAGGTGCACTACGGGTATCTCCAAAAGTGTCTGTTGGGTTGGAACGAATCGAGACAGGGATTTGTCACTCCGTGTGACGGAGAGGTATCTCTGGGCCCACTCGGTAAGACATCATCATAATGAGCTCAATGTGACCAAGGAGTTAGTCATGGGATGATGTATTACAGAACGAGTAAAGAGACTTGCCAGTAACGAGATTGAACAAGGTATAGAGATAACGACGATCAGATCTCGGGCAAGTATCATACCGATAGACAAAGGGAATTGTATACGGGATTGATTGAATCCCCGACATCGTGGTTCATCCGATGAGATCATCATGGAGCATGTGGGAGACAACATGGGTATCCAGATCCCTCTGTTGGTTATTGACCGAAGAAGTGTCTCGGTCATGTCTACGTGTCTCCCGAACCCATAGGGTCTACACACTTAAGGTTCGATGACGCTAGGGTTATAGGGAAATGGTATACGTGATTACTGAAGGTTGTTCGGAGTCCCGGATGAGATCCCGGATGTCACGAGGAGCTCCGGAATGGTCCGGAGGTAAAGATTGATATATAGGAAGTCCAGTTTAGGTCACCGGAAAGTTTTCGGGCTCATCGGTAGTGTACCGGGAGTGCCGGGAGGGTGTCGGAGGAACCCCAGGAGGGATGTGACGACAATAGGACTTCGTGTGCCCTTAGAGGAGGTGTGCCAGACCTTGTTGGGCTGGCCAAGACCTTCTAGAAAGGCCCATGCGGCTAGGATCAAGAGATAAAGGGTAAAAGGGATTTAAAAGAGGAGATCCACCTCTCTTGTGGGAGGTGGACTCTTCCCCACCTTCGGTTGAAGCTCTCCTCCTTGGAGGAGGGGCGAAGGCAGCCCTCCCTCTCCCTCCTCCTATATATATATGCAAGGGTTTGGGCTGATTTGAGACACGACTTCTCTCTCTCGGCTCTGCCCTACCCTTCCTCTTCCTCATTCTCCGTAGCGCTTGGCGAAGCCCTGCCGGAGTCCACGTAGCTCCACCATCACCATGCCGTCGTGCTGCCGGAGCTCTCCATCAACCTCTCCTTCCTCCTTCCTGGATCAAAGCGTAGGAGACGTCATCAGGCTGCACGTGTGTTGAACGCGGAGGCGCCATTGTTCGGCACTGAGATCAGAATCCACCGCGATCTGAATCGCTGCGAGTACGACTCCACCAACCGCGTTCTTGTATCGCTTCCGCTTAGCGATCTTCAAAGGTTGGAAGATGCAATCTCTCCCCACTCGTTGCTGGTTTCTCCATAGATAGATCTTGGTGATACATAGGAATTTTTTTGATTTACTACTACGTCTCCCAACAAAGGTATGTTCCTAGAAGGCATAATTATAGACTCAAAATACCGTGGGCAGCTGTGGGGACCAACTAACAAAGACTTGTTGTTAGGCTCGACCGAACTATAGCCAAAACGTGTCTTTGAACAAACAGCAGGTACCATGTGATACGTCTCCAACGTATCTATAATTTTTTATGATGTCATGCTATCATATTATCTGTTTTGGATGCTTTATATGAATTAATATGCTATTTTATATTATATTTGGGACTAACATATTAATCTAGAGCCTAGTGCTAGTTTCTGTTTTTTCCTTGTTTTTGAGTTTTGCAGATATGGAATATTAAATGGTGTCCAAATGGAATAAAATCGTTTGAATGACTTTTTCTGGAAGGAAACAAATGCAACAGGCTTGGATTGCACACCAGGGCACCTGCTAGGAGGTCATAAGCCTGGTAGGCGAGACCACCCCCCTGGGCACGCCTGGCATGCATGTCATCTCCTCGCAGGTCTCCTAACCCTATTGTTTGTCCTATAAATACCAAATATTTCCACAACACCAAAGAGAGCCACACAAATACTTTTCCACCGATAGAAGCCTCCGTTCCCGAGAGATCGAATCATGGAGCCTTTTCCGATAATCTGTCAGAGGGGGATCCGCTCACGGAGGGCATCTACATCAACTCTATTTGCCGTCTAATGATGCGTGAGTAGTCCACCATAGACCTACGGGTCCATAGCTAGTACCTAGATGGCTTATTCTCTCTCTTTGATCTTCAATACCATGTTCTTCATGATCTTCATGGAGATCTTCTCTTTATTCTTATATGCATGATTGCATATCCTTGTAAGTCTCTTCGAGTTATTGGTTTGGTTTGGCCAACTAGATTGGTAATTCTTGCAATGGGGGAAGTGCTTGGTTTTGGGTTCAATCCTGCTGTGTCCTCACCTAGTGACATAGTAGGGGTAGCGAGGCACGTATTGTATGGTTGCCATCAAGGGTAACAAGATGGGGTTTTCATGATATTGCTTGAGTTTATCCCTCTACATCATGTCATCTTACTGAATGCGTTACTCTGTTCTTCATGAACTTAATACTCTAGATGTAGGAAGGAGTCGGTCGATGTGTGGCGTAATAGTAGTAGATGCAGAATCGTTTCGTTCTACTTGACATGGACGTGATGCCTATATGGATTTGCCTTGGATAACTACATGATTATTTGCTTTTCTATCAATTGCTTGACAGTAGTTTGTTTACCCACCATGATATTTTCCTTCAAGAGAGAATCCTCTAGTGAAACCTATGGCCCCTGGGTTTACTTTCCATAATATATTTTAAGATCTATAAACCAAAAATACCAAAAATTCTTTGCTGCAATTTATTTATCTTTTACTTTCGGTTCTCGTTTACATCTATCTCTATCGGATCTAATGCTTGCAAATAACCGTGAAGGGATTGACAGCCCCGTTATAGCATTGGGTCCAAGAGTTTGAATTGTTTGTGTAGGTGCATCCATTGGTAACTTGCTTGTTCCTCCTACTGGATTGATACCTTGGTTCTCATCAACTGAGGGAAAATACTTATCTACTTCGCTGCATCACTCTTTCCTCTTCAAGGGAAAACCAATCAGTGCTCAAGAGGTAGCAAGAAGGATTTCTGGCGTCGTTGCCGGGGAGGATACACATCAAGACTACCAAGTACCTAACACAAACTCATCTCTTGCATTTACATTATTTGCCATTTGCCTCTCGTTTTCCTCTCCCCCACTTCTAAAATGATTTTAAGAAAATACCAAAAATATTTTCCTTTTGATTTGCCCTTCTTTCGTTTGCCTTTCGTTTGCTTGTGTGCTTGATTGCCTGCTTTGCCACCATGTCGGAATCTGGGGAGACTTTCAATGAAAAGGATAGTAATAATCTTGAGAGGGATTTTGATGACCTTGCTAATAACAACCCTCAAGAAGAACCTCCTATCATTCATACAAAAAAATCTCCATAGGTAGTGGTAATATCATTGGAAAAGGCCTTATTCAAGATTTTTTTACTTGTGCGGTAATGCTTCCTACCTTAGGAGGTTCCATTCTTAATAAAACTAATAGTCTTGCGGATGCTATAACTTTGTTAATAATTGAACTTGAGAGGCAATTCGTTCATATGCACCCTTGCATACAAAGGATTTTTCTTGAGTTCTCTAATATTCAGTATTCTTCTGTTAAGCGTGCCGCCACTATATTCCTAGCCCACGTGTTCAGATTTATTATGAAAGAGGCTAGTGAAATTTTTGCTCGTTATAGAATTAGTGGTGTATGTCCCCCCATTGAGGAGACCCTTTTTTATCAACAAGAGATAATGAGATTACAATCTCCAGATTATGTTGCTTATAACAAAAATTTGAGAAAAAGGGTCCCTACCGAGGTTTTGGTCGATAAGATTTCTGAGCTCAATGATAATTTTTCTATACAAAACAACATATTAGAGTTCATTCTAATAAAAAGGCTTATGACCTTCACCCAAAGGAAAGCTTATAATGATGAATTGATTATACACTATAAGGGACCAAAGGAGGAACCTATCCGTCCTGCGCTTGAACTTAAGAATCGTTATCCTATTAATTCAGCCCTTTTTATTATTTTTGCTTGCCACAAAGGAAACTTGATGCTGAAATAAGGGAGTATGATATGAGCATGGATGATCTCCCTTATTATTATGACAATACCTAGATCTATTGCGTTTTGCCTAGCTAGGGGCGTTAAACAATAGCGCTTGTTGCGAGGGAACCCAATTTTATTTTTATGTTCTGTTTTTGTTATGTTTTTGAGTGTTTCCCACGTTATTACTTCTATATTAATTGTGTTTTGGTATTTTAATTAGTGTTTGAGCCAAGTAAAATCTTTGGGGTGATCTATGGTAGTTGTTTATTTGATGTTGCTGAAAAACAGAAACTTTTGTGCTCAGTCCAGGAATTTTCTAAATGTTTCAGAGTGTCGAATGAATCTGAAATTCTTGCACACGATTGATATTTAAATTCCCTAGATTTTTCTAATTTTTCAGAAATTTTTGAGTTACAGAAGTATATCAAGTTTTCATATTGCACCACACTGTTCTGTTTTTGACAGATTCTGTTTTCTTTGAGTTGTTTGCCTATTTTGATGAATATATGGGTTGTATCATGGGGTATGAACCATGGAGAAGTTGGAATATAGTAGGTATAACACCAATATAAATAAATAATTAGTTCACAACAGTACCTAAAGTGGTGATTTATTTTCTTATACTAACGGATCTCATGAGTTTTCTGTTAAGTTTTGTGTTGTGAAATTTTCAAGTTTTGGGTAAAGATTTGATGGACTATGGAATAAGGAGTGACAAGAGAATAATATTAGGTATGCCCAAGGCACCCCAATTTATATTCAAGGATTCCAAAGATCCTAAGCTTGGGGATGCCTTGGATGCCTCGGAAGGCTATATTTTTATTCACCACATGATATGTGTTTTGCTTGGAGCGTCTTGTATGATATGAATATTTGCTTCTTAGTTTGCCACAATCATCCTTGCTTCACACAACTTTTGAGAGAGACACGCTGAATCGTGTATTTATTAGAATAATTTATGTGCTTCACTTATATCTTTTGATATAGGCAATTTTGCTCTATGTGCTTCACTTATATTTTTTAGAGCACGGTGGTGTTTGCGTTTTATAGAAATAATTGAACTATCGCACCTCACTTTTATTATTTTTAGAGTCCCTAAACAGCATTGTAATTGGTCTAGGTTATTAATTTAGTGCTAATATGATAGACATCCAAGAGGGATATAATAAAAACTTCCATATTAAGTGCATTGAATACTATGAGAAGTTTGATTCCTTGCATAAAGTTTTGAGATGTAAAGATGGTAATGTTAAGAGTCATGTTAGGAAGTAATTGTGATTTGGTAAAAATACTTGTTTAAAGGTTTGTGATTACCGTAGCATGCACATATGGTGAACCATTATGCAAGGAAGTCGGAGCATGATTTGTTTATAGATTGTCGACCTTTGTGTGAGGGTCGGGAGCACGCGATGGTTTACTCCTACCAACCTCTCCCCTAGGAGCATGCGTTTAATACTTTGCTTCAATGACGAATAGACTTTTGCAATAAGTATGTGAGTTCTTTATGACTAATGTTGAGTCCATGGATTATACGCACTCTCACCCTTCCACCTTTGCTAGCCTCTCTAGTACCGCGCAACTTTTGGTGGTACAACAAAAACCTTCCTCAAAACAACCACCATACACCTTCCTCAAAACAGCCACCATATATCTTTACTCAAAACAAGAACTATACCTACCTATTATGGCATTTTCATAGACATTCCGAGATATATTACCATGCAACTTCCACCATTTCTTTTGATGAGATGCATCGTCACTTCCATATTGCATGTAGAGTCATATTTTGTCATAGGTATCAAGTTGCAACTTTCTTTTGAGTTGTAAATAAATAAAAGTGTGACTATTATCCTTATTAGAGCATGTCCCATGTGAGGAAAGGATGATGGAAGCTATGATTCCCTCACAAGTGGGGATGAGATTCCAGACTTTACGAAAAATAAAAGAGGCCAGCAAAGCCCAAATAAAAAATAAATAAAAGAGGCCTTATATGACCACCAAAAAAAAATAAAAAAAATACAAAAACTTGAGAGAAAAGAGAGAAGGGACATTGCTACTATCTTTTTCCACATTTGTTCTTCAAAGTAGCACCATGATCTTCATGATAGAGAGTCCTATTTTTTCACTTTCATATACTAGTGGGAATTTTTCTTTATATAACTTGGCTTGTATATTCCAATAATGGGCTTCCTTGAATTGCCCTAGGTCTTCATGAGCAAGCAAGTTGGATGCACCCCCTCTTAGTTTCCTCTTGAGCTTTCATACACTTATAGCTCTAGTGCATCCGTTGCATGGCAATCCCTACTCGCTCACATTGATATCTATTAATGGGCATCTCCATAGCCCGTTGATACGGGTAGTTGATGAGAGATTATCTTATCCCTTTCCTTGACAACCTCCACCATACAATATTCCACCTATGGTGATATATCCATGGTTCACGCTCATGTATTGCGTGAGAGTTGAAAATGTTTGAGAAAATAAAAGTGTGAAAACAATTGCTTGACTTGTCATCGGGTTGTGCATGATATAGATACTTTGTGTGGGGAAGATGGAGCCTAGCCAGACCAAATGATATTGTAGCAATTACTTTATTTTGCCATTATATTTTGAAGAGATACAATTGCTTTGCTAGTATGCTTGAAACGTTATTATTTTTATGTCAATATTAAGCTTTTCTTTTTAGTCTTACGGATCTGAATATTCATGCCACAATAGAGAATATTACGTGGATAAATATGTTAGGTAGCACTCCACATCAAAAATTATGTTTTTATCATTTACCTACTTGAGGACGAGCAGGAATTAAGCTTGGGGATGCTGATACGTCTCCAACGTATCTATAATTTTTGATGATGTGAGGCTATTATATTATATGTTTTGGATGTTTTACATGCATTAATATGCTATTTTATATTATTTTTGGGACTGACCTATTAATCTAGAGCCTAGTGCTAATTTCTATTTTTCCTTGTTTTTGAGTTTTGCAGATATGGAACATTAAACAGAGTCCAAACGGAATAAAATCTTTGGAATAATTTTTTCTGGAAGGAAACAAATCCAACAGGCTTGGAGTGCATGCCAAGGCACCTGTCAAGAGGTCACAAGCCTGGTAGGTGCAGCCACCTCCCTGGCTGTGCCTGGCAAGCTTGTCGTCTCTTGGTAGGTCTCCTAACTATATTCTTTGTCCTATAAATACCCAAATATTCCCCCAATAGCAAAGAGAACCACATAAATACTTTTCCACTGCGAGAAGCCTTCGTTCCCAAGAGATCCAATTTTGGAGCCTTTTCCAGTAATCTGCCAGTGTGGGTTTCGATCAGGGAGGGCATCTACATCAACTCCATTGCCCCTTCGATGATGCGTGAATAGTCTACCATAGACCTATGGGTCCATAGCTAGTAGCTAGATGGCATCTTCTCTCTCCTTGATCTTCAATACCATGTTCTTCATGATCTTTATGGATATCTATGTGATGCAATACTCTTTTGTGGTGTGTTTGTCAAGATCCGATGAATTGTGGGTTTATTTTCAGATTATCCATGAATCCTATTTGAATCTTCTCTGAATTCTTATATGCATGATTTCATATCCTTGTAAGTCTGTTCGATTTATTGGTTTGGCCAAATAGATTGCTAATTCTTGCAATGGGGGAAGTGCTTGGTTTTGGGTTCAATCTTGTGATGTCCTCACCCAGTGACATAGTAGGGCTAGCGAGGCACATATTGTATTGTTGCCATCAATGGTAACAAGATGGGGTTCTCATCATATTGTTTGAGTTTATCCCTCTACATCATGTCATCTTACTGAATGCGTTACTCTGTTCTTCATGAACTTAATACTCTAGATGTAGGCAGGAGTTAGTCGATGTGTGGAGTAATAGTAGTAGATGCAGAATCATTTTGGTCTACTTGACACGGACGTGATGTATATATGCATAATCATTTGCCTTTGATAACTACATGATTATTCTCTTTTCTATCAATTGCTTGACAGTAATTTATTTACCCACCATGATATTTTCCTCCAAGAGAGAAGCCCCTAGTGAAACCTATGGCCCCCGGGTCTACTTTCCATAATATATTTTCAGATCTATAAACCAGAAATACCAAAAATACTTTGCTGCAATTTATGTATCTTTTACTTTCCGTTCTCATTTACATCTATCTCTATCGGATCTAATAGTTGCAAATAACCGTGAAGGGATTGACAACCCGTTTATAGCGTTGGGTCCAAGAGTTTGATTTGTATGTGTAGGTGCATCCATTGGTAACTTGTTTGTTCCTCCTACTGGATTGATACCTTGTTTCTCATCAACTGAGGGAAATACTTATCTACTTTGCTACATCACACTTTCCTCTTCAAGGGAAAACCAATGAGTGCTCAAGAGGTAGCAACATCCAAGACCTCCCTAGCATACATTTTACCCATATCACGACGACTTCTCAAGACCTCCTCTCCTAGGTCCATTCGCTGGCTGTAATCACCATTAAAGGAGCACACACCCCTCGAGAGCAAGGGAGTAGATGCGTAGATGGGCACATGGAGGACCTCAAGCCACCCATCAAAAACCATGGGTAAGCCACTCCTCTGTAAAGTTTGTCTTCAAAATAAAAACACATGTAACAGTTGCCTCAGCACTATGAATTTTAGGAATTCAGCACAAATAAAGATTATCCTTCGCGGCCTTTTGGCAGTATTTTATGTTACGTAAATTTTTTTCCACTCACTAGCGCAATGGCAAAACTCTTCGGCACATGTTAGATGCGACCGACTAATAGACCCGGGGCTTGGCTATAAACTCGCCCCAAGCATCACCACATCACTATTTTCCTATGTTCAGAGTCTCGAACATTGTGTTATATGAATTGGTTCTGAATTATGTCTTGGGTCAATGGTTGGGTTTCTGGCTCTTGTGTTTGCCCTCTTACGTTCTGCTAGTTCGGCTAAAATCGTGAAGGGAGAACCACTACGATTGCATTTCCAGCTCGCCTTGCCAAATACCTCAATGGAGAAAGCCGAAAACTGACTGTCGTAATAAGGGAGAACCATTCTTAAGTGTCAAATTAAGAAATGTTGGGGGTTATTCCGTGTTATAAGAGGGGTTTGTACCTTCACAAACCATGTGATAATGGTTTCAAACCTCGGTTAATCCGACTATCACAAAGTACTGGGGGTTAGTAACGAGCCCCCGCAGTCAAGCTCCTATGGATAAGTGAAAGCACTAAAGCCATATGGTCTGGTTGCCTTGTTCCCCTCACACACTACCACCTCCAGGTACCAATATATCAACTAAGGGTCACAGTGTGGAGGTTGAAACACCTCTTGTAGTATCTACATGGGGGCTGAAGCCGACGACTGTCAACTTTCAGTTCAAATGGCAACAAAGGAGTCAAAATAATAAAAGTATGATACATTGGGAACACACATTATAAAGCGAACTAGTCATATGGCACGGGATAGCATGCTCACTCATAAATTACATCTTTTGAGCATTGGGCCTCTATCGCCCGAGCACCATCCATCTTAGCGGGGAAGTAAAGCTCGAGGCACCTATGCTCCTTCCTAGGAGCTGGGGGTGTGGTAGTCATCTCGAGAGGCTTCACCCTTGGCCAATGCATCAGGGTCCTTGCAAAAGCCATCCGAGATCCCTCAATGCATATGAAGCACTTCAGGACTTCAATTAGGGGTGCGAAGTCATATAGATTCTGCACCAAGCCAAAGTAGCTGCTCGGCAGTGTCTCTACAGGCCACAGCCGGATGCAGAGGTCCTTCATAGTTGCTCTGCCATCCTATGCAACTCCATTAGTTGTTTCATTTGGTAGCTTAGAAGGTGATGAGTCTCGGGGGTCTGAAATTGCTCCGAGAACAGTCTCGGTTCAACATCCATATCTCAAGTCGCAAAGTGCCTAGCCACATCATTTGCACTCCTCGGGATATCCATGAAGGCGCTTGAGGAATTCCACACCCCTGAGATCAAGGCAAACCTGTTACCACCAAAGGTACATTGTAGTAAGTACGGCTTACCATCTGCGATCATCTTGACTTGGCGAAGTTCTTCTTCAAAGAACCGCTTGTCTACCAGCTCTGCTTTGAGTTTGGAGGGTAGCAAGGATTGCTTGGGTGCTTTGTCCATGGTATTTTTCTCGAGGGCCTCACACTTAATGTTGGCATCCTGGAGCTCCTACTGCACCTCGGCCACTCGAGCTCCGTCCATGTTGCTAACGATCTTCAGCGAGCTCAGTTCGGTAGCCGCTCGTTTGACCATCATCTTATGGTTTGCGGCCTCTTGCTTGGCCTTCTTCAACTCGGCCTTGAGATTTTCAACATCTACATTTATGGATGTAGACATAATGGGAAGCCATATCTTAGGAACAAAATCCTGAAAACCTCAATTAATGAGGAAAATAAGGGTACAGGTAGTATAATGGAAACTTACTTTGCATTTCGTCAAACCATTTGTTCAGGAGGTCAAGCTCCTCATCGGAGCTCTTGAGCTTCCGGTTCAGCCCGGTTAGTTCCACGGCGTTGGTGGCCACTGCTGAAGACAAGGCCTACGAAACAACTTATGTGAAACGGACTCCCAAGATGTTGGTTTTAGACCCTCCCCTAAATTATCTCCGAATTTGTTAGAATTTCGCGGGCCACAAATTGATTTCGTATTTATTCATGATTTTAGGTTCTTTGACACCTGGGCGAATTTTTCAAACTCACCCAAGGTTCGGGGCTACTATACCTATAAGGAACGCATAACCTTACCAATAAATTTCTCCTTATGAAAAGAATATTACATGGCTTACCTTGAAGCCCGCCAAGAGACCATTGAAGGCCTCCTTCCGTCCGCTATCAACAGACTGAATGCCTTGCAAAACCGCACCCATAAGGGCGCAATGATCTTCTGTGGGATCACTAGAAGGGTATGTCTTGAGGGGGTGAATAGACTACTAGCACAAATTAAAATCTACAAAATATCCAAAGTTAAGTGTTGACAGATTTTTGCAATTTTAGCATGTCTAGCACACCCTACACATGCAAGTCATCAAGTATAACAGCGGAAAGTAAAGACGTGAACATGGAAGCAAGGAGTTGAGATAGGGAGATCAAACACATGAAGGACAAAAAGATTTTTCCCGTGGTTCCGATAGGTGGTGCTATCGTATGCCCACGTTATGGAGACTTCAACCCACGGAGGGTAACTGTTGCGAGAGTCCATGGAGGGCTCTACCCATCGAGGGTTCCACGAAGAAGCAACTGTGTCTATACCATGATGGCCTACGTCCACGAAGGACTATCCTAACTCGAGGTAGATCTTCATGAAGTAGGCCATCTCCTTACCCGTACAAACTTCTTGGTTCACTCCACAACATGAAGTAGGAGGCTCCCAAGCGACACCTAACCAATCTAGGAAGCACCACCCTCCAAAAGGTAATAGGCTCGATAGTGTCGATGAACTCCTTGCTCTTGTGCTTCAAGATGATAGACTCCTCGACACTCAATCACTCTCTCACAGATTTGGCTTTCATGGAAGAGATTGATTGGGTGGAAAGCAACATGGGTAGGCTAGAGATCAAGATTCATATGGTCGGAATGGAATGGCATGATATCAACACATGAGTAGTTGGCTCTCTCTTAGAGAATATGATGGGATAAGAGGGGATCTGTTCAGAGTGCTTCTCTTGCGAGTGAGTGGTGGTGGAGGGGTATATATATGCATCTCCAAAAATCCAACCGTTACACCTAAAGTGACCAACTCAGTGACACCGATGTGTGAATCTCAGTAGTACCGAGTTCCTCCAAAGGTAGCAACTTTTGAATCTCGGTGTGACCAATATAGAAATCTCGGCGGTACCGATCAGGTGTCCAACGGTAATAATCCAAATCTCGGTGACGCCGATCCAAAAATTCGGAGCTTCTAATTTTGTGAATCGAGGTAACAGAAAGTTGACAAGCTGAACTCGGTGGCACCGAAGTGGGATCCGTTGCACCGATGTGCTAGGGTTTGGTAGGGTTCTGTCTGACTTGGTAAATCGATGGGGCCGGGTGGAAAATGTTGGTTTCACCAATTTTCATGAAATACTTGTACAGAGATTTGTGGGAGAGTTTCTGGGTGTTTCTGGTGACTATTACTTGTACACGTGGAGCATCTTGTTCACCAACAGTACCTTACCCCCTTTCAATTGAATTAGCTTTTCCTATGGACTCAAAGTGATTTATCACAAAGTAAAAAGTAGAGTCCTCTTGCTTGAAGCTTTGCCAGTGATATTACTTGTCCTTCTTCTTCTTAGGGATACTCTCCACACTCCTTATCCAGCCTTCTCTATGGACTTTATCTGAAATACACTAGATGAAAGTATTTGTCCAAGAGACAACATATGTTGTCATGAATTATCAAACCCACCTAGGGAGCATATTGTGCTTTTTATCTCCCCCATTTTGGTAATTGATGACAACATACAAACAAAGCTTCAATTTAAGATATGAAGAAATATGTGAAGACTTTGAAGGATACATGACTAATACAACCTCCCCCTGGATTTGTGCAATACATTTTAAGGATAGTTGCTTTTGAATGCATTAACACACACATGGTAGGAAGGGCATGAGAAGTCATGTATATCTTGTCAACATGCATCAAATATGTGAGAATGAAATGATTTCATGTTCAAGACTCACTCCTGAAAACAATATATACAAGAAGCAAGAGGTCATCTTGAACAAGAATATGATGCATATACTTACCTTGAGGTCCTTAAGCATTTAACAATGGGAATACACTTGAGAAAACAATGTTGCGTAACACAAGTGTATTTGATAGTGCAAATGCAAATGGAACAAAGAGTACCAATATTTGGAAGTCTATTTGATATGTCTCCAAAAAAGTATAGAGTTTTCTCCCCTAAACACAAATTGTGAAAGTTTTCCTCTCTCCCTGAATCATAAGATGTAGATATATAGAGTAGGTAGGGATGAGAAAAGTCTAAAGCATATGAGAATCAAATTTCAGATTCAGTCTTCTCTCTTCTCCTTAAGAAGTGTTTTTGTGATAATGGATACTTGATATTTGTTCCCCTTTATATGATAAGGCTACACTTCTTCTTCATGATCATCTCTCCCCTAAAGCATGAATGCTTAGATATTTTCCCCTTTAGTATTGTATCCCCTCCTTTGAGATTATCTATCCCTTTAGGTATAAGCCTTGAAGCTTTGATATCTCTCCCCCTTTGGCATTAATTTCTAAAAAGGTCAGACAAGGGACAGATAAAAGGAAACATTGAGTGGAAAGGGGTCCTAGATATTTAGGGTCATTGAGAGTATTGAGATAAGGATTCTATGAAAACAGTTTTTCTCCCCATTAAGATGTGAATAACCTTTTAGAATTCTCCTCCTTCGATGTAGGGATCCTTGATTATTTGAGGTTATATCTCTTGATGTTTCTACCCCTACATCATTGGAATCATTGAAGTGGTAATAAAACAAGGTAGAAAAAGTGCATAGAGGTCGGTGTCTTCGAGGCAAAAGGATTCGGTACCACCGATATGTGTCTCTGCAGTGGGACTGCAATATCGGTAGAACCGAGTTTTGTGATCGGAGGCTCCAAATTGGAAAACAGAAACTTGGCAACTTTGTCAATTGCAAAATTTCAGAAAGTCTCAAGAGAGTCTCAAAGATTTGCAATAAAATTTCATAAATATTTGCAATAAATTTTCATCTAGGTTAGGGTTGAATGGAAATGGTGAAAGAGCAACACAAGAAGGGTTCTCCATTCAATTCTTATGACTAGATGATGGGCGGTGACTAGGTCACCTATATTAGAGTATATTGACTTAAGGAGTCAAGCAAGAATACTTGATCATAGGTCATACTCATTGTTAAGCTCGAAATGGGGCTACCATTTTTCATTTAAGCATTTTGATGTCTTCATATCTCCTGAGTTGCTTTATCTCATGTCTTGGAGTAAAGCTATATTAAGGATATGAGTACATACCTTTGAGTGATGTTGATGATGTAGCTTGTAGGTGAACTTGATGTGGATGCTCAAGGTTGATGAAGTCCATCTTGAGTTGGGAGCAATCCTTTTTGTTTTCTCTCACTTTTCATCTACATAGGTTAGTCATGCAAGGAAGGGCATGATATATCTAAATGACTTGATACTAATTGAGAGAAACTGAGAACACATCAAATATGTCAAGGATATGTTTTGTTGTCTTGTTCCTTTCATCATCAAAGAGAAGTTGTGGATACTTGGTCATGACAAGATTGCTTAAGATATGAGTTCATGGGAATCTTGTGGAGTGTTGTTCTTCCAAGTACCTAGAAAAGGGTTAGATGCATGACAATGGAGCATACAATTCCAAGATACATGATGTTCATTGTAAAGATAGCATGGAATGGTTAGGTAAGCTCATCCCCTTGCATGCATCCAAGAGAGCTTAGCTCAAGTTTGAAGCTTCAATGATGTTCAACTCACTCTTCAATTGACAAAACACTTTTTCATCAAGTGGCTTAGTAAAGATATCGGCGAATTCCTTGTTGGTACGAACATGCTTAAGATTAATGTCTCCTTTGGCAACATGATCATGAATGAAATAATGTCAAACTTGAATATGCTTGGTTCGACAATGTTGCACGGGATTATGACCAATATTAATAGCACTCTCATTGTCAAAAATTAATGGAACATTTTTCACATGGATTCTATTATCCTTAATCGTTTGTGTCATCCATAGCAACTGTGCACAACACGATCTAGTTGTAATATAATAAGCTTTGGGGGTAGATAGAGATACCAAATTTTGTTTCTTGGAGGACCAAGAAACAAGAGATCTACCAAGAAATTGACATGTACCCGAGGTAGATTTTCTATCAACCTTGTCACCGACATAGTCAGAGTCGGGGTAGCCAACAAGATTAAAGGAATATCCCTTGGGATACCAAATGCCAAAGTTTGGTGTATGTATCAACTATATCACAATACGTTTCACGGCCTTAAGATGCCATTATTTAGGTGCATCTTGATATCGGGCACACATGCACACACTAAGCAAAATATCGGGACAAGAGGCACATAGATATATTAATGAACCAATCATTGATTGATAAACCTTTTGATCAACCGGTTTGTCTTCCTTAGTGAGATCAACATGTCCACTAGTGGGCATGGGAGTTTTCATACCTTTGCACTCTTGCATGTTGAACTTCTTGATCATGTCCTTGGTGTACTTTGTTTTAGAGATGAATGTACCCTCTCTTGTTTGATTGATTTGTAGACCAAGAAAGAATTTCATCTCACACATCATAGACATCTGATACTTCTCTGACATCAACCTTCCAAATTTCTCACTAAATTGTGGGTTAGTAGATCCAAAGATAATATCATCCACATAAATTTGGCACATAAATAATTCACCATTAACTCTCGTTGTGAATAAGGTTGGGTCAATTTTACCAATTTCAAAATCTTTTTCAATGAGAAACTTCGTTAGGCATTTATACCAAGCACAAGGAACTTGCTTAAGGTCATATAAAGCTTTGTGAAGTTTGTAAATGTGGTTAGGTTTCTTAGGATTTACAAATCCGGGAGGTTGTTTAACATATACTTCCTCCTCTACTTCTTCATTTAAAAAGGCACTTTTGATATCCATTGGTGAATAGTGATGTCATGGTGATTGGCATAAGCAAGAAGAATTCGAATAGCTTCAAGTCTAGTAACGGGGCCATATGTCTCACTGTAGTCCATAGCTTCGACTTGGATATATCCTTGGGCTACGAGACGCGCTTTGTTGCATACAACTTGACCATATTCATATTTCTTGTTCCTAAACACCCATTTTGAACCAATGATGGTTTGCTCGTCCTTGGGCTTCTCCACGAGTGTCCAGACATCGTTCCTCTCAAAGTTGTGAAGCTCTTCATGCATAGATTTCACCCAATCCGTGCCTTCAAGACCTTGTTTAGCCATCGAGGGTCCAATGCTATAGATAAAAGAATAATGCTCACAAAAGTTAGCTAAGCGAGTTTTAGAGCGATTGATCCTCGTTTGTATATCACCAAAGATTTGGTTTAGGGGATGGTTCTTGGTCACTTGTGCTCGAACTCGGGGTAGCTTTGGCTGGTTGGATAGTGGAGCTTCTTCTTCATCATCTCCTTCACCTTCGTTGTTGTCGAACTGGTCATATACTTGAGGTGGTGGTGAAGGAGGTTGTGGTGGATCTTGACGAGGTACTTTCTCATCCTCTTCATCTTGTCAAGTACCACTTGTGGATGCTTCCATGTCATTTTGTCAGTGGCCTCGATGCGAAGTAGGATCTTCCACTTGGGTTGATGAAGTACTTTCCTTCACCTCCTAGGGACGAATCTTGCCAACGGGCAAATCTTGGATAGCTTCCGAAGGATCTTTATCTCCTACATCTTCTAGCAATTGTTCGACTTGCGAACCATTAGATTCATCAAACTTCACATCTACCGTCTCTTCATATTTTTGAGTGAAGTTGTTGTAGACAGAGTAGGTGTGAGAGTTCGATCTGTAACCAAGTAGGCAACCTTCATGAGATTTGGGAGAAAATTTAGCACGACGATGCTTATCAAGAATGTAGCACTTAGAGCCGAATACCCGAAAGTATCCAACTTGGGGTTTGTTATCGGTGAGTAGCTCGTATGCCGTTTTACAGAGACGCTTGTGCAGGTAGAGTTGGTTTTTGGCATGACATGTTGTTTCCATGACTTGTGCCCAAAAGTGTCTTGGCATCTTGTATTCGTCAAGCATCATTCTTGCCATCTCAATGAGGGTTTGGTTTTTCCTATCAACAACTCCATTTTGTTGAGGCGTGTACGTAGCCGAGAACTCATGTGAAATACCCTCTTCGTCAAGAAAAATATCCACATTGCTGTTCTTGAACTCCGATCCGATATCGTTTCGAACCTTCTTGATCTTCACTTCAAATTGATTTTGCACTTTCGTGCAAAGTTCTTGAAGATCTTTTGTACCTATCACTTATCATCAAGAAAGAATACCCACGTAAATCTAGAAAAATCATAAATTATAACTAGACCATAAGAGTTTCCACCGAGACTCTTGTAAGCATTGGGACCAAAAAGATCCATATGAAGTAACTCAAGTGGTCTCCTAGTAGTCATGATGTTTTTGACCGGATGACTTCCACCTACTTTCTTTCAAGATTGACAAGCTGTACAAAGCCTATCTTTTTCAAAGATAACATCTTTAACACCAAGAATGTGATCTCCCTTGATAAGCTTATCTAGATTGTGCATGCCTACATGTCCTAGCCTTCTATGCCATAGCCAACCTTTAGATGATTTTGCAATAAGACAAGTACGAGGTTGGGCCTTTTTAGTGAAGTCGACAATGTATAGATCACCTCTATGAATACCGGTAAAGACAATTCTATGATTATCATGACGGAACTCTTGGCAATCTACTTTAGTAAATAGCACAATGAAACCGAAGTCTGCTAGTCTAGATACGGAAACAAGATTGTAGCAAAGGGATTCAACAAGCATGACATTTTGAATAGAGATATCGTGAAATATGGACACCTTACCAAGGCCAAGTACCTTCCCCTTAGAGTTATCACCAAAGGTCATGTACATCCAAGGTCCTTGATTAGGTGTGATCTCTTGGAACATGTCTTTCTCACCAATCATATGATCTGTGCATCCACTGTCGAAAATCTACTCTTTTCCACCAGACATGTAATGTTTGAAGTTTTCCATGATACTTAGGCACTTCATCGTCTTGGCACATTCGATGTCAAACATCTCATCATCATCATAGTAGCCATGTTCTTCATTGTCATCATTAGGTAGAATCTCCTCGTCACAAAAACCAAGAGACTCATTAGAATTTTGACTAAGACAATGTTCAAGCTTATGTATGTGAATGGCTTCTACAACAATGTTTTGAATAGTAGTGACATCTCCTTTACCATGCATAAGATCATGAAGCTCAAATAAGCATTTATCAAAGTTTGGACCACTAGACTTCATTCCATGAAAAGCAACAGTTTTATGAAAAATTTCATCTACATTACTTAATGAATAACTTGGATATGGTTTCTCCAAATCATTCCACAAAGTATAAGCACATTCAAAATTCTTCAATTGAGTAAGCACAAATCTTGGTAAACCTCTAACGATAAGATTGACAGTTCTAAGGTTACCAATCATGTCAATTTCCTCTTCGTATGTGTGCCGTAATTCAGTAATGGGAAACACATAGGGATTTTCAATATGCTTTCTCACATGGAATTTGTCAGATAGACCAATCATAGCATCTTTCAATTGACTATAGTACTCTCCGTCAATAATGGGCTCTCTACAATTCAAACTCTCCAAACTAGATATATCCATCTTCCTCCAAAGGTGATTAAACCAAGGTTATGGAGACCTTGCTTTGATACCAATTGTGGGATCATTAGAAGAGTACGTCTAGAGGAGGGGTAAATAGGCTACTAGCACAAATTAAAATCTACACAATATCCAAAGTTAAGTGTTGGAAGATTTTAGCAATTTTAGCAAGTCTAGCACACCATACACATGCAAGTCATCAAGTAAAGCAGCAGAAAGTAAAGACATTGCACATGGAAGTAAGGAGTTGAGATAGGGAGATCAAACACATGAAGTACAAGAAGGTTTTTCTTGTGGTTTTGATAGGTGGTGCTATCGTATGCCCACGTTTATGGAGACTTCAACCCACGGAGGGTAACGGTCACGAGAGTCCATGGAGGGCTCTACCCACGGAGGGTTCCATGAAGAAGCAACCTTCTCTATACCATGATGTCCTACGTCCACCAAGGACAAGCCTAACTTGGGGTAGATCTTCACAAAGTAGGCGATATCCTTACCCTTACAAACTTCATGGTTCACTCCACAACATGAAGTAGGAGGCTCCCAAGCGACACCTAACCAATCTAGGAGGCACCACCCTCCAAAAGGTAATAGTCTCTATAGTGTCAATGAACTCCTTGCTATTATGCTTCAAGATGATAGACTCCTCAACAGTCAATCACTCTCTTAGAGATTTGGCTTTGGTGGAAGAGATTGATTGGTTTGAAAGCAACTTGGGGAGGCTAGAGATCAAGATTCATATGGTTGGAATGGAATGGCATGATGTCAACACATGTGTAGGTGTCTCTCTCTTAGAAAATCTGATGGGATAAGTGGGGATCGGTTCTGAGTGCTTCTCTTGCATGTGAGGGGTGGTGGAGGGGTACATATAGGCATGTCCAAAAATCAAACTGTTACACCTGAAGTTACCAAAGGTATCAGCTTTTCTATATTGGTGAGATTGATATAGAAATCTCGGCGGTTGAGGGAGTCCTGGACTAAGGGATCCTCGGGCCGCTGGTCTATTTCCCAATAGGAAGGTTTGGTGGGCCGCTCTCTAACTTTTGCAGGAGGGGCCAGATACATCGAGACCCCGTGTTCTATAAGGAAGTCCCGAAGGCACGTCGTGCACTCCAAGTCAAGATGAGGAATTCGATATCTTCATCCCGGCATGAGAACGGTCATGTGTAAACCCTAGGTACCCCCTGGTGTCTATATAAACTAGGAGGGTTTTAGATTGTAGGGCAGAGAAACTCATCTACGGTTTTAGCTATATGATCTCGAGGTAGATCAACTCTGTAACCTTCATACCATCAATATAATCTAGCAGGACGTAGGGTTTTACCTTCATAGGAGGGCCCGAACCTGGGTAAACATCGTCTCCTTCATCCCCTTGTTACAATCAATCATAGACTCATAGCTCGGGACCCCCTACCCGAGATCCACTGGTTTTGACACCGACATTGGTGCTTTCATTGAGAGTTACACTATGATCACCAAAGGAATCGATGGCTCGCGTTGTCATTAATGAAGAATGCTGTAACATGGACCCCTTTGTCCCTGGACAGATCTTTGCTTTCGGCAGCATTGTGCTGCACACTGACCCGACCGGTCATCTTGGTCGGGTCGGGAGTTCCACCCCTGATCAAGAGGTCAGATTCTGGAACCTAGAGTTCTCCATAGAATCTCGGGGCGATCTTTCACTCACCGGGCTCGCAATCTCATCTGACGCGCCCGAGGACTATGAGGCCTTAACCTCGGATTTTTCTTTCGATCCTGCCCACGGGACCAACCCCGATGATGATCTGGCTTTTAGTCCAGATCCGTCCATAGCAAAAGATGGCCGGCGACCAGCTCTTGCCGAACACACTTCTTGTGCGGACGCATCGCAAGTTAACTCCGAAAGCTCTGAGCAGATTGACCCGATCAAGCTCTCAACACTCAACAAAGCTCTAGATCAGATCTTATTGAAGAAAATTACTAACGACCCAATCATGATCCACCTTCAGATTGGTCTTGAGGCGAGTGAAGAGGAATTTTTCATCCCACCCACCACCCACTTCGTAGGCACAGTCGAATACTTAACCGATATGTTGGACTATGCCTCTGAGGAGGCAGACGACATGGATGAACATGATTGCATTCCCACCCCCGTCAACACCGAGCGATGACCTACCACCTCCACCTAGGATATCTACATGGTGGATACTCTAGCTGATAACGGCGAGCACACACCTGCAAACAATGGCGGTAAATCGGGTGAAGCGCCGTCAAGGCACCGGAAACCAGCCAAATGATCGAAGGCAAAAAAGGGAAGAGAAGCCATTGCTGGCACCGGTGAAAGCAATACCCCAGAAGACCTCGATGATCCTAATATCCCAAAGCATACGCTAGAGGACCAGGAGAGTCTGGAGGACAAGCGCAACCCCAAGGATCCAAACGATTTTGAGGATGACAACTACCCACCCCCCCCCCCTTGTAGAGGAGGAGGATAGCCCAGAAGCCTAAGACTTCAGCATCCCCGAAAACCTTGAGGATTAGGAATGGTTTAGGAAACAACTTATAGCCACTACCCGAAGCCTGAAGGCAAAAGAACGGCAACTTAAGGCCAAACAAGATACCCTCAGTGATCGATGGACGATGGTCCTATTAGCCAAGCAAGGGTACAGTACCGGTCTATTGGACCAACATAAAAGCTATCCACGCCGACGGCTGCTGCCACAATTTGACGACGAGGTCCCTAATACACCGTCTCCCAAGAACACTCCATAGGACCAGCCAGACCACCCTCCCCAAGGACGATAAAGGACGGCTAGTGACGCTGGTTATAGGTCGGCGATACCCCATAGAAGGGGAAAAGAGAAAATAGAGCCCGATGACAGGTATGAAAAGCGACATGACCGAGATTATAGAACAGGTCGTCCAGGACCCATCTACGGATCTAGAAGGTACTTCACCGATAGACGGGATGGATACCGGTCGTGGCTCAACCACAACAATAGAGGCTGGGAACAAAATCGGGCCAGACCAGGGGCCGACTAATGGCGTGACATAGCCCATGTCATAGGCGCTGCCCACCCACTATGCTTCATCGATGAGGTGATGCAGCATCAGTTCCCGGAAGGGTTTAAACCCGTGAACATAGAGCAATACGACGGGACAACTGACCCAACAATGTGGATCGAGGATTTCTCCTCCACATTCACATGGCACGAGGAGACGATCTCCACGCCATCAAGTATCTACCCCTAAAACTGAAGGGGCCAGCTCGGCACTGATTAAACAGCCTCCCCAAAAATTCTATCGGGAGATGGGACGATCTCGAGGATACATTCTGATCTAACTTCTAGGGCACCTATGTACGGCCATTGGACTCCTCCGACCTAAGCAACGTTATCCAGAAGGAAGGAGAGTCCGCTCGACAATTCTGGAACCGGTTCTTGACCAAGAAAAACCAGATCATTGATTGCCCAGATGCCGAGGCAATAGCCTCTTTTAGGCACAATATTTGGGACGAATGGCTGGCTCGCCAGCTTGGTCAGGACAAGCCTAGGACCATGTCCGCCCTTAAATCACTCATGACCCGATTTTGCACGGGCGAGGATAACTGGCCAGCTAGACAGGGCCACAACCCCGAACACCCCGACCGATGTTCGGGATGGAAACGGGAAAACATGACGCAACATAAATAAACGCCAACACAGCAATATTGATGCCGACGACACAGCCGTTAACGCTGGTTTCCGCAACCCTCGATTTGGGTAGTGGAAGAAGCCTTCTAAAGGCAATGGCGATGGACCTACCGAGGAAGTCCTGGAATAAGGGGTCCACGAGAGGCTGGCCTGTTTCTTATGGGCCAGGCTGTATGGGCCGCTTGCCGAACATTGGATTGATCGGAGGCCCTGTCTCCGGGAAGGAAGCTTTGGGAATCATGGCTTGTCCTCCACGTTTAATGTAGCGAATAGGCATGTTTATCTCTTCGGCATGTAACAGACCATGTGTGAACCTAGGTAGCCTTGGCATCTATATAAGCCGGAGGGTTTTAGGTGGTAGATATAGAACAACTCATCCAGGGTTTAGCTCTTTTATCTCGAGGTCGATCGACTCTGTAACCTATACATCATCAATACAATCAAGCAGGACGTAGGGTATTACCTCCATAGGAGGGCCCAAACCTGGGTAAAACCTTTTCCCCCTCATCACCTGGTACCATCGATTCTAGCCTCACCTACCCCGCTGGACAAAATCATGGAGAGGACTTGCCAGATCCATGGCACTCAAGACAAGCCTGCCACCCACACCAACCGTAACTGTTGGGTGTTCAAACAAGCCAGCAAACTCGTAGTCGAGGAGCAAGTCAAGGGCCTATGCAACAAGGACGATGATGAGCCAGGTGGTCCGATCAATGGTGGACAGAAGCTGTTCCATCTGGAGGTAAAGACTGTGAACATGATATATGCCACTCACATACCCAAAAAGGAGAGCAAGCTCGCCCTTCGAGAGGTCTACGCCATAGAGCCCGTAGCTCCGAAGTATAACCCATGGTCGGCATACTCGATCACCTTTGATCGACAAGACCATTTGACCAGTATCCGGCATGGGGGTTCAGTTGCCCTCGTCCTAGACCCCATTATCGGTAGGTATCACCGCACTAAAGTCCTAATGGATAGCGGAAGTATCCTCAATCTACTTTACTCAGACACGGCGAAAAAGATGGGTATAGATCCATCAAGGATCAAACCCAGCAACACTACCTTTAAAGGAGTGATCCGAGGCGTTTAAGCTCGGTGCACGGGCTTTGTGATCCTGGAAGTAGTGTTCGGTTCACCTGATAACTTTCGTAGTGAGGACTTGAACTTTGACATTGTACCTTTCCATAGCGGTTATCATGCCCTGCTGGGCCTTACATCATTCGCTCGCTTTAATGTCGTCCCACACTACGCATACCTCAAGCTCAAGATACCCTGGACAAAGGGGGTCATTATTGTCAACGGAAACACAGAGCATTCCGTCTGAACTGAGGAACATGCATTGGCCCTGGCGGTGAATTCCATTACGATGACGATCGGCAAATGCTGAAATTTGCCATAAAGGCATGTAAGATTGACAAACGAGCTGGGTTTCAGTCCGAACTCCCAGAATGTTCTTCTCCCCAGAAATAGGGACACACTCCCCATTGCATAGCCCTAACGTCCGTCAAACACGTGCCGAAAAGGCACAACTTTGCACTCAAGATTCCATGGGCAGCAGTGGGGAACAACTATCAATGGGTAAGTGTTCGGCTAGACCGAACTACTACCAGTACACGTCCTCGTATGTACCATAGGTACCATCTAGAACGCACCTCCCTAGGAGGCACAGGAGCAGACTGGCGACAGGGCACATCGAGGACGTCAAGCCATCAATCGAACATCCTTGGAACAACATGTCCTCTGTAAATTTTATATTTCATCTTAAAATACTTGTGAACAGTTGCTTCGGCAATTTGAGTTATAAGAATACAAGAACATTATACATGGCCACTTCGCTGTATTTTATACATACTCTGTTCTTCCCTCATCAACGCTTCTCGGGAAACTATTCGGTATACATTATGATGCCACCGGCTAATAGACCAGCGGATTGAATCTAAAATATCACCCAAAGCATCACTCGACACAACTGATCGTGTGTTCGACATCTTAGATTTTGGTTTAGATGCATCAGATTCGAACTATGTCTTGGGTCAATAGTTGGGTTGCCTGGCTCCTGTGTTTGCCCTCTTACATTCCGCTTGTTCGGCTAAAAGGGCAAAGGGAGAGCCACTGCGATTGTGTTTCCAGCTCGCCTGGTCAAGCACCTCATGGGAAAAATCCAAAAACTGACCAGCATAGTAAGTGAAAACCAGTCTGCAAATCCGAGCATAAGTGTCATGTTAAAAAATCATTAGAAGTTATTCCCTGTTATACGATGGGTTTCCTACTTGTACAAACCAAGTGATGCTGACTTTGGCCCCGGTACATCCAAACATCACAAAACACTGGGGGCTGGTCATCAGCCCCCGCACTTTTTTACGCACCTACGACTAAGTGAAAGCGATAACGCATCATAGTATGATTGCCTTGTCCCCCTAGAACTACCGCCTTCGGGCACAGATACCTCGGCTAAGGGTCACATTGTGGAGGCAAAGACACCTCTCGTAGTATCTACATGGGGGCTGAAGCCGACGACTCACAACATTCAGATTAAACGCCCACATGGGAGTCACAATAAATACAAAACTCAAAAGACATGATAAACCATGCAACATCGTCATAAAGTGTTAACAGTCTTGGGGCATATTACAACGCGCTCATTCATAAAAAAACATCCTTTGAGCATTGGGACTCTATCGCGCGAGCACCCTCCATCACTACAGAGAAGTATCGCTCGGGGCGCCTACACTCCTTTCCAGGGGGCGGAGGTGAAGTGGCCATCTCGGTCGGATCGAGCCTCGACCAGTGCACCATGGTCCTTGCAAAGGCCATCTGGGCTCCCTCAATGTATGTAGACTGCTTTAGCGCATCAATCTGAGGTGCAACATCGCACAAACTCTGCACCAAGCCAACGTAGCTTCCCGACAACGGCTCTTCAGGCCATAGCCTGATGCAGAGATCCTTCATGGCTTGCTCCACCATCCTGTGCAACTCCATCAGTTGCTTCATCTTATCAATCAGAAGAGGAGAGTGCGCGGGGGCTTCAAACTGTACCCAGAAGAGCCGAGCCTCATCATCTTCATCTCGCGAAGCATAGAACTGGTTAGCGTCCGCTGCACTCTTTTTAGAGGTCTACGCATGCAATTGACGAGCGCAACACCTGGGTGAGCAATGCAAACCTGCTACTACCAATGGGGCACTGCAGTAAATATGGCTGACCATCTGTGATAGCCTTGACTTGGTGTCTTTCTTCTTCAAAGAACCGCCTGTCCACCCACTCCTTTTGGAGCTCGGATTTCAGCATTGATTGCTTCGTAGTTTGCTCTTTGCCTTTCTGCTCAAGGGCCTCGCACTTCGTGATGGCATCCTTGAGCCCCTGCTGCACCTCCTGCACCCGGGCTTCATTCTTAGCGCTCGTGGTTTTCAATGCGAACAGTGAGGATGCTACTTGTTCAGCCGCCGCCTTCTCGTCCGTGGCCTATTGCTTCATCTTTCCTAGCTCGTCCTTGAATTTCTTGACCTCCTTAGACAAAATTGTCGAAGCAATAAATATATAACTACACTAGGTCACCAATGTGGATCACTAATGATAGAAATGCCAGATATTACAATCCGGCTTACCTTGCACGTCACTGAACCTCTTGTTCAGGGCATCAAGTTCCTCTTTGGAGCTCTTGAGCTTCCGATTTAGCTCGGCAAGCTCCACGGCATTGACGGCCGCCGACGATGATGAGGCCTTCAAAAGATAAATATATATCAGATTATGTGCATTCACACCCATGAACTATCAAGAATATGACCCTGCGCTCGGTCCTCTTAAGGGCTTTTAGAACAGTATGGGATGAATAATGTCTTGTGCATCGTTGGTTACTCCTGGGTATTTGACCCCCGGGTTAGTTTTTTCCAAACTCATCCAAGGCTCGGGGGCTTCTATATATATAAAGATAGCACAAACCTAAAAAAATTAATTTTTAGGAAAAGGGTGTTACATGGCTCACCTTGAAGCCTATCAAGAGACCATTGAAGGCCTTTTTTAGGAAAAGGGTATCAATGGACTGAACGCCTTGCAAAACCGCACCCATAAGAGTGCGGTGATCCTCGGAGGTGGAGACGCTTGATAGAGCCTCCTCCATGACCGGCCACTCAGTCATTGGTGGCACCAGTGGTGACTGGCCAGCCTGATCTCTAATCAGGGATTGAGTCGGTAGCTCTGGAGGCACAATACGCTCCGGAGATGACCTCAGAGGGGACTGCACGTTCCTCTATCTTTCCTCATCATCATCCAAGAGGGGATCCTCCCCTGGTCTTCAACTGTAGAGGCATTAACCTTAGCCATGACGTCATCGCCCCCACCGCCTGTGTTCGGCTCCAAAGAAGCCTGGTGGTATGACACCTCCGCGGCATCGTTCGCGACCCTTGGAGGTGTGGGGTGTGACACAGTCTGACTCTCTGCCAGCTCGGCGGGTGGAGACTCCCCATCCGATATTTGGTCAGTGGGGAGAACACGTGGTGGGCTGCAGATCAAAAGGCGTTCATACATTTAAAACATTAAAAACTTTGCATAATTGACTCAGGGAGTTTTTCGATTCATACATTCAAGATGAGGGCTTGACCCTTAGGTTCCTTTGGGGAACCTTATCAAAATCCTTGGACTTAGCATCAGAGTCCGAGCTATCGTTCACGAGGATCAACCTCGGCCGACACGCCCTCTTCGGGGAAGGAGAAGGTACATCCTCCGCGGCGTTCGGCGACGCTGCCCTCTTTCTTGTCAGGAGAATCACCTTCCCCCCGTCCTCATGCTCTTCCTCATGGGTAGAGGAGGCATGGGTTTCCTCGGACATAGCATATGGTTGGTCCCTTATGCGGAGAGCTTCTTTGGCCTTCTTCTTCTCCTCCTTCTTCTCTGGCGCCATGTACGGCACCACAACGAGCATTGCCGTCAACAACTCTGACCTGGGGTCCTCGAGCTATGGTGCTGGGCAGTTAATTCCTTTGGCCTTGCTCAACCATTTTTGCAAAGATGAGGGAGAAGGCGTCCTTTTGTCAAAAAACAGAGCCAGTGGATTAAAATTATATCGTACCTGGGTAGGAGGGTTATCGGAGCTCATGCCTGAATCCTCCTCCTTGGCTCGCCAAATCTTCTGGGGCTTGAATAATGCCTTACATAATTTCTCAAGGGTAGTGCAGAAGAGTTGGCACATGGTAGGCTCGTCCTCAAGCTGATAAACCCACACTAGGGAGGTCCGGCGCTAGCAGTGAAGAATACAGCGGTAGAGCAAGACTTGAACCACATTAACCAGCTCGATCTTGGCCTTGACCACCGAGGAAATGCGCCTCTGGAGCAATTTCACCTCTGCATCCGACCCCCAGTCGAGGTCCTTCCTGAACCACGAGGTTAATCTCCTAGCGTGTCCAGATCTGAACTCGATAGGTGCCGCCCAGGCCCCATCCCTTGGTTCGGTGATATAGAACCATTCCTTCTGCCAGATCTTGATTCTATCAATGAACGTGCCAGTCAGCCACTCTACGCGGGTGAGCTTGCTCATTACCGCCCCTCAGTAGTCTGTATGCTTACCCACGAAGGTCTTCGACTTAACATTGAAGACCTTGAGTGTCGGTGCACGACACCTATGGTATCGTGTGGATCCCTTTGTGGTTCGGCGGGGAGAAGGTATGTGCAAAGAGAAGATCGAACGAACGGCACGAGGGGATATTTTTAGCCAGAATCAGGCCGCTGAGAAGTGTAAAATCCTACTCTTGCTTCGGTGTATTATGAGTGTTCTTAGGATTCTGGCTACAGGAGAGCTATGCACGGCTACTACGCGCGTGAGCGAGAAGGTGGGAGAAAAGGCCTCCTCTCGTAACGCCTTGGGCCTCCTTTTATACGACTAAGGGGATCCCAATAGTGGCGTATAATGCATGCACGAGGGGCACGTTGCTACAGTGTTATCATACCTAACACTGTCGGTGTAGGACAAATGCATTTATTGCCCCGTCAGGTGTCCCTGGCCTTCTACGGGACAGGACAGGAGCCCGTCCCATCGGCACCGCTTAGCCTCTCTATCGCTAGCGCCTTGACATGTATCCTGGTGGGTCGACACCTAACCTCTGTGCTGGCAGGGTCGCGAGGCCTTGCCGGGTGGACTCCTTGCCGAGGCTCCGCAGGTCACCCCCGGCGATATCTTGTCGGGGTTCCAGCCTTTGGCCTTTGGTCTTGTGCTTATTGACTTGAATATTCCTTGATGTCTTCATATATGCTTCCATCAGTCCAATGGTAGGCCTCGTCGCTAGTGTGGCTACAAGTGCCCATGCACAAGTATGGGGTACTAAAAATCCCAAACTTTAGTACACCGATAGGAGCTCCCGGGCCTGGGCCACACATGGGTGCGAGGCGCTATTGGGCTAGGCCCAATCAGTGCACGGGAACGCGTGACAAGAGCCTGTGGTTGCAGTTATTCCGCTTATTGCGCCTCCCCACGATGCGCGTTAAGTGCATGACGTGGGAGACGTGCGCGGAGCGGCCGTAACGGCACCGCGCTCGCATAGGTGTTTACTATTGGTTACTAAAGAGGCGGCCTCGTGTCTTCCCCATAAAAAGGATCCACAGAGGCACTTGATCATTTACTCCTTGTCTTTTCCAATATGGAAACCGCCGTCGTCTCCTCCCTTGAACCTGAAGAAGACCTTCTCCCACTCAATCTCCACCACCGCCCTCTCCCCGTCCTTAGCCTTCGCACCCACAACCGCCATGCCACCCAAGACGAGCAAGGGAAAGGCAGAGAAAGCCGTTGTCACGGAGAAAGATCTGGCTAAGATGCGAAAGGAGCGTGTCGTCTTCCCTATGGTGCTCGACGCAAAGGCCTTGAAGGAGCGGTATCAGAGTAGGTGGGCGAGGGATACGAAGGTGCATACCGCTACCCGCGTGAGCCCAGGTTCTCCAATGGCGGCCTTGACAAGTTCCCTTTCTTCGCTGGTTATTTTTATTGCGGGCTTTGTCCCTTATTTTCGGATTTCTTCAAAGACATCATGTACACAGACGGCTTCCATCTCTTAGACTTCACGTCGAATGTTGTAACATGTATGTCCGTCTTCGCCCACCTCTAGAGAATTTTGTCGGGGTAGTCCCCAACACTGCCCTATTCAACCGCTACTTCATTCCCCATTCCAAGGGGAGAAGCTCTTTCTGGTTCTATCGCCTGGATTCCAAGGGGGTGGAACAAGGAAATATACCCAGCGGGGGCATTCCATGATAAGTGGGATGAATGGCGGGCCAGGTGGTGCTGGATTCGAGAGGATGATCCCCGATCTTTTTGTTCACCCCGATAGACAAAAATGGCGCGTGGTGATGGCTGGAGTGACTTCGATGTCGTCGACGAGAAGCTCACAGTCGCAGTAACTAGGATCCACCGCCTCAAGGTTGTCGGGCTCAAAGTGGAGATGATCGGGGCTGATTTTCTCTGCTGGTGCATAGCTCCTCTGCAGAGCAAAGGGAGGTCAGCCTGGGAGTTCAGGAACGCGACAGACATCATGAGGCTGCGACCTGGCCTAAAAAATAACTTGACAGTGATGCAAGATGCAGCTCTCTGTCAAAAGTTGTTCAAGTCTGAGGCGAGGCATAACTTGACGGCATGTGTGATTCCCTTGTGCAACAATTCCGCCTTGGCTTTGATCCTTTCCATTATGCCGGTGTGCAATGCCCACGGCCCTGACAAGACTTGGGAAGAGTCGTCCGCAGAATGGGTACAGGAGTTCTTCGATAGCTTGTCGGAGAAGGCAATACAGAAAGAGACGAACCTCGTCCGGGACAACACTGAAGAAGAAATGACATATATTGCCAGCAGGGTGCAAGAGGCGACCCTTGCCATGGAGGCCGGAAGTGTAGGCTTCATAGAAGAGGAAGCCGGTGAAGGAGATGTGGTATCAGTGGAATAACTTGCGAGGCAGGGCGAGGTTGTCGGGGAAGAGAGAGGCACTGCCGCTGGGGTCCCTTCCGCCGAGGATACAAACGAAGAGGAGTCACACGAGGAGCCCCCAGATCTCGAGATGAAGAAGCATGTCCTTTTGAAAGCTTCTTCTGGTACCCCTGCTCTCCATCCTTCCTCAAGCAGTGCAGCCCCCAGCAAGGGTGCGGCCGGATAGGCTGTGCACCGGCAAGGAGCTCAACAGGACCACTCTACTCTAGCCGCAGCCAAGCGACCCTGGCTGCCCCTTCTCCACCTCTGGACACCGTGGCTGAGGTGGACTTCGACCTCTCCGCCTTTAGCTCGGGGGCATAAGAGTAAGGATTTTGCCGCACCTCCTATCTTCTGATTTTTCTTAACTTATTTGTCTTGCTTTTGCTTTTTCCCGCAGAGATTCGGAAACGGGTGATGTGCCACAATCGCATTGGATGGCGAATAGGGCGAGGACTTCAATGGGTGATGTGCCACCAGCAAGCATCACAAGCATGCCAGAGCTAATCAACAGTAGCCCAGAGTCTAGCCCACGGCACAACCCCCAACACAGCCCCCAACGTAAGTCTGTTACTCATTTCCCACTGGCGAGCGTTGGGACATGTATCTTCCTTGCTAACATCACTAGGCTTGTAGAAGAAAGACGATAACAAAGGGGTCCAGTGGGGGCTGCCCCTAACGCACCGCCTCCATCAACTATGCCGCCTAGGGATGGATCTCCGACAAGGGATTCCGCCGACGAGCCGACTCTTGCTGAGGAGACGCCGACAAGTGCTGGCGTTGGCAGTCCTATACCGGCAACCGAAGTTGCCGGGAAGGAAGCAGCCACCTCTAAACATCTCGGTGCAGGTAAGACCGTTTGCCGTAGAGCGCCTGTCACTCCATCCTTATATATTATTTTATTGAACTTCAACCTCGGCTTCATCTCGCTCTCCATTTCTGGCTTTCAGATCTCCCCTCGGACGAACAAATGGACGTCGAGGTCATCATTAAGGAGACCGCTAGGGATGCTTCCGCTAAGGATACCGGGGTTGCCACTGATGAGGCCGCCAAGGACGCACAGGAAGACACCGCCGAGAGATCTGCTAGGGAGGTCGACGAGGGGTCCGGTGACCGTACTAACAACGTTCCCGCCGTAGGACGGTAGGAGCACCAGGCGCTGCATCGTCCATGGAGCCCCCTGCCACCGGTGAGATGGTTGTCGAGGACCAGTCGTCAACATCCTATGTCCCCTTTCCGAGCAGATATCTC
Organism: Hordeum marinum; assembly: GCA_022496015.1. Lineage (NCBI taxonomy): Eukaryota > Viridiplantae > Streptophyta > Magnoliopsida > Poales > Poaceae > Hordeum > Hordeum marinum. Next base: position 276,725,903 of record CM039678.1, read on the forward strand.
AAGGCTGGTGAGAACCTATTCGTTAACATGCCAGGAATGCCAAACATTGGGGAGCCCACTAAGGGAGAGGCCCTTGACGGGGAAATCACTACTGCTGCCGGACCCGAAGCTCTCGATGAGGCGGACATCAGTGGCCAACCCAAGGAAGAACAACTCCTTAAGCGATGGGCGATAACTTCCAAAAGCTACAGCCGTTCTACCGCACTCAGAAGGAAAAGCTGGACACCAGGGCGGCAGTTATGCAGGCGGCGGAGGCGGACTTCCAAGGGTGCATTGAGGAAACGCAGGCCTGGCTCACCGAAGCCTTCAAGGAGTTGAAGACCGGTCGGGAGCAGCTGGGCAAAGGTTGGAATGAGCTCTTCCTACAGCAGTCTGATGTTGAGAGAGCCTGAGAGGTGGCTTCACAACAGGCTGCTGCAGAGAACGCTCATATGACGGAACACCACATAGGTCTTGACGCCCATGAAGAGGACCTCTCTGCCCGCAAGGGGGTGCTTGCCGACAAGATTAGTCGCAAGGATGAAGAAATCGGAAAGCTTTTCACACAGCGAACCCAAGAGCTGGAGCATAAGCACAAGGAAACCCTCGAGGCTCTAATCATTGAACATGCCGGCAAGCTGAAGGAAGCCGCGATGCTGCCGAAGCCGTAGAGGCCACCAGAAATGAACTTGCCAACAAGGTGAAGAGGCTAGAGGCAGACCTTGAGGAACACGACAAATAGATCTCGACGCTTAAGACCGACAGAGAGAAAACTCTCCACAGCTTGACGGAGATACAGATTGCGATGTCCGAGAAGACCAAATAGCTCTCCTCAACGAAAGAGTCCATCGCCGTTCTAGAGATGAAGTTGGATACGCTGAAGGTGTCTCTTGAGAGTAGCATGGCTTGTGAGAAGGCTCTTGCCAAGGATCTCTGGAGTGAGCAGGACTTGCTCAAGAGCGTCGCCGCCTCTCATAACGACTATGTGAAAGGCGTGGATATTTGGACCGAGCGCCTTGTGGACATGGTGAAGAAACTTGATGCACCGTTTTCCGCCTTGGGTATGCAGAGCTTCAACTTCTCCTCCAACAAAAGGGTGTCTTCGAGCGCCAGGATAACCATGTTCTTCGATAGAATAATCGATGCCCTGAAGCAGTTCTAGTCCGATCGGGCGGCCCATTTAGCCAACGAGTCCCACGAGCTATGTCGGGTTGTCCTCCTCAAGGTGCTCATCAAAGTGGCGCACAAGAACCCCGACATCAACTTCACCAACGTCCTCGACCGCTTGCCGAAGGACATGGACGTCAAGGCGCTTGAGGAACTTGTCACGCCCATCGTCGACAAGGTAAACCAAGTCAAGAGGGTCGAGGGAGATCACAAGGACTAGCTGCTCCACCTTTTCTTGTCACTTCTGTTACATGTCAAAGACGATTCTATATTAAGTTAGAACTATGGGAACCCCATAGTGTAATATAACTGTTTGTGTTTCGAACGGATGAATGTTATTCTTCATGTCTGATTTTTCTTTGTAAGTTGTATTCCCTACGCTTTCTCGGAAACTTGCCAGCTTACGCAACACCGCCACTAGTGCTTTGAGGAGCGGACCCTCAGTGACCTGCTGGCAGTGCTGTTGCTAGCAAGATATCTTTACTTTTTTAGTGCAGCCACTTAAACTGTTGAGCGGACTCGAAACAGAGTAAGGACGCGACCATCCATGACAAGTTACATTGAAGTTTTCAGTGCAGCCACGTAAATAGTTGAGCGGACTCGAAACAGAGAAAAGGCGCAACCGATCATGACAATGTTCCCTCGCATGAAGGTTTCCCATAAAAAAGTTAAAATCGTCCATGGACAAAATAACCTTGTAGTAAAAGCTTATTTAGAGTTTTGTAACTTAGCTTTTCATTGTTGTACTCCTTTCTGCAAGGTGCCAACTTCGAACGTTGCCCGTAGGTGTCCACACTATCTCATTCCCCCAGTCAAACTTGCACGCAAAGGAACCTTCTATCCTTTAAGAAAAATAAAGAAGAGAAAATAGAGGTATGGAACCTTGGTGATTCATTAGCACTTGTTGGGAATAAACGTAGTGCACCATATCAGATAAACATCCATGTAAAGAAACATGGGAATTTACAAGAGTTGCAACATGCTTGATCTTATTCAACTATGCACAGAGTCTGCGCCTGGCTTTGTACAAAGGATGACATGCCCTGCCAGCAAGACTTGTAGGAAAGGTGGTTGCCGAGGGGCCCGGAAAACGCACCTTATGGATAGAACTTACGAAGATGTTCGATGTTCCTGGAGTTTCTCACTAGGACGCCATCTTTGGTCTCCAGGCGGACTGCGCTAGGCCTGGTGACTCGTACTACTTGATAAGGGCCTTCCCACTTTGGCATCAACTTGTTTGAATTCTTGGCCGACTGAACGCGCCGAAGAAAAATGTCGCCTTCCTCAAGACCTCAGGCATGAACTTTACGGCTATGGTAGCGGTCCATAGCTTGCTGGTAGCGAGCAGCTCGCATAGCAGCCCGAAGATGATCTTCCTCAAGGAGTGTACAGTCATCTTGGCGCAAATGCTCTTGCTCAAGCTCATCATAAGCGAGCACTCGAGGTGACCCGTATATGAGTTCTGTGGGGAGAACTGCCTCCGCCCCGTATACCAAGGAGAAGGGCGTATGGCTGATGGCTCGATTTGGCATCGTTCTGATCGACAAAAGAACTGCCGGAAGCTCATCAATCCAACGTCTTCTGCACTTGTGCAGCCTGTCGAAAGTTCTTGTCTTAAACCCTTGCAACACTTCAGCATTTGCCCTTTCCGCTTCCCTGTTGCTCCTTGGATGAGCAACAAAAGCAAAACAAATCTTGCCACCAAGGTCTTGGACATATTGCATGAAGGTGCGGCTTGTGAACTGTGTGCCGTTATCGGTGATGGCCCTGTTTGGTACACCAAAACGGCAAACTAGTCCTTGGAAGAACTTGACGGCTGATTGCGCTGTCACCTTTCTCACTGCTTCCACTTCCGGCCACTTTGTGAACTTGTCGATTGCAACATACAAGTACTCAAAGCCCCTGGTAGCACGGGGGAAGGGGCCATAAATATTGAGCCCCGAAACCGAAAATGGCCAGGAAAGAGGGATTGTCTAAAGAGCTTGAGCTCGTGGATATAGCTTCTTCGAATGGAACTGGCACGCTTCACACTTGGTTACTAGTGCAGTTGCATCCTGGAGAGTAGTAGGCCAAAAGAAACCTTGTTGGAAGGCTTTCCCATCAAGATCTCTTTATCCTATGTGGGAGCCACATTTGCCTCCATGTATCTATGCCTACAACTCTAGTCCATCCTCCCAAGGAATACACTTCAATTTCACATCGTTCGATCTCTTTCTGTATAGGATGTTGTCGTGGATTTGTCACAGCAGATGTCCGGGTAAATGGACTTAGGTTCGGGGTAGAAGCGCAACTATGTGGCGGCATGAGAGGGATTGGTCAGAATCGAGAGACGCGAATTTACCCAGGTTTGGCCCCACTGATGGAGGTAAAAGCCTACGTCCTGCTTTGTGTCTATATTGATGATGAGGAAGATCTCTCGGTTACAAGGGTGCTAATTTCTACCTCTAATCTCGAGAGCCTCTAATCTGTCTGTCTCTAATGACTTGAACTTGTGAACTTGTGAACTGTCTAAACTTGTGGACATGTGAACCTTGTCTCTCTATGGGTGCTCTATCCCTCTATCACGCCCAAGATGCGGTCCTATCCTTATTTGGCACGAGGGCCTCAAAGGGGATAGAAGCGCATCTCGATGCGTTCGCAAGAATGGATATCATTACAAGTACATGTATAGAAGAGATGAGTATATGGAATTGGCTCACACTCGCCACAAGCTACATCAGAGTCACATCAATACATCAACATCTCAAACGTCATACATACGAGCAGGGTCCGACTATGGAAGAAATCAAATGGTAAAATGACATCCACCCTTGCTATCCCAGGCTGCCGCCTGAAACCCATCCAAGATTGATGAAGAAGAAGAAGAACTCCAAATAAAATCAATCAACACGCTCACGTCAAATCATCACATTACCTATACCTGCAACTGTTGTTGTAGTAATCTGTGAGCCACAGGGACTCAGCAATCTCATTTCCAAGGGTATCAAGACTATTAAAGCTTAATAGGTGAGGAATGGTTAAGTGGTGAGGCTGCAGCAGGTGACTAAGCATTTATATGAGTGGCTAACTTACGAGTACAACAAATAAAGTATGGTGGTCTATGCATAACGGACGTGAACTAGTAGTGATCACTATCTGATCCTGCACACCTACTTACGTCAAACATAGCCCCATCGTGTTCTCTTTCGGATAAGGACTCACGAGAAGAGACAGTCACGGTTACGCACCCAATTGGTGTATTTTACTAGAGTTTACTTCAAGTTTTCTATGACCGGGTGTTAAACAAATTATCTAAGTTTGCCACATAACCGCGGGCACGGCTTCTCGAAAAGACTTAACCCTGCAGGGGTGCTCCAACTCATCCATCACAAATTAACCACACTAAGCGGGAATAACCTCAACCACGGATCTCGTGATCATCCTAGGCAATTCCAAAGGAAATCCAACACCTCGAGATAGCCCGAAGAAAATCAGAGTTCCTCACTCAAGACGTTAGAGAAAGGTAAAACAAATCCAGCAAGGCCTCCCGACGTGTCGACAATCCCAATAGGAGCCGCGTATCTCGTTCTCAGGACACGGTGGATAAGCTACGCGTACGGAGGCCTGATAGAAATCTCCCAAGTTTCCCTGGGTTGGCCCCGCACAGTGCTCTAGTTTGGACCAACACTCATGACGAGCACTGGCCCGGGGGTTGATTAAATTATCCACGGGGTGATCATGCCCTATGCAAATTCATTAGTTATTAGGCAAATGTAGTACCAATGTTGGGCCTTGCCAGACAAGTTTTATCCCCAAACGAAAATCAAGGGGGTCCCCATAACAACCCCAAGCATGTTAGGAGCGCTCATTTATGGAACATAAGGCCGGTTCATAAGTAACTAGGGGCGGCAAGAGTGGAACAAAACACCAAGCAAAAGGCCGAGCCTTCCACCTTTACCAAGTATATATGTGCATTAAATTAAATAGCAGCAATATTGTGATATAACAAAAGGATGTCCATGTTGACACATGGAAGCAATTGCACCTGCAACTAGCAACGCTATAAGCAGGGCTGAGCAAGCGGTAACATAGCCAAACAAAGGTTTGCCGGGATGGTGGAGGGTTTGAGGCTTATCATGGCAATGTTGGAAGGCTTATCAAACAAGTGGTAGGTCGTGAGACATAACATAAAAGACAAGACAACTAGCATGGCAATGTTAGTAATGGTATCCAGGGAAATGTGTCATCTTGCCTGAGATCCCGCTCGGAAGAAGACCGAGTCCATGAAGAAGACGAACCAACGTAGTTGAACGAATCCTCACACTCCGAATGCTTTCGGAACTCTATCGAGAAGAAGAAATCTGAAACAAACAATCAACACAAGATACACCACAACATATGCAAAACACGATGCACAACAATGTGATGCATGTCCGGTTTAATATGCAATTCATGACAATCACAACAATCAAATACTACACATTAAAGTGAAGCTCAATATGCAACGAGTTGCATATTGACGGAATTTCACATTCGAATATTTAGTTCAATATCTTTTAGGTACATGACAATATTAAATGTTGTTTAAACATGGCAAGAGGTAAAGCATAAGTAAACTATCTATCTAGTCATGTTAAATGAGGCTGGAAACAACTTATAGCATTTCTGAAACGACCCCATATGTTAATTAGGAAATTGGTCCAGATCTGAACTAATCTCATTTTATATTTGTTAAAAAGCAAAATAAATATCACCATCTTATTTAACACGCAATTCTATTTACATATAGAGAACATCTCGATCGGAGCTACGGTCTAAAAGATATGAGCAACACAAGATGCACATGTCATGAATGCAAATGCATGGAAAATGCAATCACAAACATTTAAAATCATGAATGCAGCAATTTATTATGACACTACATGGGGTTCTAAGCAAGTTTCATATATGGAATGACCAAAACGGAGCTACGGTTCAACCACAATCATCAAAACAAGTTTTAGTTGAAATCTGCAAAAAACAGCAAGATAACATTTTGAACATATGAAAACAACAAGCTACAAGATTCCAAAATGCACAAACTAGGCATGGGGCAATAGCATACAACATCCACTTCATTTCATCTTCACATATCATAAGCAAAGCATGCATGGAACACATGGTAGGAAGCTCACAAGAAGGCTACTTGAAAACAGTTTCAGACTTAGTGAAAATAGCAGTTTTAGACAGTGCAGTTTTATCACGAAGGCATATTGACAGCAGTAAAACTATATGCTACAGGTCATGTAATGTCATTAAACTTAACACCATACTAAAGGACAATACCAACAACAAATAACTCCATTACACCACCCACAAAAGAGGCCTAGATCACTAGCAAATCACATGGCAAGACAACAACAAAATATAACAGATTTCAGACTTAGAAATATTTAGGACCCTCAAAATAGCAGATTTGTATAGCAAGTTGACAACAGAAAAACCACACCTAAACATGCATTTCTAAGACAAGCAAAATGTCCATGGGCTAGGACACATATCAATGAGCGATTTTCATGTTGAAAATAATTTCATATCATGCACGGATTAATTCCCACGAAAATGACAAAAGAGCCTCCAGCATAATGACATGCACGCAAAACATGCTCAAATGACAAAACTAAATGCACGGATAAATCCTATGGATTTTTCTACCCCGAAAACATATATAATATGATTAGGTTCATGTGGAAAATTAGTCACAATTAAATATGCGGGCATTAGGCCTATTCACGTAAAGCAATTCGTTGATGCAAATGAAAAAATGCAAACATGATGCCGACATTTTATCGTGCATGAAAATGAGATGCCAATGAGATGACCATTTTTATCATGTGATTTTATTAATTTCGATGCACGGATACTTAATTATGAAAATGCAATCAAATGCAAATATGCAATATGACATGTTAAATAATTTTATGCATGGGTGCCAATGGCATATTAATATGCTACGTAATATTCTAAGCATATAACATGTAAAACTTATTTTAATTCGGCTAACGGTTAATTACCTATTAACATTCTTTAAATTATGCAAAAACCTGAATTAATTTAAAAAAACACAAAACACAAAAAAGAGAAAAAGGGGCTGCTCACCAGGCCAGATGGGCCGGCTCGGAGGGAGGCCGAGCTGGGCCTGCTGGTTGGCACTGGGGGTCAACGTGGGGAGCTCGAGCGGCTCGCTCGTCCTGCTGCTCCTCCCGAGCGCAGGGAGCAGCGGCGACCACGCACGGCGACGGGGCGGCAAGGGCGGAGCTCGGGGCGGAGGAGGAAGAGGCTTGGGCGGCGGATCCGGCCGGCGGCGAGGGGATCTGGCCGGAGGCGGCGACGGACGGGGCTAGAGCAGCCATGGCGGCGGGGCTCCTGCAGAACAAAGAGCTCGGGGGTTAGAGAAGAAGCAGGGAAGGAGAAGGGAGGAAGGAAGAGGAGAGGAGGAGAGGCCGGCGGCGAGGGCTATCAAGGAGCGGGTCCGGCGATGCACCGGCGACGCACGGGGCCTCCGGTGGCCGAATGCCATGGGGCTGCGGGCACGAGGAGCTGGGGAGCCTCCATGGATGAGCTCGGGAGAGCTCGGGACGGCGATTCGGGCCTGGAACGGCTCCAACGGGCCCATATGGGCTCGGGCGGGCTTGGTGGCTTGGGTTTGGTTTGGCACGCGGAACGAGGATCTATTTATAGGGATTCGGGGCTGGGGTTACGACACTGTTCGTTTTCGGACTGTCGGGTGTCGGTCCGACGTCCGGAAGTGGAGGGACGGGTCTACGGGGCTGTGCAGAGGGGCAACGAGGGGAAGAGAGAGAGAAGTCTGCGACCCGGACACGGAGGTTTTAAAACACCGAGAAATGACCGACGAATACCGATAACCTCACTGCTACGACTGACCGACGGGATATCAAACGAACTCGGATCGTGACGAAATTCGACGGGCAGTCTACCTACAATATAACAAGACCACACGTCAAGTTTCAACTCGATCCGAGAATATTTTTGCGCGCACTTAAAAACGGTTTTATTTGAATGGTGCCGCGGGCGCGGGCGTGTGTGGGAGGTCTCCACGGGCAATGGCAAGAACGGAGAGAACCGGCAACTATGAACAAATGCAAGTTTTTGAAAACGGGTGACGATGCTATGCAGATGATGCGAATGATGCAATGACAAATGCAACAACCAAAACGAAACACAGACGAAAACGGAAATATAAGGGGAATCTTCTGGAATCTTCTGGAGCGTCGGTCCTAGACTGTCACACCCTCCTTATATAAGTGGAGAGGGTACGTTTACAAATAGAGTCCTACTAGGAGTAGGATTAGGACTAGTCTCTTTAGCACCCTATTCCGGGTCTTGTTTCTCTTGGAAGGAAACCCTTTCTCCTTTAGTCCTTCTCTTGTGATATACCTAGCGCCGGCTCACATGCCGGGTCTTGGGCCTGGTCGTCCTGCGACCCGTCTACCAGGTCACCAATAAAACGCCAAGTCTTTACCGGGTCTCCTGTGAGTCGCTAGGCCGGGTCATACTTCCGGCCGGGTCATACCGCGGGGTATATCCCCGACATTAGCCCCCAGGTTAGCTTGAATTTATTCATGCTAAGCTTCCTAAAATAAGAATAATAAATATGTTAAGTGGCTGGCTTGCTCATTTGAAAAATATTGAGAATAGAACACCCATATGCCATTGAGTCGGCTTCCAATACTCTTGGTGGGTCATCTCCGTCGGGTCATAATCATTGATGAAGCCTGGTCATTATCGTTGGTGACGTCGGGTCAAATAACTAGAATCCGTCTGATTTGATACAAATATTGGGATGAAAATCCATCTGATGTAAAACGAGACTTCCATTGTTATGATCTTTTGATAACACCGGGTTATGAATGTTGGTGATGACGGGTCCAACAACTGAACTCCATAACCAACATCTTTGAAAATTCTCCTCAAAGTTTTTGATATGTCCATATTACCTGTAGCCCCCAAGCTCCGAGATTATCCATGATAACTTGGTGCTTTGTAATAGTATGTTTGAATGTGTAGCCCCCAAGTATCGGGTTGTCTTGCCTGCAGCAGCCTGAGACTTATAACTGTCTTATACCTTATGGAACTTCAGCTGGTGTAGCCTTGGTGGGGGAGATTGAAAGCACATTTGCTTTCTTGGTGGTTTTGGTAATTAATAACAACATATAAGTCATTGAACTAATGTTTCCACCAAGTATAATTCAGGAAATGTTCAATGATAGGATTGGCAAAATGAGATTGTGGAGAAACCCCAAGATGCAAGAAAATAGGTTGGCCAAGCTTCAAGCGAAAGGACTCTACATTTTATATTTGTGAGAAATCATGTTGAGTCCATAGGAAAGCCAATACTATTAAAAGGGGGTAAGGTTTTGTTGGTGAACAATATGATCAAACGTGCACAAGTGATAGTCGCCAAAAACATCCACAAACTATCCCACCAAAGTCTGTTCTATACCTAACACTCAAAATCGGTGCAACCAGCTTTCCCACTTCGGTGCCACCGATTCCAGAACCTAGACAAACTCAAGCCAAACCCTAGACACTTTGGTGCACCCGATTCTATACCGCTGCCACTGAGTTTAGGTTGCCAACTTTCTGTTATGCAAATTCACATTTTCGGTCCCACCAATAATGTTGGATCAGTGTCACCGAGATTGGAAATCTGACCGTTGGTCACCTTGTCAGTCCAACCGAGTTTCCTATATCGGCTTTACCGAGATTCAAAAGTTGCCACCTTTTGGTCACTTCGGTACCATCGAGATTAACACATCGGTGTCACCGGGTTGGTCATTTTGTGTGTAATGGTTGGATTTTTGGGGATGTCTATATATACCCCTTCACCACCACTTACTCGAAAGTGAAGCACTCAGAACTATTCCATACCTATACTATCAGATTTTTTGAGAGAGAACCACCTACCCTTGTGTTGAGGTCAAGATCTTCCACTTCAATCATAGGGGTCTTGATTTCTAGCCTCCCCAAGTAGCTTTCCACCAATCACATCTCTTCCACCATGCCAAATCTTTGAGAGAGTGATTGGATGCTGAGGAGTCTATCATCTTGAAGCACAAGAGCAAGGAGTTCATCGTCATTACCGAGCCTCTTACCTTTTGGAGGGTGGTGCCTCCTAGATTGGTTAGGTGTCGCTTGGGAGCCTCCTACTTCGTGTTGTGGAGTGAACCAACAAGTTTTTAAGGGCAAGGAGAGCGCCTACTTTGTGAAGATATACCCATAGTGAGGCTAGTCCTTGGTGGACGGAAGCCATTATGGAATAGTCAAGGTTGCTACTTCGTGGACCCTTTTGGGTGGAGTCCTCTGTGGACTCTCGAGATCGTTACCCTCTGTGGGTTGAAGACTCCATAAACGTGGATGTACAATAGCGCCACCTATCGGAACCACGGGAAAAATCATCGTGTCTACAATTGCGTTTGATCTTCCTACCCTATCCCTTCTATACATGTTTGTTGTTACTTTCCGCTGCTATGTACTCTTAGACTTGCATGTGTAGGGTGTACTTGACTTGCCATGAAATGCTAAAAACTATCAACCCTAAAACTTGGTGTAGGCAAAACTTTTAATTGGTCAAGTAATCTAATCACCCCCCCTCTAGACATACTTTCGGTCCTACATCCTCCCGCTACGGTCCACCCCTATCAGTGAAGTTGACGAGGCTCTGGATAGTAGCTCTCCACTCATCAAGCTTCTCCGCTACAGGAGGGAAATTCAGGAGCAGCTTCGCTCGCGCCAATGCTTCTGCTGATGAGGATGGCAGCGGAAGGTGCGATGAACTTGAGGTGCTCTAACTCCTAACTGTGTTAGAAGGAGCTCCATCACGGTCCTGCAACTGGCGCCACCTCCATAAGCATTTTGGTGAACATGTTGGTCCCACATATCTCTGGAGTAATGCGCAGGGGCCTTTCCTTGGGGGCGCTTAGAACCACCGGTGTCGCGTCGCTGCTCATCGCACGCGACCTCGGAAGGCCGCGGCGTATGCACCGGCATAGGTGTCTTGGAAGGCGCCCTACCATCTCTAAAGTTCACCATGCCGCCCGTAGGCCACATGGCTCCGTCTTGAGATCCAGCGGTGTATGTATTGCCACCGTTGCTACGAACAGCGCTGTTGGCTTGGCCTTGATCACTAGAACGTTGTGGAGGCTTGAGGCCTCTTCTCGCATCCACACCGCCGCCCGTCTAAGTGGCTACGGGCACGCAGGACATGGACGTGTCATCTGCCGTGAAACCCTTCTTCCTTGGGGCCATGGCAATGAAGACGATGAAGAAACTGGTGCACCGTTCGTGTGATTAGGTTCACAGAACCTCGCCCCCTACCTGGCATGCCAAAGATGTCCGTGCACAACACCTATGGGATCGCATGGATCGCTTTGTGGTTCGGTGAGGAGAAGGAATGCGCAAAGAGCAGATCGAACGAATGACACGAGGGGATATTTTTAGCCAGAATCAGGCCGCTCTTGCTTCGGTGTATTATGAGTGTTCTTAGGATTCTAGCTACAGGAGCGCTACACACGGATACTACACGCGTGAGCGAGAAGGTGGGAGAAAAGGCCTCCTCTCGTAACGCCTTGGGCCTCCTTTTATACGACTAAGGGGATCCCAATAGTGGCGTATAGTGCATGCATGAGGGGCACATTGCTATAGTGTTATCATACCTAACACTGTCGGTGTAGGACAAATGCATTTAATGCCCCGTCAGGTGTCCCTGGCCTTCTACGGGATAGGACAGGAGCCCGTCCCATCGGCACCGCTTAGCCTCTCCATCGCCAGCGCCTCGACACGTATCCTGGTGGGTCGACACTTAGCCTCTGTGCCGGTAGGGTGGTGAGGCCTTGCCGGGTGCACTCCTTGCTGGGGCTCCGCAGGTCACCCCCGGCAAGATCTTGTCAGGGTTCCAGTCTTTGGCCTTCGGTCTTGTGCTTGTTGACTTGAATGTTTCTTGATGTCTTCATATCCGCTTCTAGCAGTCCCCTGGTAGGCCTCATCGCTGGGGTAGCTACAAATGCCCGTGCACAAGTATGGGATACTAAAAAGCCCAAACTTTGGTACACCGACATTGAGCCATATGCCGAAGTGTGGCTTGACAACCAGGAAGGCTTCGCAGACAATAATAAATGCCTAAATATGCATGAAGTAGTTCGGGGGAAGATCATGGAAGTCCAACTCGTAGAAGAACATGAGGCCCCTGACGAAGGGGTGGAGTGGGAAGCTCAGTCCCCGGATGAAATGGGGGACGAACACCACCCTCTCCCCTGGCTTAGGGGTGGGCACCACCTGGTTCACCTCTCGAGTGTGGCAGAAGACATTGGTGGGTAGGTAGACGATGAGCTTTAACTCCCGGATGTCCTTGTCAGTGAACGTGGAGGCCTCCCACTTTCCCATGGAACCCGAACCCGCCATGGCCAAGCTCGGAGGAGAAGTTGAGGAAAAACTGGACCTGGGCTCTTGGAGCTTGGGAAGATTGAGGAAGCGGGGGATGCGAATGAGAAGCGTGAATATGCCTTGGTTTTTTTCCCTTTTATGAGGCGTGACACCGATTAGCCTCCCTTTACTGCGCCACAAGTCTCTTCGCTTCCCAAGATGTGCATGCTATTATACACGTGTAAAGTAACCTAGGCTGTTAATCATATCCCATGTGAAACGGAGCACTATCTATGCATTGATGAGTCGTCCTAATGTAAAAACAGCCTCGAGCCGTGAACCTAATTTTCATAACTAGTTCAGCGGTCGTGGTAGGTTAGGACCCTTCATCGAAAAGATCGTCAGAAAACACTGGTTACACTTTGACGTTTGGCCTTTGGGACTAAGCAACTCATGATGTCCGAATGATTGTATGATTGGAAAAATTACGCGTCATCGGAAGCCGGACTAGTCTTAGTCGAATGCATTGGGGCTATTGAGGGATTCCTGGACTAAGGGGTCCTCAGTCCGCTAGCCTATTTCCCAATAGGACGGTTTGGTGGGCCGCTCTCTAACTATCGTCGGAGGGGACATATACATCAAGACCCCGTGTTCTAGTAGGAAGTCCCGAATGCATGTCATGCACTCCAAGTCAAGATGAGGAAATTGACATCTCCATTCCCGGCAGGAAACCTATCATGTGTAAACCCTAGGTACCCCTCGATGTCTATATAAACTAGGAGGGTATTAGATTGTAGGGTAGAGAAACTCATCTAAGGTTTTTGCTATCTGATCTCGAGGTGGTTCAACTCTGTAACCTTCATACCATCAATTTAGTCGAGTAGGACGTAGGGTTTTTCCTCCATAGGAGGGCCCAAACCTGGGTAAACATTGTCTCCTTCGTCCCCTTGTTACCATCGATCCTAGACTCACAGCTCGGGACCCCCTACACGAGATCCGCCGGTTTTGACAGCGCCAGTGGTACTGATCAGGTGTCCAACAGTCAGAATCCAAATCTCGGTGATGCTGATCCAAAAATCCGGAGCTTCCAATTTTGTGAATCGAGGTAACAGAAAGTTCGCAAGCTAAACTCGGTGGCACCAAAGTGGGATCAGTTGCACCGATGTGCTAGGGTTTGGTAGGGTTCTGTCTGAGTTGGGAAATCGGTGGGACTGAGTGGAAAATGTTGGCTTCACCAATTTTCATGAAATGCTTGGACAGAGATTTGTGAGAGAGTTTGTGGGTGTTTTTGGTGACTATCACTTGTGCACGTGGAGCATCTTGTTCACCAACAGTACCTTACCCCCTTTTAATAGTATTGGACTTTCCTATGGACTCGAAGTGATTTCTCACAAAATAAAAAGTAGAGTCATCTTGCTTGAAGCTTTGCCAATGCTATTCCATCTCCTTCTTCTTGGGGATACTCCCCACACTCCTTAGCCAGCCTTCTCTATGGACTTTATCTGAAATACACTAGCTGAAATTATTAGTCCAAGAGACAATGTATGTTGTTGAGAATTATCAAAACCCCAAAGGAATCATATTGTTCGTTCATATTTGGCGATGGATGATCTAGACAAAGCCGCCTCCATCAAGACTGACCACCCGGTTGTGGTCCGCTCTGTCACGGGTGGCACCACTGGTGGCACTTCTGCTCTCCCTTCTTGGGAAGGCAGTGTTGGAAATATGCCCTAGAGGTAGTAAATAAAGCGTTTATTATTATATTTCCTTGTTCATGATAATAGTTTATTATCCATGCTATAATTGTATTGATTGTAAACACATTACATGTGTGGGTAAATAGACAACACTATGCCCTAGTATGCCTCTAGTGAACTAGCTCATTGATTAAAGATGGTCAAGGTTTCCTAGCCATTTACATGTGATGTCATTTGATAACAGGATCACATCATTAGGAGAATGATGTGATGGACAAGACCCAAAGTACAAACGTAGCATATGGTCGTGTTAGTTTATTGCTACTGTTTTCTGCATGTCAAGTATATGTTCCTATGACCATGAGATCATGCAACTCACAGACACCGGAGGAGTGCCTTGTGTGTATCAAACGTTGCAACGTAACTGGGTGACTATAAAGGTGTTCTACAGGTATCTCCGAGGGTGTCTGTTGAGTTGGCATGGATCAAGACTGGGATTTGTTACTCCATGTGACGGAGAGGTATCTCAGGGCCCACTCGGTAATACAACATCACAATAAGCCTTGCAAGCAATGTGACTAAGTGTTAGTCACGGGATCTTGTATTACGGAACGAGTAAAATACTTTCCGGTAACGAGGTTGAACTAGGTATGGAGATACCGATGATCGAATCTCGGGCAAGTAACATACCGAAGAACAAAGGGAACATCATACGGGATTAACTAAATCCTTGACATAGAGGTTCGACTGATAAACATCTTTGTATAATATGTAGGAACCAATATGGGCATCCAGGTCCCACTATTGGTTATTGACCGTAGAGGTGTCTCAGTCATGTCTATATAGTTCTCGAACCCGCAGGGTCTGCACACTTAAGGTTTGGTGACGTTTTGGTAGTATAGAGTTATGTATGGTGGTGACCAAAGGTTGTTCGGAGTCTCGAATGAGATCTTGGACGTGACGAGGAGCTCCGGAATGGTCCGGAGGTAAAGATTCGTATATAGGAAGTCCTATTTTGGTCGCCAGAAAAGTTTTGGGTTCATCGGTAGTGTACTGGGATTGGAGGAGGAGTCCTCCTCTCCTCCCCACTTCGGCCGAACCAAAGGAGGCTTGGCCATTGCGCCAAGGCCTCTCCTCCCTCCCTACTATATATACTGGGGTTTTTAGGGTTTTTGCACTAGAATTTCAGCCACGTGCTACCCGTTCCTCCAATGCATAGTTTCTCCTCTAGATCGGATTCCTGCAGTGCTTAGGCAAAGCCCTACCGGAATAGCTCCACCACCATCGCCGGAGCGCCGTCATGATGCCGGATAACTCTTCTTCCTCTCCGCTCCATGTTGCTGGATCAAGAAGGCGGAGATCGTCATCAAGATATATGTGTGCTGAACGCGGAGGTGCCGTCCGTTCAGTGCTTGATCGAGACGGATCGTGATTCGATCGCGGGACACTCGGCGATTTGGATCGCGAGGACGTTCGACTACATCAACCGCGTTTCTTAACGCTTCCCGCTTAGCGGTCTACAAGGGTACATAGATCCACTCTCCCTCTCGTAAATGCTCATCACCATGGATAGATCTGCGTGTGCGTAGGAATTTTTTTTGTATCCCATGCAACGTTCCCTAATAGTGGCATCATGAGCTAGGTCTATGTGTAGATCAGATCTCGAGTAGAACACAAAGAGTTTGTGGGCATTGATGCTTAGATTGCTTCCTCCCTTGGTCGTGTTTTGGTTTAGCGGTATTGTGAGATGAAGCAGCCTGGACCAACATTACTCATACGCTTACGAGAGACCGGTTCCCTCAACCGCAACTTGTTGCATAGATGGCTTGCGGGTGCTAGTTTCTCTCACTTTAGTTGGATCGGGTTCAACAAAGGAGGTCCTTGAGAAGTTTGAAAAGCAACTAGTGTATCACCATTGTGGTTTTTGCGTAGATGAGAATTGTTCTTGCTAGATACCCGTAGCAGCCACGTAAAACATGCAACAACAATTAGAGGACGTCTAACTTGTTTTTGCAGGGTATGTTTTTTTTGACCGACTACTATAGGGAAAAACACCCCACAGCCTTTTCTTTTATTGCAGATAAAGGGTTACAGGTTAGAAGCTAGTCTAAGAAGTTACAGAGTTAATGCAGTGAAACTAAACTAACCTCAAGGAGGTAAATAGGAAATCCATTTTAGGAGGTCATCCCTATAGGTAGCCTTAATTCTATGAGCTAATAGGGACATATCATTAACAAAAGCTGCCTTCCATCTCCTGAAAGTGGGTTGTTCATTCCTGAAGGTCCTTGCGTTTCTAATGATCCAGATGTTCCAGCAGGCAGTGAATACAACTTCAGTGAAGAAAGGTTGATTAAAATCTCTTTTAGCTGCAATTACAATTTCCCCCATGGAGTTGCCCTGCCATTGAATTTGAAGATAACTCCAAACCCTGGTGCTAAACAAACAGTTGAAGAGGAGATGGTCTCTATCCTCTTTAACCCTGGCATGACAAAGAACACAAAAATTGGATTCTGATACGTTCCAATGTCGGTGCTGAAGCAGATCATGAGTATTCAGCCTGTCCATAATAAGCATCCATGCAAAGACTTTGATTTTCGTGGTGCAACAACTTTTCCAAATCCAATTGAGTATGGGGTTCAAAGCAATGGGCTGGTGAATATGCACATAGAATTTCTTGGCTGAGTAGCCCTTACCATCAGCTGCCCAGAACCAGACATCATTCATAGTTTGGTCCCTTTGCAAATGCTGCAGGAGGTTCTCAACCAACTGTAGTTCCTGGAAAGCTCTGTCAGAGAGTGGCAGATGGAACAACCCGGCCTTTCTATTGTCATCAAAAGCATTAAAAACCTCTTGAGCTATGGAGAAGGTATCAATGACAAAGGAAAACAATCTTTAGAACCTTTGTGCTATAGGTGTAGTTGAGTCACCTACCAGCCAGAAATCAGACGAAAAGAGGAAAGTCACCCTTGTTTGGTTTGATGGAGGTGACAGCTCTGTAACTATCCATCCTCTTGCAAATCTCCTTCCACCAAAAGGAACCACACAAAGATGTTCCTTGTGGAACTCTGCCATGATAGTATGTGTTCCAGATCAGAGTGACCCAGGGCACATCAGCCTTGTTAAAGAACTTATCAGCATGTTTAAGGAGCAAAGCATCATTATGGACTGACAGATTCAAAATACCAAGGCCTCCTTTCCGTTTAGGTCTGCACACCAAATCCCAGGCAGCCAGTGCAGGAGCTTGGTCCTGACCATTCCTTCTCCAAAGACACTGCCTTTGTATTCTCTCCAATTGTTTTAGTATTCCAGGGGGTATATCTAAACTGCATAGAAAAATATGGGCACTGAGGATAGAGAAGAGTTTAGATATTGTAGTCTGCCCCCGTGGGTTAAGAAGGAGGAGCTGGCAGAGAGTCTCCTTTCCATATTATCCACAAGTGGCATCAATTCCGCAATCCTTGGCCTAGTGATGCCAACAGGCAGACCTAGGTATGTGAAGGGCAAAGTGCCAACTTTGCACCCCAAAGAGTCAGCCAACCTTTGTAGGTCATCCTGAGATACATTAACTGGCAACATAGCAGATTTATGGTAGTTAATATGTAGCCCAGTGGACTAAGACAATATGAGAAGCATTCCTTTTAATTCCATCAATTGAGACTCCATAGCAGGCATAATAATAAGGGTTTCATCAGCATACTGAACAATGGGAAAGTCTGTATCATGGCAAGGGATTGGCAGCTTAATTTTCCTAGTGAGTAGCAAATCATTAACCAAGGTTTGAAGAAAGTCTGCAGCAATAGCAAAGAGAAGGGGAGACATAGGATCTCCATGTCTAACACCTTTTTTGCATTGGAATTTTCTGCCAGGAACTCCATTGTGCAACACTGAGGATGATCCAGATGAGAGGAACTGTTGGACCCAAAGAATCCATTTGTTATTGAAACCCTTTTGCTTGAGGACTTGAAAACTGAACTCATGTTCAATGGAGTCAAAAGCTTTTTCAAAATCAAGCTTGATGATCACAATGGGTCTTTTGGATTGGTGGCACTGATGCAAGTATTCCAAAGTCCATCCTACACAGTCCTGGATTGTCCTTGATTTAATGAAACCATATTGGTTCTTATGAATGCACTTCATAATGTGCATCTGAAGCCTGTTGGCAATCATTTTGTAGAGGAACTTCAACCCCATACTAGTCAAAGAAATGGGTCTGAAATCCCCAACCTGCTTAGGGGATCCCTTTTTGGGTATTAGAGTGATATAGGAAGAATTCATATTTTCATGTCTGGCATGTCCATCATGGAAATCTTTGGCAAGAGTATAGAAGTCCTCACAGATAATATCGCAGCATTTAAAAAAAATAACCCATTGAAACCATCAGGGCCTGGTGCTTTGTCAATGGGCATTTCCCTGATTGTCCTGTCCATCTCCTCCTTGGTGAAAGGTAGGGTAAGATCATCCAACCCATCTACCTTGTTTAACAGTGATTGAAGATCAAAAACAAGATTTATTCCATGTGACCGACCCATCCTGGCTTTATAGGCTGAGCAGAAACATCCTGCAATCTGCGCATGATCAGAAGTAATAGTTCCATCATCAAGTTTCAAGGAGGAGATAGAATTTCTCCTGTATCTCTCTGTGGCCATAGCATGGAAAAACTTTGTATTCTCCTCCCCCACTTTGACAGTCCGAATAGTGGCTCTCTTTTTCCAGTATAGAAACTACATATGAAGCAGGTGTTCCAAGTGTAATTTAACAATCACTCTGAAATTAGCTTCAGGCCTATAGAGTGGTCTGATCTCTTCCAGATTATCCAGAGACAAAATCACTTGATTGTAGTTACCAATCAGTTGTTTGATTCTCGATAGGCCAATCTGCCATTGCTTAAGTGCCTCGCTCAAAGCCTTAAGCTATCCATGATGATGGCAGTGATGTGCCGTTTCTTAGAATGTACTTTCCAGGACTTCTCCACACACTCTAGGAAACCAGGAAGCTCAACCCAGTAATTTTCAAATCTGAAAAGATTACTCCTGGGAATGGTTGTGTTGATAGATACCACACATGGAACATGATGTGATGCAGTTTTGGCCAAGGGCAACACCTGTGTTAGAGGGTAATAAGAGATCCAATTGGCATATGTAAAGAACCAATCCAATTGCTCAAGTAGGGGTGAGTGTTGCATGTTTGACCAAGTATATGTCCTGCCCTTAAGGGGTAACTCTAATAAACCCAGGTGACCTATGATCTCATTAAAGATGAAAATATCATTTATATCTGCACCAGGTTGGTTTCTGTTGGAGGTGGATCGGATGAAATTGAAATCTCCTAGCAACAACCAACTTTCATCATCAGGTATAAGCAAGTCATAAAGCCAGGTGACAAACAGATCCCTGGCTTCCCCTTGGCAGGGTCCATACACATTAACCAATGTCCATTTCTCAGTGTTGTGTTTGGATGTAAAATCAATGATGAGGCCAAAACTCTTAGTGTCTAGGAGCACACCATTTAGAACTGAAGAATTTCATAGAACAATCAAACCACCAGAGGCTCCGCAAGATGGACTATACGCAAAATGATCAAAACGCTTAGGACAAAAACTCCTAATAGTGCGGTGATCAATGTGTTGCATTTTGGTTTCCTGAAGGCAGACTACAGAGGCTGAACTTTCATCAATCTTATTTCTAACAAACCGTTGACGTGCATCAGAATTCAATCCTCGAACATTCCAACAAAGAACCCTGCAGTTTCTAGTTGAACAAATATCCATAGAAACGTAAAATAGTAGCAACAAAAGCACAGTCACGCAGTGACCAGCACATACAGAGTACAAAGTAAACTAGTACAGTAAAGCCAGCATCAGTGCAAACACAACAAGTTCTGCCACAACGATATAAAGGGTGATTAAGACCCCAAAACATGTATCCAAAAGATGTATTAGTCATCATTCTTGCTTGGAGACAGGTTGGCTGGATCCTCCATAAGAAGATCCACAGTCAGCTTTTCTGGGGCAATGCCAAGGCTTTTACCAACAGCTTGTATCACGTTGATGGGTGTGGCCGGTGGGAGGTCTTGATGTTGTTCGCCTTGCTGATCCTCCTGGTGAAGTGGCCTGGAGCGCGGTTTCCTCTTCTTAGGGAGCGGCATCGGCAGCTCCTGCAGTATAGGCCTAAAACCATCACGCTTGGCAGACCCCCTCGTGGACCTCCGAACAGCAGAGTCAACCACCGGTGTCTGCTTCTTGCGAGTGCCCTTTTTTCTAGCACACTAAGCTTAGAAGGAAAATTGCTCATCAGAAGAGGCCGCTGAGTTGACTGAGGGAGCGTCAGTACCTCCATTGTCTGAAAAAAGAGCCCTGGCCACAGGCCAGTTCCCAACCGAGGTAGAGGGAGTAGCAGTATCATCCGGCAAGAAGATCATGTTGGAGACCCAATTGATATCATCAAATGCAATGGACCATGATCACTTGCTTAGAACAAGAGGTAAAGCAGGGAGGATGGAAAGACCCCTGGGAATTGGTGGGGCGCTACAGACATCCATCAAAATTTCAAAAGTCCGCTGCCAAGATAGAACTAGAGGTAATAGTGGGCCATAAACCACTCTTACCCGTCCAACCATCAGGTTCATAGGCTGAATGATGGGCTGCTGATAAGGTACAATCGCCAGGGGATTGAACACCGGTGCTTGTGGATGCTCCTCATAAAATGCAATAGGGTTTTGCTGGTGGTTGATTGGCTGCACAACTTGGACAGATTCTGAGGATTCAGGTTGATCAATGACCATGGACTCTTGATCCTGAGCCGGAGCCTCCTGATGATCCACGGGTGCATCTTCGTTCCAGCCCCATCCATCAGCATCAGGCTGATTATGCTGCTCCTAGTTTTGTTCAGGCATCAGAGAGAGCGGGACATCATTCCACCCAAGAGCTGGATATGGGGGAAGGGAAAACATCAAATTGTCAGGAATTAGGTTCCCCGGCAGAGGATGTGGGTCGCCATTGAGTGGCATGGGATCTTCATCCTGCGGCAACTTCTCAGTAAAATTGGCACCAAGAATATATAAAGGGGCTGACCAGGACACCCTCATCCCACCCCACGCAACATATTCATTAAAAGTGACACTGCGGGGCACCAGAGCATCTTCAGGGAAAGATGCAAAAACCACTGATCTCACCAGGTATGGGTCATCACTAACCAAGTGGTGAAACTCTCCAAAGGTGTTGACTGCTGCCCTGAGGTCTTCCGTGTTCCACAAATCCAGTGGAACTCCTAAAAGCATAAGACATCCCTGACGAAAACCCGTAGCAGCACGAAAACCCTGTCCTTCATTATGCTTCATAAAACGAACAAAAGAATCATTCCCTAGGTCTTGCGGCACCATCTGGACAGCAGCAAAACTCTCCCCAGCATCCCTTAACTCAAAAAGGCCTACGCCCGCAATCCAAGGTTGGGCCGAGCGAACATGAAAACCCTGATTGTTCAAGAGCTCCACGACTTGCTGGCGTACCTGACCAATCTGATTGACGGGGCGGTGTAGGCATTACTTCCGCCACTTGGTATTGCTCATGTCGATGGGCGATTGGAGTTACCGAAGTAACATAGGTCCGAGGGAGACGATGAGGGCCGTCGTCGATGATGTGTTGCCCATGGGGAACGTAGCGCTCCGGGTCCAGCTCAAAGTTGGCCATAGGAGGAGGGGAAGCTGGAGGCAGAGGCGTCAATGGACACGGCTCCGATGGCGTGCTTGGAGAGATTGAATGCGATGGGACGGGAGAGGGCTGTTCTGCAAAAGGCGCAGTATCCTCGAGATAGGTAGAGGTTCCTGAGAAATCCGAAATAGGGGAGGGACTCTTCCGTTTCCAAGCGAGACCATTTTCCAGCGCAAAGGAAACACAGTCCGATTTGGTGTGGCCTACCCGGCAGCAGGAGGAGCAAATCTCTCCATTGGGGCAGTTAGAGGCCATGTGGCCCTGACAGTGGCAAAGAGTGCAAGACAAAATCTTAGCTACCATGTCATTAATCATTTCATCAAAATTGTCCCGGGCCTCCTGTGAAGATGGGAGCGTTAGCCTAGACTCATGATTAGCGGGCCCCTCAAGGGCCGGCCCATTTGCCGAGATTTCTGTCATAACGGATGTAGCATCTATCGGCGAAAAATTTGGAAGGACAGGGTTCCTGCCCCAAAGAACTGGAGTGACAGGCATAGCTGAACCAATCACGCCATCGCCGGGGACCAAATTCCCTGTAATTTTGTTGGATGGAACCTGAATCCCGGAGTCTGCGGTGACGGCCGGCGTGAATTGAGGGACCATTCCAAAGGTGATGTGCGGCGAGGTGACCGTCCACCGGAGTTCTGCCGGCGGCGAGGGATGAATGACCACCTTCTCTTGCTACGGCATGTTATAACCAGCAGATTGGAAAGAAGAGATCCGATCAGACGTGAAAGGGCACCGATACGCTTTGCAAACTTCATACTGCTGTATAGTTGCAAAAGAAAGTTTCTTACGGGTTGAAGATCCAGACTTCAACATAGATTTGATCGGTCTGGAATGCATTGGCATCAGACCAAGAGCAGAGCGTCGCTTAGATGGGCTCACCAGAATCCACTTAGCATCACATTGTTTCTTCCATAATTTGAATTCACGCCACCAATTTGGCCCACCATTACCCCAAAGGTGGAAGTAACATTTGAAACTAGAGCACTTGTAAGACCACAGAGCAAGAATGAGAAAACCAACTTGCTTACACGAAACCCTAAATGAGAAAACTTTGTCCTTGACGCATTCCACCATTAAATCAATGGCCGAACACCCAATTGCTGACTCGAGAGCAGTGGCCACAACATCATCAGACAAGCGAAAAGAATGCCGGCTAAAGGAAACCACCATGATGAAAGAACGCCGATGATCCATCGGGTGCACAGGAAGGCCAGAATGCCTGAACACATCATCCGCAAAAGCCGCACCATGGGAGAAATCCAGATCCAAATTGGATCCTCTAGAAGAACCCATCAGAAAAGGAGGTTTCCAAGGATGTGAGTAATCACCTGAGTTGATGATCGGAGGCAGAAACGCGCACGTCGGCTAGAAGTCCAGATCGCTGAGGAGTCGCCGGCGGGAGAGGTGGGGAGGTGGGAGCGCCATGGCGTTGTTTGTTTTTCGCCGTTTTGCAGGGTATGTTGTGATGTGATATGGCCAATTACATGATGAGATATATGTGATGTATGAGATGATCATGTGATGTATAGATTATCATGACTTGCATGTCGATGAGTATGGCAACCGGCAGGAGCCATAGGTTTGTCTTTAATTATTGTATGACATGCATGTCAATCATTAAGCACTATGTAATGCTTTACTTTATCGCTAAACGGTAGCAATAGTGGTAGAAGCATGTTGGGCGCGACAACCCCGATGGCGACACGTTGATGGAGATCAAGATGATGGAGATCATGGTGGCGTGCCGGTGACGATGGAGATCATGCCGGTGCTTTTTAGATGGAGATCAAAAGCACAAGTTCATGGCTATATCATGTCACTTATGATTTGCATGTGATGTTAATCCTTTTATGCACCTTGTTTTGCTTAGGACGACGGTAGCATTATAACGTGAACTCTCACTTAAATTTCAAGATGAATTGTGTTCTCCCTGAGTGTGCACCATTTCGAAAGTTCATCGTGTCGAGACACCACGTGATGATCGGGTGTGATAGACTCTATGTTCACATACAACGGGTGCAAGCCAATGTTGCACATGCAAAACACTCGGGTTAAACTTGACGAGACTAGCATGTACAGACATGGCCTCGGAACACAAGAGACCGAAAGGTCAAACATCAGTCATATAGTAGATATGATCAACATGATGATGTCACCATTTAAGCCACCTCAACTCACGTGATGATCAGACTTGAGTTGGTGAATTTGGATCATGTAACACTCAGATGACCTGACGGATGTCAATTTGAGTGGGAGCTTTAGTAATTTGATTAACTAACCTCATTATCTTGAACAATAGTCTAAGTAACCTTTGCATATTTATGTTGTAGATCAATGGCTCGCGTAGTAGCACCCTTGAATTTTGATGTGTTCCTAGAGAAATATAAGTTTAAAGATGATCGAAGTAACTTTGTTGACTGGGCCCGTAATCTGAGGATTATCCTCACGGCTTCCCAGAAATCATATGTCCTTGATGCACCGCTTGGTGACCAACCAGAAGACATGTCATCCGAAGACGTTAAGAACGCTTGAGAGGCATGTTCTGGAGATTACTCAATAGTTCAGTGTGCAATATTGTATGGCTTAGAACCGGGACTTCAAAGATGTTTTGAACATCATGGAGCATATGAGATGTTCCAAGAGTTGAACTTTATCTTTGAGAAGAATGCCCGAATCGAGAGGTATGAGACCTCCGATAAGTTCTATGCTTGCAAGATGGAGGAGAACGAGTCTATCAGTGAACATATACTCAGAATGTCTGGGTATTCGACTCGTCTAGCGGAGTTTGGAATTTCCCTTCCGCTAGAGGTGATCACTGACAGAGTTCTTCAATCACTGCCACCTAGTTACAAGAGCTTTGTGATGAACTATAACATGCACGGGATGGACAAGTCAGTCGCCGAGCTGTTTGCGATGCTAAAAGTCGGTGAGCCTGAAATCTAGAAAGAACATCAAGTGTTGATGGTCAATAAAACCACTAGTTTCAAGAAGAATGGAAAGGGCAAGGGCAAGGGCAAGAAGGGTAAAACCAAGAAGGATGGCAAAGTAGTTGCTACTCCTGTAAAGAAGCCCAAGCATGGACCCAAGCCAGAAACTGAGTGCTTTCATTGCAATGGAACTGGTCGCTGGAAGCGGAACTGCCCCAAGTACTTGGCTGACAAGAAGGCGGCCAACGACAAACAAGGTATATATGATACATGTTATTTATGTGTACCTTACTAGCTCTTGTTGTAGTGCCTGGGTATTTGATATCGGTTCGGTTGCTCACATTTACAACTCGAAATAGGAACTAGGGAATAGACAAAGGCTGGAAAAGGATGAAGTGACGATGCACGTGGGAAATGGTTCCAAGGTTGATGTGATCGCCGTCGGCACGCTCTATGTTCGATTACCATCGGGATTAGTGATGAACCTGAATAATTGTTATTTAGTGCCTGCATTAAGCATGAACATTTTATCTGGATTTTGTTTATTGTGAGACGGTTACTCATTTAAATCAGAGTAATATATTTTATTGTCATGCACCCAATGTGAGGGGTTTATTCATATTGAATCTTGATAGTGATGACACACATGTTCATAACATTGATGCCAAAAGATGTAGAGTTGATAATGATAGTACCAGTTTCTTGTGGCACTGCCGTTTAGGTCGTATTGGTGTAAAACGCATGAGGAAGCTCCATGCTGATGGAGTTTTGGAGTCACTTAATTTTGAATCACTTGACACATGCGAACCATGCCTCATGGGCAAGATGACTAAAACACCGTTCTCTGGAACAATGGAACGGGCGAGTGACTTATTGGAAATCATACATACTGACGTGTGTGGTCCAATGAATGTTACAACACGTGGTGGATATCGTTATTTTCTCACCTTCACTGATGACTTAAGTAGATATGGGTATATTTACTTAATGAAACACAAGTCTGAAACGTTTGAAAAGTTCAAGCAATTTCAGACTGAAGTTGAGAATCATCGTAACAAGAAGATTAAATTCCTGCGATCTGATCGAGGAGGTGAATATCTGAGTTATGAGTTTGGCAGTCACTTAAGACAGTGTGGAATTGTTTCACAGTTGACACCACCTGGAACACCACAGTGTAATGGTGTGTCCGAACATCGTAATCGAACCTTATTAGATATGGTGCATTCTATGATGTCTCTTGCTGATTTGCCACTATCGTTTTGGGGTTATGCATTAGAGACAGCTGCATTCACTTTAAATAGGGCACCATCAAAATCCGTTGAGACAACGCCATATGAACTATGGTTTGGCAAGAGGCCAAAGTTGTCGTTTCTTAAAGTTTGGGGATATGATGCTTATGTCAAAAAGCTTCAGCCTGAAAAGCTGGAACCCAAAGCGGAGAAATGCGTCTTCATAAGATACTCGAAGGAGACAGTCGAGTATACCTTTTATCTCAGATCCGAAGGCAAAGTTTTAGTCGCTAAGAACGGAACATTTCTTGAGAAAGAGTTTCTCTCGAAAGAATTGAATGGGAGGAAAATAGAGCTTGATGAGGTTATTGAACCTTTACTTCAACCAGAAAGTAGCGCAGTGCAGAAAGATGTTTCTGTGGAACCTACGATGGTAGAAGAGGAAGTTAATTATGATGATCATGAAGCTTCGGATCAAGCTGCTATTGAACGTCGTAAGTCGACAAGGGCACGTACTGCTCCTGAGTGGTACGGCAACCCTGTCTTGGAGGTCATGTTGTTGGACACCAATGAACCTACGAGCTATGGAGGAGCAGTGATGGGCCCGTATTCCGAGAAATGGTTAGAGGCCATGAAATCTGAGATGGGATCCATGTATGAAAACAAAGTATGGACTTTGGAAGTATTACCTGAAGGGCGAAAGGCCATTCAGAACAAAGGGATCTTTAAGAAGAAGACAGACACGTACGGTATTGTCACCGTTTATAAAACTCGACTTGTGGCAAAGGGTTTATCACAAGTTCAAGGAGTTGACTACGATGAGACATTTTCACCCGTAGCGATGCTTAAGTCTGTCAGAATCATGTTGGCAATAGCTGCTTATTTTGATTATGAAATTTGGCAGATGGATGTCAAAACAGCGTTCCTCAACGGTTTCCTTCAGGAAGAGTTGTATATGATGCAACCAAAAGGTTTTGTCGATCCAGAGAATGCTGACAAAGTTTGCAAACTCCAGCGATCCATTTGTGGGCTGGTGCAAGCATCTTAGAGTTGGAATAAGCGCTTTGATGAGGTGATCAAAGCATTTGAGTTTATACAAGTTTATGGAGAAGCTTGTATTTACAAGAAAGTGAGTGGGAGCTCTATAGCGTTTCTAATATTATATGTGGATGTCATATTGCTGATTGGAAAGAATATAGAAATGCTGGAAAGCATGAAGGAATATTTGAATAAGAGTTTTTCAATGAAGGACCTAGGAGAAGCTGCTTTCATATTAGGCATTAAGATCTATAGAGATAGATCGAGACGCTTAATAGCACTTTCACAGAGCATATACCTTGATAAAGTTTTTAAGAAGTTAAAAATGGATCAGTCCAAGAAGGGGTTCTTGCCTGTGTTACAAGGTGTGAAGTTGAGTAAGACTCAATGCCCAGTGACTGCAGAAGATAGAGAAAAGATGAGTGTCATCCCCTATGCTTTAGCCATAGGTTCTATCATGTATGCAATGCTATGCACAAGACCCGATGTCAGCCTTGCCATAAGTATGGCCAGAAAGTTTCAAAGTGATCCTGGATTGGAACACTGGGCAGCAGTCAAGAATATCCTTAAGTATCTAAAAAAGGACTAAGTAAATGTTTCTCATTTATGGAGGTGATGAAGAGCTCGTCATAAAGGGTTACATCGATGCAAGCTTTGACACTGATCCGGATGACTATAAGTCACAAACCGAATACATATTTATTCTCAATGGGGGAGCGGTCAGCTGGTGCAGTTCCAAGCAAAGCGTGGTAGCTGATTTTACATGCGAAGCGGAGTACATCGCAGCCTTCGCGACGGTGAAGGAAGGTGTCTGGATGAAGCAGTTCATGACGGATCTTGGAGTAGTGCTCAGTGCACTGAATCCAGTGAACCTGTCATGTGACAACACGGGTGCCATTGCTTTGGCCAAGGAACCAAGGTTTCACAAGAGGACTAGACACATAAAGCGATGCTTCAACTCCATCCGCGATTACATCGAGGAGAAGGACATAAATATTTGCAAAGTGCACACGGATCTGAATGTTGCAGACCTGTTGACTAAACCTCTTCCAAGGGCTAAATATGATCAACACCAGAACTGCTTGGGTGTTCGATTCATTACAATGTAAATCACATAGTGATGTGAACTAGATTATTGACTCTAGTGCAAGTGGGAGACTGTTGGAAATATGCCCTAGAGGTAATAAATAAAGTGTTTATTATTATATTTCCTTGTTCATGATAACCGTTTATTATCCATTCTATAATTGTACTGATTGGAACCACATTACATGAGTGGGTAAATAGACAACACTATGTCCCTAGTATGCCTCTAGTGAACTAGCTCGTTGATCAAAGATGGTCAAGGTTTCCTAGCCATTGACATGTGATGTCATTTGATAACGGGATCACATCATTAGGAGAATGATGTGATGGACAAGACCCAAACTACAAACGTATCATATGATCATGTCAGTTTATTGCTACTGTTTCTGCATGTCAAGTATATGTTCCTATGACCATGAGATCATGCAACTCACGGACACCGGAGGAGTGCCTTGTGTGTATCAAATGTCTCAACATAACTAGGTTACTATAAAGGTGCTCTACAGGTATCTCTGAGGGTGTCTGTTGAGTTGGCATGGATCAAGACTGGGATTTGGTACTCCGTGTGACGGAGAGGTATCTCAGGGCCCACTCGGTAATACAACATCACAATAAGCCTTGCAAGCAATGTGACTAAGTGTTAGTCACAGGATCTTGTATTGAGAAATGAGTAAAGAGACTTGCTGGTAACGAGGTTGAACTAGGTATGGAGATACCGACGATCGAATCTCGGGCAAGTAACATACCGAAGAACAAAGGGAACATCATACGGGATTAACTAAATCCTTGACATAGAGGTTCGACCGATAAAGATCTTTGTAGAATATGTAGGAACCAATATGGGCATCTAGGTCCCGCTGTTGGTTATTGACCGTAGAGGTGTCTCGGTCATGTCTACATAGTTCTCGAACCCGCAGGGTTTGCACACTTAAGGTTTGGTGATGTTTCGATAGTATAGAGTTATGTATGGTGGTGTCCGAAGGTTGTTCGGAGTCCCGGATGAGATCTTGGACGTCACGAGGAGCTCCGGGATGGTCCAGAGGTAAAGATTCATATATAGGAAGTCCTGTTTTGGTCACCAGACAAGTTTCAGGCTCATCGGTAGTGTATCGGGAATCCCGCTCTCCGCTAGCTCGGCGAGCGAAGAATCCCCCTCTGAGACCGGATCAGCTGGGAGATCACGTGCTAGACTGCAATATGGAGGGTGTTCATCCAGTTAATAACAAAACTCAGTATGAATATAGTAGGAGGTGTTCGGATTAAGTACCTCTGGGTTGGGGGCTTGACCCTGGGTTCCTTCGGGGAACCCTTTCGAAAGCCTCAGACTCCTCATCGGAATCCGGGCTATCATCGGGCAGTACCACTTTGGTCTGTCAGGGCCTCTTTAGGGTGGGAGGAGGCAGATCCTCCTCAGCACCGTCCAACACGGCCCTTTTTCTTGTTTGGGGGGAGTCAGTCTCCCCCCCACCCTCTACACGCTCTTCGTCGTGAGCATAAGAGGACCGGGTCTCCTCGTACTTAGTATCGGGAGGACCTCTTGGGAAAAGGCCCTCACGGGCCTCTTTATTCTCGCCTTTCTTCTTATTCTTCGTCTTCTCCGGCGCCGACTATGGCGCCACGACCAGCATCGCTGTTAATAGAACCGACATGGGGTCTTCGGGCAGGGGGGTGGACCACTAATCCTCACAGCCTTGTCCAGCCAGCTCGGTGAAGACAAGGAAGAAGGAGTGAAATTCCTTACTGAAAGGCAGAGCTTGGGAATAAAAATATAAGCTTTGTCATACCTTTGTGGAAGGGATTTCGACGTCTGGGCCGATGTCTTCCTCCTCCCTGCCCACTCCTTCTCGGGCTTAAACAACACATTCCACAACTTCTCGTTGGTTGTGTGATAAAATTGACGCACAGTGATACGTATCCAATGTATCTATATTTTTTGATGATCGCATGCTACTATATTATCTGTTTTTGATGTTTTATATGCATGAGTATGCTATTTTATATTATTTTTGGGACTAACCTATTAATCTAGAGCCTAGTGGCAGTTTCTGTTTTTCCTTGTTTTTGAGTATTGCCGATATGGAATATTAAACGGAGTCCAAATGGAATAAAATCTTTGTAATGATTTTTTCGAGAAGGAAAGAGATCTACCAGACTTGGAGTGCATGATAGGGTATTTGCCAGGATGTCACAAGCCAGGGAGGCATGACCACCCCCCTGCTGCGCTTGGCAGGTCTCCTAATCCTATTCTTCGTCCTATAAATACCCAAATATTCCCCCAACACAAAAATAGTCACACTAACACTTTTTCGGCGACTGAAGCCTTCGTTCCCGAGAGATCCAATCTTGGAGCCTTTTCTGGTAATATGCCAGAGGGGGATCCGATCACGGATGGTATCTACATCAACTCCATTACCCCTCCGATGATGCATGAGTAGTCCACCACAAACCTATGGGTCCATAGCTTGTAGCTAGATGGCTTCTTCTCTCTCTTTGATCTTCAATACCATGTTCTTCATGATCTTTATGGAGATCTATCCGATGTAATACTCTTTTGCGGTGTGTTTGTCAAGATCTGATGAATTGTAGGTTTATGTTCTGATTATCCATGAATCTTATTTGAGTATTTTCTTAATTCTTATATGCATGATTTCATATATTTTCAAGTCTCTTCGAGTTATTGGTTTGGTTTGGCCAGCTAGATTGGTAATTCTTGCAATGGGAGAAGTGCTTAGTTTTGGGTTCAATCTTGCGATGTCCTAACCCAGTGACAAACTAGGGGAAGCAAAGCACGTATTGTATTGTTGTCGTCAAGGGTAAACCGATGGGGTTTTCATCATATTTCTTGAGTTTATCCCTCTACATCATGTCATCTTACCTAATGCGTTACTCTGTTCTTCATTAACTTAATACTCTAGATGCAAGCAAGAGTCGATTGATGTGTGGAGTAATAGTAGTAGATGCAAAATTGTTTCAGTCTACTTGACACGGACGTCATGCCTATATGCATAATCATTGACTTGGATACTTACATGATTATTCGCTTTTCCATCAATTGCTTGATAGTAATTTAATGCTATGGCCCCCGTGATACTTTCCTTCAAGAGAGAAGCCTCTAGTGAAATCTATGGGCCCCTGGTCTACTTTCCATAATACATTTTCAGATCTATAAACCAAAAATACCAAAAATACCTTGCTTCAATTTATTTATCTTTTACTTTCTGCACTCGTTTACATCCATCTCTATCAGATCTAATCCTTTCAAATAGCTGTGAAGGGATTGAATTTATAGCATTGGGTGCAAGAGTTTGATTGTTTTGTAGGTGCATCCATTGGTGACTTGCTTGTTCCTCCTACTATATTGATACCTTAGTTATCATCAACTAAGGGAAATACTTATCTACTTCGCTGCATCACCCTTTCCTCTTCAAGGGAAAACCAACGCAAGCTCAAGAGGTAGCAGGAAGGATTTTTGGCGCTATTGCCGGGGAGGATACATAGCAAGTCAAGACAAGATCTCTCCCGTCAACTTGCCAATTTCTGGCACCATTGCTAGGGAGGATACACATCAAGCCTACAAAGTACCCATCACAAACCAGTCTCTTGCATTTACCTTATTTGGCATTTGCCTCTCGTTTTCGTGTCCCCCACTTCAAAAATTTATCGTTTTATTTGCCCTCTCTTTTTTGTTTGCCTTTGTCTCGTTAGATCTCTTATTTGCTATGTTTTCTATTGTTGGCATGGGCTTTCTATTTGCTTGCATCTTCGCTTGCTAATAATCTATTGATATGGATCCTCATCCACTTGCTAATCTTTTCAAGAGACCAAATTATGATGAACCAATTGTTAGTGAGTTGAGTGCACCTTATTATCTCTATGAATTTTTGCTTGAAAATCATGAAATATTTGATGAGGTGTTGAAAGAAGACAATTATAAGGTGATTCATGATAGTTCCTTGAATGAAAAGCATGATTGCCATGTTGTTAGTATGAATTCACTGAATATCCATGATCCTAATGATATGCAAAACCACAAGCTTGGGGATGCTATTCTTGATGAAGATGATATTTTTTGTTCCCCAAGTTTTAGTGATGACACATATGCTATAATTGATCATGAAAAGAATCGTTTATGTGATAGTTATATTGTGTGATTCCTTCATGATGCTACTAAAAATTATTATGAGAGAGTAACATATGCTTGTAGGAATTGCAATAATATCAAGTTTCCTCTCTCTGTGGTCAAAGTTTTGAAGTTATGCTTGTTTTGCCTTCGTATGCTGGTTGATTCTTGCTCTCGTAAATTGCTTGCTCACAAAATCCCTATGCATAGGAAGTGGGTTAGACTTAAAGGTGTTTGTCATGAGATTCATGATGCTCTGTTGCATGTTTCAAATACTACTTTTTACGTGAGCATCATTGAAATCATTATGCCTAGCGAGGGACGTTAAACGATAGCGCTTGTTGGGAGGAAACCCAATTTTATTCTTATGTTCTGTTTTTGCTTATGTTTTTGAGTGTTTCCCACATTATTACTTCTGTAGTAATTGTGTTTTGGTGTTTCAATTCGTGTTTGATCCAAGTAAGACTTCTGGGATGGTCTATGGTGGTTGTTGATTTGATCTTGCTAAAAAACAGAAACTTTTGCGCTCACTCCAGGAATTTGATAAATTTTCCAGACTGTCGAATGAGTCTGAAATTGTTACACAAGATTGATATACAAATTTCCCTGGTTTTTGAATTTTTTAGAATATTTTGAGTTACACAAGTATACGAAGTTTTCAGATTGCTACAAACTGTTTTTTTTCACATATTCTGTTTTCTTTGAATTGTTTACCTATTTTGATGAATCTATGGGTTGTATCTTGGCGTATGTGTCATCGTTTCCTCATGGCAGATGCCACGGGTAATCTTATCGAGAGTGGTTGGGGCCAAAATGATGCCGACGGGCTCCGGGAACGGGATTAGGCACAAGCGGGGAAGGACACACAATGTACCCAGGTTCCGGTCCCTCCATGGGAGGTAACACCCCTAGTCCTCCTCGGTCTAGTTCAGGCGATGGTGAGGTTACAATGGTGCTCCTGGTTCTGTATGGCTAGAGGAGGAACAAGGTGTCGGATTTTGGGCTCCACAAAACCCTTAAGATTCGAACATAGGGGCGTGTGCGAAGATCACCTACGGCCTCACCCGACCTAGCTCGCTACTCGATGAACACAGTAGCAAACTCACACGATGATGAGGAAGAAGATGAATACAACAGTTTACCCAGGTTTGTGCGTTTGTGAAGCATAATAGCCTACCCCTGCTTTGGTGGATTTCCTCTCGAGCAGATGGTGTGGATGAACTTGTACAGTGTTCCAGGACCTCATGAGAGCTCCCTTTTATGTGTTAGAGGCTCTTTGTGGCCTGGTGGATGGATGGATGATGGAGTGGATCGAATCCCCCTCTATGGTGAAGCCTACCCTCTATATATAGTGGAGGCTCGAGTCCTCTTCCCTTATCATAATGGCGGGAAGGGATCCCACAATGGCCAATTTTGAAGGGGACAGGAGTACATGCTTGCCCTGCCCAAAGGCCGTATTCGCGTGCAAAGTAGTTGTCGACGGCACAAAGATAGGCTCGGCGATGACATCCGCCCTACGAGGCGGGTGGTTGTGGTCTTGTTCCACCGGAATGGAAACCTTTGGGGATGCTTTGGGAACCCGCGTACGTCCCTGCTCCCTTTGCACAAAGGGGAAACTGCGCCGCCTGGCATGCTGGAGCTTGCCTGTCCTTCCTTGCGTCACCCTTAACTCCTGAGGCCGGGCCTTGCATAGAGATCTCCGCCGCTATGGAGGGGGCCTGAGGAGGGCCCTTGTCTGTCGATCCTGACATTGTTCCTCCTCGCGAGGGCCTTGTATTGAGGGAGGCCATGCCCGACCGTGTTTGGTCAATGAAGTGGGCCATGCCCTAGGCCGCATGCAGGTTTGGGTACCCCCATCCCCAGAACGCCGAAAGTAGCACACGGGCCCAGGCACGCCCAAGCAGGCTTATGGGCGAAGCCTGGAGGATGGCCCGAAGCTCCACGGGCCCCAAATCCCTGCGGGCCAGGCCCTGCACGCGTCGAATGCCCTGGCAGCAGCGCCTCTGCTTCCCGAGGGCGTACGAAACCACTCCCAATCAAACCGATGCGACACCTGGGTGTAGTACCAGCCATCATTGCTTCCCATCGAATGCTGCTGCTACTTCAGGCCACGCGGATCTAACCTTTCAGGTGGCAAGAGAGGCGACATGGACGGTACCGTATTGACCGAACCACCTCGCTCCACCCGAGAGGCGCGCGATGCATGCTCTCCCATGACACCTCGTGGCTGTGGTTGCGCCTATAAATCCGCCCCGCCCACGGTAGGAGAAGGGTATTGCAATTCCGCGGCTTCTCCTTGTTTCCTTTGCTCCGCCAGCAAAAACCCTCTTTCCTTCTCATGTCCTTGTCCCTCATGGCATCCGGAGGAAGCGATGAGGGTGCAGAGAAGCGCGTGGCCCCTCCGGCTCTTTTGTCCTCTTCTCCAGGCGGCGGTGGAGGGCCTTCAAGGTCAGTGCACGCTCGCTAGCATTGGGCCATGGTTGACGAGTAAGTATCCTGTTGCCTCTTCCATCTCTGGTTCTTTTGCCTGACGTCCCGCACATGATCCCCCCTCCTTCCAAGACGCCCGTGGCCAAGAAGCGCAAACTTAGCGAGCATTAGGAGGAGGTGGAGACGCTGCAGGCCCGACTGTCCACCGCCGAGGCCGCCTTCGATGCCGCCCTCCGGGGCGTGGCTGAGGCCCGGGTGGAGCTGGCATCCCTCTAGGCCTAGTTCTAGGAGGCGGCTGACACCATGCAGTCCGCCAAGGACGAGGCGGCGCACGCCAGGCTGCTGGAGTTCCAGCACGCCAAACAGTTCTGGGGCATCGCCAGCCGCGCTGCCGAACGTGCGTGGTGACGGGGTCTATCTTGTGTTCTTCCAGAAGGTCGAGGAGGCGCTAGAGACTGGCGTCTCTCACGTGGATACGAACAATGCGTCTGATGCACGCGACCTTCTGACCTCGCCATGATGCTCGTCTTCTCCAACCTTTGTCGTCTTGCCCTGCAGCTCGACCTCTGGCGCATTGAGGAGCGGGTGCCTGACGGACTTCAGTGCAACCTCAGAGACGAGGTGCGCCCGCATGTGGAGACCATGGTGGAGCGGTTCGTCCAGGTGCTCGCCGCCAGCAAGGGGGAGGATTCCAACGCCGAGCCGGCCGGCGGCACGGGCGCCGACGGCAGCTTCTCCCCCTAGGTGTCATGTGTTCTCCCTTCCTGAACCCTGTAATGTTTAAACAAGAAGTCTGTCATGTGGGGTGTTAATCTTTTGCATGTTACCTTTGCCGTCTTGTTCTCCTTCCCTGAATCATTGATTGTGGCATAGGTTGGTGTCACTGTGGTTGTGGCCCTATTTCGGCCACCGATAACGCCCTCACGAGGCTCTCCCCTTGAGGGGCAATTCACAACTGTCGCTCCTATCGGGCCCTGGTCCTTGTGGATCAGCGTGGTCGAGCCCCACCCCATGTGTCGCCTTCCTTGTTGCTTCATTCCTAGGGGACCTCGGCAGCCGCATGTAGTGATTGTAGTTCCTGCATCCTTATATTAGTGTGTGTGATCCTTATTCTGTCCTCAGAGTTGTTATTAGGCCGGGAGGCTCCTGATTCATTCGGTAGTGTATTTAGCTTTCTATGATGCTGGCGATCCTGCGTGTCGCGAGGCATGACGGCTCGTTCCGTAAAGCTGCGACTCCGTTCGGGATACTTCCTTCCTGTCTGCTGAATGGTCCAGGGGCCCTTTGGCACTCTGCATCTGTAGGTCCCAATCGCGCTCATTTCCGGAGCGCCGTGGCATACACCCGAGGGGATGCAGCCATGTGGTCAAGCCCCGACACGCTTGATGCCGACCGGATAACAAAGGACGACATTAAGGAGGCGAGTGGCTATATGACCGGTAAGGCTCCTGAGGCCTGCTGCTCAGGAGCCCCCTTTTCGACACTCAAACCGCTCTACGTCAACAAGTCCCAGTCCCGCACATTTCCCCACCACCGTTAGGTACGATCAGAAACCAAGGACGCACTTCACAGGGGCAAGGCCTCGACACTCCTGATGCCGACTAGAAACCAAGAAAGACATTAGGGGGTCGAGTGGCCTGATGACCGATAAGGCTTCTCAGGAGTCCCCTTTGATGCTCAAGTGATCCCCCATTCTGTTCCACTGGGTGTTGCCTTAGGAGGCCCTGGGGCCTCCCGAGACTCCATGTTGTGGTGTCGTACTGTGGTCGGAGCCCCCGAGTGGGGGTCGAAAGCTAAAAATGGCGTGCTCCTGAGGCGACAAGTCCTCGTCGTCCAACTCTGAGGCGCCTTGAGGCGGTGCAGAGCATTTGGCTCTTTGCGAAACACCATTCAGAAACAGAGAACTCAAGTCCGGCAAACGAGGAAATATAGAGAGTAAAGTTCTTGCCTCTTTTTTTAAATATAAAGTCTCGAAGTGCTCAGACTCCTTTCCAAAAATAGCAGCTCGAACACCAAAAGAAGCAAGCAAATGCCTCGTCTGGCCCTTAGTCCAGTATTCGTCTTCCCCTAGTGCTAAACGTAGGGCATCCACATTGCATGGGCATAGCCATTGATGGGCAGTGTTGTTTTCTTCACCAGCTCCAGGCTATGGCTGCCATATTGCATGGGAGGAACCCCTCCACGTCCTCGAGGGGCTTTGGGCGTACACAGTCTGCTCATTATTACGTGAGAGTGTCACGGCGGTAGATAGTTGGGCAAGCCCCTAGGCGCATGGCCTAGTGACTGCCAACTCTGTTGAGGATCATCCCGTGCATTTCTGATCGGTTCTATGCCCTTACGACCCTCACCCAAATGCATCGTTCCTCATGCAACCACAGGATTGCCCTCCTGAGGCCCAAACATGAGCACAATGCATCAGCGTGGCCATAAGGGTGTTTTGTCCATGAAGAATGCCCCGTGAGGCGCCCTTGCACCACACAGGCAAGGTCCCGAGGGCCTCGGGAGGCCCATCCTCCTTAGGTCGTGTCGAGTCTGTAGTTGTCACGGGTGGCCCGCGGTCCTTTTTTCTTGCTATCCCCCCAGGCCATTACTCCTAAGGCCTAGGGGCTTGGCCCAGTGTAGCTTTACTGTGGGGCACCGGCTCGCACCGTGCCCTGCGGGCCCAGGGGCGCCCTCCCGCTCACCACACCTAGGCCCAATGCTCTGCCGATGGAGCCCCTAGGCCCGTCTTGGGGAGGATGCCCTAGGAGCCCCTTACTCCTGGGTGGTGCCGGCGCCTGCGGCGGATGCCTGATCCACCTCCCCGCCAGGAGGTACGACATAGCATGGTACGTAGGGTTCCACGTAAGTGCTCTGTCTACCTACTGAGTCGCGTGTCGGTGCGCTGGGGAAGGTCCCTCCCGGCGGTGGCGGGAGACCACCCCGCGCGCGTTGCTCGCGGACCGTCCTGTGCTAGGCCTCAGAGAGGAGTTGCTTACCTCTGCCACCGTTGTTGGGTGGGTCACGCATCTCCTGGTGTGGATTGCTTCCTTGGTGACCTGATGCGCCTCCACCGTCGATGCTTGCTTGTTCGGACGCTTGTGCCGCCAGCTCACTACGCCGGATGGCGTGCTCCCGCCTGGTGAGCACAGGCTGCTGAGGGCCAGCTGGGTTGCTGAGATGCGTGTTGGTGTATGCACGGGGCACCCCGTCGTTCCCTCCGTGCGCCTGGTGGGCATGGACGGTCTGGCCCTGAAACCTGTCACCGGGATTCACAGAAGGAGGAGCACATCATGCGGCACGCTCCGCTCGGATCTGTCCGGCACTTGAGAGGTCCCCCTGCCGGTAGGCTGGGGAGCGGGCGCGTCGTGAGAGCCCCCCGCGCCCGACGCCTGTGGCCTTGAGGAAGAGTGAGGGGAGATGGCCCTCAGCGCGATGGTGACCAGCTCCGTGATGTGATCAGCCTATGCGCCGAAGCCCCCATGCATTGGTCGATGGTGAAGCATCTCGCTTGCTAGTAGTAGCACATCGTGCGCGTTGAGGTCTCCCACGTACATGCGACGCGTCGCCGGGGCCGGTGGCGCCGGCCGCCCGCTGTGTGCTTGAGCATCACGAGAGTTGCTGACGGTGGAGATGATGGTGGCGACTTGGTACTGACTGCTCGATCGTCCTTCGATGGCCATAGAGGGGTTCACGAGAGCTAACTTGCCGCGGCTGGGAGAAGCTTGTTCAGTGTTGGCCATCGAAACAACGAAGCTTGGGAAGAACAGAGCTTGGAGAAGACCACGACACGCCCCCTACCTAGCGCGCCAAATGTCAGATTTTGGGCTCCGCCAAAACCCTTAATATTCGAACATAGAGGCATGTGTGAAGATCCCCTGCGGCTTTCCCCGACCTAGCCTACTTTGGTGGATTGCCTCTCGAGGAGGTGGTGTGGAAGAACTTGTATAGTGTTCTAGGGCCTTTGATGTGTTAGAGGCTCTCTGTGGCCCGGTGGTGGATGGATGATGGAGTGGATCGGACCCCCCTTTACTGCGTAGCCTACCCTCTATGTAGAATGGACGCTCGGGTCCTCTTCCCTTATCATAATGGCGGGAAGGGATCCCACAACAACCAATTTTGAAGGGGGACAAGAGTACGTGCTCACCCTGCCCAAAGGCGGTCTTCGCCTAAAAGTAGCTATCGGCGGTGCAGGATAGGCTCCATGATGATATCCGCCCTGCGGGGCGGGTGGTTGTGGTCTTGTTGCACCGGAATGGAAACCTTTGGGGGTTCTTTGGGAACCCGTGTACGTCCCTGCTCCCTTTGCACCAAAGGGGAAACTGTGCTGCCTGGAACGCTCCCACCCGCCTGTCCTTCCTTATGTCACCCTTGACTCCCGAGGCCGGGCCTTGCATAGAGATCTCCGCCGCTTCGGAGGGGGACTGAGGAGGCCCCTCCTCTGTCGATCCTGGCGTTGTTCCTCCTCACGCGGCTAGGGTCCTCATGAGGGCCTTGTCTTGAGTGAGGCCGTGCCCGACCGTGTTCGGTCGATTAAGTGGGCCATGCC
This sequence comes from Hordeum marinum, assembly GCA_022496015.1. Classification (NCBI taxonomy): domain Eukaryota; kingdom Viridiplantae; phylum Streptophyta; class Magnoliopsida; order Poales; family Poaceae; genus Hordeum; species Hordeum marinum. The sequence continues at coordinate 276,765,218 of CM039678.1, forward strand.
CTGGCCGCACGTAGGTAGGTCTGGGTACCCCCATCTCCAGAATGTTGACATAAGGATCTAGGCTACCTCCATTGCCTCTCTACATGAGTGTGGTGTGCGTGGTCAGGTCGATCTCCCTTTGCATGGGGGGCTCTACGGGATTTTATAGGCCAACCTCCCGGATTACAATATGAATAGAAGGCTACGGGCGGCCCTGGCTGGCAGCCTCTCTAGCCAACCGTGGGGGCCGCAGGATGAGTGGTCTTGTCGCTGGTAGGACCTACCGATTGCGGGGTCCCGTCGGGAGCCGGAGGAGCCCGCATGTGGGTCTCCGTGCCGGTCACTTTGCGGCATGGGCCGTCCATCGGGGTGTCGTCTTGTGGCAGCCGTCCGCGGTCAGCGGTATGACCAGCCGCACTGTAGCCACACCGGGGTAGGTAATGGAGTGGTTGAGAGTGTGTCAGCACTGTTTCGGTGCCCGTTCACAGTCGGCCAGAGTCAGAGGCACTGTTGCCTCCACTCTGGCCATGCGGGCGCTGGCCCCGATGGGATGGGGGGGCACTTGTGCCACACGTACCTTGATCGTGGCATCCAATGTGCGACTGGCTAGGGAGCCAGAGGGGCCTCCACTCCTAGCCGGCCAGCTCATCGTAGTCGGCAGAGTGGAGCCGGACTGCAGGGGGGCTCGCCCTGTAGTCATTTCTGAAGGTTGGCATACAAAGTTGTTTGAGGTTACCCCAGGGTTATCCCCCCGACAATATGAACCATGGAGAAGTTAGAATACATTGGGTATTAAACAAATAAATAAAGAATATGTTCACAACAGTACCTAAAGTGGTGATTTATTTTCTTATACTAACGGATCTCACGAGTTTTCTGTTAAGATTTGTGTTGTGAAGTTTTCAAGTTTTGGGTAAAGATTTGATGGACTATGGAATAAGAAGTGGCAAAATCCTAAGCTTGGGGATGCCCAAGGCACCCCAAGTAATATTCAAGGATGCCAAATAGCCTAAGCTTGGGGATGCCCCGGAAGGCATCCCCTCTTTCGTCTTCAATCCATCGGTAAATTTACTTGAAGCTATATTTTTATTCACCACATGATATGTCTTTTGCTTGGAGCGTCTTGTATGATATGAGTCTATGCTTTTTAGTTTGCCACAATCATCCTTGCTGCACAAATATTTTTAGATAGACACACATTAATCGTGAATTTATTAGAATACTTTGTGTGCTTCACTTATATCTTTTGAGATAGGCAATTTTGCTCTATGTGCTTCACTTATATTTTTAGAGCACGGTGGTGTTTGTGTTTTGTAGAAATAATTGAACTCTCGTACCTCATTTATATTATTTTGAGTGTCTTAAAAAAGCATGGTAATTGGTCTAGGTTATGAATTTATTCCTAATATGATAGTTATCCAAGAGGGATATAATAAAAACTTCCATATTAAGTGCATTGAGTATTTTTGAGAAGTTTGATTCCTTGCATAAAGTTTTGAGATATGAAGATGGTAATGTTAAGAGTCATGTTAGGAAGTAATTTTGATTTGGTAAAAATACTTGTGTAAAGGTTTTTGATTCCCGTAGCATGCACGTATGGTGAACCGTTATGTAAGGAAGTCGGAGCATGATTTGTTTATAGATTGTCGACCTTTGTGTGAGGGTCGGGAGCACGTGATGGTTAACTCCTACCAACCTCTCCACTAGGAGCGTGCGTCTAATACTTTGCTTCGATGACTAATATATTTTTGCAATAAGTATGTGAGTTCTTTATGACTAATGTTGGGTCCATGGATTATACACACTCTCACCCTTCCAACTTTGCTAGCCTCTCTAGTACCATGCAACTTTCGCCGGTACAATAAACCCACCTTCCTCAAAAAAGCCACCAAATATCTTTCCTCAAAATAGCCACCAAATATATTTCCTCAAAACAGCCACCAGATATCTTTCCAAAAACAGCTACCATACCAACCTATTATGGCATTTCCATAGCCATTCCGAGATATATTGCCATGCAACTTCCCCTGTTTCCTTTTATCATGAGTTGCACCATCACTTTCATATTGCATATAGAGTCATATTTTGTTCTAGTTATTTTGTTCTAGTTATTGAGATGTAATTTTCTTTTGAGTTGTATGTAAATAAAATAGTGATGATTATCATTATTAGAGCATGTCCCGTGTGAGGAAGGGATGATGGAAGCTATGATTCCCTCACAAGTGGGGATGAGATTCTGGACTTTATGAAAAATAAAAGAGGCCGGTGAAACCCAAATAAAAATAATAAAACAGGCCTTAGATGCCCACCAAAAATGAGAGAAAAGACAGAAGGGAAATTGCTACTATCTTTTTCCACACTTTTGCATCAAAGTAACACCATGATCTTCATGATAGAGAGTCTCCTATTTTGTCACTTTCATATAACTAGTGGAATTTTTCTTCATGATGCACGTACACTTAGTTTCTATTTGAGCTTTCATACACTTATAGCTCTAGTGCATTCGTTGCATGGTAATCCCTACTCACTCACATTGATATCTATTAATGGGCATCTCCATAGCCCGTTGATATGCCTAGTCGATGTGAGACAATCTTCTCACAACTCCCACCAAATTCTATTCCACCTATAGTGCTATATCCATGGCTCATGCTTATGTATTGAGTGATAGTTGAAAAGGTTTGAGAACATAATAAGTGTGAAACAATTGCTTGACTTGTCATCGGGGTTGTGCATGATATAAGTACTTTGTGTGGGGAAGATCGAGCATAGCGAGACCATATGATATTGTAGGGATAACTTTCTTTTCCATTATATTTTGAAGAGATACAAGTTATTTGCTAGTATGCGTGAAAAATTATTGTTTTTATGTCAATATTGAGCTTTTGTTTTGAGTCTTATGTATCTGAACATTCATGCCACAATTGAGAATATTACATGGATAAATATGTTAGGTAGCACTCCACATCAAAATTCTGTTTTATCATTTACCTACTCGAGGACGAGCAGGAATTAAGATTGGGGATGCTGATATGTCCCCAACGTATCTATAATTTTTTATGATGACATACTATTATATTATCTGTTTTCGATGTTTTATATGCATTAATATGCTATTTTATATTATTTTTGGGACAAACCTATTAATCTAGAGCCTAGTGCGAGTTTCTATTTTTATTCTTGTTTTCGAGGTAGATATGGAATATTAAACGGAGTCCAAACGGAATAAAATCGTTGGAATGATTTTTTCTACAAGGAAAGAGATCTACCAGACTTGGAGTGCATGGCAGGGCATCTGCCAGGAGGTCACAAGCCAAGGAGGCGCGACCACCCTCTGGCCGCGCCTGGCAGGCTTGCCACCTCTTGGCAGGTCTCCTAACCCTATTCTTTGTCCTATAAATACCCAAATATTCCCCTAGCACCAAAAAGAGCCATGCTAATACTTTTCCACTAATAGAAGCCTCCGTTCCCGAGATATCCAATCATGGAGCCTTTTCCGATAATCTGTCAGAGGGGAATCCGCTCACGAAGGGCATCTACATCAACTCTATTTGCCCTCTAATGATGCGTGAGTAGTCCACCACAGACCTACGGGTCCATAGCTAGTACCTAGATGGCTTATTCTCTCTCTTTGATCTTGAATACCATGTTCTTCATGATCTTCATGGAGATTTATCCAATGTAATTCTCTTTTGTGGTGTGTTTTCAAGATCCGATGAACTGTGGGTTTATGTTCAGATTATCCATGAATCTTATTTGATTCTTTTCTAAATACTTATATGTATAATTTCATATCTTTGCAAGTCTCTTCGAGTTATTGGTTTGGTTTGGGCAACTAGATTGGTAATTCTTGCAATGGGAGAAGTGCTTAGTTTTGGGTCCAATCTTGCGGTGTCCTCACCCAGTGATAAAGTAGGGGTAGCGAGGCACGTATTGTATTATTGCCATCGAGGGTAACAAGATGGGGTTTTCATCATATTGTTTGAGTTTATCCCACTACATCATGTCATCTTGCCTAATGTGTTACTCTGTTCTTCATGAACTTAATACTCTAGATGCAGGCACGAGTCGGTCGATGTGTGGAATTATAGTAGTAGATGCAGAATGGTTTCAGTCTACTTGACACGGACGTGATGCCTATATGCATAATCATTTCCTTGGATATCTACATGATTATTCACTTTTCTATCAACTGCTTGACAGTCATTTGTTTACCCACCGTGATACTTTCCTTCAAGGGAGAAGACTCTAGTGAAATCTTTGGCCCCGGGTCTACTTTCCATAATATATTTTCAGATCTATGAACCAAAAACACCAGTACTACCTTGCTGCAATTCATTTATCGTTTACTTTCCACACTCGTTTACATCCATCTCTATCAGATCTAATCCTTGCAAATAACAGTGAAGGGATTGATAACCCCTTTATAGTGTTGGGAGAGTTTGATTGTATGTGTAGGTGCATCCATTGGTGACTTGCTTGTTCCTCCTACTGGATTGATACCTTTGTTCTCATCAACTAAGGGAAATACTTATCTACTTCACGGCATCACCCTTTCCTCTTCAAGGGAAAAGCAACACAAGCTCAAGAGGTAGCAAGAAGGATTTCTCACGCCGTTGCCGGGGAGGATATATAGCAAGTCAAGACAAGATCTCACCCGTCAACTTGCCAAGTTCTGGTGCTATTGCTGGGGAGTATACACATCAAGCCTACAAAGTACCCATCACAAACTCATATCTTGCATTTACATTATTTGCCATTTTCCTCTTGTTTTCTTGTCCCCCACTTCACAAATTTGTCGTTTTATTTGCCCTCTCTTTTTTGTTTGCCTTTTTCTCGCCGGATCTCTTGTTTTCTATGTTTGCTTGTGTTGCCATGTGCTTTCTATTTGCTTGCACCTTTTCTTGCTAAAAATCTATTGATATGGATCCTCATCCACTTGCTAATCTTTTCAAAAGACCAAATTATGATGAACCAATTGCTAGTTACATCGGTGCACTTGATTATCTCTATGAAGTTTTGCTTGAAAATCATGAAATATTTGATGAGGTTTTGAAAGAAGAAAATTATAAGGTGATTCATTATAGTTCCTTGAATGAAAAGCATGATTGCCATGTTGTTAGTATGAATTCTCTGAATATCCATGATGCTAATGATATGTAAAAACCACAAGCTTGGGGATGCTATGCTTGATCAAGATGCTATTTTTTGTTCCCCAAGTTTTGGTGATGACATGTATGCTATAATTGATCATGAAAATAATCCTTTATGTGATAGTTATATTGTGACATTCCTTCATGATGCTACTGAAAATTGTTATGGGGGAGGAACATATGCTTGTAGGAACTATAATAATATCAAGTTTCCTTTCTATGTGTTCAATGTTTTGAAGTTATGCTTGTTTTGGCTTCCTAAGCTAGTTGATTCTTGCTCCCATAAATTGTTAGGCGGAAGATCATGAAAGTCTAACTCGTCGAAGAACATTAAGCCATTGACGAAGGGGTGAAGCGGAAAGCCAAGTCCCTAGATGAAGTGGAGAATGAATACCACTCTCTCGTCCGGCTTTGGTGTGGTGACCACTTGGCCTGCATGTGGAGCATGAGGGACGATATTGGGCGAAAGGTAGTCGGCGAGCTTCACCTCTCGAATGTCGTCGTTGGTGACGTAGGAGGCCTTCCACTAGGCCTAGGAACCCGAGACGGACATGGCTGAGCGTTGGGAGAGTGTCTTGGAGAAGACGGGAGGAGGAATAGTTATGGGCGCTTGGATCTTGGGGACTTTTATCCCTTTTATGGGATGTCGTAATACCAAGGGCCCCTTTACTGCACCATAGGCCTTTTCACTTCCCGAAATGATCATGTTGTTATATGTGCATGGGATAACCTAGATCATTAATCTTAGCCCATAAAAACGAAGCACGATCTTCACACTAATGAGACGTGCCAATGGAAAAGCAGCCTCAAACCATGAATCAAGTATTCATAACTGGTTAAATGGTCGTGGCCTGTCGTGACCTTTCTTTAAAAAGGTTGTCATGTGGTTCACTGTTCATATTCAGCATTTGGAATTTGAGGCTAACAAATGTATGTTGTTCTGAAAACAGGGTGTCATAAGCATCCAAGCTGGAACTAGCCGAACATATGGGGTGTGTCATGGGGAACGAACACCTATGGGATCGCGGGGATCCCTTTCGGTTTGGCAGGGGGTGAGCTGGCACAAAGAGCTGGTCTGGTAAGGGGAGCACGGGGAGTTTTTACCCAGGTTCGGGCCACACGGGTGCGTAAAACCCTACTCCTTGTTGGTTGTATTGATCATGTTCTAGGGTTCAAGCTATAAGAGCGCCATGAACGGCTGTTACGTGAGCTTGGTAATCTCTAGTTGTCTAACCGTTGGGCTGTCTGGTTGTCTAACTGCCCAACCGTGTGATGTCTGATTGTCTAACCTTCCAAAACTCTAAAAATAACAAAAGTCCCCCTCTGTAACGCCATGGGCCTCCTTTTATACTTAAGGGAATCCTAACAGTGGCGTACAGTGTGCACATAGGATGCACAGTGCAGCTATAGAGCTATCGTACCTAACCCTGACGGAGTAGGACAGGAGCATTAAATGCACTGTCAGGGGCCCCATCCCGTCCGTGGGCCATCCCATCAGCGCTGCTTAGCTCCCTCCAACGTCAACGCCGCGACACGTGTCCAGGTAAATCGACACCTAGCCTGTGCACTGGCGGTCCTTGCCGGGGCCTTGCCTTGCCGGGACCTTGCCTTGCCGAGGGGCCTGGAGGCTCTACAGCCCTTTCGGCAAGGTCTTGCCAGTAGTCTTGAGTCTTATGTGCTAGTGCTTGACAAGTCTTTGCCGGGCCTTGCCGCCGGGGCGACCACTACTGCCCGTGCATGAGTAAAGGGGTGCTAGATGGCCCAAAAACTCTAGTGCATCGACAGGAGCCCCCGGGCCTGGGCATACACGTCGCGAGGCGTTGTTGGGCTAGGCCCAACCAGTGCATAGGAACGTGTGATAGGGCCGTGCAGTTGTGATCATTGCGCTCGCTACGCTTCCCCACGATGCCCATTGAATGCGGGTAATGGGATACGTGCGCGGCATGGCCGTTACAACAGCGTGCATGCGGAATGTTTCTGTATTATCTTGCTTTTGGTAAAAAAAAGAGGCCGCCCCGCGCCTTCCCCATAAAGAGGAGATTGCAGAGTCGATGCCCATTTGCCTCTCTCCTTTCCGAATTTGAGAACCACTTTGTCTTCCTCCTCGAGCCTAAGGCAGAGCCTCTTGCATCCGTTAGCACCCCCAGCCCACTCTTCGTCCTCGGTCTCCATCCCCGCCATCACCACGCTGCCCAAAGCTAGCAAGGGCAAGGAAATGGAGATCGTCTCAGAGAACAAGGCGGCAAAGATGTGGAGGGAGCATGTCGTTTTCCCGTCGGGGCTCAGTCTAGGTGTACTGAAGAGGCAGTACCGGTGGACGTGGGCAACTACGACGGCGGGGCACCCCGCCACTCGCATGAGCCCGGGTCCTTTCGGGGAAGGTCTAGGAAAATACCCTGTCTTTGCTGGTTACTTTATTGTGGGCTCTAATCCCCCTTACTCGAACTTCTTCATCGACCTTATGCTTACTTACGGTTTCCAACTCCTGGATTACACGCCGAACGCCGTGACATCCATGGCAGTTTTCGCACACCTCTGTGAAAAGTTTACCGCACTAACCCCTAGCACTGCTCTCTTCCGACACTATTTCACCCCCCGCATCTAGCAGGGCGGAGCCCTCTTTGGCGCCATCACATGGATTCCCCAGTTGTCGGGACCCTGATCCTAAGTCATAGGAATCTAGCCTGTAACACATCACATCTCTTTGCGGCCTCATGCACGGTAACCCCACGGTTGCAGCCTCACCTTAGCCGGGACCGTTTGCGACTTTTGCTCACTTATGTGAATATGTCGCTAGCATTCAAATGACAGAGAACCTGGGCCGACATGACTAGTCATAGAACCCAAGTGGCACATCCGTACGGGAACAGGCATACATAACCCAGCAATGCAGGTGTCGGTCTCAAGCGTGTGTAGACGAGTCATAGCAAGCTACAAGGACTTCATTACTTCATGGGACATAAATGTCATCACTGCATGTAGACGAGTCGTAGCTGGCTACAGGGACTCCATTACACTGCGAGACATTTCCCCGAAGGGACAGACACAACAACAAAGAAGGATACATGTCGTTCAATCAATGTGTCCGGAGTAGTAGCAAGCTACCAAGGCTCGGTGGAAGCACAAAGAGTTAGTTCCCCGTAAAGAGTAGTACTAAAGGCACATGTATAGGTGTCAGATCCCATACATACCGTTGCACTTCACACGTACGCATGAAATGCCCGATACGCATAGATACAACTATGGCATCACAACATAACCATACAACAACACAACTATTATTTAAGAGGCTCAGAGGAGCCTTGCATAATCTGTTCTTACAGGTAGGGGTCACATGACCCAACACTCAAGTCATACAAGCAAGTTCATACAAACCAAGCGGAAGCATAAAGCTATCTCAGTACAGACAGTTGAAAGGGTAAAAAGGCACATGGCCTGACTATCTACAGCCCGCCACAGGGCATAAGTTCATACAAATCATGCTCATGTATCAACAAGGGGAGAGGTGGAGTTTATGCAGCAATGCCAGCTTTGACTCTTGGGTAACCTATACGACACATATTAATTATTTGTTCAAATTTTAGATATCGCACACGAGTCCACTAACTCCAGATTAATACACCACCATAGATTCACTTCGGTCATCTACAAGAGTGCCATCCATGGTACTCACACTTGTCTTGAGATTTTTATGAGTATCCATTAAATTATCTATGAAGAACAGAAGTTCTCCAAGTAGTCCATATCCGAGGACCCGGCTATTCGAACAGATTCATACCCTATAGGGGTGTACTTCTTCACACACACTCTCGCCACTTATCGATGTGTGCTCATAAAACCATGCACCTCGGCAACGTTCAAGTGGAAGCCCAGCAAGGGAGTCATCCATGACCGTCAATCACGCAAGACCTCTAGCCCAGGCTATCGCCTATTTGAGACAGAACTCACACGGAAGTCCGGTCGAGGTTTCCGCTACGGCCCCAAATGATGTGCGCAGGGTTCCTAGGCCCACCATTCGGGTGACCCTTGGTACACCGTGCCACTGCCTACCGCATCGTAACCCACCCCTAGGGTCAGCTCTATGCACGGCCTCCAGCATACTATAAACACCAGAAACTACTTGCAACTCCTGGACCAAGGACTAAGTGATTCATAAGTCAAGTGGGTTCATATTTCAGGGCCCAGTATGTGGTAGTAACTAGACTTGGATCGCAAACACAGAACTCAGTTCCTAAGAATGGTCCCAATGAGACAACCCTCTATGTACTCCTACATAGCCTCTCATCGCTACCTTCACCAAATCTGGTTCATCATTAAGCTTATCACATCATAAAAATATTGTTTCACTCGAGTTCATCGCCCAGATGAATCACACCTGACACAACACTAAGCATAGCAAGCAAGATGGTAAAAGCACATCATGGCTCAAGCATCTATCGGGTATGCTAGGTTGCAAGGTTTAGCTATTTACCGTGACAATGGCAGGTCATGCAAAGGAATGGGTTCATCTAACACATATGACAGGCAATTGAACGTTTGTCCTAATGCAATAAACAAGAGTAGGAGCAAAAGAATGGGATGTTATCGGAATTATAAATGGGCTTGCTTGTCTTGCTGGGAAGCGGGAAGGTATTCTCCTTCGTTGGAATACTCGGGGGTACCCTCGGAAGCAGGGCCTACCTCAATGCAGATAAATAGCAATCAATACACGGCAAGTGCAACAATATTATGCATGGTTATGACATGGAAACATGAATGGATGAGCTAATGCAACTATTTTTCAAGTTGGATGGAGTGGATTTGAATATAGGTTCAAAGTCATTCTCCATTTCATATTCCATATATTGACCTATTACTAAATGTCAATGTTCATCTACATAGGTTGCTCTAACATGCATGATAACAACACCCTTGGATTCATTGGGTTTTTCTGATAAATTTTCATATACAAATTATTTCAATCTGAGTTATAGATTAATTTCTATGAATTTTCTAAGTTTTAACTATTTTCTGGAATTAATTTAAATCAGAAACTCCTTTAATGCATTACCATGACATCAGCATGACGTCAGCTGATCAAATTGCCGTTGACAGGTCAAACCTGACTAGTGGGGTCCACTGGTCACTGACTCAGTCAGTAACAAAGTTAATTAAATCACTAACTACTAAATAATTAACAAGTGGCCCACTAGTCAGTGGGTCATTAGGTTAATTAATTATTTTTAAGTTAAACTCAATTAAGAGGGCCGATCCCACTTGCCAGTTGACCCTAGGGTGAAACCCCCATGGTGAAACTGGTTGACTCACCTGCGTTGAGCCGCCGACAACGTCAGGGACGGCTGAGGGGATCGGAAACCCTCCTCCAGGGACCAAAAGGACGGAGGAGGGCACCGATCGGCCCTGCGTGCTCGCGCGTGTCGAACCCGACACCTCCGAGGGGCTGGGATGGGCGGAGTCAGTACCAGTGTTGAGCGCGTCGGCTACCGGAGCCCGGGCAAGCATGGGCTCATCGAGACGGAGCTTGAACAGGCCAACTAATGGCTCCGATGGCTACCTGGGACCCTCCTGAGCATGCCTACGTGCTTAGGTATGAGCTTGGGCCACCGCAGCGATGGCCAAGTCCTCGCCGGCGGCGAGGAGATGTCGGGTCCAAGGTGGATTAGTGCTAGAGCTTGCTGGAGATGGGGAAAAGAAGGGGGGAAAGAACCAGGGTCTCACATTGGTTGCAACGGCATCAAGAGCGGGCTCGGGGAAGCTTTCCTTGCGGTGAACAGTCGGCAGCGGTCTCCGGTGACCGATGAGGAAGAAGATGACAGGGTCGACACTAGGGGCCTCCAGGATCGATTCCTTCGGTGGAGAGGACCAGCGCATCGAGGCAGATCTAATGGGGGGCTCAGGGGCGAGGGGGAGCGGCTGGAGCGGCAGCTATGACGGTGAGAAGGCGGCGGCCATGGCGGGGCAGAGGGGGAGAGAGTTGCGGGCGAGGGAGATAGAGCGAGAGCGATGGGGACGGCTCTCCGAGCTTATCCCCGTCGCGCTGGCGAGGGGAGGTAGGCAGGCAGGGAGCTGCGTGGTAGCTCCGACGTGGGTGCACGGCGGCCATGCGCTCGTCCTCCTGGCCGCCATGAGGACGATGACCTCCCCGGGCCAAGTGGGCCGGCCTGGCCTGGCCCTGAGGTAGGTTTCCTTTTCTTTTTTCTTATTTCCTTCTGTTTTGCTTTTTCTCACATTTGTTTTATTTTATTTGAGGCACAAAATACTCAAATATTTTATAGAGCTTAGTTTGAATATTTCAAACCTCTACAAAAAGTGTAAGAATATTTTGAATATCTAAAATAATTATAATGCTTTATTTGGCATTTTCAGCAGCTTTATTATTTATTTATGAAATGCTATATAAATTCAGATATTTAGAATGACCCCTGATATATTGATGTCAACATTTATCTGACATAGGGGACATTTTTGATGGCATTTTGGATTTGTTGATTTTTTACATCTTTTGAATTGGTTTGATTCAGGTGAGATGATAGGGTTTCTGTTAATCCCCATTTCAAGTTGATGCAAAAATGAAAACATGATGAACACACATGCTGACCTAAGTAAGCTAACTACGGATGTGACACAGGTGGGGAACCAAGAAGGTCTTCCTTGAAGGGGCTTATTGCGGTAGATGGGACGAGTGGCGGGGCAAGTGGTGCTAGCTCCAAGAGGAGAAGCCCGAGCCCTTCTGTATGCCGTGACAGACCAAGATGGTCCGCGGCCATGACTGGAGCGTTCTCGATACTTAGGATGAGATGCTTACGGTCGTGATCACCAGGATCCACTGCATCAGAAACGTCAGCCTTTCCGTGGAGATGATAGGCGCTGACTATCTTCGCCGATGCATCGCCCCCTTGCAGAACAAGGGGAGGTCGGCCTGGGATTTCAAGAATGCGGCGGACATCATGAGGTTGCACCCTGGGCTAATCCACAATCTGACCATCATGCAACACAGGGCCCTCTGGCAGATGTTGTTCAGGAGCATCACGGTGATCGAGCTACCGGCGGGCGTAATGCCCTTGTGCAATAACTCTGCCTTGGGCAGAATCATGGCCATGATGCCGGTGTTGGACGCCCATAGCCTAGACACAACTTGGATAGAGCCGTCTGTGGAGGTGGCCCAAGAGTTTTTCGACAACCTATTAGAGACGGCCATCCGCAAGGAGGAGGGCCTCGTCCGCGACACCACCGAGGAGGAGCTGGCATACATCGCCAGTAGGGCGGAAGAAGCAGCGCTTGCTGAGGAGGCCACCAGCGTCGGCTTTTTGGAAGATGAAGCCAGGAAAGGGGAAGTTCCACCGGGCGAAAATCTTGCCGGGCAGGGCGACTTCACCGAGGACCGAGGCAAGACGTTTGTCCTGGGCCACCTTGCCGGAGACGCATCCAAAGAGGAGCTGCTCTAGGAGGTCCCGTCCTTGGGAACGCTGCCTCCGGGCTCCCAGCTCGGCAAGCTTCTTCGAGTAGCACTTCCCTCGGCAAGGGGGCAACCGACAACGTCGGGCGGCGACGCGAAGTCCACCAGCAGCACGTGCCTACCGCGGTCAACTGGTCCAGGAGCACCCCACCACCCCCTTCCATAGGCTCCACGGTAGAGGTAGCCTTCGACCTTTCTGCCCTTAGCTCGGGGGAGGAAGAAGAAGAGTAAGGATCATGTCATACTTTCCCAACATTAGGGTGTCACACCCTGTGCTTGTATCACCTGGTCATGTTTGGATTTATCAAATTTGGAGCCAATTAAAACTTTTTTAATGATTTTGCTTTCTTGAATTGTTGTTTGATTGCCGGCTGAAGTGTGGTATATGGCACTCTTAGATTCTATCCCTCTTCAGATTCATCTTCCTTGACCCAAAATTCTTGCCCAATCATTAGGCCATGTCAATAGTAACCAAAACTATTTTTATGAAATTTTGTTTTGACCAAATGGTATTTATTCCAATTAGGTTTTCAAAAACCCTTGAAATGAGGATTTCACTACAAGTCCTCAAATTGGGTGGATCCTTCTTACCCCAAAGGCTTTATTTCAAACCTACTATATATGAGACTTTTCAAAACCACCAATTATTAATTTTAAAGGTTGTTTTTATATTTTATTTAAAGGCTTTTTCTTCAGACCAGCAATGGTTTTCCATAGGGAAAAATTATTTAAATGCTTTCAAAATATTTGAGAAATTTTAGGGAAACTCAGTGGACATATATTTTCCATATATATGAGTTTCAACACATGGGCATGTTCAAACCATGGGAAAACCCCTCAAAACCCTTTCTGTTCAAATCAAGCTTTTGAAATATTTCTATAAGAAATATTCTCAATAAATTCTAGGAAAATTCCTACACGTCGACAGTATAATAGGTGATGATCTTGCAAAGTTTCACCTCAATCAAAGTTGATTTGGTTTATAAAACCATCCCAAAACCCTTCCAATCCAGATTCAAATTTGAACAACTTTACATTGTGAAGTTTCTCCCCTTGACCCCAAACTTTGTGGACATGTTCTAATCACCAAATAATGATGCTACACTAACTTGTGCGTCAAGGGTAAAAGCTTAGCATGTCTAGATCTACAGAAACCAGAATCTGTTGATTTCTAGGTTTTCACTAAGGCCAATTGTGAACTTTCTTCAAACCATCTCAAACTTGGTGATCAGGCTTATTTTCAATCACCATTTGATCCTGTCAAATCTCATGGCAAGAAAAGTCCATTTGCTTGCCCTAATCACTATCAAACACCTTCTGGCCAAATCTAGAAACTACCTTTTCACCATTTTTACTATTCCCCTTGCCATAAGATTTTTACCCCAGCCTCTCAGGGTCACCAGCTACCTCCAGTAACTTTCTCTAGCCAAGACTCAATAGGTAAGTGGGGTAAAACCCTCACTTTACCTCCTGGACAGCAATGAAACCCTCTTCTCTCCCCGTCCCTCTTATTCTAAGCCACCCCCAAAGCATCCAAGGCCATTTCCTACTTCTGTATCGCCCTCTCTACCCCTAGACACCTATGGCCGCACCTAGGACACCGTTAGCATGCCGTGGCATGCCAAACGCATGCTCCATAGCGCGCTACAATGCACATCCGCACTATAGCTGCCACCCAAACTACGCCCTCGACAACCTTGGGATGGGGGGAGCTGTCCCCCGGGGTTCCCTCGACGTCCGCAACACGCCAAGGTGTCGGCCCCCTCCCCCTCTCTCTCTGGCTACCTCCCGCATGCATGCCCGTGCAACCAGGGAACTCACACGCGCGTGCTCCCCCGCCACGGTCCTCTCTCCCCCTAGCCTAGACCCACCCCACGAGCACCCTAGACTCGCTCTCTCCCTCCCCCGTGGACCGTGGCGAGCGCCCCGTCCTCACCAGAACACCGCGTCCACGGTGAACTGGCGGCCGCCTATATAAAGGCCTCCCCGAGCTACCTCTCATGTCACCTCGCTCTCTCCTCCCCTCTGTTGCTCCCCGGTGCCCAGCCCCTCGCCCCCATGTTCGAGAGCCCGTGCCCGAACCAAACCCTCGCCGCCGTCGGGTTTCTCCCTCGTCGGCGATTTCCTTAGCCCCGGCAACCCCCTCGGGTCCCATGCGACAGGCGGCGCTCCCGCGAGCATGTCTGTACCCTTCGCTGGCCTCGCCATCGACCGCAGCCCCTCCGGTGAGCCTCCCCCTCTCCCCGTCGCGTGGAGAGGTATGACAAGTGGGGCCCACCTTTCATCCCCTCATCCCCCTCCTCTCTCTCTACCTGGATGGGCCCGCGGGCAAGTTCAAAAATAAATCTTCCGCACGTGGCACCTCGCCCTGGGCAGGTTCCCTCCTTGGGCCGGCTCGACTGGGTGTTTTTGGCCCGTGAGGGCACATGACCCCTTTTCTTTTTTCCTTTTCTGTTTAATTTCCAAAAATTCCACATATTTGTATATTAATCAAATTCCAAATATTCTTCCACCTAAAATCTTGAAATATTCCATAGAACTTATTAGTGCCACTTGTAAAAATATTTGAAAACCTTTTATATATTGTTTTATTTTAAAACCCCTATTTGGCAATATCAGCCCCTGTTTCAAATATTTTTGGAAACTTTTTTGACTTCAAAACCCTAGACCAATATTTTTAATATAATCTTTAGTATTTATAAGAATAGGGTAGCATTTTTAAAAGTGGCTTGTGTGCTCTGTTTTTGAGTGATGCTTATTTTTATCGCTTTCATTCGCGATGATAGATTGCACTGTTGACGAACAAGTTGGACCCGAAGACTTCGAAGACCCCGGAGACTTTGTTGAGCCAGGCAAGAAGCCTTTTGACCATGTTAAGAAACCATTTTCATTGCATGACATATAGCACTTTAATTTTGTTATACTTGATCATGTGGAGTAGTGACCCCTCCAGTGGGATGCTTCTGATACTTTTACCATTGACACTTGCATCGTGCATGACCCTACCATCTTATGAGGGTTATGCGGGCGTGTGTAGATAGGATGCTAGTAGATGCTACGCAAATGGATCGGGTTTATGCATGGTGATGGGGACACAAATGGTTTCAAAGACTTTTCAAAAACCCCGTCGGGTGCCACTAATGCCCGAGGGAGATGATGACGAGTTGGGTGACCAATTGAGAAAGAAGATGTGTGTCGGAACAAGATGAAGCTGTGTTTTTGAAAAACAGAGGGTCTAAGATTTGTCGACCGTCACAACCTTACATGCGCAACCACGATACCCCTTATGGGGCAGGGCTTTGTTGATTACTATGCTTGGTACTGGCAAGGAGCCCGCATGGGTTCACACTTTCAATCAAGATTCTACTGCTTGTTCTATTTAAGTGTTTGGCCCTTGTGACCCTATCTATGTAAGACTAGACCTTCATGGTCTTTATTTGTGTAAGACACTAAATGTGGTTGTAAGAATCTTGTTATTCATCCTCTGTGTGTTCATTGAGCATTGATCTCTGGGATCACTGTACACGTGCATTCGGTGATCACGACTTATGAGTCGAGGTCCCCACAGAGTTGGTATTAGAGCCATCCTGACTGTAGGAATCCTTAGTTAGCATGGACGTTAGTTAGGATAAAACCGCTTTCAAAACTACACCTAGCACCTATACTTAGGATTTCCGCACTATTTACCTCTTCTATTCTTCACACAACACTTTGCTGACTCTCCTCCCTTCAAACCTTTGTAGATGTCCGTTGTACCCGAAGTCTTCCTAACATCCGGCTTTCCCTTACTCCTTGGGGATAGCCTGGAGAAGTGTCAGTTTCACCAACCACCCATTTTCCTCTACCATGAGCTCCGAGTCGATGCCGTCATGAAGGATTACCACGTGGATGTGGTCGTGAAGGCAAATGACTCCCCGACTAGTTGGTTCTTTGAAGGACCATGGATGGAGACCATGATACTTGCAGTCGCGACAGCTACACGTAAGGCACTCCTACACCTTCGAGACATCATTCCAGAGATGGCGGATGAGCCGGCTACTCACTACCTTCCCTTCAGGAAGGATGATCTTGGCGAGAATTGGACACTGATTCCATCCAAGGAGGATGGCACACCGCTCAGGTTCCAGACCTACTTCAGCCTCTACGCCGATAGTCTAGTTCATAACCTGATTAAGGAGTCCATGAAGCTCCGCAAGGAACTACACCGCACCCGAGAGCTACTTCGTCAAGGCAAAACGAAGCCAGGAACAATCAAGAAGGATGGAGCCCCCGAGGGACGACCAACTGTCGCTTACAAAGGAGTACCCCTAGCTAGTGATGCACCCACACGTCATCATCGCATGAGTGCAAAGAAGTACCGTGAGCTCTTCACCGACCCACCAGCAAAGCATCGCCGGGATGGACCTCCTCATTCCCCAACCCCTTTGACCATGAATAATGCCCGTTCAGATGATGAATAGGAGGAAGACCCAGAGGAGCGTGACTATGAGACCGAGCACTCCACCACCTGAGTCCGAGAACCCCTAGGGTAGGATCAGTCATGTACCCCTCATGCGAAGTCGAGTCCGTGTAATGGTTCATATGAAACCATGTGTGTTTGTTGTTTGCTTTGTTGTTTGTGTTCCGATGCAAGTCACGCTTTTGCCTTAGGCAACATGTAGGCGACTTCATTGGCTATCTTAATATATTTTAGTCTTTCGACCTTTGTTTTACCACACCTGCACTTGACCAACCCCTTAGGCGTGCTCTTCCATTGTTGCTTTTCCTCTTGTCTATCCGAGTTGTTTGACTTGTCTGCTCCAAACAGGATGGCGACTTCTACCCGCAACAGCTCCTTCGCCAACCCTGAAGCCAGCAACTCAAGCCATCAATAGGGAGCTGGTGGGGCCGCTCACGCTAGAGAACACCAGGAGCATCCACAAGGCGACATTCCCCCACCACTACCTCCACCGGAGAACATGACCATAGCTCAGTTTCTCCAAGTTCTCCGGGAGGAATGCCAAACCCGAAGCCGCACCATCATGTACTTCAAGGTTCAATGGAGCAACCACACTAAAGTTGAAGCAACCTCGGAGCGTGAAGACTATCTTATATCAGAGTTCCCTTATCTTTTTACTGCTTAGCCTAGGAATCTCTAGGACGAGATTCTTGAAAGTGGGGGTAGGTCTGTCACACCCTATGCTTGTATCACCTTGTCATCTTTGCATTTATGAAATTTGGAGCCAATTAAAACTTTTTAATTGTTTGTGCTTGCTTGAATTGTTGCTTGATTGCTTGTTGAAGTGTGGTATATGGCACTCTTAGATTATATCCCTCTTCATATTCATCTTCCTTGACCAAAACTTCTTGCCCGATGATCATGCTTGTGAATAGTGCCCAAAACTATTTTTATCAAATTTTGTATTGGCCAAATGGGATTTATTCCAATTAGGTTTTCAAGAACCCCTGAAATGAGGATTTCACTGCAAGTCCTCAAATTGGGTGGATCCTTCTTCCCCAAAGGCTTTATTTCGAACCTACTATATATGACACTTTTTAAAACCACCAATTATTAATTTTAAATGTTGTTTTTATATTTTATTTAAAGTCTTTTTCTTAAGACCAGAAATGGTTTTTCATAGGCAAAATTTATTGAAATGCTTTCAAAATATTTGACAAAATTTCGGGAAACTCAAAGGACATATATTTTCCGTATATATGAGTTTCAACACATGGGCATGTTCAAACCATGGGCAAAACCCCTCAAAACCCTTTCAGTTCAAATCAAGGTGTTGAGATATTTCTATAAGAAATATTATCAATAAATTCCAGGAACATTCCAGCAAGTCAACACTATCATAGGTGATGATCTTGCAAAGTTTCACCTCAATCCAAGTTGATTTGGTTTATCAAACCATCCCGAAACCCTTCCTGTCCAGATTCAAATTTGAACAACTTTACATTGTGAAGTTTCTCCCCTTGAACCCAAACTTTGTGGACATTTTCTAATAACCAAATAATGATGCTACACTAAGTGGTGCATCAAGGGTAAAAGCTTAGCATGTCTAGATCTACAGAAACATGAATCTGTTGATTTCTAGGTTTTCACTAAGTCCCATTGTGAACTTTCTTCAAACCATCTCAAACTTGGTGATCAGGCTTATTTTCAATCACCATTTGATCCTGTCAAATCTCATGGAAAGCAAAGTCCATTTGCTTTCCCTAATCACCATCAAACACCTTCCGGCCAAATCTAGAAACTACCCTTTTCACCATTTTTACTATTCCCCTTCCCATAAGATTTTTACCCCAGCCTCTCAGGGTCACCAGCTACCTCCAGTAACTTTTGCTAGCCAAGAATCAATAGGTAAGTGGGGTAAAACCCTCACTTTACCGCCTGGACAGCAGTAAAACCCTCCTCTCTCCCCTTCCCTCTTATTCTAAGCATCCCCCCAAGCATCCAAGGCCATTGCCTACTTCTCTATCCCCCCTCTACCCCCTAGACACCTATGGCCGCACCTAGGATGCCGTTGGCATGCCATGGGATGCCAAACGTGTGCTCCAGAGTGCACTACGGTGTGCATCCGCACTGTAGCTGCCACCCAACCAGTGCCCCCAACAGCCTTGGGATGGGGGGAGCTATCCACCGAGGTTCCCTCGATGTCCACAACACGCCAAGGTGTCGGCCCCCTCCTCCCTCTCTCTTTGGTGACCTCCCACACGCGTGCCCGGTGCTGCACAGGTCGGCCAACTAGGGAACTCACATGCGCGCGCCCCTCGCCTCTCTCATCTCTCGCCCTAGCCTAGACCGACCCCATGAGCACCCTGGACTCGCTCTCTCCCTCCCCCGTGGCCTGTGGCGAGCGTCCCGTCCTCACTGACGCACCACGTCCATGGTGAACCGGTGGCTGCCTATATATAGGCCTCCTTGAGCGCCCAATCCTCTCCCCTCGTTCTCTCCTCCCGTCTACTGCTCCTCGGTGCCTAGCCCGCGCCCGAACCAAACCCTCGCCACCGTCGGGTTTCTCCCTCACCGGCGATTTCCTCAGCCCCGGTGACCCCCTCCGGTTCCACGCGACAGACGGCGCTCCCCCGAGCACGGCGGTACCCTTGGCTGGCCTCACCGTCGATCGCAGCCCCTCCGGTGAACCTCCCCCGCTCCCTGTCATGAGGAGAGGGATGACAGTTGGGGCCCACCTATCATCCCCTCACCCCTCCTCTCTCTTTGCCTGGATGGGCTCACGTGATGGTTTAAAAATAAACCTGCCGCACACAGCGCCTCGCCCTGGGCCGGTTCCCTCCTTGGGCTGACTCGGTTGGGTGTTTTTGGCCTGTGAGGGCACAGGACCCCTTTTCTCTTTTTCTTTTTCTGTTTAATTTCCAAAAATTCCAAAGATTTGTATATTAATCAAATTCCAAATATTCTTCCACCTCAAATCTTGAAATATTCCGTAGAATTTATTCGTGCCACTTATAAAAATATTTTAAAACCTTTTATATATTGTTTTATTTTAAAACCCCTATTTGGCAATATCAGCCCCTGTTTTAAATATTTTTGGAAACCTTTTTGACTTCAAAACACTAGACCAATATTTTTAATATAATCTTTAGTATTTTTAAAAGTGGCTTGTGTGCTCTGTTTTTGAGTGATGCATCTTTTTATCGTTTTCATTCACGACGATAGATTGCGCTATTGACGAAGAAGTTGGACCCGAAAACTTTGAAGACCCCGGAGACTTTGTTGAGTCTGGCAAGCAGCCCTTTGACCATGTTATGAAACCATTTTCATTGCATGACATATAGCACTTTAATTTTGTTATACTCGATCATGTGGAGTAGTGACCCCTCCGGTGGGTTGCTTCCGATACTTTTACCGTTGACACTTGCATCGTGCATGACCCTACCATCTTATGAGGGTTATGCAGGTGGGTGTAGATAGGATGCTAGTAGATGCTACGCAAATGGTGATGGGGACACAAATGATTTCAAAGATATTTTGAAAACTCCGTCGGGTACCACTAATGCCCGAGGGAGATGATGATGAGTTTGGTGACCACTTGAGAAAGAAGTGGTGTGCTGGAACAAGATGAGGGTGTGTTTTTGAAAACGGAGGGTTTAAGATTTGTCGACCGTCCCAACCTTACATGCGCAACCACGATACCCCTTATAGGACGGGGCTTTGTTGATTACAATGGTTGGTACTGGCAAGGAGCCGTCATTACTAGTGGCAAGAGTGAAGTGGTAACTCTTGAGACGTGGTCGTCCCGGAAGTGGAAGGCCATGCACTATCTTTACAAGCACCGGGCACACCGTTGCATGCCATCATGGATGATACGTGTGATGTATATAATGAGGGATGGCACCAACGACTGGACTCTTTGTTTTGTATCACCATGGGAAAGGCATTGTTCGGGTGCTTACCTCGGGTATGTTATATACCGTGAGTCGTGGATGACACGGAAGCTCCCCGAGTCTTGTGGGTAAAGTGTGGAACCTCTACAGAGTGTAAAACTATTCTAATAGCCGTGTCCATGGTCAAGGACAGTTGGGTGGTGCTGCTTAGGCCACGTCCGGTTGATTTCAAAACTCGATGTTGGAGTATGTGTGTGGTTAACATAGAGATGATACTTGAGACAAGTCGGAAGACTTGATGTGATGAATGAACATGAGATGTTCAACCCCTGCTTATGATGATATCTGTAACTTCTTCATATGGTTACCTACCAACTGTTGAAGCATGCTTACCTAGTTACTTGATCATGTCATTGCATTAAAATTAGCTTTCCGCAAATTACCTACTTAGTGCTATATCGTGCATCATTATTACCTTATTCCACAAGGGTTGCTTGCGAGTACATTCAAAGTACTCATTGGCTTGCCACTGGCTATTTAATTAGCCAGACATGGAAGAACGGGAGTATGTTGAAGAGTTCGTTGGAGACGAACATGCGAACTAGGACGCTTCCCAGTCCGAATGCCTGTAGGTTAAGGCAGATGGCATGGGTTCACATTTTCGATCAAGATTCCGCTGCTTGTTCTATTTAAGTGTTTGGCCCTTGTGACCCTATCTATGTAAGACTAGACCTTCATGGTCTTTATTTGTGTAAGACGCTAAATGTGGATGTAAGACTCTTGTTATTCAGCCTATGTTTGTTCAGTGAGCATTGATCTCTGGGATCTCCGTACACGTGCATTCGGTGATCACGACATATGAGTCGGGGTCCCCACATCGGGCTCCTTCCCTACTTGTCGAATCCGTCTTGGTTTTTCTTCACATGGATGCAGAAACGCTGGCTCAACGGGCCGCGAAGAGGGCGAAGACTTCGACGATTCAGGGGCTATCGGCAAGCGCCTCAAGCGTGCCAAGGGTGACCACTGCCAATCCGGAGACTAGCCCGTGTCATAGTGCCCGACTCAGCCCCCAGTGGAGCCCCTAGTGTGAGTTCATTACTCATTTCCCACTGGCAGGCGCTAGGGCGTACATCTTCACTGCTGACAACATCGGACGTGCAGGAGGAGGACGGTGACAAGGGGAGTCATCAACGACCACCCCGGACTCACCGCCTAGGGATTTTTCTCTGGCCAGGACTTCCTCCAGCACGCTCTATCATGAGGAGGGAGGTCTAGCAAGCTCAGGCACCGGCGGGTCTCCGCTGGTAATCATCGTAGGCGAAGGTATTCCCCTTTTTTGTCTTCTTGAAATTCCTCCTTAGCTTTTCTTTGTTTGGCTCCCTGGTCTTCATACATCCCCATGGCAGAGGGAATGGACGTCGATTCTTTCATTGAGGAGACAACGAGGGATGCTGCCGCCGAGGCTGACAAGATCGACACTGAAGAAGCCATTAAAAGCGTCAAGGCCGAGGCCGCCAAGAACGCTCCTGCCGAGGCGGCGAGCACCGAGGCAGCCAAAGCCGCAAAAAAGGAGGAGACCGCCGAGGCTGCTAGCACCGAGGAAGCCAAAACCACGCAAGAGGAGGAGTCCACCAAGAAGTCCGCCGAGCGGGCCATAGAGGAGGCCGGTAGGGGGACGGCCAGCATGGGCCAGCCGTCTGAAGCCCCTTCATCGAGCAGGTACTTCAAGGTTGGCGACAACGTGTTCATCAACATCCCCGGCGTGGCAAGCACCGGGGCGCCGCCTGAGGAAGGAGTCCTTGTTGAGGAGGCCGTCATCGCTGCCGGGCTTGATATTGTCAACGAGCCGAACATGAGCAGCAGATCCGAGGAGGAGCGGCTCCATCCAGTCCATGGCCGATGGCTTCCGGAATCTCCAGGAGCTAACCATGGCCAGAAGGAGAGACTCGACTCCAGGGCTATTGTCATCGAAGCTGCTGAGGCTAGTTTCCAGGAATGCGTCCCGGAGACCCAGGCTTGGTACGCCCAATCTACCAAGGACCTGCAGGCTTGTTCAGTCGCAACTGCGTGAAGGCTCGATCCAACTCTATATGCAGCAGTCTAACGCTGAACAGGCATAGGAGGAGGCCAAACAATAGGCCGCCACAGAGGACGATCGTTTGACAGAGCGTCGCATCTTGGTTGACGCCCAAGAGGAAGATCTCATTGCTCATGAGAAGGCACTCGCCGACAAGCTCCGCAACAAGGAAGTGGAGCATGAGGATCTCGTCATGCAGCGGACCCAGGCATTGGAGCGGGGGCACAAGGAGGCACTCGGAGCCCTGGCGGCAGACCATGCCGGCAAGGTGAAGGAGGTTGTCGACGCAGGTGAGGCTGCGGAGACCGCCAGAAGCTTATTGGAGGAGAGGGTGAAGGACCTGGAGTAGGCCCTTGAAGATCAAGGCACGAAGGTCTCGTCACTCGAGGCCGAGCGGGACAAAGCCGTTGCCTGCCTGATGGAGGCGCAAGTTGGCACTTCCAAGAAGGGTAAGCAGCTCTTTGTGGCCAACGAATCCATTGACGACCTGACCTTGAAGCTGACCACGCTGACTGGAAATCTCGAGGCCACCAATACTCGGGAGAAGGCCCTGGCCAAGGAGCTCCACGATGAGAAGCAGCTTGTCAAGAGCGACGCCGTCTCCCACAACGACTATGTGCATGAAGTGGAAGACTGGACCGAGAAGCTCATCGACATCGTGGGTAAGCTCGTCAAACAACTGTCGGCCATGGGCCTAGAGGGCTCGTCATATTCTCCTGTTGACAGGGTCCCTACGAGCACCAAGGCAACCATGTTCTTGGACGGCCTACTCAAGGCCCTGGAGCAGCTCCATTCTGACCGGGCGGCCCACCTGGCCGATGCATCGCACAGGCTCTGCCAGGCTGTCCTTCACAAGGTGCTTGTCAAGGTGGCATACAGGAATCCTGGCCTCAACCTCGCCAATGTCCTTGACCACTTGCCGAAGGGTGTGGACATCTAGGCGCTCGAGGAACTCGTCGCGCCCATCGTCGAGCGGGTAAGCCAGGTCAAGCGGGTCGAGGGCGACCGCCGAGATTAGTCGCCCCACTCCTCGTCGCTGCACATATCCAGAACAATTTATTTTGTGTTAAAGTCTTTGCAACGCCGATGTAATGCTTGCTACTTATGCCTTGGACGACTGCTATGTTATCTTCCTTGTTAGACTGTTTCTGCGTATGAAATTTTCCCTACACCCTTTCTGGAAGAATTTTGCGGACGTGTGTAGACCTACCACAAGACTTATCTTTATTTATCTACGCACATAAGTAAACATGAGAATCGAACAGGATTGCGGAACACTTCTCTTTATTTATCTACGCACAGGGTTTGAGCATGGGTTTGTACCAAGGATTACATGCTTCAGCGGCAAGACATGTACAAAAGGTGGTTGCCGGGGATGGCCCGACAACCACGCCTCATGGGTAGAACTTTCAAAGATGTTCGATATTCCAGGAGTTGCTCACCGGAACGCCATCCTTGGTCTCTAGGTGGACAGCGCTGGGCCTAGTGACTCGTACTACCCGATAAGGGCCTTCCCACTTTGGCGTCAACTTGTTTGGATTCTTAGCGGACTGAACTCGCCACAGAACAAGGTCACCTTCCTCAAGAATTCTGGCATTGACCTTGCGGCTATGGTAGCGGCGCATTGCTTGCTAGTATCATGCAGCTCCCACAGCAGCCTGAAGACGGTCTTCCTGAAGGAGCGTCGTGTCGTCTTGCCGCAACTGCTCATGCTCGAGCTCATCATAAGGAAGCACTCGAGGTGACCCATATATGAGTTCCATGGGGAGAACTGCCTCCACCCCATAGACAAGGGAGAAGGGTGTCTGGCTGGTAGCTCGATTTGGTGTCGTCCTGATTGACCAAAGAACCACCGGCAGCTCATCAATCCAGTTCCTTCCGCACTTGTGTAGCCAATCAAAAGTTCTTGTCTTGAGGGCTCGCAGCACTTCACCATTATCCCTCTCCGCTTGGTCGTTGCTCCTCGGGTGGGCAACGGAAGCAAATAGATTTTGCTACCAAGGTCTTGGGCTTTCTGCATGAAGGTGCGACTCGTGAACTGTTTGCTGTTGTCAGTGATGATTCTGTTGGGAACACCAAAGAGGCAAACTAGACCTTTAAAGAATTAACGGTAGACTGTTCTGTCACCTTCCTCACTGCTTCCACTTCTGGCCACTTTGTGAACTTGTCGACCGCCACTTACAAGTACTCAAAGCCCCCGGTAGCATGGGGAAAGGGGCCTAAGATGTCGAGCCCCCAGACTAAAAATGGCCAGGAGAGAGGGATTATTTGAAGGGCATGAGCTGGTTGATGTAGTTTCTTCGAATGAAACTGGCATTCTTCACACTTGGTTACTAACGCAATTGCATTCTGGAGGGAAGTGGGCCAAAAGAAACTAGCCGGAATGCCTTTCTAACAAGTGCTCTTGATCCTATGTGGGAGCCACATATACCTCCGTGTATCTCTACCAACAGCTCCAGTCCATCCTCCCAAGAAATGCACATGAGTTTCACGCCGTTCGGTCTCTTTCTGTACAGGACGTTGTCCACGAACTAGTACATATGAGACCGACGAGCTACTTTCTCTGCTTCCTCTTGTTCCTCGGGGAGCTCTCCTATTTGAAGGAATTGGACAATGTGATGTGCCCATGCTGGAGCCTGGGGCTCGACAACAAGGACTAAAGGCGTTTCCTTTGCCGGGGGAGCATTTGCCTCGACATCAAGGGCCTGAGGGCTTGTCGGAGTCTGCTGCGCCCCGACAAGCCTGGCGGGAGCATATGCTTCTACAGTAAGAGCCGGGGGCCCTGCCGGAGCATAGTACTCACTGACAAGCCTGTCGTTCCCTTTGGCAATCTTCTCACTAGAAGCTTCGGGAAGCTTTGACGGAAAATACTTGCCGAAACTTAACTGTCTTCTCTTCTCTTGTCCAGTTGATGGTGTCACGGAGGGTTGAGTTAGTTGGACCACAAAGGTTCCTGGTTCCATAGGTAACTTAAGGGCAACACATTTTGACAGGCCATCGACAACGTTGTTCTCTACATGTGGAACGTGATCCATTTGCAGGCCATCAAAACATTCTTCCAACTTCCTCACTTCATCTACATAAGCTTCCATCAACGGGCTCTGGTAATCTTTGTTCACTTGCCTGACAACAAGTTGAGAATCACCCTTGACAATAACTTTCTTGATCCCAAGGCCCGCCAAGATCAGAAGACTAGCAAGCAGCCCTTCGTAATCAACAATGTTGTTCGTTGATCTCTCCTGGGGCAAGTGCATCTAGACCCCATATCTAAGGTGCTCTCCAATGGGTGCAACAAGGAGAACTCCAACACCAACGCCCTGCAACGAGAAAGCCCCATCAAAATACATGATCCATTCTCGATCACTCTCCTTGCCGGGGAGAGTTGACTCTAGAATCTCTTCATCGGGCGTTGGGGTCCATTCTACAATGAACTCTGCCAAGGCCCTACTCTGAATGGTAGAAGTGTTTTCAAACTTAAGACCAAAGCTTGATAGTTGCAGAGCAGGAAGTGGGTGACAACCGTGATCTCATGTGCTTGGAACTAATGCCGCAGATTCATCGAGGCCATAAGAAGGCCGAAGAGAAATTTTTGCACGCCCAAATACCTTGATCTAGCCCCTTGCAACAAGGAGTTGACAAAATAAACTGGTCGTTTCACCACTTTCTTGTTCTGAACTATCTATTTCAACTCCACGGATCCTTATTTGTCGGCCCCAAACATTGCCGGAGTCTGTCCTGGCTCATCGCTTGGCATCCCCTCTGTTGTCGCTGCTTCTTTGTCAACCTCTCTTTCAGCCACTAGTGCAACACTCACCACTTGATTTGTTGCCGCCAAGTACAGCAGCCACGACTCTTGTGGTTTTGGCACGACTAGAACCGGCCGAGAGGAAAGGTACTTCTTCAAATCCTGTAGTGCCGCCTCCGCTTCTGGAGTCCATTTCATTGGACCTGCCTTCTTCAAGATTTTGAAAAAGGGCAGAGCACGCTCAGCAGATTTTGAGATGAACCTACTTGGAGCAGCAACACAGCCGGCAAGGCGTCGCACGTCCTTGACTCGTCTTGGTGCCTCAATTTGCCTAATTGCTTTGATCTTATCGGGATATGCTTCGATTCAACATTGAGACACAAAGAACCCGAGAAGCTTGCCAGATGGGATACCGAACACACACTTCTCGGCGTTGAGCTTCATGTTCATCTTGAGCAGATTTTCAAATGTCTCTTCTAGGTCTGATATGAGCGTGGCTTTGTCCTTGATTTTGACCACTATGTCTCCCATATAAGCCTCCATATTTCTATGTAGCTGGAGCTCAAAAGCAATCTAGACTGCTCTTGCAAAGGTAGAACCAGCACTTTTCAACCTGAAAGGCATACGTAAAAAGCAGTACGTACCACATGGGTGATAAACGCGGTCTTATCTTCGTCTTCCTTGGCCATAAAAATCGGATGATAACCGGAATAGGCATCAAGGAAAGACAATAAGTCGCAGCTGATAGTGGAGTCCACAATCTGGTCGATGCGTGGCAAGGGAGAAGGATCCTTAGGGAAGGCCTTGTTGATGTCTGTAAAATCAAAGCATAGCCTCCACTTCCCATTCGCCTTGTGCACTACAACTGGATTGGCCAACCACGTAGGGTGGAGTACTCCTCTAACCAGACCAGTTACCTCTAACTTCTTGATTTCTTCGGCAATAAGTTGTTGCCGCTCCAAAGCTTGCTTTCGAACCTTCTACTTAATGGGTCGCACGTGTGGGCAGACGGCAAGGTGGGGCTCAATCACCTTCTTGGGAACACCGGGGATATCAGATGGTTGCCATGCAAACACATCGACATTCGCCCGCTGGAAGGCGACGTGCGCGCTTTCCTATTTGTCGTCAAAGGTGGAACTTATGGTGAAGGTTCCCCCCATGCCATCCTCCTTGGCGGGCACCTTCTTGGTCTCTGGCAGGGCAGCCTTGGACTTTTTGCTCTTGCTGGTGGAGCTCTCGGGCACATCGTCAACAGTAGCGCAACACTCCAAAGAGGTGCACTTGCCAGAATGTGCGCTAGAGGCCTTGCCGGTCTTCTCCCCCAGGGAGCTTCAGCGGCAGGAGCAATTGCCTTGGTAGCAGGTGCTGCAACTATGCCCCGGTAGAGTTGGTCAGTGCAGATAAGTGTGCTCTTCTTGTCGGAGTTGATGCGAATGACGCTAATTTGTCCGGGCATCTTCAGCACGTTGTAAGCGAAGTGAGTGGCCGCCATTAACTTGGCCAGTGTCGGACACCCGAGAATGCTGTTGTATGGCAATG
Organism: Hordeum marinum; assembly: GCA_022496015.1. Taxonomy (NCBI): domain Eukaryota; kingdom Viridiplantae; phylum Streptophyta; class Magnoliopsida; order Poales; family Poaceae; genus Hordeum; species Hordeum marinum. Next base: position 276,793,498 of record CM039678.1, read on the forward strand.
AGATCTCAGGAATGTCAAAGATGATCTTCTCTGTTCTGAAGTTGATATCGCTGCCGAACGTCACCGATAGCGTGACCTTGACTTTCGGTTGAGTCCTTCCTGGATTGACCCCTTGGAAAGCACCTGTCGGCTCGATATCTTCGTCGAGAATCTGCAGCCTCCGAATGACATCGGGCGAGATGAGGTTGCGGATTGTTGGTGAGACCAACAACGGTAGGCACCCGACCGTAGTTATGCGATCAGGGTGATTCTCAGCGTCGAAGATGATAGGGGTGTTGGGCCATTTCAGAGGTTTCTGTGCACCAATAGAGGGCTCTGCCGCATTGACCTCGCGTGCCCACTGTTTAAGTTGGCGGTGAGAGGAATGCGACGACGCTCCTCCTTCTATGCACATCACCTGCGTAGCGTTCTAAAACTCATGCTAACTGGACTTGTCGTCCTCTTCGACATCATCATCATCTCCCTCTTCCTTGTCGCGGCCGCGGGTGGGCCAATCCTTCTTTTGCTTGGGACTTCCGCGGCGACCACCTCGGCCAACGTGTTTATTGCCGGACGCCTCAGCACCGTCTTGACCCTTCTCCTTATCGCACCTTTCATATTCGGCCCTCTGTTTCTTAGCAAGCGAATCAACTTGCATGTAGTCTTGGAGGTCATGGCCTTTGGTGCGATGGATCTTGCAATACTGCTTGCCGGAGTCTATTGGCATGCCGGCAGCCGCCGGGCATGGCAGGAGGCGCACCCGGCAACATCGTTGACGGGGTCGTCGACATTGCCTTTCTTGGCGGCACCGGGGTTGATGGATGCTTCGACGGCTAGCACGGTCTTGCCCTTGCGCTTCTTGTTCCGCCGCTGCCCCTTCTTTGCCGGGGCAGTGGTGTCTTTGTCCTCAGAGTCGACCTCCATGTCGGCATCTTCACCAGGGAGTCTTCTCCCTTCTTCAGCCCGAGCACACTTGTCTGCAAAGCATAAAGCTCGGTGACGTCCTTGACTCTGTTCATCGCCAGCTCTTCCCACATCGTGCTGTTGCGCATGTTTTGATGGAACGCGTTGATAACAGCGGCAGGTTGAACGTCTGGGATGTTGTCGTGCATGCGGCCGATCCTTTGGATGTACTTGCGTAGAGTTTCGCCTTCCTTTTGGGGGATGATGTGCAGATCGCTCTCCTGGCCAGGAGCTTGATGACCTACGATGAAGGCGCCAACGAACTCGTGACACAAGTCCACCCAGGAAGCGATGGACCCCTTCGACAAGTGCATCAGCCATGACCTGATGTTGGGCTTAAGCACCAACAGGAAGTAGTTGGCCAATATCTTGTCGTCACGGCTCTCGGTAGCCTGCACCGCAATGGTGTAGATGCTGAGGAACTCTGACGGATGGGTCTTGCCATCATATTTCTCCGGGACTTCTGGTTTGAACGTGCAGGAGTTGGGCCACTGGACTTGCCGCAGCTCATGAGTAAACGCTGGACAGCCCACCTCGAAAGGTAGGTTGGCAGGGTACCCCGGCACGAACTTGTCTAAATTGGGCCCCGTGCGCTTGTCCGACTAGAGGCGCGCTTCTCGCCGCCGCTCGATCGCGGTTCTAGCATCCTCCTTGCTATGTTCCCGAAAAACATAACACTGATCACGGTGCGTCCATTGGTCAGATGACGTCGTTGGGTAACCATCGTAGGTGTCAGTTCGTCGGGTCGGCGACGGACGATGCTATTGCAGAGGAGAGTGCGTCGAGGTCGCGCCGACTCCGGGCACTTCACCGCTGGTTTGAGGTGGCCTTGTGGGCTGAAGCTTATCTGCGAGGCTGAGGAGGCTCTGAATGGTGGCTCTCCATACGTTGAGCTTCTCCACAACAGGAGGGATGTGCAGGAGTCGCTCCGCTCACGCCATCGCTTCCTCCGCTGTGGATGGCATCGAGCGGCGTGAAGAACGCAAGGTGCTCTAACTCCTAATCGTGTTAGAAGGAGCACCTCTGCGGTCCCACATCAGCATGCCACTCCTGCTTGCATGCTGGTCCCACGCATCTTGGGAATGATGTGCGGGAGCTTTTCCGTGGGGACGTTGGGAACTACGGGCGCCGTGGCGCGGCTCTCCACGCGCGTCCTGAGAAGGTCGTGGCGTAGGCACTGGCGGGGGTGCCCTAGAGACACTCTTCTGCCTCGGGAGCTTGTCATACCACCTGCAAGCGGTACTACTCCGTCCTGAGACCCAGGGGAGTGGGGGTTCCCACCGCCACCATGAGTATCTCCGCGGCGAGCATCACCACCTGCTTGGCCTTGGTCACCGGAGCATTGTGGAAGTTCGGAACCTCCGCCTCCTCCTCCTCCACCCGCGTCTACGTTGTCCCCCGTCCACGGAGATACAGGGACGTCAGACGTGGATGGGCCAACTACTGTCACGCCCTTTTTCTTGGGGGCCATGGCGATGATGAAGTGGGGCGCTGATCACCAGAACGGGTTCGCACAACTCACGCACCCCCTACCTGGCGTGCCAAAGATGTCGTGGGGAGTGAACACCTATGGGATCGCGGGGATCCCTTTCGGTTCGGCAGGGGGCGACCTGGCACAAAGAGCCGGTCTGCTAAGCGGCGCACGGGGAGTTTTTACCCAGGTTCGGGCCGCACGAGTGCGTAAAACCCTACTCCTGCTTGGTTGTATTGACCGTGATCTAGGGTTCAAGCTACAAGAGGGCCATGAACGGCTGTTACATGAGCTTGGTAATCTTTGGTTGTCTAACCGTTGGGTTGTCTAACTAACCATCTGATGTCTGATTGTCTAACCTTCTGAAAGTCTAAAAATCCCAAAAGTCTGCCTCTGTAACGCCCTGGGCCTCCTTTTATACTTAAGGGAATCCCAATAGTGGCGTATAGTGTGCACATGGGATGCACAGTGTGGCTACAGTGCTATCATACCTAACCCTAATGGAGTAGGACAAGAGCATTAAATGCACTGTCAAGGGCCTCAGTCCATCAGTGGGACGGGACAGGGGTCGTCCTATCGGTGCCGCTTAGCTCTCTCCAATGTCGACGCCGCGACACACATCTAGGTTAATCGACACCTGGCATGTGCACTGACGGTCCTTGCCGGGGCCTTGCCTTGTGCCTTGCCGGGGGGGCTAGAGGCTCTACAGCCCTCCCAGCAAGGTCCTGCCGGTAGTCTTGAGTCTTCTGTGCTGGTGCTTGACAAGTCTTGCTAGGACTTGCCGCCGGGGCGGCTACTGCTACCCATGCACAAGTAAAGGGGTGCTAGATGGCCCAAAAACTCTAGTGCACCAACAGGGTGAGAAAGAACTCACCCTGCAAGCCAGAGATGGAGGCTAGTCCGGGGGCTACTAAGGGTGTCCAGGACTAAGGGGTCCTCGGGCTGTCAGCTCATCTCTCATGGACCAGCTTGGTGGGCCACTCTATGGCTATTGCGAGAGAGCTGGACTATGAGGCGACCCTGTGTTCGAGAAGGAAAGCTTTGAAGACTTGGCATTGTTGGATTTCGGGCTCCGCAAAACCCTCAAGGTTCGAACATAGGGGCTTGTGCGAAGATCCCGTGCAGCCTCGCCCAACCTAGCTCGCTACTCAATGGTTACTACGGCAAACTCGCGCGATGATGAGGAAGATTATGAACACGGAAGTTTACCCAGGTTCGGGCCGCTGCGAAGCATAATACCCTACTCCTGCTTAGGTGGATTGCCTCTTTGGGAGGTTTGGTGGATGAACTAGTACAATGGTCTCGAGCCTCGCGAGGGTACTCAAGTGGTGTTCTTGGCTCTCTGCCTTGTTTCGTGGTTAATAGAGTGGCTAAGTCATGAATCCGTTCCCCCTCGATGGTGTGACCTAGCCTGTTTATATAGCAGCAGCCTGGGTCCTCTTCCCTTATGACAATGGTGGGAAGATCCCACAACGGCCAAATTTGAAGGGGGACAAGAGTACATCCACGCCCTGTCCAAAGGTGGTCTTCGCCTACAAAGTAGTTGTTGATGATGTAGAGGTGGGCTCGGTGATTACATCTGCCCCGCAGGGCTCATGGTTGTGGTATTTGCACGGGAATGGAAAAATTTGGGTGGCGCTTTGGGAACCTGCGTGCACCCTTGCTCCCTTTGCACCAAAGGGGAAACTGCTCCACCTGGCACACTGGCGCCCTCTCGTCCTTCCCTGTGTCACCTTTGGCTCCTAAGGCCAGGTCCAACATTGGGATCTCCGCTGCTCTGGAGGGGGCCTGAGGAGGCCCATCCTTGTTGGCCTTGGTCTTGTTCTTCCTCGCGAGTGTGTAGGCCTCGCAAGGGCCTTGTCTTGAGAGGTGCCTTGCAAGGTCACGTCTGTATGATGAAGTGGGCCACGTCCTAGGCCGTAGGCAGGCAGGGCTGGGTACCCCCTTTCACAGAACACTGATAGTAGCCCCCGGGCCCAAGGCGCGCCCAAGTTGGCTTCTAGGCGAAGCCATTGAAGGTGGCCCGAAGCGCTGCAGGCCCCAATTGCCTGCAGGCCAAGCTTTACACGCGTCGAATGCCTGAGCGGCGATGCCCCCACTCCCTGAAGGTGTTAGGAACGCCTCAAGTCAAACTGATGTGACGCCTGTGTGCAGCGCCGGCCATCATTACCCTTCCTTGAATGTTGCTGCCGCCTCGGCCTCCTCCCCTTGGCATGCACGGATGCGACCCTTTGGAGGTTGCATGCCTCCCGGGATGCGAGGGAGTGCCGGTTGGCCCCTGGTAGTACATAAGTAGGTGAGGGCAAAAAGGGGAAGGCCCCTTGGGAAACCCTCAACACACCTTCGTCTTCATCGCCTGCCAACTTCCTCGGCACCGTTTTCCAAATCATGGCCTCAATAAAGTAGCACTTCACTGCCGAGAAGGGGAAGGCCCCTGAGCAGAGCCCCGCTTCACCGCCTCCTACAAGGGGTCGCGGTCATCCCCGAAACAACGGCGCGGTGCCGGCGGTAGTTCCCCGCGGGCGCGGGCACGCTCCTGCGCAGCCCGGGGTTACCATCGGCGGTCGCGGTGTGGCTCCGACCAAAGCGAGTGCCCATAGTAGTCGAGGAGGTGGCGCCCGCGGTGGGAGGATGGCGGTGGCGGCCCAGCCACCATGCCCGTGACTCCATTCGATCGATAAGGCCCAGGAGTTCGTGGTGTGGGGGAAGAGGCCAGAGGCTGCCTGGTTCCAACGCCCGTGTTCCTACGGTGGGGCGCTGCTGGCCGAGGGAGGGGGCGATGGCCTATGGCTACAGGTCAATGGCTGTTGTAGCGCGGTGTCATGGGTAGAGGTCGAGGTCCCCTCCAGGGGTTATGTGTACCTAAACCACGGGTGGTAGACGTTTGTCTATGCCTGTTGCCTGGTGGGGAGGTGCACTCTTCACTTCAAGTATGACAGGGTGGCGACGCTCTACATCAAGGTCTTCGGGGGAGAGGGAGAGCGCCTGGGGTGCTGCCTGCAGGACGACGGCCGCAGCGATCTTGGAGATGAGCTTGTCCTTCGTAACAAGCTCCGCGCCTCCAGCAGCAGCGACACCCCTCCGACGAGATCCCGAGCGACGGAAGTGACAACAACTATGATGAGCCGCCATGCCAGCACGCTCAAACCTGGAGGGGTAGCCAGACGCTACAGTGCCGCTCTTCTGCTCCTGAGACGTCCACGCCGGCACGCCTCCACGTGTCCCTGAAGGAGGAGGAGGACACCAACTGAGCGCTGATGCTCGGACCCCGAGATTCCTGAAGCGGTAACCCCCGTGGGGGCTACCGCTTCAGGAATGCCAGCACGCTCTTCTGGAGGGGTAGCCAAACGCCACAATGCCGCTCTTCTGCTCCTGAGACGTCCACGCCGGCACGCCTCCACGTGTCCATGAAGGAGGAGGAGGACACCAACTGAGCGCTGATGCTTGGACCCCGAGATTCCTGAAGCGGTAGCGCCCGTGGGGGGCTTTTCACTTTTTCCTCCTTTTCCTACTCCTGCAATCACAGAACGAAGGAAGGCCCTGCGGGCGTGTCATGAATTTGGGCGCTCACGTCTTTTTATCTGTGCTTCTGTTATGTGTCCTGGCTTTTGCATTTTCGTTAATTAAGGCGGCCTTCCGGTTGTGATTAGGATACTTAGCTTGACATGCTCGTTGTAGGCTCCAGGGGAGGCATGGCTATGGCCTTGGGGAGTCCGGACGTCCTTTGGACTTCTTCTTCTTACAAGTGAGGCAGGTTGGGAGCCCTTTCGGCACTCTGTGTCTGCAAGCCGCAGTGCCGCACATTTCCCTACCACCATAGTGTACGACTGGCCAAGATCGCAACTACGGGGCGAGGCCCCAACACCCTCGATGCTGACCGGATCACCAAGGACAGCATCGAGGGTGCCGAGTGGATATATGACCGAAAAGGCTCCCGAGGCACGTTGCTGAGGAGCCCCCTTTGGCGCTCAAGCATCTCTACATTGGCAGGTCCTAGTCCCGCACATTTCCCTACCATCGTAGTGTACGACCAGATCGGCAAGGACGCAACTATGAGATCAGGCCCCGACACCCTCGATGTTGACCGGATCACCAAGGACGACATCGAGGGTGCTGAGTGGCTATATGACTGGTAAGGTTCCTAAGGTGCGTTGCTCAGGAGCCCCATTAGACGCTCAAGCGGATCCCAAAAAAAAATTTTGTTTCCTGCCCCGGGAGGGTTGGGCCTCCTGAGGCTCCGAGATGGTGCGTCGGACCATTAATGGATGCCCTAAGCGGGTATGAAGCGCCACGCGCCTGCTAACTCGTCCGGGAGCACCACACGAGGATCCGGGCGCCAAGGCCTCGGCGAGATGTGAGCACCGTGCCCCCAGCCCCCGCTTGTGGGGTGCGAGAGGGAGGGGAGTAGGCGAGTTCCCTTCCTAAAGAGAGAAAACCCAATATGGCACATGGCGATGAACACAAATCCCTGACCCGTTTCTTTAAAACATGGTTTGGAAAAAGCCCCGAGTTTTGTACCAGGAAAGTTGGCAAATTCAAATACGAGAAGAGCAAATAACAGCCGCGTCTGGCACCTAGACTAGTCTTCTTCTTCCCCCAGCGATGAGCGTAGGGCATCCATGTTGCATGGGCATAGCCATTGATGGGTGATGTTGACTTCTCCGCCGGCGCGGAGCTATGGCTGCCACATTGCATGGGAGGAACCCCTCAGCATCCTCAGGGGGCTCCGAGCGTATACGGCCTGCTCATTATTACATGAGAGTGTCACGGGTATAACCTCCAGACCTGCTGGATGTTCCAGGCATTCTGGATGGGGACCCCGTCCTGTGTCCCAAGGCACACGGCACTAGGCCTGGAGACATGAACGACCTTGAACGGGCCCTCCCACATGGGCGAGAGCTTGTGCAGCCGTCCCTGGAGAGAACCTGCCTCGGGATGAGGTCTCCTACTTCAAGGGTCCTGGAGCTAATATTATAGCGGTGGTACCGCTGTAGCACTTGTTGATACCTTGCAACTTGGAGGGAGGCTTGGCGACGAGCTTCCTCCCCAAGCACGAGGTTAGTTGCTCGTGCGGCATCCTGGCGCTCCTCGTCGAATGCGAAGACCCATGGGGAGCGGTGCTTGACCTCGTGGGGGAGGATGGCTTCGGCTCTATAGACGAGGAATAATGGGGTCTCACTGGTGGGCTTAGTAACGATGGTGCGGATGGACGACAGCACGGACTGGAGCTCATCGAACCAGCCCCGACCAAAAGCCTCCAGTTTCTCCTTGAAGCTCCATGTCTTGAGGCCTCGCAGGACTTCCGCGTTGGCACGCTCTGCCTGGCTGTTGCTCCTGGGGTGGGCTACCGAGGTGTAGCAAATTTGTGTTCCAAGTTTAGTGCAATAAGTCTTGAAGAGGCTACTTGTGAACTACGAACCGTTGTTGGTGATAATGCGGTTGGGGACGCCGAATCGACTCACGATGCCCTTGATGAACTTGACGTCTTATTCAACTGGGATGGTACGGACTGGCTCCACCTCTGCCCACTTGGTGAGCTTGTCGATGGTGACGTACAAGTAGCGGTACCCATCCACTGTCAACAAGAAGGGCCCAGTATGTCCATCTCCCAGACTGCAAAGGGCTAGGAGAGTGGAATGGTCTAGAGGCCTTGGGTGGGCTGGTGAATTTTCTTGGCGTGGAACTGGCAGGCTTTGCAAGACCAGACCAACCTGATGGCCTCGCTAAGCGCCAAGGACCAGTAGAAGCCCAATCGGAACGCCTTTCCTGCAAGGGGGTGTGACAAGGTGTGGTGCGTGCAATCCCCTCCGTTGATGTCCGCCAGCAGCTCGCACCCTTGCTCCTTCGAGATGCATCGCAGCGCGACGTCATTCGGGCGCCTCCGGTACAAGTCGTCGTCTTGCAAGCAGTAGGTCGTGGCCTGCCGTGCTACGCGCTCAGCGTTTCCCTCCTTTTCTGGTAGCCTGATGTGGAGCAGGTCGGCCCTGAATTCCTGCATCCAGTCGTCGTCCTGAGGCTCCAGTGCCAGGAGCAATCGGGCTCCTGAGGCCTGGCCGTAGTCCGGAGCCCCCAAGGGCAATGGTGGTGGGAGCTCCTCACTTCGTGGCGCCGTATTTCGAGAGGGTGGTGCCGCGGCGGGTTTGAAGAGCCACTCCTCGAAGACGCCCGACTCCTGAGACTCGCATCACGACGCCCTCTTGGCTATGTTATCAGCCTCCTTGTTTGCACCACGTGGGATGTGTTGCAATTCCAAGCCCTGAAAACGTTTTTTGATCTTACGTACCTCTTCCAAGTATGCCTCCATATGCTCATCCTTGGGTGTATGGTCTTTGTTGGAGGAGTTGACGACGAGCTAGGAGTCACCCATGACGGTGAGGGACCGAACCCCCAAGGTCGCCGTTGCCTTGAGGCATGTGATGAGGCCCTCGTACTCCGCGATGTTGTCGGAGACCTTCTCTCCATGCTTAAAACAAAGTTGCACAACATACCTGAGCTTGTCTCGTGCTGGGGAAGTGAGCACGACCCCAGCCCCTACTCCCATGTGCATGAAGGCTCCGTCGAAATGCATGATCCATGCCCCGGGTGTCTCGTCGCCGAGGGTGTGGGACTAGCTTCCATCTAGCCCCCGATGAGGGGCACCCGTCCAATCCGCCATGAAGTCCGCCAGGGCGGCCCCCTTGATGACCCTGGTCATGCCGAACTCTATGTTGAAGGTTTACAGCTCGATGTTCCATTCGGCGACTCTTCCCATCGCGTTAGGGTTGCGCAGGACCTTCTCCAGGGGGTACGCAAAGATGACCTTGATGGGATGCCCCTGGAAGTTGTGGCGCAGTTTCCTTGAAGCAACAAGAAGCACTAGGAGGAGCTTCTGTTGCAAAGGGTAATGTGAGAGTGCGTCCTGTAGCACCATGCTGATGTAGTAGACCAGGTGCTCGAGGAGGGTGAGGTCTCCTATGGTGTCCTGTCCCGTGGCGGGCTCAAGAGGCTTGGGGGCCTCGGGAGCAGTCGGGGGCTCATGAGGATTGAGCGCCTCAGGGCCCATCAAGGGGGCTTCGCCTCAGGATCGTCGTTTTGGGGAGGAACGGGCTCCTCAGCACCCTGCGAGCGCCCTTGCTCCAGGTCAGGGGGCCCTCCTGCGTCTGTTGGTGAGGTGCTCGTGTTGGTACGCTCCTCCCTGACCGCCACCAGAGCAACACTGGCTATAACAGCCCGTGACCGATGCTTTGGAAGATTCCCCTTTTATTGCCATTCTCGTCGTGTGACTCATTTGGTTGTCACATTCATCATCGCATCATTCGCATCATCTGCATAGCATCGTCACTCGTTTTCGAAACCTTGCATTCGTTCATAGTTGCTGGCTCTCTCCGACCGTGTCTTTGATCGTTTTGAGTCCAACCACACAATATCCTTACAATAAAGTGAACAACCATTGTTCTCAGACTTGTAGGAGTACCCATCATTTAGTAAACATGATCCAGAGATAATGTTTCTACACAATAACAGAACAAAATAACAGTTACTAAGTTCCAAAATAAATCCTGAAGGGAGACGTAGAGGCATAATGCCGACGGCTTGAGCGGCGATCCCAGCGCCGTTCCCAACACGCATCACGACTTCATTCTTTGCCAGCTTGCGCACCTTCTGAAGCCCCTGTATCGAGTTGCAAATGTGAGCAACCGATCCGGTATCAAATACCCAAGACTTAGAATTTTTGCTAGCAAGCAAAACGTCAATGACATTAACTTGTATAACAATTAAACCTTTTCCGGTTTTCCCGGACTTCTTATCTTCTAGATACTTCTTGCAGTTTCTCTTCCAGTGTCCTATGCCCTTGCAGTAGAAGCACTCAGTTTCATTCTTGGCACCGCCCTTAGATTTGCGTTGGAAGCCGGCCTTACCGGCACCCTTGCCCTTCTTTGGCTTGCCTTTCTTTTTGAAACTGGCAGTTTTATTCACAAGCAATACTTGCTTGCGATTTTTCTGCAGTCCTCCTTCAGCAGTTTTCAGCATGGCAAGCACCTCATTTGCTGTTTTGTCCATCCCATTCATGTTGTAGTTCATGATAAAACCGCCATAAGACGGGGGGAGTGAACCTAGCAACAAGACCATAACATGCTCTTCTGGAAGTGGGAATTCCAGGATTTTAAGCCTTTCAGCGTAGCCAATCATATTGATTACGTACTCGCCAACTGAACTGCCCTCAGCCATCTTGGTCTCCGCCATCATTTTCATGATGTCAAAATGTTCAGACCGTGCATTAAACTTGTAAACAGCATCCAGATCCTTGATCATATCAAAGGAGTTATGGAATTCAAAACGTTTTGAAGCTCTGAACTCATGCAAGACAGCATGAGGCACTGCACTAAGTTGTAATCATCATCCTTAGTGGCCCAGACATTTTGTATGTCTGCCGCGGCTGTTGCCGCCTGTTTAGGAGGAAGAGGTCCGTCAAGCACATACACTTTCTTAGCACCCCGGAGGACAACCCTTAGGGTACGGACCCAGTCCGCATAGTTGTTTCCATTCGCAGCTAACTTCTGTTGCTCTAACATAGGGCCTAAGTTGAACGCGGTGTTGTGTGCCATTTGATCTACAATGGAAAACAGAAGTTCATTTAGACTTTGTTCATAATGATTTTTGGCACTAGTGAACAAATAATTTTTATTCTAAGGTGCACTCCCACTCAAATCAATATCTCTCATAATTGATTGTGAGTGATGCAAGACCCAACTTTCAATTCAGCTTCAAGGATGTAACCATCTCAAGTGACGAGAATTTCAATTGGTAGGCCAACTTGCCAATCACATCTCTATGTGACTCTTGTTCATCTTTCGATGCGTGTGTTCCGAGCTCATGACTTTCATGCCTGAACGTCAAGACAACCAAGTGATCTCGCTGCGAGGTCTCAACTCACCCACCTCACACTTCTCTAATCGTTCGTACCCATGTAACCATGTGATACCCCGAAGAGATAGGTGCCGTGATGGTGCTACACTTGGGAGAACACTAACTACTTGATATTCTAAGTGAGATATCACCCTAATAAAAAGCGACTACCGCACAATTAAGAAGGGTGCATCAAGAGGGATAAACATCTCAGGCAATTCATAATAGCATGATATGGTATAGCCCCTTCTGACGAAGAAGTCAAGTATTACTTCGTCTTCGGCATTCGCGTCGGTGTTCACCTCTGCGAAGATTGCCACCACCTTGTCGATGCACCAGATAATATTGCTATCTTTATAGCTAATAAAATAAGTGCATTACATAAGGTTGACACGCAGGTCATTAAAGTGCAATCATATGGCTCCAGCCATCATGCCGAATCATGACACGCAGGTCATGTTAATTACATCATATAGCCATCTCATAAATAATCAAAATTGAATATGAGCTTTGCTATACCACATCACATGCAAACCATCCTGCAAAACCAAGTTAGACGCCTCTAATCGGTTTATACAAAATTTTATTTTACGTGGTTTCTAAGGTTTTGACTCAAACCGCAGCTACCAACGTTTATCATCAAGTATGATAATTCAAGTTGCTAGATTAACTTTCCAGGGTGTATGAAACACGATATGGTAAAATCTCAAGCCCCATACTAAACTTCGTCATACGCGTGACCCCCGTGCAGATCATATCTGCATTGCCCTTTTCGTCTGCGAAACATCCATCTTTCTTTTGACTATGGTGGAACCCAAAGAACTGTTAGCACTTCATTGATCTGTCAATCAGCATACTCAGGAGCAGCATGAAAGGATCGCGGATTGCCAGAACTTTGTAAGATTCCACCATTCCGTCAAGATATGGACTACGCAAATTCACGGGAAGCAACAGGAACATCGGGTAACAGATTTCATCTGCTACCCGCACAAATAATTTTCAGCAATAGATCTCATCTGCTACAAAATTATACTATGCAATACACATACATCTCATGTATTCTAGATCATAACATGCATCTACTCATAGCCTGGCTCTTGATGCCACTGTTGGGGAACGCGACAGAAAACAAAAATTTCTGGTATAGCAAGCACGCCCAGGACCACTATGGAGACTGCATACAAGGTTTGATCTGATCCGTACCGACTCGAAGCGCAGCGGAAGAAGAGTCGGTGGAGATCGTTGGTGCAGATCCCCGCAGCTAGGATTTTACAACCTCCCAACCGCGAGGATGTACTCCCTCGTCAGACAGCCCTTCGGGAGGCGGTCGGACAGTCCTCCGGACGATGTCGCGGACAGCCCTTCGGGAGGACCCTCGAAACCCGAACGAAGACTCGAACAGCCCTACGGGAGGACACACGAACAGCCCCTCGGGCAAAAGATCGAAACTACGACCTCTCTACGGGGTTGCACACATATGGTGTCATCTATCCGGTAGGGCTTCGCCGTCCAGAACTAGTTCCTGCCGGAACCCAGACAGCCTTTCGGCTCTACGAAAGACTCTTTTCGTGGGAGGGAGAGAGAGAGCTTGCAAAGCAAAGCATGTGTATGAGAGCACAATTATGAAGATATGTCAGCCCACATCTCCTCTATTTATAGGAAAACCAAGGGTAGGGTTGGGACTTGAAAATACCAAACTACCCCCACTTTATGTCACACATAAAATACATAAGAAGGAAAAAGGGGTGCCATGTGGAGCTCCATGGAGGAGCTCCACCCTTGGCCGGACAACCCTTGGGGGGGCCCATGAGGAGCTAACTTGCTCCCCAATCCCTTCTAGAAGCCTTTTTGGAAATATCCAAAAAGCTCCTTTTCCATAAATATCCTAAAAGCACTTTCACTATTCACGACGACATTTTTCAGCGTCCGATCGAACTGAAAATATTTATGTGGGCTTAGAACAATTCTAGTACCCCACTAAAATAATTTTTAATGAGATCCGGAACAATTCCGGAATAGTGATTTTCATCTGCGAAAAGCATCTGAAGCGGTTCCAGCAGCTCCGGAACATTTCCGGTTTTTCTTCCGGAAAATTTCCAGAAGTTTCCAGAATGATTCTGGCACCCTCCAAGAATTATCAGGCATGTGCCGAAACCAATTTGACTTAATGGTATCCCCTGAAACTACTTTTTAGTTTACTAAAACTGTTCCGGTGACCTGTCTGCGGAACTTTTCCGTTGTTCGAAACTTTTCCGGTGTCCAAAACTTTTCGGTGACCCTGTCCAGTATTCAACAGATAGATGACCCTTAAGCGTGTGACCCTATAGGTTCGGTGAAGCATAGACATGACCTGGAACCCCTTCCGATCAATGATCAACATCGGAGCCGTGGACACCCATATTGACCCCTATACCCACATGAATGAATATTTGAGTGAACCTCTAGTTGCCGTGAGCTATTCCTGTTGCTTCACGATATGTTAAAATTACCCGAGGTGAGACATGTAGGCATCCTCATGGATCAACAACTTGTCCACTATGCCAGTTACCTCGTTGCCGGTATTGTTCTCTTTTCTCGTTCCCGTGTTCCGGCATCCCCGTGATCAAATCACAAAGTGTCTGGCCAGACGATGATGGACACCGTAACACCGAGAGGGCCCAGAGATATCTCTCCATCGTCGGAGGAGCAAATCCCAATCTTGAGCTAACAAGTTACTTGACATACTTTTCCATGAACCCGTAAGCCGCCGTAATAGCCACCCATTTACGGATGACGTTTAGCAAACCCCAAAGTTCATGAACCAAGCATGAAGAAACTCGATACTCTCATGGTCTAAGGAATTATGCAAACGTTAACCATCTCTGTGTTATTTACCATTAACTTGTGACGAATGTATCTCATAGCATAACATCAATTCAGATCGATTCAACACGAGTGTTCTACCAACATCGCGTCCTCAAAATTGCCGGCATAGCCATGCCCATGATCAGGAAAACAGGACCATCATGCAACACTTGAGCCAGTCTTAGAGGCAAGACTAGGAATACAATTTACCGTTTATTATACCACATGTGCACATGAGTTTCCCTCCAAGCCTCGTTTAATTTGTAGGCTCGAGAATCATTACAGTTATAGCATGGAACATAAACATTCATTACAAACTTTGGATATACAAAATAACGGTTATTACTGCCTCTAGGGCATATCTCCTACAGACTCCCACTTGCACTAGAGTCATAATCCAGTTACATGGCTTCCCTAACATCAATGGCTATCCGGTGTTGCTCATGCTTTGCTCGTGGTAGAGGCTTTGTCATCGGGTCTGACACATTCAGATCCGTGTGAACTTTGCGTACTTTCACTAAACCTTCTTCGACATGATGTCGAATGAGTTTATATTCGCATTGAATATGCATTGTCTTATGGTGCGAACATGGCTCCCTTGCCTGAGCCACGGCGCCACTATTATCACAATAGATATCCACCGGGTCCAGAGCACTTGGAACCACACCAAGGTCTTCAAGAAATTGCTTGATACCGACAGCTTGCTTGGAGGCTTCAGAAGCAGCAATATATTCCGCCTCCATCGTAGAATCCGCCACAGTCTTTTGTTTGGAACTTTTCCAATCAACTGCACCGCCGTTCAATATGAAAACATATCCAGATTGAGATTTGCAGTCATTTGGGTCAGTCATGAAGCCTGCATCAGTGTAACAACTTACAATGAGCTCTTCATGACCTCCGTACACAAGGAGTAAATCCTTAGTCCTTCTGAGGTACTTAAGAATACCCTTGACTGCAGCCCAGTGTTCCAATCCTGGATCACCTTGGTACCGACTGCTAACACTTAGCGCATAGGAAACATCCGGTCTTGTACATAGCATGGCATACATAATAGAACCAACTGCCGAAGCATATGGAATATCATTCATTTGTACTCGCTCATCGAGGGTCCGAGGACTCTGATTCTTGCAAAGCACTGTGCCAGGTGACATGGGGAGTAGGCCTTTCTTGCAGTTCTCCATGTTGAACCTTTTCAACACCTTGTCAATGTACGTGCTTTGGCTAAGCGCTATTAGGCGTCTTGATCTATCTCTATAGATCCTGATGCCCAATACATATGCCGCTTCACCTAAGTCTTTCATTGAAAAACTCCTTTTCAATGAGTCTTTTATTTCACTAAGAAAATTCACATCATTTCCAATCAACAATATGTCGTCCACATACAAGATTAGAAATGCTTTTGCGCTCCCACTAAACTTCTTGTAAACACAAGATTCTTCATCGTTCCTGATGAAGCCAAACTCTTGGACAACTTCATCAAAACGAATGTTCCAGCTCCCTGATGCTTGCTTCAGACTATAAATGGCTTTTTGAAGCTTACATACCTTTCTAGCGTTCTTAGGATCGACAAAACCTTCTGGTTGTATCATGTATACATCCTGTTCAAGGTTTCCATTTGGGAAAGCCGTTTTGACATCCATATGCCATATTTCATAATCGAAATAAGCAACAATTGCTAGTAATATCCGAACAGACCTAAGCATAGCTACGGGCGAGAAAGTCTCGTCGTAGTCCACTCTAGGAACTTGCGTGAACCCTTTCGCGACAAGTCTAGCTTTGTGGATAGTAATGTTACCATCCGCGTCCGTCTTTATTTTGAAAATCCATTTACAACCAATGGGTTTTACGCCATCTGGAAGTTCTTCCAAGTTCCAAACTTGGTTCTCGTACATGGATTCCATTTCGGATCTCATGGCCTTGTGCCATTCCCTTGAGCTTGGCCCCGCCATCGCTTCCTTGTAGTGCGCAGGTTCATCATCTTCAAGAATGAAGATTTCGTTATGAAACCACTCAGGTGGCTGGATAGCCCTACCTGATCTGCGCGGTTCAGTAACAACATTGTCTGAAGTTTCCACATCACATGCGACAACTTCCGGCTCGGTTGTAGGGATAATTTCGGAATTACTTCCGGTTCCTTAGCCATATCAACAGTTGCCAAAGATTCGCTAATCTCATTAAGTTGTACTGTCCTCCCACTCAATTCTTTAGCGAGAAATTCTTTCTCGAGAAAGTGTGCAACCTTTGCGACAAACATTTTGCCTTCGGACTGGTGGTAGAAGGAATATCCAATGGTGTTATTTGGATAACCTACAAAGTAACATTTGTCTGATCTAGGTTCTAGTTTGGTTGGCTATAAACGTTTTACGTATGCCTCCAAACCCCAAACCTTGAGATGCGACACACTAGGTATCTTCCCACACCACATCTCATGTGGTGTCGTCTCAACAGACTAGACGGCGCTTTGTTTAATGTATAAGCGGCAGTGAGTAGTGCGTGACCCCAAAAAGATATCGGTAGATCTGTAAGAGACATCATCGACCTTACCATGTCTAACAGGGTTCGGTTATGTCATTCCGACACTCCGTTTCGCTGTGGAGTTCCGGGAGGCGTAAGCTGTGAAACGATTCCACGGTCACTCAGATGTTGGCCAAACTCATGACTAAGATATTCGCCTCCGTGATTAGACCGCAGAAACTTAATCTTTTTGTCATGATGATTTTCTACCTCATTCTGAAAATCTTTGAACTTTTCAAAGGTTTCCGACTTATGCTTCATCAAGTAGATATAGCCATACCGACTTAAATCATCAGTAAAAGTCACGAAGTAAAACTACCCACCCTGTGCGGCTGTGTTCATTGGACCACATACATCACTATGTATTATTTCCAATAATTCACCCGCCCGTTCAGGATGACCCGTGAACGGCGTCTTGGTCATTTTTCCCATCAAGCAAGCTTCACATGTGTCAAATGATTCAAAATAAAGGGACGGTAAAACTCCATCTTTATGGAGTCTTTGCATGCATTTCTTTCCGATGTGGCCAAGACGACAGTGCCACAAGTAAGTGGTGGTGGTATCAGCCTTCTTAAGGCATTTAGCATTCACGTTAAAGACATCATTTCCACAATCAAGATTCAATATGAAAAGGCCCCCAACAATGGGTGCAAATTCATAAAACATATCCTTACAATAAAGTGAACAACCATTGTTCTCAGACTTGTAGGAGTACCCATCGTGTACTAAACATGATCCAGAGATAATGTTTCTACACAATAACGGAACAAAATAACAGTTACTAAGTTCCACAATAAATCCTGAAGGAAGACGTAGAGGCATAATGCCGATGGCTTGAGCGGCGATCCCAGTGTCGTTCCCAACACGCATTACGACTTCATTCTTTGCCATCTTGCGCACCTTCTGAAGCCTTGTATCGAGTTGCAAATGTGAGCAACCGATCCGGTATCAAATACCCAAGACTTTGAATTTTCTCTAGCAAGCAAAACGTCAATGACATTAACTTGTATAACAATTATACCTTTTCCGGTTTTCCCGGACTTCTTATCTTCCAGATACTTCTTGCAATTTCTCTTCCCGTGTCCTGTGCCCTTGCAGTAGAAGCACTCAGTTTCATTCTTGGCTCCGCCCTTAGATTTGCGTTGGAAGCTGGTCTTACCGGCGCCCTTGCCCTTCTTTGGCTTGCCTTTCTTTTTGAAACTGGCAGTTTTATTCACAAGCAACACTTGCTTGCGATTTTTCTGCAGTCCTCCTTCAGCAGTTTTCAGCATGGAAAGCACCTCATTTGCTGTTTTGTCCATCCCATTCATGTTGTAGTTCATGAAACTGCCATAAGACGGGGGGAGTGAACCTAGCAACAAGTCCATAACATGCTCTTCTAGAAGTGGGAATTCCAGGATTTTAAGCCTTTCAGCGTAGCCAATCATATTGACTACGTGCTCGCCAACTGAACTGCCCTCAGCCATCTTGTTCTCCGCCATCATTTTCATGATGTCAAAACGTTCAGACCATGCATTAAACTTGTAAAGAGCATCCAGATCCTTGATCATATCAAAGGAGTTATGGAATTCAAAACGTTTTGAAGCTCTGAACTCATGCAAGACAGCATGAGGCACTGCACTAAGTTGTAATCGTCATCCTTAGTGGCCCAGACATTTTGTATGTCTGCGGCGGTTGTTGCCGCCGGTTTAGGAGGAAGAGGTCCGTCAAGCACATACACTTTCTTAGCACCCCGGAGGACAATCCTCAGGGTACGGACCCAGTCCGCATAGTTGTTTCCATTCGCAGCTAACTTCTCTTTCTCTAACATAGGGCCTAAGACGAACCCGGTGTTGCGTGCCATTTGATCTACAACGGAAAACACAAGTTCATTTAGACTTTGTTCATAATGATTTTTGGCACTAGTGAATAAATAATTTTTATTTTAAGGTGCACTCCCACTCAAATAAATATCTCTCATAATTGATTGTGAGTGATGCAAGACCCAACTTTCAATTCAGCGTCAAGGATGTAACCATCTCAAGTGACGAGAATTTCAATTGGTAGGCCAACTTGCCAATCACATCTCTATGTGACTCTTGTTCATCTTTCGATGCGTGTGTTCTGAGCTCATGACTTTCATGCCTGAACGTCAAGACAACCAAGTGATCTCGCTGCGAGGTCTCAACTCACCCGCCTCACACTTCTCTAATCGTTCGTACCCATGTAACCATGTGATACCCCGAAGAGATAGGTGTCGTGATGGTGCTACACTTGGGAGAACACTAACTACTTTATATTCTAAGTGAGAGATCACCCTAATAAAAAGCGACTACCGCACAATTAAGAAGGGTGCATCAAGAGGGATAAACATCTCAGGCAATTCATAATAGCATGATATGGTATAGCCCCTTCTGACGGAGAAGTCAAGTATTACTTCGTCTTCGGCATTCGCGTCGGTGTTCACCTCTGCGAAGATTGCCACCACCTTGTCGATGCACCAGATAATATTGCTATCTTGATAGCTAATAAAATAAGTGCATTACATAACGTTGACACGCAGGTCATTAAAGTGCAATCATATGGCTCCAGCCATCATGCCGAATCATGACACGCAGGTCATGTTAATTACATCATATAGACATCTCATAAATAATCAAAATTGAATATGAGCTTTGCTATACCACATCACATGCAAAGCATCCTCCAAAACCAAGTTAGATGCCTCTAATCGGTTTATACAAAATTTTATTTTACATGGCTTCTAAGGTTTTGACTCAAACCGCAGCTACCAACGTTTATCATCAAGTATGATAATTAAAGTTGCTAGATTAACTTTCCAGGGTGTATGAAACACGAGATGATAAAATCTCGAGCCCCATACTAAACTTCGTCAGACGCGTGACCCCCGTGCAAATCATATCTGCATTGCCCTTTTCGTCTGCGAAACATCCATCCTTCTTTTGACTATAGCGGAACCCAAAGAACTGTTAGCACTTCGTTGATTTGTCAATCAGCATACTCAGGAGCAGCATGAAAGGATCGTGGATTTCCAGAACTTTGTAAGATTCCACCATTCCGTCAAGATATGGACTACGCAAATTCACGGGAAGCAACAGGAACATCGGGTAACAGATTTCATCTGCTACCCGCACAAATAATTTTCAGCAATAGATCTCATCTACTACAAAATTATACTATGCAATATCCATACGTCTCATGTATTCTAGATCATAACATGCATCTACTCATAGCCTGGCTCTTGATGCCACTGTTGGGGAACGCGACAGAAAACAAAAATTTCCGGTATAGCGAGCACGCCCAGGACCACTATGGAGACTGCATACAAGGTTTGATCTGATCCGTACCGACTCAAAGCGCAGAGGAAGAAGAGTCGGTGGAGATCATTGGTGCAGATCCCTGCAGCTAGGATTTTACAACCTCCCAACCACGAGGATGTACTCCCTCGTCGGACAGCCCTTCGGGTGGCGATCGGACAGTCCTCCGGACGATGTCGCGGACAGCCCTTCGGGAGGACCCTCGAAACCCGAACGAAGAATCGGACAACCCTATGGGAGGACACACGAACAGCCCCTCGAGCAAAAGATCGAAACTACGACCTCTCTACGGGGTTGCACACATACGGTGTCATCTATCCGGCAGGGCTTTGCCGTCCAGAACTAGTTCCTGCCGGAACCCAGACAGCCTTTCGGCTCTACGAAAGACTCTTTTCGTGGGAGGGAGAGAGAGAGCTTGCAAAGCAAAGCATATGTATGAGAGAACAAGGATGAAGATATGGCAGCCCACATCTCCTCTATTTATAGGAAAACCAAGGGTAGGGTTGGGAGTTGAAAATACCAAACTACCCCCACTTTATGTCACACATAAAAAACATAAGAAGGAAAAAGGGGTGCCATGTGGAGCTCCATGGAGGAGCTCCACCCTTGGCCGGCCAACCCTTGGGGGCCCCCCTTGAGGAGCAAACTTGCTCCCCAATCCCTTCTAGAAGACTTTTTGGAAATATCCAAAAAGGTCCTTTTCCATAAATATCCAAAAAAGCACTTTCACTATTCACGACGACATTTTTCAGCGTCCGATCGAACTGAAAATATTTATGTGGGCTTAGAACAATTGTAGTACCCCACTAAAATAATTTTTAATGCGATCCGGAACAATTCCAGAATAGTGATTTTCATCTGCGAAAAGCATCTGAAGTGGTTCCGGCAGCTCCGGAACATTTCCGGTTTTTCTTCCGGAAAATTCCCAGAAGTTTCCAGAATGATTCTGGCACCCTCCAAGAATTATCAGGCATGTGCCAAAACCAATTTGACTTAATGGTATCCCCTGCAACTACTTTTTAGTTTTACCGAAACTGTTTCGGTGACCTGTCTACGGAGCATTTCCGTTGTCCGGAACTTTTCCGATGTCCAAAACTTTTCGGTGATATTCTCTCAAACTCCCTCTCTAGTATTCAACAGATAGATGACCCTTAAGCGTGTGACCCTATAGGTTCGGTGAAGCATAGACATGACCTGGAACCCCTTCCGATCAATGATCAACATCGGAGCCGTGGACACCCATATTGACCACTATACCCACACGAATGAATATTCGAGTGAACCTCTTGTTGCCGTCAGCTATTCATGCTGCTTCGCGATATGTTAAAATTACCCGAGGTGAGACATGTAGGCATCCTCGTGGATCAACAACTTGTCCACTATGCCATTTACCTCGTTGCGGGTATTGTTCTCTTTTCTCGTTCCCGTGTCCCGGCATCCCCGTGATCAAATCACAAAGTGTCTGGCCATACGATGATGGATACCGTAACACCGAGAGGGCCCAGAGATATCTCTCCATCGTCGGAGGAGAAAATCCATATCTTGAGCTAACAAGTTACTTGACATACTTTTCCATGAACCCGTAAGCGGCCATAATAGCCACCCATTTACGGATGACGTTTAGCAAACCCCAAAGTTCATGAACCAAGCATGAAGAAACTCGATACTCTCATGGTCTAAGGAATTATGCAAACGTTAACCATCTCTGTGTTATTTACCATTAACTTGTGACGAATGTATCTCATAGCAACATATTCCGCCTCCGTCGTAGAATCCGCCACAGTCTTTTGTTTGGAACTTTTCCAATCAACTGCATCGCCGTTCAATATGAAAACGTAGCCAGATTGAGATTTGAAGTCATCTGGGTCAGTCATGAAGCCTGCATCAGTGTAACAACTTACAATGAGCTCTTCATCACCTCCGTACACAAGGAGTAAATCCTTGGTCCTTCTGAGGTACTTAAGAATACCCTTGACTGCGGCCCGGTGTTCCAATCCTAGATCACCTTGGTACCGACTGCTAACACTTACCGCATAGGAAACATTCGGTATTGTACATAGTATGGCATACATAATAGAACCAACTGCCGAAGCATATGGAATATCATTCATTTGTACTCGCTCATCGAGGGTCCGAGGACTCTGATTCTTGCAAAGCACTGTGCCAGGTGACGTGGGGAGTAGGCCTTTCTTGGAGTTCTCCATGTTGAACCTTTTCAACACCTTGTCAATGTACGTGCTTTGGCTAAGCGCTATTAGGCATCTTGATCTATCTCTATAGATCCTGATACCCAATACATATGCTGCTTCACCTAAGTCTTTCATTGAAAAACTCCTTTTCAATGATTCTTTTATTTCACTAAGAAAATTCACATCATTTCCAATCAACAATATGTCATCCACATACAAGATTAGAAATGCTTTTGTGCTCCCACTAAACTTCTTGTAAACACAAGATTCTGCATCGTTCCTGATGAAGCCAAACTCTTTGACAACTTTATCAAAATGAATGTTCCAGCTCCTTGATGCTTGCTTCAGACCATAAATGGCTTTCTGATGCTTATATACCTTTCTAGCATTCTTAGGATCGACAAAACCTTCTGGCTATATCATGCATACATGCTGTTCAAGGTTTCCATTTGGGAAAGCCGTTTTGACATCCATCTGCCATATTTCATAATCGAAATAAGCAGCAATTGCTAGTAATATCCGAACAGACCTAAGCATAGCTACGGGCGAGAAAGTCTTGTCGTAGTCCACTCCTGGAACTTGCATGAACCCTTTCACGACAAGTCTAGCTTTGTGGATAGTAATGTTACCATCCGCGTCCGTCTTTCTTTTGAAAATCCATTTACAACCAATGGGTTTTACGCCATCTGGAAGTTCTTCCAAGTTCCAAACTTGGTTCTCGTACACGGATTCCATTTCAGATCTCATGGCCTTGTGCCATTCCCTTGAGCTAGGCCCCGCCATCGCTTCCTTGTAGTGCGCAGGTTCATCGTCTTCAAGAATGAAGATTTCGTTATGAAACCACTCAGGTGGCTTGATAGCCCTACCTGATCTGTGCGGTTAAGTAACAACATTGTCTGAAGTTTCCACATCACATGCGACAACTTCCGGCTCGGTTGTAGGGATAATTTGCGGAATTACTTCTGGCTCCTTAGCCATATCAACGGTTACCATATCAAAGATTCACGGTGGTAGAAGGAATATCCAATGGTGTTATTTGGATAACCTACAAAGTAACATTTGTCTGATCTAGGTTCTAGTTTGGTTGGCTGCAAACATTTTACGTATGCCTCACAACCCCAAACCTTGAGATGCAACACACTAGGTATCTTCCCACACCACATCTCATCTGGTGTCGTCTCAACAGACTTAGACGGCGCTCTGTTTAATGTATAAGCGGCAGTGAGTGGTGCGTGACCCCAAAAAGATATTGGTAGATCTGTAAGAGACATCATCGACCTTACCGTGTCTAGCAGGGTTCGGTTACGTCGTTCCGACACTCCATTTCGCTATGGAGTTCCGGGAGGCATAAGCTGTGAAACGATTCCACGGTCACTCAGATGTTGGCCAAACTCATGACTAAGATATTCGCCTCCGCGATCAGACCGCAGAAACTTAATCTTTTTGTCATGATGATTTTCTACCTCATTCTGAAAATCTTTGAACTTTTCAAAGGTTTCCAACTTATGCTTCATCAAGTAGATATAGCCATACCGAGGCACGCGGAGACGATGATGTATCCCGAAGTTCGAACCCTTGTGGATGCTAATCTCCGTTCGGAGCGGTGTCGAGGCACAATGCTCCCCAAGAAGCCACTAGGGCCACCGTAATCTCCTCACGCCCTCGCACAATGCAAGATGTCGTGATTCCACTAAGGGACCCTTCAGGGTGGTCACCGAACCCGTACAAACAAGGTTGGGGAAATCTCCACAACTTAATTGGAGGCTCCCAATGACACCACGAAGCTTCACCACAATGGATTGTGTCTTTGAGGTGACCTCAAATGCTCGGGGCAATCTTCACAACCTAATTGGAGACCCTGAAGCTTGCCCGGAGCTTTGCACCATAATGATTGAGCTCCGAGGCACCACCAACCATCTAGGGAGCCAAAGCACCCAAGAGGAACAAGCTCTAGGGTGCTCAAACACCCAAGAGTAATAAGCTTCTCAACTTCTCACTTCCACGTATCACCGTGGAGAACTCAAACCTATGCACCAAATGCAATGGCAAGGGCACACAAAGTGCCCAAGTCCTTCTCTCCCAAATCCCACCAAAGCAACTAATGCTAGGGAGGAAAATGAGAGGAAGAACAAAGAAGAACACAAAGAACTCCAAGATCTAGATCCAAGGGGTTCCCCTCACTTAGAGGAGAAAGTGACTGGTGGTAATGTGGATCTATATCTCCTCTCTCATTTCCCTCAACCTTTACCAAAAATTATTGGAGGTATTAGAGGCCAGTAGAACCGCCGGAGCGGTACTACCACTTGTCCTCATGGTACTACCGCTAACGGTAGTGTTAGGGATATAACCCCGTGGTGAGACCCGCCTAGGTGGGGCCGGGTCATACCTAGCGGCTCATAGGCCAGACCAAGGATGGGCCTAGAGACATAAGCCTAAACGTATGGCGGCTTACCAAGATCAGCCAAGGTGAGGCCCAAACCAAGAAGGCATGAAGACCCGGGCGGTTAAGCCGCCCGGAGACGGCTTACCCAGGAAGGCAAGGTGACATAGAGATAGAATCGGATACATTGTAAGAGTCGGTATGAGACTTGTAACCCATGGTCTTGACATCCTATATAAGGGCGATACCCGGGGCAACTTAGACAGAAACCAATCAATCGAGAACTAGGTCAAGCGAATCCGCTCCCGTGTAATCGATACTCCAATGAATACAACACAAGTAGGACGTAGGCTTTTACCTCATATCGAGGGGCCGAACCTGGGTAAACTCGTGTCCTTCGTCCCAACCAACCCCTTTGAGTCCATCACCTTAGCGATGGCCTCGAACATAAGTCCTCGGACATCTGTCATGAAAAAACCACAAAAGTTGGCGCCCACCGTGGGGCAGACGCTCGGTGGTGTTGATTTCTCAAAGGGCTCTCTTCCGGGGATCGAGCGATACGTTGTCGACAGGATGAACAAGAGTCGCCTCGACCGGCTCTACATCGACGACGCCGACTGGGGCCCCGAGACCAACTCTGTTGAGTATGGATTTAGAGTCCCCTTTGGTGGGATCCACGTTTTCATAGGCAAGGTCAGCGGATCTACACCTGGGCCGGACATCTACATCAACATCATCAAGGAGGATCGGCGCACGCAACCAACTTGCCGCATGCAACCCGCTCGGGTTAACCCGGGGAGGAAGCATGTCTTCGTCGGTTTTACTCAAGGCGCGAATCAAGAGGGGTCCATGTCACAGGAAACTCTCGTCTATTCGGAGGGTGAGTCTTCAAGCAGAGAGACAAAATCTATCTACCCGCTTCACAATGGTAGGCTCGAGGGCTACGACGAGCTTTACCCCGAGTCAGAGTGTCATGAGTCAGAGGACTATGGGCCACTGTTTCATGCGGCCGTCTTCATGGCGGGTTCAGCACCAGGCACGAGCAGTACAGCCGCTGGGGCAGCCCGGTCAGGGGCTGACCCACCGTCGGCTGAAGTTCTCCTCGATCTGATGAACGAGCTCACAACCCTGATGGCAACTGAGGTCACGCCAGAGTATCAAGCCGCCCGGAACACAGAGATCACCAGGATAAAGGACCAGATGACTGAGGTTCAGCAAGGGATCAGCGTGCTGAAGGCCCAGATGGACGCAGAGGCAGAACGCCTTAAGTCGAACACTTTCCGCCTTGAACTGGAGCAGCAATCCGTGGCGGCGGTTCAACGGATGAGACACCAGTCCTGCTTGTGAGAACAGTTTGAGGCCAGGCATCTTTTTAACACGCCAGGGGCAGGGCGAACCGCAGAAGCGCGAGAGAGTCGGTCAGTGGCTCGACAGCAGCGCCCTAACCCGCCCCGACGGAACCAACCCTCACTAATGGCTTTTCCAACGCCAACAGGTCATTATTCAAACCCGGCAGAAAACATGGTGGCGGCGGCGACTCAGCTCTATACAATTCCTATCCCGGATGAGGCACCCTTCGCAGAAGAGGTGAGGAACACCATTGGATACCTGCAGACGGCGATGGCCCAGCAGGAGAAATACACCTACAGCAGGAGTCGCGTGCACTCAACCCCCATCCCCAGCCGTAGCTTCAGTCGGTGTTATGAGTCACCAGCAGTTTCCATCAGTGATCGACACCGGAACCCACCACAAGATGATTAGGCGGTTTTGGATGCTCAGGCTCTAGTGGACTGGGCAAGGGCACGGTGCGAGGAGGCGACTCTGGCAGTACTGGCGGCTCATCAAGAACCGACACCTTCTATCTCAGTAGGAGAAGGAATAAAAAATAGGGACATGGGAGTGCCATGCTTGGTACCGGCTTTGTGGAACGAACGTCTGCCGAAGGATTTCAAGGGCCCTCGCTAGGTCCCAAACTATACTGTTGATCTGCCCCCGGAGGCATGGATTGAGAGTTATGAGCTAGCGATGGAGATGTTAGATGTTAGTGACACGGTATGTGCCAAGTATTTCAACATGATGCTGGAAGGGCCAATTCGCACGTGATTGAAGGGCTTGCCACCCAACACCATTAATTCCTAGGCCGAGTTAAAGGTGAAGTTCATCAAAAACATCCAGGGAATGTGCAAGCAGCCCATGACGATTGTGGATTTGGATCATTGTGTTCAGCACGAGAGTGAGTCGGCTCATCATTGGGTCCGACGGGTCTCAACCATCATCCACTCGTCTGAGCAGATTATGGCGTCTCAAGAAGTTTTGATTGTGGAGAAGAATTGCCATGTCACGCCTTTAAAACAGAAGATTGTACGGCTCAAGCGCTCGTGTCAAGACATGGGGGAGCTCACGGCGGCTCTCACAAAGTAAGATGACTCTGATAATACAAAGGATCCAGGTTTTGATGAAGAGAAGCCCGGTCAGGGCAAGAAGAGTAACAATGGAAAGAGTCCGGTAGGCAATGGCATCCAAGGCAAGAGGAAGAATCCAGATGGCGGGTCAGAATTGGTGGCCAACGCCAGTACGGGGAACTATCGTGCTAAAGGCAATGGGAACTTCATACAACCCTTTAATAAGGGTAAAACTCCTTTTAATTTGGACGAGATGCTCAATAAACCTTGCTCAGAACATAGCCGGCCCGATAAGGTGGCGAATCACTCGTGGAGAAATTGCCACATCATGCATAAGTTTCGGGATTACAGTGTGCGGCAGCATAACAACAATGGTGGAGGCCCACCAGGCGGCACAGGGCCAGGCGGGTCAGGTGCCGGCTTAGTGTCTGGTGGTTCAGGATCCGGCTACCAGGGCCAGGGCAGCCAAGAAGGACATCATCAACAAACCAATGGCAATAATCAGCAGCAGAATAATCAGTCTGGGTATCAGAGTAATCCGAAGCAACTCAATTCGGGTCAGTATCATATTTTCACAACCAGCCTTAAGAGGTGGGACCAGAAGTTGCGCAAGTGGGCGGTCAATGCCATCACGCCGGCTCTCCCTCAGTACTTAAAGTGGTCAGAATATGACATAACCTAGAGTAGAGACGATCACCTGCCACGTATTGATGACCCAGGACGGCTGGCATTGGTAGTTTCCCCCCAAGTTGGAGGATATGTGTTTACCAAATTGCGTATGGATGGTGGCAACAACATCAATATTTTGTACCACGACACTTTCCGCAGGATGAAGTTGCTTGATAAGGATCTTAAACCCTCCTCAACAGTTTTTCACGGTGTAGTGCCTGGCAAGTTAGCTTATCCAGTGGGGAGGATTTCTTTGGAAGTTGCCTTTGGCGACGAATACAACTACAGGGTAGATACCTTGTGTTTTGAGGTGGTCAAGATCAAGAGTCCGTAGCATGCTCTGTTTGGACGTCCGGCTTACGCTAAGTTCATGGCTAGGCCTTGTTATGTGTACTTACAGCTCAAGATGCCGGGCCTAAAAGGAATGATTATGGTGCATGGTGATCGAGAGACGGCTATTGAGTGTGAGGAAGGAGATGCGTCTTATGCATAGTCAAGTTGCGCGGAAGTCGAGCTCAAGTTCTATAAGGAGAATGTTGACTCGGAGGATATGACTCCGCTCAAAAAGCCCACCACGGAATCTGAGCCGCCCCTCAAGTTCTCGGTAGATGACACCAAGCTAGTGGATTTTACTCCAGGTGACTCATCGCAACAGTTTACTATTGGGACCAATTTGGATCCCAAATAGGAAAACGCGCTCATCGAATTCATCCGTGAGAATCGGGACATCTTTGCATGGAAGTCTTCTGACATGCCGGGTGTACCGAGAGAGTTTGCTAAGCACCACCTTAATGTGGATCCTAAGTTTAAGATGGTCAAACAGTTTCTGCGGCGGTTCAATGAGGAGAGGCGGAAGGCCATTAGAGAAGAGATGTCCCGGCTCCTGGCGGCGAGTTTCATCATTGAAGTGTTTCATCCAGAGTGGCTTGCTAACCCGGTGCTAGTGCTTATGAATAACGACATGTGGCGTATGTGTGTGGATTACATGGATCTTAACAAAGCCTGTCTAGCTGACCCGTTTGCTCTCCCTCGTATTGACCAGATCATCGATGCAATGACGGGTTGTGAGAGCTTATGTTTCCTGGATGCTTATTCTGGTTATCATCAGATCAAGATGGCAGTCAAGGACCAAGAGAATACGGCTTTCATCACACCTTTTGGTGCCTTCTGCTATGTGTCTATGCCTTTCGGGCTCAAGAGTGCCCAGGCGACTTACCAGCTTTGTGTGCAGAATTGTCTTCACAGCCAAATTGGACGCAACGTTCATGCATATGTGGATGACATTGTGATTAAATCCAGGAAGAAGGAGACTTTGCTTGATGACCTGAAGGATACCTTTGACAACTTATGAGTCTACAAGATGATGCTTAACCCGACTAAGTGTGTTTTCGGTGTTCCTGCAGGAAAGCTTTTGGGATTCCTAGTCTCTGAGCGTGGCATTGAGGCAAATCCAGATAAGATAAGGGCTATCACTTCCCTGTCTGAGCTAGCATGCATCAATGATGTTCAGCGCCTAGCGGGACGGATCGCTGCGTTAAGCCAGTTTATAAGCTGCCTTGGTGAGAAGGCCATCCCTTTGTATCAGATGATGAAGAAGACAAATAACTTTGTCTGGAGTACGGCTGTGAGTGAAGCGTTTGAGGCCCTCAAAAGGCAGCTCACAGAGAATTCAGTCTTAGCAGCTCCGGCTGAGAAGGAACCTTTGCTCTTATATGTGGCGGCTAACAACAGGGCAGTCAGCGCCGCGATCGTGGTTGAGTGTAAGGAGGCAGGGAAGGAGTATCCGATTCAAAGGCCGGTTTATTACATCAGTGAAGTCCTGACAGAGTCCAAGTAGAGGTATCCGCATTGGCAAAAGCTAGTATATGGGGTGTTCATGGCCAATTGTAAAGTAAAGCATTACTTCCTGGGACACTAGATCATAGTGGTCAGCTCTGCCCGTTTGGGAGATATAATTCAAAACAGAGAGGCCACCGGTAGGATTGCTAAGTGGGCATTGGAGCTTGGACCTCTTAATCTGAAATACATTCCTCGCATGGCGGTCAAGTCCCAAGCCTTGGTGGATTTCATAAACAGCTGGACGGAATGTCAGGCACCCGAGGAAAAGCCAGATAACACATGTGGGACAATCCACTTTGATGGATCCAAGCAGCTGGAAGGATCAGGGGCAAGGGTTGTCTTAATCTCCCACAAAGGTGACAAATTCTGTTATGTGTTAAGGTGGATGTTTCCTTGTACTAATAATGCAGCTGAGTACGAAGCTCTACTTCATGGCCTCCGGGTGGCTAAGGAGATGAACCTAAGCCGGGTTAGGTGTCTCGGCGACTCAAACCTAGTGGCCCAGTAAGTTTCAGGCACTAGTGATTCTAAGGACCCGTAGATGGCGGCTTATCGTCAGGCGGTGGATGCCATCGCTGGTCATTTCAAGGGTTATTAGGTGGATCATATTGATCGTCCCAGGAACGAGGCGGCTGACGCCGTTTCAAGGCTGGGGTCCCAGCGTAAGCCGATACTGCATAACATTTTCTTAGATGTACTGCATCACCCGTCGATTAAATTACCTTCAGAGGAGGACTTGGCCGTACCTAACCCGGGGGGACAGCTGGTGGCGGCTCTACATGCTATTCCTGACTAGACCGTGCCTTACTTGGCGTACTTGACTCGCGGTGAGTTACCTCATGATGAAAGTTTGGCTAGACAGATCACCAGGTGGTCTAAGTCTATGACTATAATCAATGGTGAGTTACATAAGTGCAGCGTCACTGGCATCTTTCAACGTTGTGTTTGGCCTGAAGAGGGCAATGAAATCTTGAGTGAAATTCATGCTGGCGATTGTGGTCATCATGCCGGCTCAAAATCTCTAGTGGCCAAGTCCTTTCGGCATGGTTTCTTCTGGCTGACGGCTCGTAGAGATGTAGAGGATTTGTTTCGCAAGTGCGATGGATGTCAGAAGTTCGGCCGGCGTACTCACGTACCGGCTCAAGAGTTGCGCATGATTCCAATTACATGCCGTTTGCAGTCTGGGGGCTTGATATGCTTGGGCCTTTCAAGAGATCCAAGGACAAGAAGACACACCTTTTGGTGGAGGTGGATAAATTTACCAAGTGGGTAGAAGCTGAGCCGGTCAACAAGTGTGATGCAGCTATGGCGGTTCAATTTATTAATAAGTTGATCTATCGCTTCGATTATCCTGACAGTATCATCACAGATAATAGCACAAACTTATCCAAGGGGGCTATGCAAGTGTTTTGTGAAAATGAGCACATCCGACTAGATATTTCTATGGTGGCTCATCCACAATCAAATGGTCAGGCAGAACATGCTAACCAGGAAATCTTGAGAGGTATCAAACCCCAGCTTATGGTTCCTTTGGAACGCACGTCGGGTTCTTGGGTGGAGGAGTTGTCGTCCGTCTTATGGAGCATCAGAACCACTCCCAACAGATCAACAGGTTATACACCTTTCTTCATGGTTTATGGCGCAGAAGCCTTATTGCCAAGCGATATCCGTCATGACTCGCCATGAATGGCGTCTTATGTTGAGGAAGATAACGAAACAGCACATCAAGACACGTTGGATGCCTTGGAGGAAGAACGTGATCTCGCGATGGCTCGATCGGCGATCTATCAGCAAGACTATCGCTACCATAGCCACAGGGTTAAGACACGGACGTTTCAAGAAGGCGACTTAGTGTTGTGGTTGATTCAAGACCAGACGGATGCACACAAGTTGTCCCCTCCATGGGAAGGGCCTTTCATGGTCAGCAAGAATCTCAACAACGGGTCATATTACCTCATTGACGTCCGGGATGACTCAAATACTTCTGGGCAGGAGACCCGCCGGTCGTGAAACAAAGCTGATCTGTGGCCTTATTACACTTAAGTCGTTGAGACTCAACATTGTACACCATCATTGTACATATCATATATATATATGAATAAAGTTGGCATCCCTACAAGCCAGGGCCTCTGCCATTTCTCATATCTTAGTTGTGCAACAAAGGTCGTCTAGGGGGCTTCCAACCCGCTGGGTTTAGCTTATCTGACCCTATCAATCGGCTCTCAAGCCAAACAGTTGATTTCGTCAACAAAGGTCGTCTAGGGGGCTTCCAACCCGCTGGGTTTAGCTTATCTCACCCTATCGATCGGCGCTCAAGCCAAACAGTTGATTTCATCAACAAAGGTCATCTAGGAGGCTTCCAACCCGCTGGGTTTAGCTTATCTCACCCTATCGATCAACTCTCAAGCCAAACAGTTGATTTCGTCAACAAAGGTCATCTAGGGGACTTCCAACCCACTAATATTAGCTTACCTCACCCTATCGATTGGCTCTCAAGCCAAACAGTTGATTTCGTCAACAAAGTTCATTTGCGGGCTTCCACCCCACTGGGTTCAGCTTACATACCCTGTTGATCGGCTCTTAAGCTGCCACAGTTACCTACCCGTTTGCAACTTGCCACTCCACCAGGTGACCCGCTGAACTCTTACCAGTTAATCTCGCTTGGAAACCCTGAGCCAGTTCAAAGTAATTGACGGCCAATCTCGTTAGAGACCCTGTAGTGGTTAAGGTTAAACCGGTGGTTCTTGTCTCGTGAGGGATGGCTTATGGAAAGCGAGGATAAACTCTCATCTACCGCCGACTCTCCGCTATGTGGCCCGTTCGTACTCTTAGACAGTCAATCTTTTGAAAGACCCTAAACTGTTTTAGGTTTAAACGACGGATTTATGTCATGTGAGAGGCAGTTCTTGAGCTACCAGGGTACTCATGCCCTGTTGTGTCTCTCTCTGGGACGCTACACTTCCTATCAGTTAATCTCACTTAGAGACCATGAGTCATTCTAAGTAATTGACGGCCCATCTCAATAGAGACCCTGCACTGGTTAGGAGTTTTAATTAGCGGGTCCACCCAGAAGAACCGGCACATGAGTTAAAAAAATTCACAAAAAAAATCTAGAAAGATATAACATCTCTGGGTTGTGCGGTTTTAATCCTCCTCATTAAACTATATGGAACATATTCTGTTTCCATAGGTTGGTTATCACAAGAAGAGCCGCCATGACATCTGATATGAATTAGAGAACTATAATATATTAAAGCAATGCACGATGGCACGGTTGAGGCAAGGCAAAGTTTCTACTAAAAGCCTATTACAATGCTCTCCGCGGAGCTCAAAGTAATGATTCAAAGTTTTTTACACCGCCCTATGGCGGGTCACCAGGACGGATTATCCACAGCGTTACCAAGGTCATCAGCTGGATGGCAGGTCACCCTGTGGTGGGTCTTCAACCTCCATGATCTAGAGATTATCCATGTCCCGGTTGCAGTTGGTTAAAGCCGCAAAGTTTTCCTCCTCAAAGAGGGGGGACGGGTCAAGATCAGGAGCAAAGAGGTGCTTACGGCGTGCAGGAGTTAAGTCCTTGGCCTCAAAGGTTGGGCCGCGTACTCTCTTCTTCTCGGCATTGTAAGCCGCCTGATATGTTGACAGGTCCACTTCTTCTGCTAACACCGATGCGAGGACTCTGGAAGCCTTCATGCAGCGAGCGTAGTTAGCCTCCATGAACTTTGAGCCGTCATCCTTCTTTGATGGAAACCCGTCCATCATCTCTTCGGGAGTCAACTCTGGGGCGAAAGCTAAAGCCCGGCTTATGGCTGCGATGGCTCCCTTTCTGGCTAAGGATTTCTTGAGATCCTGGAGTTGCTTGGGCAGGGTAGACAACACTTTTATGACCCCCTTCATGGACTTGGGGATACTCTTCTTGTTAAGCATCGCCTGGATGGTGCGGAGTGTTCCGCAATATAGCTGTTCTGAGAGAATATAGACAGCTTTCAGAGGCAACTGGTTGTCAGTGGCGATTTGGCGTCTCCTTGGACCTGTATAAGACGGATTTTTTATAAGCCGCCTGTATAAGTATTTACACAAAGATGTTGGCAAAAGTACTTACCAAAGATAGCAGCAGACATCTTTACTATATGGTGCTTCAGGGAGTGCAGTTCATCACATACTTCCATGAGCCACTGGTCAGCATTATCTGCACGCTGAGCCAGTGCAGTTTTCTCCGTCTCGACAGCCTTCTTGAAGGCGGCATACTTAGATTTAGCTTTTACAAGATCTTTGGTCACAAGATGACACTTTTCTTCTACTGCGCTCCTGGCGACCTGTTGGGAGGCCAGATTACTCTTCAAGCCGGTCAGTTCAGACTCGGCATTATAAAGCTTCATGTGACAAACAAAAAGTACAAGAAGGGTAAGTCGCCAGGATAGCATGTCGTCATATGGTTAAATTAACAAATATAATGCAAGTTTGAAGCAGATTGCAAGCAATATACTTGACACTTGGGGGCTAATGTATATTCTCTCTCCAAGATTACAAGTACGTTCCGGCTCATCTTTATCAAGTTAAACCGGCCTGTGGGGGCTAATGTATATTTGCTCTCCAAGATTACAAGTAAGTCCCGACTCATCTTTTTCAAAGTTAAGCCGGTACTTGGGGGCTACAATTGGCTCTTTTTTCAAGTCCACATTGAAGTTCCGGCTCATGTTTGTCAACAATAAGCCGGGACTTGGGGGCTACATTTGGCTCTTTCCATGAAGAAAATTCGGCCCATTATTTCTATGTTGACCCGAACTTGGGGGCTACAGTTGATCAACTACTTAAAATTGAGTACCAGCTCAATATTCACATATTAAGCTGATACTTGGGGGCTACAGGTTGAGTGTTCCTACTTAAGGCAGGAATTGGAAGACCCGGCTTACCATTGACAAAATACTAAATCGGCTCTTGGGGGCTACATAAGGATATATGGAAAGGAAAGAGTACCTCGTATTTTTTCTTCATCGGGTTGACGAGCTTGTTCCATGCTTCGGCTCGTGTTGAGGCAATTCAGATAGCCGCCATGCAACTCATCAGCATTTAGCTCCTCCAGCACGGGGAGTTCAAGATCCAGCTTGTCAGAGGCTTCAGTTTTCTTAGTGTGTTTTCTCAACACACAAGGTTCCGGAGTTTGAAAGCCGGTCCCGGTGCTGATGACATCTGGGGTAGCTGAATCGTCAGCAGCCATTGAAGGGCTCGGCGGCTTAGAATTGGTCCTCGTAGGACTCTCAAGAATCATGTCATGGGATGCCGGCTCAGCAGAATGACGAGCTTCTTCAGGCTTATCCTTGGAGGCAACAGAGGGATCAACATGTGTTGCATCAGAGTTCGGCTTGGCAGGCTCTGGCTCTCGAGCCTTGGGACCAGGGGTAGACCCACCGGTCTTCCTTCGTTTCGCTTGAGCCTTAGAGAAAATAGAATGTCATGGTCTAAATTTTACGGACAACAAAGGATGGATGCAAGCATGCAAGGCACATAGTCTAGATTGATCTTCAGGGGCGATAGAGTAGTTGTTGTAGAGTCGCTTGATGAAGGAGGTGATTCCTGAAAACAGTTAAGACAATATAAGACTGAGTCAAATTATAAAGGCAATCTTGATAAAACTAAGCCAAGTTGAGTAGATACCTCAGCCGGCCATTTGTGTTGAACCGGAGACTTGGATAACCCGGCCATAAGGTCTTCCGAGCCGGTGCTCTGGGTTGGGCGTCGAGAGAGGTGTTGTTGCTTTTTCATAAGAAAGTTGGGGTCTAAATAAGGAAGAGGATGAGAAAATGGGATTTTTCGGACGACCCGCCGTATCTTCTCTCGTGGAAGAGGTTCTGAGTCAGATGAAACATAGGTTACCTCAGGAACGTTGGCGTGGCTTGTCTCCATTTCATCCTTTGAAATATCACGGTCAATAAGGAGTAGAAAGAGACAGCTAAGAGAGTCAAGTTCTACCTCAGAGTCGTCAGCTTCAGGCTGCTCTTGAGGTGCGGTTTTCTTCTTTTGGTCGCCGGTTTTCTCCTTTGATTTCTTTGGAGGAGGAACGTACTTCTTTTTCCTGAAGCCGAAATTGGCCTGAAAGTAAAAGCCGTCGAAAGAGGTCAAAAGATTGCAAAAAATATATGGATAGCAAAAAAATATATGGCCTGAAAGTAAGGAGATCGAGAGTCGGCCTTACGTCTGGGGCCTGGTTCGCAGCACAGAAAGGTGCTAACCTGGTGGTGCGGAAAGATCCTAAAGACTCATGAACAAGACTTTTGATGGCGGCCACGATGTTATCTTCTGACAACATGGTAGGATTAAAGCAGAGGGGGTCATTAGCATCACCCGTATACTCACACATGAGATAGCTTCACCGGCTCAGAGGCATGACTCTCCAACAAATCTAGCAGCGGGTCAGATCAATCCCCGTCAGACCATAGGCCATAAGGGCTTTAATTTTTCCGTGAGCCGGAGCATACTTTGCCCGCTCAGAGGATGACAGCCGGTCAGGGAGTTTAGTTGTAGTCTTGAGCCGAGATGGACGATAACTCAGCAAGGAATTCTCTCCCTCTGGAGAGGTGTCTTTGCAGTAACACCGGGTTTTATTCCAGTCTTTGGGATGACTTGGCATCCGAACAGCCGGAAAGGTCACGTCTCGTGTTCTTCGAATTGAGATTCCTTCATGCTCTAAGCTTGGACCAGCTGCCACCTCCGTCTAGCGGTTTTCATAGAAGAACTCACAGAAGAGGCCGACAGACGGCTCTTCTTGTAAGTAAACTTCACAAAGGATATGGAAGTTGCACATGTTTGAGACGGAGTTTGGGGCGATGCCTTGAGGGCGCAGCTTAAAGAAATGAAGGACGTCTCGGAAAAATTTAGAGTCGGGTGGGCTAAAACCGCGTACAAGGTGATCCGCGAATACAACTACTTCGCCCTCCTGGGGAATGGGCTTCTTTTCATTGCCTGGAACCTGCCAATGGATGACATCTTTGGCTGGTAAAGTCCCTGCGTCTACAAAATCCTTCAAGAACTCTTTGGTAATGGCAGAGCTAACCTAGTTACAAGAATTGGACGCACGAGGCATGGTGGCGTATTAAATCCGTGCAAGGTAACAATGTGTGGCGATTTAGAAGGTGACGGACAATTAAGGGCGGCTAAAGAAATCTAAGTTCTATAAAGCTAAGTCGCCAGAGCGGTTTAGGCGAGAGTCGGAAGTTCACTGGCGAGTTAAATTTGCAAGGAAACAAAGCAAATGTAACTAAGTGTGGAAAAAATATTTCACAGGTTATCTATATAATTATGGATCTACAAACAGAGAAAAAGGTGGGTTTATTCTAAACCAAACGACGAACAGAAGAACTAGCAACGTTTGAAGGCAGTAAAACGGACAACTACAGATCTGTGTTGTGCTATTATTGACTTCCTACGATCTACCGCAATGGAAAAAGGGGCATTATCAAATTCACTGATCTACATATTATCTGACATTGCGAAGAGCTCGTGTTCTAGTGGGTGGAGGAACTCCATGAATACCCTACCGAAAGCTACACATCTAGGGGTGGAGAAGAACTTACCGGAGATAACGCGATGGGCGCGAGCGGTGTTCTGGTTTGATCAGGTTGATGCAGCGGCCTGGGGTGACAATGGCGTGGAAGCCTCACCGGAGCAAGGAGACTCTGGAGCGACGGCATTGGGAGGAAGAAGAAGAGGCGCAAGCGGAGAAAGAAATGAAAGACCTCCCTTCACGGTCCTATTTAACAAGCAAAAAGTGGAAACGGGCGCGAGAATCGAGGCGACAGAAGTTGATTGACCGAGACGGATGGCTCGATTTTCGAGCCATCAGTTTAATAGTTGAAAGATCCATTGTGGTCGTTAGTGAATCTTTTTGATATATCCGTTATGACGTCACGGTGGGTTATTTTATCTTACTTTCAGGTGATGATGAGCGAGACTCGCCGCCAGGGGAGATGGAAGTTTGAAATGAGCAAGCTCAAATCAACCTGGGGCCTAATGTTGGGGATATAACCCCGTGGTGAGACCCGCCCAGGTGGGGCCGGGTCATACCTGGCGGCTCACATGCCAGACCAAGGATGGGCCTGGAGACATAAGCCTACACGTATGGCGGCTTACCAAGATGGGCCAAGGTGAGGCCCAGACCAAGAAGGCATGAAGACCCAGGCGGTTAAGCCGCCCGGAGATGGCTTGCCAGGAAGGTAAGGTGACATAGAGATAGAATCGGATACATTGTAAGATTCGGTATGAGACTTGTATCCCATGGTGTTGACCTCCTATATAAGGGCGAGACCCGGGGCAATTTTAACAGAAACCAATCAATCGAGAACTAGGTCAAGCGAATCCGCTCCCTTGTAATCGATACTCCAATCAATACAACACAAACAGGACATAGGCTTTTACCTCATCTCGAGGGGCCGAACCTGGGTAAACTCGTGTCCTTCGTCCCGACCTACCCCTTTGAGTCCATCACCTTAGCGATAGCCCTGAACATAAGTCCTCGGACATCTGCCGTGACAAAACCACGACAGGTAGCGATACCACTGCTTGCGCGCGGTACTAAAAAATACATCTGTGACTACCACGGATGGACTTAACATTAGATTTTGGTTCGGAGCGGTACTACCGCTCCGGATCCGCGGTAGTAAAAAATTACATCCGCTCTAGCAGCGGTA
This sequence comes from Hordeum marinum, assembly GCA_022496015.1. Taxonomy (NCBI): domain Eukaryota; kingdom Viridiplantae; phylum Streptophyta; class Magnoliopsida; order Poales; family Poaceae; genus Hordeum; species Hordeum marinum. Next base: position 276,831,635 of record CM039678.1, read on the forward strand.
GTACCACTTCATCCTTTTAAGAAAAACTAAACTGCCACAACTTCCACAAACGGACTCCGAATTCAACGAAACCAAGTTTGTTGGAAAGCTAACGACATGGGTTAACACAATATTGATAGAAATGTAAATAACAAGAAAATTATAAAAGTCCCATAAGAAAATGATGAGAACCTTTCCTCGGATAAGACAGGTAAAACCTCCAACACCGAAAAGGCAATAGAAGAAGCATATGAAATCCATTTCGATGTACTAGAGCTTGTCACGAACATAAGCACAAGCTCTAAAACCTCAATAGGATAAAATAAAAATAAAAATCAATAAATATGATGCAAGGATGCAATGGTTTGAGCTGTTGATGAATGACACGATCAAACTACTCACTTGAGAGCCCCCCTTGATAGTACGGCTATCGATCCTATAACTCGGTCTCCAAACTATCACCATGAGATCGGTAAAATAGAAAACCTATCCAGGGAAAAAAATTGCCTTGCACGAAGTCCACTTGAGCTAGAGGATGACGATCTTGACTCCCTCAAGTTGGACCACCTTTCGTGATTGCGCTGGCTCAATGAAGGCTAGTTGATTGCTCCCCCATACTCCACTATGGGTGAGTCACAATTCGGCACACCTTCACAAGTCCATTGTCACCAGAATGGACGGCAAGCTACAAGCATGATTTCTTCATGATGCTTCACTTGAACATGCACATCGCAACATTAAAGATGATCACCACTTGATGTCGTCTTCCATGGGTTGTATGGGATATTCCTCTTGATGCAATCCCATGGAAAAATACCTAACCCTACAAAGAACACTCACATAGACCATGGGGTAGTACACAAAGCATAATGGATAATGCTTATCATATCATAGAATCACTTGATCCTTCTCGGTACATCTTGTATGATTTGTGTGTTGATCAAGTTAGTTCACTCGTTGACTTAGTCTTGATCAACATTGTATCTTATCATATCTCTTCATAAATATGATGTCTTGAAGGTAAACATGAATGCTCACATAGTCTTCTTCTTCAAGACATGTTTGCAGTAAGCTCAACTCTTAATGACCAAACTTTGGATAACACCTTGAATACCACCTTGGTCACCATATAACCTCCTTGAAACCAATAGATGGACTTCAAGAAGTACCTACGGACAAATTCTTAGAATATAATAAAGGAACCATTAGTCCATAGGGATTGTCATCAATTACCAAAACCACACATGGAGAAATGTGATCTTACAATCTCCCCCATTTTGGTAATTGATGACAACCACTTTCAAGAGAGTTTATATAAGGAAAGAAGCACAACCAAGCACACATACATGTAGATAAATGCATGGGTGTGAGATGCAACTGCTTAAGCAATAAAAGCAAAACTATCTAAGTTTCCAAACTAAACTCTCTAAACTTCTCCCCCATTGGCATCGATTGCTAAAAGGGGCGAAAAGCTTAGAAAGCCAATATAATAGGTGTTCCTCCAAAAGGTTTGTATTTCTCAAAATATGAGTGCAATCAAATACACATATACAATGATAAGTAGTTGGAGGAAAAAACTATATTGAGGATCCAAAGATTGCAAAAAGGATCGTATCGCACAAAGACATACACCAGAGTGACGCAAGCAATCAAGAGATACCAATTGGAACAATCAATCACATGGTCCTCCCAGCAACATGGATAAAAGATATTATTATATGGGAAAAGGAGTGTTTATAGAGAAACTAGAGGAGCTCCCCATGATTTGTGCACAAATAAGAATTTTTGTATTTGAATACAAGTGCACAAAATAGAATCATGACTCCCCCAAAATCAATATAAACACACAACAACTGCAAGCAAGTACATAAGACAATGAGCATAGTACTTGCACTAAACATATGGTTGAGAAACATGTAAAGGAGGCTCAACCAAAATGATGTGTGTGAGTCATGGAAAAGCACTTGAGAATACTAGTATAAGGATGAGCATCAAGCATCAACATAGTCCTGATGAAATGAGTCACAAAGTGCAAGCCATATCCTTCCCAGATACACAAACTACTGGAAAATGGGTCTACAAACTTACTAAATAAGGAAGATAAAACCAAATCTTGTGACAACCCCAGGTGAAGGTAAGAAAAAATAGCCTGTCAGGAGGAGAGATACCAAACCCTCATGAAGACAAGCATGAGGAAAATAATCTTCACCACCTAAGAGTGCATCAAGATGCAAGGATATAAGATCCGCACTCAACATAAATTCTTTCATGAAACCACCAAGGAAATAAAAAAGGGAATGCAATGGTGGACATGGAAGAAAATAGGATATCAACTAGAGATGTAAATTCTCTCATGTGTATAAGATTCTAGGTAGAGGACAACCATGATGATATATCCACAAAGAATGATGTACACACGAAATAGTTACAAGAAGGAGTGAACAAGATATCTAAAAGGAAGTTATAAATATACTAATAAGATCTTTGGTTGAAAGCATAGCACATGGCATAGTATTTTCCTATTGTACATAAATGAACTCCCAGCATACGAACATCAAAGACATCACAACTAGCAACAAGAGATCATCGTTGGGATGCTTTGAGAAAGGAAACAAGTATCACAAGAATGAATCAAGAACTTCATGCCATGATGCAACCTACAAAAGGTTGAATGAAAGAAATGTATGCATGAAGTAGATACTTGTTACCGAGATAGCATTGGATGATGTAGTAGACAATGGTTCATCGATCATCCTAGTATGGCTCCAATAAGCACATGGTGTCAACACCTTCTTTGTAAGTGAGCCGAGTGTCCAATGTATCCCAATTGTTCCTAGAACAACACCACAAACAAAGTGGTACCCAACCTCATCGGGACCAAAAAGTAAGTGGACCAACAATACATAGGACAAAACTCCACATAAATATGCGCATATAGATATGAAATTGAATTTCATGCACACTTTGGCCAATTTATGTCATAGTGGAGTCTCCCATATATATTGGGTCAAGGAAAGAGAACATGCCAATGAAAGTACATGTAGAAAATATGCATGCTCAAGGCTTTCAAGAATCAAATCAACACACAACTGATAAGATACCAAAAGATAGGGTATCAAGTGAAAATAAGATACCAAACAAAAAATTATCACTTGACGGATACCAACTAAAAGATACATCAAGGAATAAGGTATCCATTGACACATGCCAAAAACAAGGAAACAAGTTACCGATTGAAGGAAAACAAGAGGTATCAAGTTCCCAAAAGGGAGCTAGTTTCCAAACAAACCAAACCCTCCGCAAAATTTCATGATGGCACAAACCACCATAGAGAGAAGGCTTGCCTCACACCAACACACACTTGATGAAGATAAAAAGTTTTTATGATAAACACATAAAGAGAGTGTTCTACAGAAAATAAGATAGTTCCCCCAAGAGATGTGCATTATATAGAATTTGCACTTGAATACGAAATGCACACAATGGGATCATCACTTTCCCTATATCTATAGAAACACTAGACATGCTCAAAAAAGATCCACAATTGGCAAGGAAGACAAACGATAAATAAAATCCTATGTAAAGATGATTAGCAATCTCTACCACTATAAAAAATACCAATTGTCAAGGAAAAGAATTATTTGGAAATAATTCCCATTGGTACATTGAAAATAGATCCAACATCATCTTTACTCCTCAATCACAAGCATATTACACTTGTAGAGCTAGCATGCCACCTAGGAACAGGATAAATTGTAATATCAAATCTAAGTGGCAATATCTCAAATGTACACATTCTCTGGGCTTGTAATATGCACATAGAATATTACTCCCCCATAGTGTGGTAATGTCGGGACCGCGATCCTAAGTCATATGAATCCAGACTGTAACATATCACATCACTTTGCGGCCTCATGCACGGTAAGCTCCACGGTTGCAGCCTTACCTTAGCCGGGACCGTTTGCGTATTTTGGCTCACGTATGTGAACATGTCACTGGCAATCAAACGACAGAAAACCCGGGCTGACATGACTAGTCATAGAACCCAAGTGGCACATCCATACGGAAACAGGCATACGTAACCCAGCAATGCAGGTGTCGGCCTCAAGCATGTGTAGACGAGTCATAGCAAGCTACAAGGACTCCATTATGCCGTGAGACATAAATGCCATCACTACACGTAGAAGAGTCGTAGGAGGCTGCAGGGACTCCATTACACTGCGAGACATTTCCCCGAAGGGACAAACATAGCAGCAAAGAAGGATACATGCCGGTCAATCAATGTGTCCGGAGCAGTAGCAAGCTACCATGGCTCGGTGGAAACACAAAGAGGCAATTCCCCATAAAGAGTACTACTAAAGGCACACAACTAGGTGTCGGATCCCATACATACCGTTACACGTCACACGTACGCACGACATGCCCGATATGCATAGATACAACCATGGCATCACAACATAACCATACAACAACATGACTTTTATTTAAGAGGCTCAGATGAGCCTTGCATAATATGTTCTTACAGATAGGGGTCACATGACCCAACACTCAAGTCATACAAACATGTTCATACAAACCAAGCGGAAGCATAAAGCTGTCTGAGTACAGACAGATGAAAGGGGTAAAAAGGCACAAGGCCTGACTATCTACAGCCCGCCATAGGGCAAAGGTCGTAGCTAGGACACCAGCTATTCGGCATCGCCAATGTCTAGAAAGAACCCACCTAATGGGTCCTGGGTCTCATCTGCAACATTTATTAAGCAAAGGTGAGTACAAACGTACTCAACAAGTCTTTAAAACAGACCTAGTCTATTCATGCTCATGTATCAACAAAGAGAGTGGTGGAGTTTATGCAGCAATGCCAGCTTTGACTCATGGCTAACCTACACTACTCAGTTTTAACCCTTAGTTATAATTTTAGATATCGCACACGAATCCACTAACTCCATAACAATACACCACCATGGATTCACTTCCCTCTCCTCGGAGAGTGCCATCTACGGTACTCACACTTATCTTGATAGTTTTATGAGTATCCATTTGATTATCTATGAACAGTATAAGTTCTCCAAGTGGTCCATATCTGAGGACACGGCTATTCGAATAGTTTCATACCCTGCAGGGGTGTACTTCTTCACACACGCTCTCGCCACTTATCGCTGTGTGCTCATAAAACCAGGCACCTCGGCAACCTTCAAGCGGATGCCCAGCGAGGGAGTCGGCCATGACCATCAATCGCATAACACCTCTAGTCCAGGTTATTGCCTATTTGAGACTGAACCCACACGGAAGTCCGGTTGAAGTTTCCTCTACGGCCCCAAACGATGTGCACAGGGTTCCCAAGAGCACCATTCGGGTGACCCTTCGTACACCGTGCCACTACCTACCGCGTCGTAACCCACCCCTAGGGTCAGCGCTACGCACGGCCTCCAGCATACTATGAACACCAGAAACTACTTGCAACTCCTACACTAAGGACTAAGCGACTGATAAGTCGAGAGGGTCAATTAAGTATCCCAACATGTGGTAGTAACTAGTCTTGGCTCACAAACACGAAACTCGGTTCCTAAGAACGGTCCCAATGAGACAACCCACTATGTACTCCTACATAGCCTCTCATCGCTACCTTTACCAAATCGAGTTCATCATCACATCATCACATCAGAACAACATTGTTTCACTCAGTTAATCACCCAGATGAATCTGACCTGACACAACTCTAAGCATAGCAAGCATAGCAGGCAAAGTAAGCTAAGCACATCATGGCACAAGCATCTACCAAGTATGCTAGGTTGCAAGTATTAGCTATTTACTGTGACAATGTCAGGATATGCAGCAGAATAGGATCATCTACCGTGTATGACTGACATGTGATCGATTGTCCTAATGCAATAAACAAGAGCGGGAGCGAGAGGGTGGGATATTATCGGAATGATCAAAGGGGTTGCTTGCCTTGTTGGGAAACAGAAAGGTTCTCTCCTTCGTCGGAATACTTGGGGGTATCCTCAGGAGCAGGGCCTACCGCAATGCAGATAAGACACAATCAACACATCCAAGTGCAACAATATGATGCATGATCATGGCATGATAGCATGTATAGATGAGCTAATGCAACTAGTGTTCATGTTGATTTGAAATGAATTTGAATATAGGTTCAAAATTGTTCTTCATTTCAAATTCCATTTACTAACCTATTAATAAATATCAATGTTCACTTATTTAGATTGCTCTAACATGCATGACAATAGCACCATTGGATTCATTGGATTTTTCTGATAAATTTTCATATATGAATTATTTTCATCTGACTTACAAATTAATTTATATGAATTTTTGAGGTTTTGAATAATTTCTAGAATTAGTCTTAAACTAGAAATTGCTTTTATTGCATCAGCATGACATCATTATGACGTCAGCAGGTCAGCTGACCGGGCCAGAGTCAAACCTGACATGTGGGGGCCACATGTCAGTGACTCAAACACTTAACTAACTAATTAAAACTAAATCCTAATTAATTAACATAAATTGGGCCCATTGTCAGTGACTAGTTAGGTTAATTAAAATAATTAATTAAATTCTTAATTAACTTTGACTTGACAGGGCCTGGCCCCACCTGCCAGTGACTCAGGGGGTCAAACCCCGTGGTCAACTCCGGCAAGACCCACCGGCGTTGAGCCGCCGGTGGCTCTAGAGATGGCGGAGGGTTTTGGGATCCCTCCTCCGGTGACCAAAAGGATGGCGGAGGGCACTAAACTACTCAGCACACACGCGCGCGTCCATTCCGACCCCTCCCAGGAGCTGAGATGGTCGGATCGACGCCGGCGGTGAGCTGGGCGGCGGCCAGAGCTCGGGCGAGCATGGGCTCATCGAACCAGGGTGCAACATGAGCTCTACTTGGCATCTACGGACTCTACACAGCCTCACGAACACGACGGAGGCGTCAGTTGAACCAGCTGGTCATCGGAACATGGCCGGCGTCGAGCTCGAGCGGCGGGGGCAATCGGACCTTGAAGGAATCCGACGCTAGAGCACGCAATCGAAGGGGCAAAGTGGGGGAAAAGACTCAAGGGCTCATGGCGGTCGCAGAGATGTCGAGAGCGGGCTCGGGGAGGGCCTGGAGCAGTGACGAGCTCCACTTGATCTCCGGCGGCCGGAGGTTGAAGACGACGCGAAGACGGCGATGGGGAGCTCCTGGCGATGCACAGCTCGGCGAGGAGGAAGAGGAAAACTAGGCTGGTCGATTCGGGCTCAGGGGCGAGGGGGGAGCGGCTAATGCGACGGCGGCGAGCTCGAGCAGGGCTCGGCCATGGCGAAGTAGAGAGGGGAGAGGAAGAGAGGCGGGCGAGAGAGAGAGGGAACGATAGGGACGGCTCTAGGGAGCTTATCCCCGTCGCGCTGGCGAGGAGGACACAGGCAGGCAGCTGCCGGCGTGGAGGCATGGCAGCGCGATCGCTCCGGCCACGCGCTCGTCCTCCTGGCCGCCAGGAGGACGATGACCTCCCTGGGCCAGGTGGGCTGGCCTGGCCTGGGCCTTTCTTCTTTTTTTCTTTTTTTCTGCTCTATTTTCTTTTACTGACATTTGTTTATTTTCTTTTCAGTTACGAATGCCTTTATAAAATATCCCATATATTTTCTATAATGAAGTTTGAATATTTCAAACTTGTCTAAAAAGTTTCAGATTATTTTCAAAACAAAAATAATGATAGTGCTTTATTTAATGATTTCAGGAGCCTTATCAATTATTTTTGAATTACTTTGATTGTTCAAATAATTAGAATGGTCCCTGTTATAATCATGCCCAAATTTACCAGACATAGGGAACATTTTTAGTGGGCATTTTGGATTTGTTGAATTTTTACCAAATTTGAATTGTTTTGATTCAAAGTTAGCTTGGGGTTTCTTTTGTTCCCCATTTCATGTTAATGCAAAATGAAACATGATGCAAGCACAATACTATTCCTAGGACATCTAGCTAGGGATGTGACAACTCACCCCCACTCAAAAGAATCTCGTCCCGAGATTTTGAAGTCGTCGGGAAGAGCGCGGGGTACTCTAGTCGAAGACGATCTTCTCTTTCCCATGTCGCCTCCTTTTCCGAATGGTGTTACCACTGAACCTTAAGAAACTTGATGTTCCGGTGCCGAGTGGTACGCTCAGCTTGATCAAGAATACGAACAGGGTATTCTCGATATGTAAGGTTATCTTGGAGATCAAGCGCTACGTGGTCTACCTCACGGACAGGGTCCGAGAAGCAATGCATGAGTTGCGAATCGTGGAAGACATCATGAACCTTGGAAAGATGCGACGGAAGTTCCAATTGGTAGGCAACCTCTCCTCTTTTAGCAAGAATGCAAAAAGGTCCAATGTAACGAGGAGCCAACTTGCCCTTGATACCGAATCGATGGGTACCCTTCAGAGGTGTAACCCGAAGGTAGGCCTTCTTGTCAATTTCATAGGTCACAGTCTTATGATGGCGATCATATTGGCTCTTTTGACGAGATTGGGTTGTTTTCAACTTTTCACGAATAATGCGAACTTGCTCCTCTGCATCCTGGATCATATCCGGACCAAAGAGTTGCCTCTCTCCAGTTTCTGACCAGTTAAGAGGTGTTCGACACCTTCGTCCATAGAGAACTTCAAAAGGGGCTTTGCCCAAGCTTAATTGATAACTATTGTTATATGCAAATTCGGCAAATGGAAGACATTTCTCCCAATTCATACCGAAAGATATAACACAAGCTCGGAGCATGTCTTCGAGGATTTGATTGACTCGCTCAACTTGACCACTTGATTGCGGGTGGAAAGAAGTGCTAAAGGATAGATGAGTCCCCATAGCGGTTTGAAAACTTTCCCAAAATTGGGAAGTAAAGATACTCCCACATTCTGAGTTAATCTCCAAAGGAACACGATGAAGACAAACTATTTGAGAAACATACAACTCCGCTAGCTCGCTAGCAGTTATACTTTCCTAAACTAGAAGAAAATGAGCCACTTTGGAAACACGGTCAATGACCACAAATGTAGCATTAGTCCCTCTCTTGCTCCTGGGAAATCCGGTAATGAAATCCATACCGACTTTATCCCATTTCCATTTAGGAATAGCTAAAGGTTGAAGGGTGCCAGCAGGCCTCTTATGTTCTGCTTTCACACGACAACAAACGTCGCAGTTAGCAACATCCTGAGAAATTTATCTCTTCATCCTAGTCCACCAGAACCTCTGGCATAGGTCATGATACATCTTGGTACTACCCGGATGAATTGAGAGAGGAGAATCATGAGCCTCCTTAAGGATCAACTGTCTTAAGCGTGTGCTCTTGGGAACCACCAACCAGTTCTACAAGAACACAACACCTTCATCATTCTTGGAGAAATCTTTAGCGTTTCCGCTAGCAATATTCCCCTTGATCCGGGATATACCCTTATCATATTTCTGGACAACTACTATTTGATCCTTAAGATTAGGTTTCGCCACCAAGTTGGATAGGAATCCTTGAGGAACAAGGTGAAGGTTTAACTTCCGAAATTCCTCACGGAGAAGTGGTTGACCTTGTTGTAACATCAGGTTGTTACAATAAGACTTACGACTTAGTGCATCAGCCATGACATTGGCTTTCCCCGGGGTGTAAGTTATCCCTAAGTCGTAATCTATAATCAACTCTACCCACCATATTTGCCTAAGATTCAAATCCGGCTGGGTGAATATATATTTTAGACTTTGGTGATGAGTGTAAATTTCACAACGATTACCCAGAAGGTAATGTCGCCAGGTTTTCAGTGCATGGACAACAGCTGCGAGCTCAAGATCATGTGTTGGATAATTATCCTCATGTGGACGCAACTGTCGAGATGCGTATGCAATCACATGACGATCTTCCATGAGAATGCAACCTAATCCTTGTCGCGAGGCGTCGCAATAGATAACAAAGTCCTTAGAGACATCAGATGGCACCAGAACGGGAGCAGAGGTCAGTCATCTTTTCAACTCTTGAAAACTATGCTCGCATTGTGGAGTTCACTCGAAATTTTTATCTTTCTTGAGAAGTTCAGTCAGAGGTTTTGCAACTTTGGAGAAATTCTTGACAAAGTGGCGACAATAGCTCGCTAAGCCAAGGAAACTCCGAACTTGCTTAACCGATTCAGGTTGAGTCCAATCAAGGACGGCCTGAACTCTCTTGGGATTGACAACAATACCTTTACCAGATATCACGTGGCCCGGATAAGTCACTTTTGGCAACCAAAATTCACACTTGCAGAATTTGGCGTACAGGCGGTGCTCTCGAAGTTTCATCAATACCAGTCTTAGATGCTCGGCATGTTCTTGTTCGTTCTTCGAGTAGATGAGTATATCGTCGAGGTAAACCACGACGAATTTATCTAGATACTCCATGAAGATCGAATTCATCAAGCGAGAGAAGGTGGCTGGGGCATTGGTTAAACCGAAGGACATGACGGTGTACTCGTATTGGCCATAACGAGTAACAAAAGCCATTTTTGGAATGTCCCCGTTCCTAATTCTGATTTGATGGTATTCCAACCTCAATTCCATTTTGGAAAAAGACAGAGGATCCAGCAAGTTGATCATACAAATCGTTGATCCTGGGGAGCGAATACTTGTTCTTTATGGTGACCAGATTCACTGGCTGATAATCCACAACCATCCGATCCGAACCATCCTTCTTCTTGACAAAGATAATGGGAGAAGCCCAAGGAGAAGAACTGCGATGGATGAAACCTTTATTCAAAGCCTCATCGAGTTGGATCTTAAGTTCGGCTAGTTCTAAGGGTGCCATCTTATAGGGTCTTCTGGCTATTGGAACAGTCCCTGGGATGAGCCCTATCACAAACTCAACATCTTTGACACGAGGAATTCCTGGCAGTTCTTCTGGAAAGACATCCGGAAAGTCATGGACTACCGGAATATCTTCTAACTCTGGAAGAGGGCTAGCATTGAGGGAATAGAGTTGGCGCCTGGTTGTTCGAGTGGAGACATTAACTATCTCACCCGATGGATGTGTAAGTTGAATATTCCTAGAATGAGTATCAATCTTGGCATGGTGGGCTTTCATCCAATCCATACCCAGAATGATATTGATGTCTGAAGACTTGAGGGCTATCAAAGATGGTAGGAAGACTAGTCTATCCACCAAAATCTCATTATCATGGCTCACTCTAGAAGTTTGCCATTTTGAACCCGGAGTCTGCACTACTAAAGGAGTAGTGTCCTTTAGTAGGCTTAACATTATTCTAGGGACTTTATTCTAGGGACACTCACGGGAGTAGTGTCCTGGTTCTCCACACTTATAGCAAACCACGGTGGCACGGGGAGCAACATTTGCAGGCGGTCCTCCAAATGGTCTGACTGGATGGTTGGGCTGAACTGGGCGAGGCACCTGGAAGGATGGCCTTGCATTGTATTTTGGCGGCAGAGCTGTGTTGGGCACCCAGATCCGGCGTTTATTGGAGCCCGAGCCAGATGCAGGGTTGAAGTCACGGTTGTGCTTTCTCGTGGCCTCATAATCAGTCTGTCCAGTCTCGGCATTGATAGCCTTGTTGACGAGAGCCTGGAAGGTGGTGCACTCATGCAGGCACAGATCTCGGCAGAGCTCAGGGTTAAGTCCCTTGTGGAACCTAGCCTGATTCTTGGCATCAGTAGAAACTTCCTCAGGAGCATAGTGAGCAAGGTTTCCAAACTCATGACTATAAGCATCCACTGACAATCTGTCGTGGGTGAAGGCATAGAATTTCTCTCTCTTACGATCCATCAGCCCTTCCGGGATGTGATGGGTACGAAATGCGGCACTGAACTCTGCCCAAGTTAGTGCGGGACCTGCGGGACGCATGGCTTCAAAAAATTTCCCACCACAGATTGGCGGGTCCTTCCAGAAAGTAAGTTGCAAAGGTCACCTTGTTGGCCTCAGTCACATTGGCATCCCGGATCTTGCGATACATGCTAGTCAGCCAATCATCCGCGTCGAGTGGGTCGACCGAATGATGATACTTGGGTGAGCTCAGTCTGATGAAATCACCAAGTGATACACCATCATTGTAACATCCCAAAATTCCATTTTGGAATGTTATGAAATATAGCTATGCATCATCATCATCATTGCTTGAATGTATGAAATAGTTGAAATGCTTCTTCTGACTTTCTGAAAATCCCCTTTCTATTTTCAATATGTTGCTTTCACCTATTTGAAAACCTTGGAAAAATTTCAAAATAAGAGGGGAGTAACATGACACTCCACACCAGGGTCATCTTGGTGATATATTTGAACAATAAGAACTAGGGGGTCTTTTGAAAAATATTTGCAAAAGGTTTTAAAACCAAATAGGCAATTTCTGAAAATAATTATTTTCTTAAATATTCAAATGACAAAGGAAAAATGTTCATTGAATAGCATTAATTCTCCTGATCATTTTGATATATATATTTCCTATATTTGGAAATGTTTTGAATGCTTTTAAAGAGGTTTTACTGCTTTGAATATTAAAAAGGAAACGAAATTATATTTAAACGGGCGGGCCCATGGGCATTAACTCGCGAATTCATTACGAGCCGACCACCATTAGCCCTAACAGCGTCTCTCCCTCTCGCTGACGAGCTGGACCCACCGTCTGATGGCGCCATCCGCGCGGTAGTCCCCGTCCTCGCGCGCGCGCCACCGTCGCCGGAGATCTCTCCACCGGATCTCCCTCTCCTTCCTTCCCCTCGCTCTGCCTCGCCCCTATATAAGTGCGGCCACTCTCCTCTCTCCATTCCACACCGAAACCCCCTCCTTCCCTCGCCGAAGGGCTGCCCCTCACCTCGCTGGAGTTCCACCACCCAACCGGATCTTTCCCGAGCTCGTGCTCGTCGCCTCTGTTGTCCCCACTCCTATCCAACGCCACCAGAGTACTCCGGAGCCCCGCCGCCGTTGTTTGAAGCCCTCGGACGCCATCCCCAGCCACCGGAGCGATGCCCCCGACGACATCGTCGCCTCGGCCTCGCCGGAGGACTCCCTCGCCGATGACCTCCTTCACTGTGAGCCCCCTCCCCCGCTCTCTTCTGTTCGATCATGGATCAACGATCCAGATTAGATCGTTTAATAGCACGCACCGTTTTCTTCTTTAGTTCGGTCGACCGCCCGCATTTTCCCCGCGCTCACGCTAGCAGCAAATAGGGAGTTGCCACGTAGCCTCGACCGTCCGTTAGTTTTATTTTCTATTTTCTGTTTTGTTTTAGTTAACAAAAGGTTTTCTGATTTTGTTTTGTTTATATCTTTTAAACTATTTAGTGTTTTGAATTGATTCTTTTTGCATTAGTTCACATATTTCATGTAGTTTCACCCTGTAGTCTTAGATTATTAAATTTGAGCTTTAAAGTTTGAATCTAATCAAATTTTCTCAAACTACTCAAATCTGAATAACTAGAGTTTAAAAATAGATTTTTATATGAATCTTTTTTCTACTGCTTGGTATTAGTTAGGACTGTCATCATGCTGAGTTTGAAGATTATTAGGATGTATTTGTTTATTGTTTTAAATATAAACAGAATCTGCCTAGTGTTTAGTATAGTTTAGTTAATTTAGATTTTAGCTAATTTTAATCAGAATTGTTATATGTTGTCTTTAGTAGGTTCTGTTGTTTAAACATTAGGTGTTTTACTTGCTGATAATAATATATATATTTGCTTAGTTTTATACTTAATATCATAGGAATTTCTACTCTTTTTCAATTAGGTTTAGTTTGATAAAAACAAACTAGTTAGTAATAGTTTCCTTTAACTAAGTTTTAGATAAAAAGATTTTGTTTTCTAAGAAAAGTTTTAGTAAATTATTTTCTGTTAAAATAATGTTTTGTTAATAGAAATAATAAGTTTAGTTTTACTCTTTTGCTAGAAAACCCTAGCCCACTTCATGTAGTAGTGTTTTTTCAAAACTTTTAAAACCCTACTAAGATTTTCTTAACAAAACTTTAAATGGATTTAATTCTGTTTATTAATAAAATATTTTTATTGTTCTTTTCTGTCAACTATTGTTTTGGTTAATACCAATAATTCTATGTTATTAGTAGTAGTTTACCCATCAACTTCTAGAAAACCCAAACTATGTGTTGATCTTCTTTTCTTTTGATTGTGCCTCGTTTTGTCTTGAGTGATTACTAGTTCATTTCTGATTTTGTGAGTTGCAACATTTTGTTGTATGCTTATTGAGTGCTCTTGTTTGATTCGTTAGATCATCCGGAGTGCGAGGCTTGTTACCTAGAGTGCCTCGAGTACGAAGATCGTCAATCAGGCAAGTCACTTTGCTCATGTATACCTATGTTTTATTGCATTAGTTCTTCCATCACCCCAATTGCATGCAACGTAAGTAAATTGGAAACTTGGTTACTTGTTGTAGTATCATGTGGAAGGTACCCCCTCTCAACCCTTTGACATAGTTGGCCCCGGGAAACGTTGTTTTACATTTTGCTATGCTATTAGTAGACGGGGTTGGTTGTGTGATTCATGAGAGTTGAGAGAGTTAATAATTTCAAGACCTACATGATGATCAAGTCTTCAAGACTTCAAGTTTTCAACTTACCTCTGGGTGGATGATGGTTGAACAGCGCCCTGGAGAAACCAGTGGTTAGCCTAGATGATGCTGGAGATGTGCCAGTATTCATGCGGAAAGGTCCACCCAGGCACAAAGAGATGGATGGATGCTTCAAGACCCAAGGCTTACCTGCACAGCCACAAGTCATTATGGGCTCTGGCTTGGTTGGATATCATGGTGACCCTGGACAGGTGGTGCTACGAGATGTAGAAGAACGGTAGGAAAGGATGGGCACCGACAGAGTCGCAGGGAAACCCTTTGGAAGACCATGTTTTGGTCATCCGTTTCTCAAACACCCTGAAGTGCGAGAAATAAAACGGAGGCGACCAAATATTGTGGGGAACGTGTGCAAAACTCTGCAGAGTACTCAACCTAATCGATTAGCCGTGTCCACGGTCATGGACAGTTTGAGCCAAAGGAACTGAAACTATCTGGAACTCTCAACACAATTAATTATATTGATGTGGGTTATAAATGTCAACTTGGGTATGAGAATTGGTTAGTGGAACCATCTCATTAATCAACCAACATTGTAGTAATTATGCCCTTGCCCTCTCTTGTTGTAGGAAAAATTTAGCTTTATGCAAAAACTTACTACTCCAACTGCCATATTTGCATATAGACTAGATGATTACTTTACCCCCTCTCTTGTGACTTCGCCGGCATATTCAATATGCTGACCTGCATGGCTACAACGTATCATGTTGCAGAATACTTTTCCGACCAGGGGTGAGGATACGCTCTACGCTCGGTGAGATGCCCTTGGAGTCGGATGGACTCATCTACCTTCGATGCTTCCGCAAGATTTAGATATTCTCATGAGTTGGCCTTCAGCCACTTTATTGTAATCTTTATTGTAATAAAGGACTCGATATGAGATTTCGATTAATATAATGCTGTGTGATTTCCCTTTGATATATACATTGATGTACCGTGTGTGTACCAGCATGATCTTGGGATGGTACGGAAACACTGGAGATTCGACCTTTTAGGTCGGGTCGCTACAATCATTGAGGTCATTGCAGGGAGCACGTGGTGTGTTCTTCTCAATTCTTTCCAACAGCCTATTGGTCTCCCTCTTGTTCCTTTCGGCTTCAAGCATTACTTCCGCCAGAGAAGGCGCATGTGGCAGATCCTCTTGCCTTGGCTGGCTTCCTTCACCCTGCTCAAGGGCAGGCACGGGGTTATTCCTAGTGGCCACCATACTAGGAAAACAAACCCACAACTTAGTCATAGGGAACAACAACTCTAAGACATGAGATAAGGAATGTACTGGACAACATGGCATGCAGGGTAAACACCAATCGACATGGTAAAACAACTTCCATATGAACACCATGATTCATACATACCATGACATAGTTCAGTACAAGCCAAGCTGAAAAACAACTACGGAAAGATGACACAACTCATCGGAGGCATTACAAGCTTCCTATACATTATCTATCCACACCTCCGGAACTCAAATCTCAACCTCATCATATCCCACAAGACACGCAGGACTTTGGTGATACGACTACTACCATACTAGAGCTAACATCCACGTAAACAAGCAGCGCCGTAGAATGCCTCATACAGGTTACGCCCATGACCCGGGAGCTGAACCTGAGGATCTGGAAACACTCTAGCTTGTGATCCATGGGAGCCATAAGGACATGGGTGTGGCCTTGGTCCCCTTGTCGGCGGCAACAGCGGTCCTCGAAGAGGGGTGATGCCTCCAACATCGGACCAGTCTACGTGTGCTGGCTGATGAGTCCACGATGGGGTCAGCATCTCCAAATCTCCATAGCCGGTCCGCACGACAGGTGCCAACTGCGTCAGGGCTGTCCAAAGACGTGCACGGGTGGCATAAAGCTCCATGCGAAGGGTACGCGCATCACGATCCCTGTTCTCCAACATTTGAGCGGTCACCTGCAGCCTAGGGTCCTCATGGGAATGATCATAGTAGGCTGCACTAAGATAACCATCCTCTCCTCCCATAGAAGCAGGAACATAACAAAACTCCGTGTTCTGAAGCAGACCATGGTGAAACCTCATGATAGTCAGCATGGTATAAGCGGCCTCCTGAACTGCCATATCTATGGTCACACCTAATCCATAAGTCCAGTGAAGCGGCTCTACAGCTCCAAGGTATGAAGGATAAATCTTGACGTTACACAGATACTGACTCTGGTTGAAATCTCGATATTGTTCCTCCACTGTGTACTCTGGGTACCAACGGTATCCAGCCTCCATCATGACTCTAACCAACATGGCCATGTGACCCGGTACATCGATGCACTTGGTCCGATGGACCACCTGACGGGAAGGACGAGGGGGCATCTGAAACAGAGAATGATGCAAAGACATAAGAGACTCTAGCAGAAATTGGACAACATAATGGTTTTAATTGCTCAAAAAGGATTTTGAGACAACTGCAAAAGATTGGAAAAGCATAACCACTCGACCTTCTAGACTCAAATCTCTTCTCCATCTGTTTGTCATACCAACAATACTTGAGAACTACATCCACTTGCAACAAGCTAGCTATTGGAGCATGGTTAGTAACTCGTCATCCTAATCAATAGATGAGAAGCCTAGCTCTTATCCCCGTAGAAAAGATGAGAATGACTCAAAATAGATAACTTGGGAAGAGGAGTAAAAAGAGCCTTACGTTCCCTTCCACAAACAATTCCCCTACTTTTCTATAGTGTTTCTAGACTCAACTTCGACCGGCTTGGCTTGGTAGTCCTACAGTCAGTCAAGCTCTGATACCAACGCTGTCGGGACCCCGATCCTAAGTCATATGAATCCAAACTATAACATATCACATCACTTTGCGGTCTCACACACGGTAAGCTCCACGGCTGCAGCCTTACCTTAGCCGGGACCATTTGCGTCTTTTGGCTCACGTATGTGAACATGTCGCTGGCAATCAAACAACAGAGAACCCGGGACGACTTGACTAGTCATAGAACCCAAGTGGCACATCCGTACGGAAACAGGCATACGTAACCCAACAATGCGGATGTCGGCCTCAAGCGTGTGTAGACGAGTCATAGAAAGCTACAAGGACTCCATTACGCCGTGAGACATAAATGCCATCACTTCACGTAGACGAGTAGTAGCAGGCTACAGGGACTCCATTACGCTGCGAGACATTTCCCCGAAGGGACATACACAGCAGCAAAGAAGGATACATGTCGGTCAATCAATGTGTCCAGAGCAGTAGCAAGCTACCATGGCTCGGTGGAAACACAAAGAGGCATTTTCCTGTAAAGAGAACTACTAAAGGCACACAACTAGGTGTCGGATCCCATACATACCGTTGCACGTCACACATATGCACGACATGCCCGATATGCATAGATACAACCATGGCATCACAACATAACCATACAACAACATGACTTTTATTTAAGAGGCTCAGATGAGCCTTGCATAATATGTTCTTACAGATAGGGGTCACATGACCCGACACTCAAGTCATACAAACATGTTCATACAAACCAAGCGGAAGCATAAAGCTGTCTGACTACAGACAGATGAAAGGGGTAAAAACGCACATGGCCTGACTATCTACAACCCGCCACAGGGCAAAGGTTGTAGCTGGGACACCAGCTATTCGGCATCGTCAACGTCTAGAAAGAACCCACCTAATGGGTCCTAGGTCTCATCTGCAACATTTATTAAGAAAACGTGAGTACAAACGTACTCAGCAAGTCTTTAAAATAGACCTAGTCTATTCATGCTCATGTATCAACAAAGGGAGTGGTGGAGTTTATGCAGTAATGCCTGCTTTGTCTCATAGCTAACCTACATTACTCAGTTTTAACCCTTAGTTACAATTTTAGATATCGCACACGAGTCCACTAACTCCATAACAATACACCACCATGGATTCACTTCCCTCTCCTAGGAGAGTGCCATCTATGGTACTCACACTTGTCTTGATATTTTTATGAGTATCCATTTGATTATCTATGAATAGCATAAGTTCTCCAAGTGGTCCATATCCGAGGACGCGGCTATTCGAATAGTTTCATACCCTGCAGGGGTGTACTTCTTCACACACGCTCTCGCCACTTCTCGATATGTGCTCATAAAACCAGGCACCTCAGCAACCTTCAAGCGGATGCCCAGCGAGGGAGTCAGCCACGACCGTCAATCGCATAAGACTTTTAGTCCAGGTTATCGCCTATTTGAGACCGAACCCGCATGGAAGTCTGGCCGAAGTTTCTGCTACGGCCCCAAACGATGTGCGCTGGGTTCCCAAGCCCACCATTCGGGTGACCCTTGGTACACCATGCCACTGCCTACTGCGTCGTAACCCACCCCAAGGGTCAGCGCTACGCACGGCCTCCAGCATACTATAAACACAAGAAACTACTTGCAAGTCCTGGACTAAGGACTAAGCGACTGATAAGTCAAGAGGGTCAATTAAGTATCCCAATGTGTGGTAGTAACTAGTCTTGGATCACAAACACAGAACTCAGTTCCTAAGAACGGTCCCAATGAGACAACCCGCTATGTACTCCTACATAGCCACTCATCGCTACCTTTACCAAATCGAGTTCATCATAACATCGTCACATCAGAACAACATCGTTTCACTCAGTTCATCACCTAGATGAATCCGACCTGACACAACTCTAAGCACAGCAAGCATAGTAGGCAAAGTAAGCTAAGCACATCATGGCACAAGTATCTACCAGGTATGCTAGGTTGCAAGGTTTAGCTATTTACTGTGACAATGTCAGGATATGCAGCAGAATAGGATCATCTACCATGTATGACTGACATGTGATCGATTGTCCTAATGCAATAAACAAGAGCAGGAGCGAAAGGGTGGGATATTACCGAAATGATCAAAGGGGTTGCTTGCCTTGCTGGCAAACGGAAAGGTTCTCTCCTTCGTCGGAATACTCGGGGTATCCTTAGGAGAAGGGCCTACCGCAATGCAGATAAGACACAAGCAACACACGCAAGTGAAACAATATGATGCATGATCATGGCATGATAGCATGTATAGATGAGCGAATGCAACTAGTGTTCATGTTGATTTGAAATGAATTTGAATATAGGTTCAAAATTGTTCTTCATTTCAAATTCCATTTACTAACCTATTAATAAATGTCAATGTTCACTTATTTAGATTGCTCTAACATGCATGACAGTAGCACCATTGGATTCATTGGATTTTTCTGATAAATTTTCATATATAAATTATTTTCATCTGACTTACAGATTAATTTATTTGAATTTTTGAAGTTTTGAATAAATTCTTGAATTAGTTTTAAACTATAAATTTCTTTTATTGCATCAGCATGACATCATTATGACGTCAGCTGGTCAGCTGACCGGGCCAGAGTCAAACCTGACATGTGGGGGGCACATGTTAGTGACTCAGACACTTAACTAACTAATTAAAACCAAATCCTAATTAATTAACAGAAACTCGGCCCACTATCAGTGACTAATTAGTTTAATTAAAATAATTAATTAAATTCTTAATTAATTTTGACTTGCCAGGGCCTGGCCCCACCTGCCAGTGACTCAGGGGGTCAAACCCCGTGGTCAACTCTGGCAACACCCACCGGCGTTGAGCCGTCGGTGGCTCCAGAGACGGCGGAGGGCTTCGGGATCCCTCCTCCGGTGACCAAAAGGACGGCGGAGGGCACTAAACAACTCAGCACACACGCGCGCGTCCATTCCGACCCCTCCCGGGAGCTGAGATGGTCGGAATCGACGCCGGTGGTGAGCTAGGCGGCGGCCGGAGCTCGGGCGAGCACGGGCTCCTCGAACCAGGGCGCAACATGAGCTCTACTTGGCACCTGCGGACTCTACACAGCCTCACGAACACGATGGAGGCCTCAGACGGACCAGCTGGTCACCAGAACATGGCTGGCGTCAAGCTCGAGCGGCGGGGGCAATCGGACCTTGAAGGAATCCGACGCCAGAGCACGCAATCGAAGGGGGAAAGAGGGGGAAAGACTCAGGGGCTCACGGTGGTCGCAGAGACGTCGAGAGCGGGCTCGGGGAGGGCCTGGAGCAGCGACGAGCTCCACTTGATCTCTGGCGGCCGGAGGTTGAAGACGACGCGAAGACGGCGATGGGGAGCTCCTGGCGGTGCATGGCTTGGTGAGGAGGAAGAGGAAAACTAGGCGGATTGATTGGGGCTCAGGGGCGAGGGGGAGCGGCTAACGTGACGGTGGCGAGCTCGAGCAGGGCTCGGCCATGGTGAAGTAGAGAGGGGAGAGGAACAGAGGCGGGCGAGAGAGAGAGAGAGGGAGCGATGGGGACGGGTCTGGGGAGCTTATCCCCATCGCGCTGGCGAGGAGGACACAGGCAGGCAGCTACCGGCATGGAGGCACGGCAGCGCGTGCGCTCCGGCCACGCGCTCGTCCTCCGGGCCGCCAGGAGGACGATGACCTCCCTCGGCCAGGTGGGCTGGCCTGGCCTGGGCCTCTCTCCTTTTTTTATTTTTATTTTTCATCTCTGTTTTCTTGTACTAACATTTGTTTATTTTCTTTTCAGGTACAAATGAATTTATAAAATATCCCATATATTTTCTATAATAAAGTTTGAATATTTCAAACTTGTCTAAAAAGTTTCAGGATATTTTGAAAACAAAAATAATGATAGTGCTTTATTTAATGATTTCAGGAGCCTTATCAATTATTTTTGAATTACTTTGATCGTTCAAATAATTAGAATGGTCCTTGTTATAATCATGCCCAAATTTACCACACATAGGGAACATTTTTAGTGGGCATTTTGGATTTGTTGAATTTTCACCAAATTTGAATTGTTTTGATTCATAGTTAGCTTGGGGTTTCTTTTGTTCCCCATTTCATGTTAATGCAAAATGAAAACATGATGCAAGCACAATACTATTCCTAGGACATCTAGCTAGCGATGTGACAGGTAACCCAACATTAATAACAAGTGGGAAATGAAATCCAACAAGAGATAATTAACGGACCGTTTAGAATTTGAATTTCTCATGAGAAGACATACCAAATAGAAGCTAGATAATCTTGTAATATCAATACTAAGTGGTATTCCTCATGTACACACATTTTTAGGATTGTGACATGCACAAAGAACATCACTCCCCCAAAATGGGATAATCCATTAATATTTTAATTAAGAGAGCCAACTAAGATAAGATAAGATGGAAAAAAGCTCAACACAAGACTCACACATACATGATGTGCATCCCATCATACATACTTGATTACTCAAGATAAACAAATAGGAAGAACAACATATATAAACACATGCAAGGTACAAAACCACAGCATGCAAAGTGGAAAGTAACTAACAATGTAAACAATTTAAGTACAAGTTATTGTAAGGAGGCACGTTGGATATAAGATAGAAACTTGATAATCCAAATGACTTGGCTTGAGATAATATGAATGATGAAGATATCTTAATTCTTCGTGATGTAGCCAAGTCACCAATGCCCTCCAACAACACTTACTAATCAAGTATGAGTTTCTTGGTCCCCAACCAAGTTGGGTCCAAAGAGGTTAGTCACAATAGGCTTGGCTACTCAAATGGTTCTTTTGTTGACACCACTTTGAGTACCAAAAAACTTGGCAAACACATTGCCAACCTTATCATTCCCAAGAGAATAGATATTATCAATAATAATTGTGTTGGATAAGTTACCATTCGTGCATGAAGAAGCAAAGTGACCCTTCTCACGACATAAGTAGAAACGTTTAGCCTTTACTTTCTTCTCAATTGATTTCTCAAATTGAGGGGTGTTGACTTGGGTATTGTTGGCAAGAGGCCTTTCTTCAACTTGTGGTTGAGCATGCGATTGAAATTGTGGTCGCTTCCCTTGTTGCTTGTTACTTCGAGGCTTCTTATTCAGTGGGCAAGATCTTACATGGTGCCCTTCTATTTTGCACTTGTAGCAAATAATCTTGGCTGAATTCTTGACTTGTTTTTGGCCCTTCTTCTTGTACTTCATGGACATCTTATTCTTCTTGGAGTTGAATCCAAGTCCACCTTTGTCATTTGGAAAATTTTGCACACTCAAGATATTGTTGAGTTGGGACTTCCCTTCATGACTGTTTTCCAAGTCTTTCTTCAAAGAAGTGACTTGGGCCTTGAGCTCATTAATTTCCTCTACATTGTTAGAATCAACACAAGTGCTAGAGGAAGTATAAGCTTCATCGTTAAAGCAACAAGGCAAGGAAAGTAATTCATCACAATATGTACCTAAATTATGAGTAGATGAACTACGAGGACTAGCACATGGCAATAAAGCATTTATACTAGATGTAGTGCTAATGTCCACATGAGGCTCACTAGATGTTACCTTAGTATTACTAGCCTCATGAGCTATCTTTAGCACATTATGTGATACTAGAAGATCGCCATGAGAGCTAGAAAGCTTTTCATGACTTTCTTCCAATTTCCCACAATTACTAGATAGCAACTCATGTTGAGCCCTTATATCAACATTCTCCTTTAATATTAATGCTTCACAAGAAATAGAGTTAGTAGCACAAGCATCAACATTAACAACAAGAGGAGAAGGCAACCTGGCAAGCACTTTAGCATATGGAACTTTATGTTGAGCATGAGACTCGGTGATTTCAATGAGCGAACTCTTAACGGCCCTTGAGCCATTTTTGAGGTGCTCAAAGTCCTCAAGGAGTTTAGCATGTGCAACTTCAAGCTTATCATTTTTAGTTCTAAAATCAACAGCCACCTTGAGAGCTCTTTCATGGGATTCCTTTAATCTAGATAATTCTAGAGCAAAGGTCCCCTCAAGAGATTCCTTGGTGGTTTTTTCATTTTCAAGAGCTTGAGATCTCTCCGCGATGTCATTGGCTTAATCACTTTCATGACCTTCCATTTTATCAATGGTGGTCTCATGCTCCTCGAGATGAGATTCCAACTCCTCAATATATTTCTTGCCCTCAATGGCAATAGACATGATTTACATGAAGTTGGAACGAGAAATTTTATTCTTATGAAGAGCTTTAAAAACCATTTCTCCCTTAATTTTTAAGGAAGCAATATTATCACTCTCTTCATCATTATCATCAACATCATCATCGTGAGATATATCGGGATTCAAAGTAGGAGATACCTTTGAAGCCTTAGCCATAAGGCAAAAGTGAGAAACAGTAGATGATGATGTAGCATCCCTTGAAGCACCATTCAAGACAACATCTTGTTCCATTGTGTGTTGGGTTTCCTCTACATTGTTAGCACAACAACTCGAGGAAATAGAAACATTTTTATCATGGCAACAAGATATAGCAAGCATATCATCATGAGATTTAGTCAAGCAACTTGTACATGATATGCAAGGACTGTCAACACAAGCATGTGAAACATTTAAAGTTATTGAGGTGTTAAAGTCCAAAGATGAAGCATTGCAATAAGATACTGAAGAAGAACTATCAACAATAAGCTCACTATCATCATTACAATGACCATCACTACTCACCAGATAATTACCTTGTGGCAATCCACATGTAGGTGAAGTAGATGAAGTTGAGAAGACAACACGACCGAAGGTGGAGGGAGAAAAATAATCCCTACAAATCTTGGACTCACCAAATTTATCTTGAAGCTTTGTCCATAACTCATGAGCATCCCGACACGACATGAGTTCAAATATAACTACATTGCTCAAAGCATGAAAAAGCACATTAGAAGCTTGAGCATTGAGATAAGAGTTTTTCTCATCCTCCAAAAATAGGTGTTGAGAATCCTCTAGAGGAGAAAAATCCATATCTACAATTCGCTCTAAATACGGGTCCATGACCCTAAATAGATAAAGCATGAAAATTACCCAAACATCAAAATTTGTGCCACTGAAAAAAAAGAGTGTCAGAGAAACCTAATCCCCTAGTCGACATCCTTACTCTCTAGGTTGTTAAACCTAATAATGAGATACCTAGCTATGATACCAATTAAAAGGACGTGGATGTCACCTAGAGGGGGGTGAATTGGCGCTTTAAAATAATTATAGTTTGGGCTTGAACAAATGCGAAATAGAACTAACGTTTAATAAGTCAAGCACAAAACCTAAAATAACTAGGCTCACCTATGTGCACCAACAACTTATGCTAAGCAAGGTAAAAAAAACTAAGTGATAGAAAGAAAGAATATGGCTATCACAAAGTAAAGTGCATAAGTAAAGTGGCTCGGGTAAGAGATAACCGAGGCATGCGGAGACGACGATGTATCCCAAAGTTCACACCCTTGCAAATGGTAATCTCCGTTCGGAACGGTGTGGAGGCACAATGCTCCCCAAGAAGACAGTAGGGCTACCATAATCTCCTCACACCCTCGCACAATGCAAGATGTCGTGATTCCACTAAGGGACCCTTCAGGTGGCCACCGAACCCGTACAAACAAGGTTGGAGCAATCTCCACAACTTAATTGGAGGCTCCCAACGACACCACGAAGCTTCACCACAATGGTATATGGCTCCAAGGTGACCTCAAATGCTCGGGGCAATCTCCACAACCTAATTGGAGACCCCGAAGCTTGCTTGGAGCTTTGCATCACAATGATTGAGCTCTGAGGCACCACCAACCGTCTAGGGAGCCAAAGCACCCAAGAGGAACAAGCTCTAGGGTGCTCAAACACCCAAGAGTAATAATCTTCTCAACTTCTCACTTCCATGTATCACCATGGAGAACTCAAACCTATGCACGAAATGCAATGGAAAGGGAACACGGAGTGCCCAAGTCCTTCTCTCCCAAATCCCACCAAAGCAACTAATGCTAGGGAGGAAAATGAGAGGAAGAACGAAGAACATGAAGAACTCCAAGATCTAGATCCAAGGGGTTCCCATCACTTAGAGGAGAAAGTGATTGGTGGAAATGTGGATCTATATCTCCTCTCTCTTTTCCCTCAAGAACTACCAAGAATCATTGGAGGGATTGAGAGTTAGCAAGCTCGAAGAAGGTCAACACTCATACCAGACCCCGTCTACTTTAGCATAGCATTAAAATAACTAACGTTCCCGGGGCTTTAGTAACAAGTGGTGGGTTCCTACCTCATGCATTCTACTTGACTACAAGAATTTTCAATAACACTACTAGAGGGATTTGTTGAAAGATATTACTCTCAAAAATAACTTGATAGAGCCAACGGTCGGTTCTTTTAAATAAACCGAAAGGTAATATTTTTTCTAATCTACGCCGTTCAAATGAGATCTAACGAAGGGAAACGGCTCCGGTGACTTACAGAGGAGAAGGGGATCTCCGGCGATGCTCCGAGGCGGCAAGGTCGACGGGGATGTCGCCGTGGTGCTTGGGGACAGCGTCCAAAGGGTCCTATCGATGGTGGCGGACCTCCGGCGTCCGTTGGTGGCGTCATTTGGGGCTGGGGACGATAGGTGCGAGCTCCTCGAGCTCCTGGAGCTTCGGGTGGAGGCGGAGCTTCGGCATGGCATCGGCACGGCGTTTCGGAGCGTCTCCGGCAAAGGCGAGGGCACCAGGCGATGCGTATGAGCGCGGCGAAGACGATGGTGGCGTCGGAGGGGAGTGGGGGTGAAGGGGCGACGGCCACGAGCTTGGAGAGCTTCGGTGGGGTGCCGAACTCCGGCGAGGTGTGGGGCAACGTTCTGGCAAGGGGAGGGGGTGTTTGGGGGTGGAAATGGAGCGTGGCGAGGCAGGGGCTACTTATAGGGCTGCAAGGGCTCGGGAGATGGGAAGGAGCGAGAGATCCGGCCGAAGTGGATCTCGCCGGTGAGAAATTGTAAGGAGGGAGGAAAGGAAGGGGATGACTGCGGTGATGGCGCGCTCGGTCAGTGGGGCCAGCGCGTCAAAGGGAGAGAGAGAGGGAACGGCATCGGGAGATGGAAAGGGGAGCGAGATCCGGGGCGGGAGATATCTCCGGCGAGGTCGGGAGCGCGGGGAGGAAGACGAGCGTGGGGATGGCACGGTCAGGCGGTGGGGTCAGCTTGTCAGTGAGGGAGAGGGCCGCGTCAATGGCGTCGGTGACCGATCCGGAGGGATCTCGGGGAGTTAAGGCCGGTGGGACGGCCGGTTTATTAATTAAAACTTTAAATTCGTTTCCTTTTTTCTAATTTCCAGAGAATTGAAATCTCATTAAGGCATTCAAAACATTTCCAACAATTGAAGATATATGAATCAAATTGATCAGGGGAATAAATGCTATTAAATGAACATTTTTCCATGGCCAAAACAAAAACTTTAAAAATAATATTTTCAGCAAATGCCTAAATTGATTTTAAATTCTTTTGCAATAAATTTTCAAATAACCCCCTGGGTTTTAGGTTCAAATACTTCACAAAATAACCCTGGTGTGGAGTGTCATGTTACTCCTCTCAACATCTTGTCAAGGGTATTTGAATTATTTCAAATTGAAAATGGAACCAAATATGAAATGAATTCCATATCAGAAAATTTCAAATGCTTTCAAATTCACACTTCAAATCTTTTTATATTGAAGAAGTCATGTCATCTTCTCTCACTGATTTGAAATGTAGGAATTTGAATTCCAAAAGCATATGAGAAAGTCATGGCATTCCCTCTCATTCAAATTTTTCAAAAAGTTTTAAATTTTTCACTCAATTTCAATCACTCAATCAAACAAACAATCATTCTAATATTTATTATAACATTCCAAAATTTGGGATGTTACAAACCTACCACACTTAAAATGAATCTTGTCCTCGAGATTCGAAGAGGCTAGAAAGAAAAGGTTAGGGTTTGGGGTCTTCTAACAAATCCATTGTCCTGGAAGGTGTGGGGTCTACCACACTTAAAATGAGAGTTACTGGTCCTTCAAAATCATGACAGTCCTTTGGGTGCATATGTCTCTCCACATACTTTACGATAGCTCCTTCGGTGATGCTCTTCCGTTTAAATCAAAAATCATGTGTTCTCATAACAAAAAGGTATTTCCTCCGATACTGGGTCTTCTTAACTAATAGGTCTTGTGATCATTTCTAAGTAAATTATCGAAGATATCATGATGGTCTACCATTTGTGGTTATCCTGCAGTGAAATGGGTCTTGGCTTCATTCCTCACCGTAAAATTCCTACATGTGGCAGCAACTGCCATGTACAAGGGATTTTCATCATACCTTTCTATGGCTTAAACAAAGGCTTCAAAGAGCGTCGTCTCTTTACTATGGGTAAGTCACTCAGATTTACCGTTTTGAATAGCAAGAGAAATGATAAGACTAAGTCATCATGGTGATCAATCCATGCCGCAATGAAATGATTCCCTTGTATAAGGTTCAGTGAATCTCGTATTCTAACACTTGGGCTTCCTCACAAGCGTTGCAGAAATTTCTCTTGTCAACGAACGAAGTTCGGATAAATCCATTGACTCTGCAAGCTGAGCAAAAACATCTATCGTTTCTTCACATCTCTCAGGCTTTCGGATACTCCTAAGGAAACGTTTGCTGATCCAATCACAACTTCTTGCTTCATGATTCTTTGGGCAACCTTCATGAAACTGTGATATCCATCCTTGATACACGTTCTATCCTTTGAGTATGTTTTCCTTTCCACTAGTCTATTTACAAATAAAGGTTTTGGTTCATCATATTCAAATCGAAGGTATACTATTTCAGGTGTTGCCATCCACATAGCTGGTTATGTTTCCACATTCTCTTCACCTATATTCACTTATCCAAACTTCTTAACAAGAATGGTACTTTCTTCATTCATTGGTCCCTGTGGTTACTACCACACTTAAAATGAAATGTACACATGCCTGCATATACCATATTTTCTCATATCCTCCAAAATGGTCAGAGATCTTTGTTCATAGAGTAACAACTCATATAATATAACATAGGAGAATCATGACACCATAAATTCCATTGACTTAGGAATTTATTACAAACTCTGAGACTTCCGTTACATAATAATCTCATGAAAACAAGAGTGCTTCATGATACAGTTATTGCCATCTTAACTACTCCATTCTAGCTTTCTTCTCGTATTCAGTCCTTTGTCACATCCTCAATCACTTCTTAAAACTCCTAAAAGTACTTTATTACAAATGTCGCCATCCACAAGGTTTGGCATGCTCCAGCATCACTCCCAACTTTATTCATTTATCCCTCCTTGGATATATTTTAGTACCATTGGAACTTTGCAATGTGCTCCTTGAAATCATCCATATTTTGCTTGATCAGGGTGGACATGAGCTTCATCTCCATCATCTCTGTATGCACCTCATGCAGGTATTCCTGAGTATGATGGAGTCTGGCTTCAAGTATTTCTCCAATCCGACGTATGGCTTCCATGGAAGCATCACAAACAGTGTCAAAGAAAGTTGCTCATGGTACCCGAGATATGTAAAAGTATTGTCCCATAGTCTTTGGGCAAACTCCTTTCACACAGTGGAGGTGTACCTCCACATACCAGAGTTCCACTCCATTTTCCATGAATGGGTAGCCCTTGTAGACTGCATCTCCTTCAAGATGGATGTGTTTCATCATATCCTTCAGGATCCTTGGGTAATCATGATCACTAGTCAGGGTCATGATCGTCTCCGGGCCCTTGAGGAAAGACTCATAAAGGGTGGTCATCTGCAGGTGTCAGAAAAAGGTACTCAGAATAACATATGTTTCTTCTTGCGTAAGCATTCCTTATCATCCAAACCAAGCTTCTATTCCATTTACCATATTATATTATATCCTTGTACTTTAGCAAAATCCTAGTTTATGCATCCACAACTCATTTTCATCCATGTTTTGAATCCATACTTCTACCTCCAGATGGGTCATTAGTCCAAAGAATTCAAGTCCAGCTTCATTCACCATCTATTGGGTTCAAGGTTTTGGGGATGAGATGGATGAGAGAAAGAGACAAAGAGAGAGAAGGGATACACACAACACAAACAATGGTTTTAAAAAATGGATTTTAGTTGTGGCTGTCGAAAAAAATCACACAAATGGCAGCTCACAAATCATCGTATCTAACGTGAGTATGCAACAGGGGTTTGGTCTTCTAGGGGGCATAAAATCTTTGAAACTCTTCATGGTCTTCAATTTCTTCACGTCCTTATAGTCTTCAATCTTTTGTATCTCTTTCCATAGTGGTCAAAGGGACAAGGGTATTATCTAACTACTTGACAAAACATAGAAGGAATAAGAAGTAAAAGTTTTGAGAATAAGGTTGGAGAGATATCCTGTCCTATGTGGTTTCCAGTTGTCTAGGGTCACGTCCTACAGTCAACATGTGCTCTCATACCATTTCTATAGTGACCCGACCTGGAAAGGTCAAGCCTCTATGTGTTCTGTGCCATCCCTGGATCAGTATGCTGGCACACACAGTACATCAATGTATATATCAAAGTGCAATCACATGTAATAACGTAAAACTGATATATACCTTAAAATCTCAGCGGAAACAGTCAACGGGAGTGGAGTCCCAATAAACACCAATGGCAGGTTGAGTGTAGACCGTAACCCTGAATCATACTCTTACTCATCGAAGAAGAGTATCTGCAACATGAGACGTTGCAGCCGTGTAGGTCAGTACATTGAATGTACCGGCAAGATCACCATAGTAGAACAGAAGATAAAAACTATTCTATATGCAGTAAGGCTTTGTGGCTCTGTGTCTGAGTTTTTGCATAAAAGCTGATTTTATTTCTTTTCCTACAACAAAGGAATATCAGGAATTTTCACTACAGAGTTACCTAACATGGCATGGTTCCGCCAACCGATGTCTTAATGCCCACAAGTATCATAAGTTGCCCACAATTAATTATCAGTCCAGTGTTGAGAGTTCAGAGATAGATCCAAGTCCAGAGGCTCAAATTGTCCATAACCGGGGACACGACCAGTCGATTAGGTTTAACTTTGTAGAGTGTTGTGTACTTTACCCACAAGATTTGTTCCCTCCTGGTAAGTCCTCGCACTGCCTGGTGTTTGAGAACAGGACAAACGAAACATAGTCTTTCAGAGTGTTTCCCTGACTACTGTCAGTGCCCATCCATTCCTAACATTGACTACATCTCGAAGCACTACCCAGCCAGAGTCACAACAAAGATCAACCAATCTAGAGCCCATAATGACTTGTGGCTACACAGGTAAGCTTCCGGGCATGAAGTATTCATATGTCTCTTTGAGTCTAGGTGAAGCTTTTCGCAAGATGTCATGGCACTTCTCCATGCATCCCGGCCATCAACTGGTTACTCCAGGGATGCCCAATCAACCATCCTTCACCCAGTAGTGTGTATGGAAAACTTGTTTCTCGAGTCTCGAAGTCTTGAGGTCTTGAAGATGCAGGACTTGAAGATGCCATCATGAAGTTGTCATCTTGACGTAGAGTCCTCCTTCTCACACCACTCACAAACACTCATACCAGACCCCGTCTACTTTAGCATAGCATTAAAATAACTAACGTTCCCGGGGCTTTAGTAACAAGTGGTGGGTTCCTACCTCATGCATTCAACTTGACTACAAGAATTTTCAATAACACTACTGGAGGGATTTGTTGATAGATATCACTACATGCAATAAAACATAGGTATGAAATATATGGTCAAAGTGAACTTGCATGTACTGTTGATGAAGATGAAAATATCGCTCTCAGAAATAACTTGATAGAACTATTTGTCACTCTTTGATGAAAATCTATATAATCAAACATTGCATTCATATAAGCAATCATACTAGCAATCAATACTAACAATCAAAAGCAACACAAAACTAAAAGCACAAGGTTGTGACGAAGGAAATACTTAAGACAAAACTCAAAACAACAAAACTTCATCAACACAACCAAGGGTTGGTTTTCTCTACAAATAATCCTATCATCAAAAGTAAAAGAACAAAAACAAAGTAAAATATAACAAAATTATTTTAGTAAATATTTTACTAGCAAAAAGAATTACTTTTGAAGAACAACTAAAAACTATGATAAATAACACACTAAACACTATAAGTTTTCTAGCTAATAATCTTAACAGCAAGTAAAAAATAAGAGAATAAGAGAAAACAATTTATAAAGCAACTAAGTTAATATAAAGTAGACTTATAAAACAATCTATAAAAGTATTTTCAAAAAGGAAATCAAACTAGCAATGGAAATCAATTATAAGTTATAATTAACTAGAATTGATTTTTCATGCAATCAACTAATAAAATAAAATTTGTTTGAAGGGCTGGTGTTATCTAACAGAAAACTTTATAAAATCTATCAATTAATATAAAATAAAATAAATTAAAACAATTTAAAACAAAGGGAATATAAATAAACCTAAAAAGAACTAAAACAGAATCTGTTTTGTTAAAAATACTAACTTAAAATATTCTATAAATTCTAAACTTTTACCTACTGATAAATAACGTCACTAGTGACCAGTAGCAAAAAGAATCAACCAAAAATCTATTTTTAAACTCATGATATTCAGAAAATAGGATTTGAAACAAATCGTATGAAATCAATTTTAAATTATTCAAATATGGTCAAACTTTATATCTACAGAAACTAGATAATATTTGTGACACAATGCAAAAAGAATCAACTTAAAATAATTAAAAACTTGAAAGATATAAAGAAAACAAAATCAGAAAACTATTTTGTTTTTAAAAAGAAAACAGAAAAATAGAAAAAATCGAACTAACGGACAGGGGTGATGTGGCGGCTTCTGATTGGCTAAAGGGTGTGCGCGATCTAACGATTCAAGCGGACGTCCAATATTTAAAGAAAACGGTTCGGTTAATAATAACTTAACTGAAAACCGGTCGGTTCTTTTAAATAAACCGAAAGGTTATATTGTTTCTAATCTACGCCGTCCAAATGAGATCTAACAGAGGGAAACGGCTCCGGTGACTTACAGACGAGAAGGGAGCTCCAGTGATGCTCTGAGGCGGCGAGGTCGACGGGGACGTCGCTGCGGTGGTTGGGGATGGCGTTCAAAGGGTCCTGTCGATGGCGGCGGACCTCCGGCGTTCGTAGGTGGCGTCGTTTGGGGCTGGGGACGACAGGTGCGAGCTCCTCGAGCTCCTGGAGCTTCGGGTGGAGGCGGAGCTCCGGCGTGGCGTCGGCACGGCGTTCCAAAGGATCTCCAGCAAAGGCAAGGGCACCAGGCGATGCGTATGAGCGCGGCAAAGACAATGGTGGAGTCGAAGGGGAGTGGGGTGAAGGGGGCAACGACCACGAGCTTGGAGAGCTTCGGTGGGGTGCCGAACTCCAGCGAGGTGTGGGGAGACGTTCCGACGAGGGGAGGGGGTGTTCGGGGGTGGAAATGGAGCACGGCGAGGCAGGGGCTACTTATAGGGCTGCAAGGGCTCGGGAGATGGGAAGGAGCAAGAGATCTGGCCGGAGTGGATCTCGCCGGCGAGAAA
Source organism: Hordeum marinum (assembly GCA_022496015.1). Classification (NCBI taxonomy): domain Eukaryota; kingdom Viridiplantae; phylum Streptophyta; class Magnoliopsida; order Poales; family Poaceae; genus Hordeum; species Hordeum marinum. Next base: position 276,864,501 of record CM039678.1, read on the forward strand.
TGGAAAGGAGGGACGAAAGGAAGGGGGTGGCCGTGGTGATGGCGCGCTAGGTCGGTGGGGCCGGCGCGTTAGAGGGATAGAGAGAGAGGGCGCGGCGTCGGGAGATGGAAAGGGGAGCGAGATCCGGGGCGGGAGATATCTCCGGCGAGGTCGGGAGTGCGGAGAGGAGGACGCGCGCGGGGCTGGCGTGGTCGGGCGGTGGGGTCCGCTTGTCAGTGAGGGAGGGGGCGGCGTCAGCGAAGTCGGTTACCGATCCGGAGGGATCTCGGGGAGTTAAGGCCGGTGGGCCGGCCGGTTTATTAATTAAAACTTTAAATTCGTTTCCTTTTTTCTAATTTTCAGAGAATTGAAGTCTCATTAAGGCATTCAAAACATTTCCAACAATTGAAGATATATATATATCAAATTGGTCAGGGGAATAAATGCTATTTAATGAACATTTTTCCATGGCAAAAATGAATACTTTAAAAAAATATTTCCAGAAAATGCCTAAATTGGTTTTAAATTCTTTTGCAATAAATTTTCAAATAACCCCATGGGTTTTATGGTTCAAATACTTCACAAAATAACCCTGGTGTGGAGTGTCATGTTACTCCTCTCAAGATCTTGTCAAGGGTATTTGAATTCTTTCAAATTGAAAATGGAACCAAATATGAAATGAATTCCATATCAGAAAATTTCAAATGCTTTCAAATTCACTCTTCAAATCTTTTTATATTGAAGAAGTCATGTCATCTTCTCTCACTGAATTGAAATGTAGGAATTTGAATTCCAAAAGCATATGGGAAAGTCATGTCATTCCCTCTCATTCGAAGTTTCAAAAAGTTTCAAATTTTTCACTCAATTTTCAATCACTCAATCAAACGAATAATCATTCTAATATTTATTATAACATTCCAAAATTTGGGATGTTACATTCATGCATGTCAAAAATATTTAACATGCCATTTTCTGTCAATTTGCATAAAAGCCATGTTTTGCATTGCACATATTTATTAAATGGTGCAGCGGTTACAAAGCTTGTGTATGTAAAATTTGAAGCATTGTTATATGCCTTCTCATGCATGCTAAAAATATTTGATGTGTTGTTTGCATTTATTTTGCATGAATAACTTGACAAAAATGGTTTAGTCCCTTATCTCGCATATATGTTGTGTCATTTGTTCTATAGTAAAACCCACATAGTATATATGATTTTGTGGTAGAAAATCCATAGAATTTATCTGTGTATTTAGTTTTGTCATTTGAGCAAGTTTGTGTGAATGTCATTTTCCCAATATGCCCTTTTGTTTATTTCGTGTGATTTAATCCATGCATATTTTGGAATAGTTGCTAACGTCACATATGCCCTTGGACATGTGTGCTAGGCCCTAGTAATTTTGGTTGCTATAGAAATGTATGTTTAGGTGTTATTTTCTTGTTGCTAGCATGCTATAAAATACTGCTATTTTGAGAATCCAAAATATTTCTGTATTACTTTGTTGTTGTCTTGCCATGTGTTTTGCTAGTGATCTAGAACACTTTTGTGGTTGGTGCAATGGAGTTATTTATAGCTTATAATGTTTTCTAGCAAGCTGTTCAGTTTCATGCCAATGTATGCCCTTTAACATGTAGTTTTACTGCTGTCAATATGCCTTCATGATAAAATGTGGTCTGCTTAAAACCTGAGATTTTCACTAAGTCTGAAAACTGTGTAGTTCAGTATGTCTTCTTGTGAGCTAATTTCCTATTGATACATGCTTCTAATCAACTTGCTATTAATAGATGAATTGTTGAGCATAGTGTAGGCTTCACCACCATGTGCTTTTTGTGAATTTTAGGTGGCTGTAGCTTGTTGATTTGTGGGTTGCAATATGTCATGTTGTTGTTTTTTGGCAGATTATACCTAAACTTGTGTTGGTTGTTGTGGTTGAACCGTAGCTCCATTTTGCCCATGCCATATATGAAACTTGCTTATAATTTCATGTAGTATCATAATATATTCATGCATTCATGATTTGAAATGTTTGTGGTTGTCATTTTCATGCATTTTGCATTCAATTCATGTTCATCTTGTGTGTGTCCTAACTTTTAGACCGTAGCTCCGTTTGAGATGTTCCATATATGTAAATAGACTAGAATGATGTGTACAATTGCATGGTATACTTTATTCTGTTTAAAAAATATTAAATATGGTTAGTTAAGATCTGGAGCAATTTCGAAATTAACATATGGGGTCATTTCAGAAATGCTATAAGCTGTTTCCGACCTCATTTCAGATGCCTAAGTAGTGTAGTTTACTTATGCTTCACCTCTTTCCATGTTTAACAACATTTAATATTGTTGTGTGCCTAAACAAGAGTGAACTAAATAATCGATCGTGGAGTTTCGTCAATATGCAACTCGTTGCATATTGAGCTTCACTTTAATGTAGTAGTTGTTTGATGTGATTTGCCATGCCTTGCGTATTTTAAACTTGACATGCAACATATTTGTTTGTGCATCATGTCATGCATATGTTGTGGTGTACCATATGTTGATTGCTTCTTTCGGATTGTTCCTTCTGGATAGAGTAACGAAAGCGTTCGGAGTGTGAGGATTCGTTCGACTACATTGACTCATCTTCTTCATGGATTCATTCTTATTCCAAGTGGGATCTCAAGCAAGATGATCATTTCCCTGGATACCGCTACTATCATTGCTATGCTAGTTGTCTTGTTTTCTGTCACTAAGTCTCGCTACCTACCACTTGTTTGTCAAGCCTCCCAACATTGCCATGATAAGCCTCTAACCCCTCCACATCCCAGAAACCTTGTTTGGCTATGTTACCGCATGCTCAACCCTTCTTATAGCATTTATAGTTGCAGGTGCAATTGCTTCCATGTGGCAACATGGACATTCTTTTGTTATCACAATATTATTTCTATTTAATTTAATGCACATATGTACTTGGTAAAAGGTGGAAGGCTTGACCTTTTTCTCGATGTTTTGTTCCACTTTTCCACCCCTAGCTACTTGTGTACCGGTGTTATGTTCCATGTTGAGCGCTCCTAACATGCTTGGGGTTGTTATGGGGACCCCTTGATTTTCGTTTTAGGATAGAGCTTGTGTGGCAAGGCCCAACATTGGTACTACATTTGCCTAATAACTAATAAAATGCATAGGGACCTACCGGCACCCACAGATAATTAATCAACAACCCGAGCGAGTGCTCCTCATGGGTGTTCGTAAAAAACAGGCTGCCTGCGAGGCCGCCTTGAGGAAACTCGGGGATTGGTTTTCCTCGTAGCTAGACCCATCCAGATCGTGTCTTGAGAACGAGATACGTGGCTCTTATCGGGTTCGTCGACACGTCAGGTGGCCTTGCTAGATTTGTTTTTACCTTTCTCGAACGTCTTGTGCGAGGAATTCCAAAAATACTTCGGGCTATCTCGAGGTAGAGGTTTCCAATGGAATTGCCTAAGAAATCACGAGATTCGTGCTCGAGGTTATTCCCGTTGAGAGTGGTTAATTTGTGACCGATGAGTTCAAACACCTCTGTAGGTTTAAATCTTCCGGAAAGCTATGCCCACGGTTACATGGCAACTTGGAAACATTCTTTAACATCCGTTCATAGTAAACTTAAAGTAAACTCAAATACACCAACTCTATGCATAACTGTGACTGTCACTTCTCGTTAGTCCTTTTCCGAGAGAGAACATGGTGGGGTTATGTTTGACATAAGTAGGTGTTCAGGATCACTTGTGATCATTGTTAGTTCACGTCTGTTATGCGTAGACCACCTACTTTAATTTCTATATTCATATGTTAGCCACTCAAATAAATGCTTAGTTTCTTGCTGCAGCCTCACCAGTTATCCATACCTCACCCATTAAGCTTTCTAGTCTTGATACACTTGGAAATGACATTGTTGAGTCCCCTGTGGATCACAGATTACTACAACAATAGTTGCAGGTACAGGTAATGCGATGCTTTGACGTGAGAGCGATGCTTGTTTGATTTGGAGTTCTTCTTCTTCTTCATCGATCTAGGATGGGTTCTATGTGGCTGACTGGAATAGCAAGGATGGATGTCATTTTGTCGTTTGTTTTTGTCCATAGTCGGACCCTTCTCTTCTATATGATGTGTGAATATGTTGTTGTATTGATGTGATGTTGATGTAGCTTGTGACAAGTGTAAGCCAATTCCATATACTCATCTCTTCTGTACATGTACTTGTAATGATATCCATTCTTGCAAAACAACGAGATGTGCTCCTATCCCTGTCGAGGCCCTCGATCGAAAATAAGGATAGGGTCGCATCTTGGGCATTACTAGTTGGTATCAGAGCTTCTACCGACCAAGGATCCCCCTTGATTTATCGAACTTGGCCGAGTCGAGTCTAGTAAAAACTAATTTTAGTCTAGTTATATCGAAGAGTATGATTCTTTTTACTCCTCTTCTATGCTCTGGTGAGGAATTACAATTAAGGAATTTTGATTCTACCCCTCTTCCCACACAATTTTTTAGGATCACGTGGGTATTTTGGAATCTCTATGATTCCGATGTGACGGAGTTCTGTACTTGGTGCCTCCCGTTTATTGAGGAGTAGAGCTCCAAGGGATTCTTGACACATCATTATCGTTCAGTTTCCTTAGTATCTCAAGACGGAGGATGTTTCAAATTGCTTCAATACTATTTGTCGTGAGAGCAGTTTGGCGTCACCTAGTACTGGGGAGAGCATCCAGGTATACTGCCATAATTGGTATCGTTGTGATTACGAGGGTCTGAGGTAGATGAGTTTCCGAAACCTTTGGTTATGTGTTGATGGATGTGTTACATTGGATCGTAGTATTACTATTAGGAGTTGAGTGATGGATTTTGCTCCTTGTATCCGTGGACCCGATTGCACAACCGGAAGATTTCGGGAGTTCTCAGGTGGGAATTCAAGTAGTTACCTAGGCTATCTTCCAACAGATCATGGTGTGAGGTTGGGGTTCGACATCTAGTGGTTTGTTTGTTCATGGCATTTTTTACAAAGGACGGTCTTGACATACTTTGTCAAGCCTTGTAGTTCGCTATGCCTAGGGAGCATATTCGAGCATCATTTCAATATGAAAATCCAATGTACGATCGAGACCGTGCGAACCTTACCACGAAAATATCTGACGGAGAATCTCTATTATACTTGCCACAAGCTACATCAACATCACATCAATAAAACAACATATTAAGGCCCGTGCGAACAAGCAAAGGCTCCTATGGTCATATGGCTCTGATACCAACTTGTCATGCCCAAGATGCGCACCTATCCATTTAAGGCACGATGGCCTCGCAAGGGATAGATGCGCATCTTGCCGTTACAAAGAATAATATCATCACAACATACAATACAGAATGAGAAGAGTATACAAGTTCGCTTACACTCGCCACATGCTAACTTACAATGTCACTCAAATCAAAACATCAAGATGAACACAGGGCCCGACTACGGACGAAATCAAACAATAAAAAAAGTTGCAATGATACTATCAAGCTATCCCAAGGATCATGACCAGGTCCTCTACTCATCCGGATATGTCACATACATCCTGCCTCTCTCCTCATCATACTCCCACTGGAGCTGAGTAAGATCATCCTGCACGAACTCATCCGAACCTGCACCTAGATTATTGTAGTAAACTATGAGCCACAGAGGACTCAGCTATCATGTGCCCAGGTACCAAGACTATTTAAGCTTTAGGAAGGAAGGGTGATGTTTAGTTTGCAGCAGCACTAAGCATTATATGGTGGCTAGCTTACGCAACATGAAATAAATATGAGTGGCCTACGAAGAACGATCGAATCTGGTATGATCTCTAAGAGATCCTGAACACTTACGTCAATCATAACCCCACCGTGTTCTCTCTCGGTTCATGTTCACGAGCAGAGACGATCACGGTTACTCACACAGTTGATGTGTTTTAATTAGAGTTTACTTCAAGTTATTTATAACCGGGTGTTAAACAAATATCCAAGTTGCCACATAACCGCGGGCACGGCTTTCCGAAAGATTTAACCCTGCAGGGGTGCTCCAACTAGTCCATCACAAATATCCACACTTCACGGGAATTCCAACACCTCGAGTAAACCCGAAGAAAGTCAGAGTCCACACGCAAGACATTCGATAAGGTAAAACAAATCCAGCAAGACCAACCGACGTGTCGACGAACCCGATAAGAGCCATGTATCTCAGTCTCAGGACACGACGGATAAGCTACGCGTACGGAGGCCTGATAGAAATCTCCCAAGTTGCCCTGGGTTGGCCCCGCACAGTGCTCTAGTTTGGACCAATACTCATGAGGAGCACTGGCCCAGGGGTTGATTAAATTATCCACGGGGTTGCAAAGCCCTATGCAATTTCATTAGTTATTAGCAAATGTAGTACCAAATTTGGGTCTTGCCAAACAAGTTTTAATCTCAACCGAATAATCAAGGGGGTCCCCATAACAACCCCAAGCATATTAGGAGCACAAAATATGGAAAACATAACACCGGTAACAAGGAACTAATGACGGCACAAGTGGAACAAATCACTTAGCAAAAGGCCAAGACTTCCACCAATACCAGATATATATATGTGCATTAAATTAAATAACAGAATTTATTGTGATATCCAATCCATGTTAACACATGGAACAACCTGCACCTGCAACTAAAAACGCTATAAGAGGGGCTGAGGAGCGGTAACTTAGCCAATCAACGGTTTGCTGGGATGTGGAGGTTAGAGACTTCATGGCAACATGGGGGTGATATCATCTGGTAGGTAGCGCAATTGTAACGATAATAACGAGAAACTAGCAAGCAAAGATAGTATTGGGATCCGGGTACGATCATCTTGCATGTTGGATCTTCAGTGGAACAAGTAGCGGGATCCTCGTAGTGGTACTCTCCAGGGTCCTCGAACTCAGTTTCGACACTCGTGTCTACCCAAGAGAAACAACCAACATGATGCATGATCCATTTAATGAAGTTTTAAAAACGGCAACCCAGTTCTATTCAAGTTTCATATGCAAAGTTGGTATATTAATGAACCTTGACAGAACCTTATGTTAAGTTGTTTAGACATGCATGAGCATGTCAAATATGGATGCATCATGCAAAATCGAGGGAAATGCATATAAAGATCGCGAGAAACGGAGCTACGGTTCTCGACATACGCTCACGACTAGGTACGAAGGCAAAACACAAGATCACCAAATACCTGGGCTAATTCTTGGCATTCCAAGGTATCCACTGGACAGGTGATGAAAAATCAATCACAATAGACTCAAGAATCACTCAATTCCATGGAGTATAGCTCCCACAACTCACAAAACAAAATAGCACCCAATCTGCCCAAAACAGCAACATAGCATCTTGAAAAGCTCACAACTATTGCTACAGGAACTCTACAGCCACAAATAAGACATGAACATAAACTACACCACACACACACCAATTCATCCAACTATGAAATCAGTAAAAGAGCTACACATCACTATGCATGGAGCTGACAAGTAGGCATGATGAAACAGGTTTTTAGGGACTTAGTGAAAATTCCAGTTTTCTGGAATCTGGGTTAATAAAGTAGCAAGTTAACAGCACTGGTTAAATATGCTAGAAAGCTCCAAAGGGCATGAAAATTAATAGGATGGTATATGGCAACACACACTACAATTAACTAACACTGAGCATGATCAAATAACAACCACAGCACTAGCTACACCCTACTCCACCTGGCAAAACAATAACAGCAGGGTCTCCAGACAGCCATTTCTAAGCAGGATGAACAGTAACATAAAGTAGCCAACTAAACAGCATGGTTCCCACTGATCTGGGGACCTATCACAAATAACAAAAATACTGGGACATTACCAGCAACTTAACCTAGCAATCTCATGTTGACCAGTACTTAAAAGCATGCATGGATTAATCCATACGAAAAAGACAAAAGGGCATCACAGCTTAAAAATGCAGTTTTGTCGAGTTGCCCCAAAGTCAAATCTGACTTCACAGGTGCATACATGGGTTGATTCTACCCCAAATGCATTACTCATACCCCTATACTTGTGTGGAGCAAAAGGGGAAAATCCTAGGTCGAAAATGATCCTATAAAACATGAGTGACTTATGGCACCTAAGTGAAATGATGGGAAAAGCTCCAAATTGCATGAGACCTATGCATAAAAGTTGGAAATGGATAAATAGCACCCTAGGAACATGTTAACATGGCATAGCATCAAAAACAAGTATGAAACTAACTAGAAGAGAGACTATGATCAAATGCACCTAAGAGAGAATCCTACACATGGAACTACTCAACACATGGGGTAGGTATGTAGATCATACACACACCTCTCACATCAACACACACACATGGCATCACCTATATATGACAAGCACACACATACATAGGTATGGATGTGGGCATAGTGCACCACACACCTACACACCCACATACTCACTAGCATACTCACACATGGATGTGTGTGAGAAACACACACACAGACATACATACAAGAGCACTCACACACACATGTGTATATATGCACACCACACATATGTATATATGCACACCACACATACACACACACTACACCACAAGTGTGTATGCATCACAAGCATACACACACATGCATACACATGTGTGTATATGCAAGAAGCACATACACACACATGCACCTACTAACTCACACCCCTACAAACAATTCCTATGCATAGCATGTATGCATACATATGCATATGCACCCCTAGGTGCATACACACACATACATGCTACAACACACACACACTCTAAGGCACCCACACATACACACAAGAGACAGCAAAATAAAATAAAGCAAAAGAACCTGATCCTACACATACACACATACACAAAGAAAACAAAAGGGAAGAAAACAAGCAAAAGAAAGAAAAAACAAAAACAAAAAAAGGGGGATAAGGGGGATTCAAACCCCAAATCCCCTGGTCACACACAACACACCACACCACTGGGCTACGGGCTCGACTCTTAACAGAAGGGGGGACGCGGCGCTCTAATACACACACGCGCACACTCCATCTAACGAAACTGAAGAACGATAGCGCAGGCAACAACACCGGTGACAGAGCAACGGCGGCGATGATTTCGATGGCTACACGGGCTCTCCGGCAATGCGGATGGGCGGAATCAAAGCGAGGCACTACGGGTTTCCCATCCCTCGCCTCTTCTCGCGAAGAGGGGGACGGAGGTGAGCAGCAGGTGCTCACTAGTGGACGCCGGCGACAGACGCGACGGCGGACACGCTATAGAGTAGGAGAGGGGAGGAGGAGCTCCAGTTGCTCACTTCGAGGGGCTCGGGGAGAGGTGGAGCGCGACGACGAAGGGGGAGGTGAGGCGGGGACGCGACGACGACGAAGAGGAAGAAGATGGCGAAGCAGGACATCCGGCGACGACGTCCTCCTCGCTGCAGGGCTCCTTCGAGGCCCCTAGCGGCGGAAATGGAACGGTGGGAGATCCCGCGCACCCCAAGCCATCGTGGACGCGGCGAGGATCCACCGGAGACGTGCTGCGACGGCGACGAAGACCCGGCGGAGCTCACTGACTAACTCTGAACCTTACCTTGACAGGGAGGAAGAAGAGAGGAGGGAGAGCGGAGGAGAGCTCGATGGGGGCTGCGGCGGCGGCAGAGGGAAGAGGAACCCTAGGCGGGGACGCACGCACGCCGAGGGGGGACTAAATACCACGGGGCTGACGGCGACGACGACGGAAAAGGGCGACGCGGCGATGCTCTCTCTCTGAACCAACTCACGGAGGAGGACGTCGGGGCAGGTGGCCGTCACTGCTCACGTGGGTCGGGCTCGGCCCACCTGCTCCCTCTCTCACATGCAGGAAGCAAAAAAATAAGAGGGTTTCCCTTTAAAATAAACAGCCACAACAAAATTAAACCCCAGAGCAATAAAAGGATTTTTAAAGTAAAACAAAAATAGTTTTGAGAAGGAAAAATTAAGCCCTTGTTTATAAAAATGCCAACTGGAATTATTTAACAAGTTAATTTTAATATATTAATGGAACAGCCCCTATTTTGAATAGGTTTCAAAAGCCAAACATATCCAAATAACCAAAGTTTCACTCCCAATATTAATAGCAACAGTAGGGCCACCTCATGGACATTTTTAAAAGATTTTTAAAACAACTTAATTCTGCCAAGTATTCACATAGGGAATAAAAGCAATGGGAGGGGTTTTAGAGAAGGAAGAGAGAGAGGTGGAAGAGAGGGAGAGATGCACACAACCAATCCACCACTCTTAAGCCAAAACAACACAAGGCACATGCACATGCACATGATCCAATACAAGACACACAAACACAAGCATCACATGAAAGGCATGATGAATGGCAAGATTATGAAATGATGGATGCCATGATGCATGAATGCAATTCAAACACATGGGACAAGGTGCAAGATATCACATAGCTCATGACACCAGGTTCATACATATGGTTACATGCCAAATAGGGTAGGGACAACACTTGGGCTGTCACATATTAGTAAGTTTGTCATCGAATTGCGGCAGCAGCCTTCTCTGAGGGTAGCTTTTGGGCTGGTTTGATAGACTGGTGCCGTATACTTCCTCGGCTGAGAGGACTTTCATCCATCAATCATTCAGGTCGGCTTGTTCGGCTTTGAGTTGCCGTTCTTTAGCCTTTAGGCTATGAGCCGTTGCTATGAGCCATTGCCTGATTTCTTCCTTATCTTCAAGGTTATCCGGGATGTACAAGTCATTGGCATCCGGTATATTTTCCTCCTCAACGGGGAGAAAGTACTCATCGCCTTCGAGGTCGCTGGCGTTATCGGGGTTGTTTTGATCCTCGGGCCCTTCCGGGCCCTCTAACGGGTGCTCGGGGATATCGGGATTGTCATGATCAGCGGGGACATTACCGTCCCAGGTGCTGATAATAGGTCTTCTTCCATTTTTGCTTTTGGACCGCTTATGCGATTTCCGGCGCCTTGACGGCGCATCACCCGATTTGTCACCGTAGTGGTAAGGCATGTTGTTGCCATTGGTGGCAGAAGTATCCACCATGTAGACGTCGTATGTAGAAGTGGCGGTCCAACTCCCGGTGTTAATGGGGGTGGGAGCATGGTCCTCTTCATCCATGTATTCTGCCTCCTCGGAGGCATAGTCCAGCATGTCAGTTAAATCCTCGACCGTGGCTATCAAGTGGGTGGTGGTGGGTCGAAAATTTCGTCCCTACCCACACCGTAACCGAATCGAGCGTAGATTGAGGCTGGATTGTCGGTGATCTTCATTGACAAGAATTGCTCCAAGGCCTCGTCGGCCGCTAAGGGCCCGATCAGATCCAGCTATTCGGAGCTCGTGGAGTTAACCACCAAGATTTATAGACATGGTGAGTGTTCGGCATGAACATGTGTCCGGTCCTCTAACTTAATGGCCAGACCGAGATAAGAGATCGGCTCATCACCATGGGTGACCCCATCGGCATGTCTGAAGAAGGGGCTCGAGTAAAAGCCTTAGAGTCCTCGGGGGCTACAGGCAAAGCTGTGAGCCCGATTAGTGACAAGTCACCCCGAGAGTCGACGGAGAACTCTAAGTTTCCAAATCTGACTTCACTGTCAGGGGCGAAGCTCTCAACGCGGCCTAGATGGCCAACAGAATCAGTGTGTAGCACAACGCTACCAAAGGCGAAGATCTGTCCGGGGACGAAAGCGCCCATGTTGCAGACCTCTTCGTTGATGACAAAGCGAGCCATCGATTCCATCTTGCCCACAGAGGAACTCTCAATGAAAGCACCAATGTCAGTGTTAAAACCGGCGAATCTCGGGTAGGGGGACCCGAACTATGAGACTAGAATCAACGGTAACAGGAGACGAAGGGGAGACGGATTTACCTAGGTTCGTGACCTCCTATGGAGGTAATACCCTACGTCCTGCTTGGTTGTGTCGATGATATGGGGGGTTATAGAGTTGATCTACCTCGAGATCGAATAGCTAACCCTAGATGAGTTGTTCTGGCCCTATACCCTAAAACCCTTCGGCTTATATAGATGCCGAGGATGCCTAGGGTTTACACATGGTCGGTTACATGATGAAGAGATAAACATGCCTATTCACTACATCAAATGTGGAGCACAATCCGTGCTTTCTGAAGCTTCCATCTTGGAGACTGGGCCTTCAAATCTTCGAGTGTTCAGTAAGTGGCCCATATAGTCCGGCCCATAAACAATAGGTCGGCTATCCGAGGACCCCCTAATCCAGGACTCCCTCAACCGGTGCTTTGGTGTTGTTCTTACTTGAACAAACCTCCCACTTATGATTAACCCCCTCGCAATCATCCTCAACCATGAGAAAAGTATTAAGATAAAATCTAACCATATCATTAAACATGTCGATCCAAATCAGCCCCTTACAAAATAGCGCATAAACTAGGGTTTAAGTTCTGTCACTCTAGCAATCCATCATCTATTAACTACTCCACAATGCATTCCCTTAGGCCCAAAGATGGTGAAGTGTCGTGTAGTCGACTTTCATATGACACCACTAAGGGAATCACAGCATTCATATCATCAAAATATCGAACACATATCAACTTCACATGATTACTTGCAACATGACTTCGCCCGTGACCTCAAGAACAAAGGAAACTACTCACAAATGATATTCCTGCTCAAGATCATATGGGTATTAAATAGCATAATGTATCTAAACATTTGATCTTCCACCAAATAAACCATATAGTAATGATGGCGCTCCCACCTCGTCCATGCCCCCCCCTCCAGCGGTCTCTCCATCTGGCCACCAAACATTGATTTCTCTTTGGAAATTCTCTTCGGCATCTTCTCTGGATCAAGGCAATACCCATATCTTATGGGTTCACATGGTGGATCTACCCTTGTCTTAGATTTCTCCAAGGGTAGAGTTTTTTCTGATGAGGTTTTTAAATCTACTGGTCTCACGGTGCATCTGGTGGGGACTAGGAGATCTTTCGCCCTATTGGTTTCTTTTAGTAGGCATGTTTTTTGATTAATAGAGCAATCTGTGGCGGCGGCATTGGAATACGCAATTGGTGGTTCGGCAATTGAGCTAAGGGTTTCTCATATCAAAGATAAGGTTTATTCCTTCCAAGTTTCTTGCAAGCAAGTTGGTTTTCATATTGTCGATCTTCGTTCCTTTGCTTGTGACTTGTTCAAGTGCTATTTTAATCTTTGGGTAATGGGGGGCCAAATTGGATTCGGGAACTTAAGATTTGGACAAAACAATGTGATGCAGACTGGGTCTTGGTTAGCCCATCTAAGCGGCATTCCTCCATGGGTCTTTTGGCCATGCATAAACCCCTTCTAGATCTTCCATCAAGTCTCAGAGTTCTCCCAAGAAGAAATTATCTTTTGCCACTCTCATGAATTATCTTGCCTGCAAAGGATATAGATATCCAGCAAACCAGGAGTGCATAGACACTTTGATACAGGAAGGACATGAATTCTCCGAACATGGGTGTGTCATCATTCAACCTAGCCCTCCAATGGATTTACATTGGACAGTGGCGAGGCCACCCATTATCTTTGGATTTGTTCGTCCATTGCCGAAGAAGGAACAATTGATGACCAGTTTGCCTGTTCTTCCGAAATCTTTGGAGTTGCACCCCAATCATACCAGGGTATCCCTTGTAATTTCGGAGGCGGAATCCCCTCCTGTTCAAAATGTTCAAGTGGTAATGGGTCCTACGGGGGCAAGCCCATCTCAGATGGATCCTTCTTTGGCCACCATCACTTCCATGGGGCCTCAAGAGCGGTTTTGTCTGGCTATTGGGCCTCTTGAACAACCGGGTTTTTCTTCACCGGGTATCCCCTCTACCCAAGAAGCTGATGTGCAATTTGAGACCATGGTCAATGACATGGTGGACCGCGTGATTACATGCACCACTTGCACACAACGGGGCCACCTTTCATCCTCTTGTGGAAGCTCAGCGGTCTGCACGACTTGCTCTTGTCCTGGTCACATGTGTAAAGACCGCCAAGAGTTCACGCGCATACATGGATTAGTTTGGAAACTAATTTTTCAGCAACACACTTCGGGGTTTTTGGACTCCTCTACCTGCTTTGGGAAGGGAGCCGACGTTAAGTGGATAGACTTTCCGGTCACATCCACCCAGCCAGCCTTGCAGACTACTCCGCTTCCTCCTCCTAGAGAAAACCCCAGTTCAGCTCTGCCTTCTTCCTCCATGGCGAACTACGAGCTCGATCTTGAGCGATTCATGTCGGCAGGACATTACATCATTGATGGCGGCGAGCTTCGTCTCCCATGTACCTTCTTCACACAGGCAGCATGCCCACCGCATCGCCATGAAAACTACATGGTTGCTGAGGTCATGCCTTCCCTAGAAGGAGCTTCGGGTCCTGTCAGAGAGGCGATTGTTCAGTTTTTGTAGAACAAAGGTATTCTGGTCCGATCTTCTCAACCGTGCTTTCATGGTGTTGGTCTATTTTAAGTTAGAGATCCTGTTGTTAGATATTCCTTGACTCAGCATCTCCTTTCCCATTTGGTAATGATCGTTTCTTTAGATTCATGAAACATGATGAGAGGGACAGTTTCAAAGGGGCTCATGGGTTTCGCAATGGATGGCTGATGTTCATTGGTATACCGCTTGATTACCGCACAACTGAGTATATTTCTCAGATGGTTGGTACTTTTGGGAAGTTCATATCATGGAACAGTGAAGATCCCTACCTGGTTAGAACCTTAGTGGAGGCCAGTTTTCCTGACACACCTCTGGTTCCCCGGGATGAAATTTTTGGAGACTATGCTGAATGGGGTGGAGCCCGTGTGTCCTAGATCACAGCTTGCTATCTGTTGGAGGCAAAGTTCATAGATTAGATGCCTAATGATGAGGACTCAATGCCACTTGATGGAAATCCCCATCCTCTTCCTGGAAATCTTATACCTAACAATCTACCATTCGTGCTTCCTCCATTCCCTCAATTGGGCAGGAATGATGCACCTGTCTTAGCACCAAAGCAGCCAGTGCAGAACAATGTAAATGAAGGTTGGGCAGAGGGTTGGGGTCATGCTGTTTGGGGAGACAATAATGAGGAACTGAATGTTCCTCCACAGCCTGTCGCACCAGAGCAAGATCAGATCTCCATTGTTATTGATCAACCTGAAGGATCAGCTTCTGTTGAACAGCACGTGCAGATCAATGAGGAACCAGTCCAGTTTGCTCCCCCATTTAACCCTCGGGCGATTATACCGTACCAACAACCTATCATTAATCAGCACCAGATCTTCATTTGTATGTTTTGTATTGTGGCAGGACCATATCTTCCCCCGGAGATGTTATGAAAGAGATCTTTTGAGACGTTGATGTGTGACTTTGCAGTGAAACAGGTGCCCGGGTTGATCAGTTTCAAGCCGATGGATGTACTTGGTCCATTACTTTTGATGAGGAGAGGAAAAATTCTCTGTTAGTGGCACAATTACCTATATCTGCTATAAGGCTCATTGCTCTAGATAAGAGGCCGGTAGCCAGGGCTCTCTTTCATGCCACCTCTGATCCTGTTGATAATGAAGCTCCCGTGGATACTCAGGTTGATATGCCTAGAGCAATAACCAGTGATGTGCCCTCTTCCATGAAGTTCTCTAATGGGGAAATTGTTAAGGAGAGAAAGGAAAAAGTGTAGAAGAAGGTTGTTGCACCTCTAGTGGACACATCTGTGAGGCAATGCACCAGGAGCGTGGCAAAGCTTGATGTCTTCAAGAACACAGTTTTTGAACAACACTCCATTCAGCCCAGGAAGAAAAGGCCATGCTCAAAGCCCATGAATAACACGGCCCAACTTAGCTCATTACCACTTGCTTCTCCCTCTATGGAAAATGAAGGACATGAGGAACCAGTGCAAGATGCAGGCCCCCTGACACAGCGATTAAGGTGCTGCAAGCTGTGGGAGCTGAGTTGGAAATTGAAGCAACGCTTTTGACTGCGGAGAAGCTTATGGCAGGTCCCACATAGGACTCATCTTCTTCAAGGGATTAATTACATTCATGCAGTCTCCTTTATCTAGGTCTAGCAAACCTGTTAAATTTGCTTCTCTTATTCTATCTTTTGTGCCTGATGTGTTAAGCTTCAAACAAATACATTTTATCGTATGTAAAGACTATGGATATACCACATTATGTGTCATATTTTATTTTATTATTATGGTTTATCTATAAATACATCCACAAATCATAGTTGGAAAATTATTTGCTGGAATGTTAGAGGTCTGAATTCTGAAGCTCGTCAGTGCTCATCCCGACAGAAGGTTGTTGAAAGCCAGTGTGCTATAGTTTGCCTACAAGAAACAAAATTGCAGGCCTACGATCATGCTACTCTTAGAAATATTTGCTTACCTCATTTTGCTCGGTTTATTGAATAACCATCACGAGGGACGTCTGGTGGCCTATTGATAGACTGGCATTCAAATCTTCTTCAGGGTTCTCTATTGCAGGTGAAATCATTTGGAATTATTATTAGCTTCACTTCAACCCATAATAATGAACAATGGTTTGTAGTCAATGTATATGGTCCTTGCCAAGGGGAGATGAGGGATGAATTTGTTAGATGGTTGTATGCTCTAGAAATCGAGCCTGATAAGCATTGGATGTTTATGGGTGATTTTAACTTCATTAGATCATTGGACAACAGAAATCTCCCTGGTGGAGATGTCAACGATATAGTTATCTTTAATGAAATTATTGGGCATTTGGGGTTCCTGGAACTTCCTTTGAAAGGGAGAAGATTTACATGGTCTAATATGCAGGACCACCCTCTGATGGAGCAACTATATTGGGTATTTACCTCTGCTAGTTGGATCTACCAGTACCAATGACACAAGTGGTTCCTCTGGAAATACTGCCTCGGATCATGTGCCCCGCTTGATCTCAATTGGTACTACTATCCTCAAGGCAAATATATTCAGATTTGAGAACTACTGGGTGGTGAAACCAGGTTTTATAGAATGTGTTCAATCTTTCTGGTCAAAGGGGTCACATAAGTCACATAGCTCAGCCATCATTGTGGATAAATTAAAAGCTCTGAGGTTTGCTTTGAAGAAATGGCAGAAGGGTCTCTCACACTTCAAAACATTAATTGAGAGGTGCAATGGGTTCCTCTTATGGTTAGATAACCTTGAGGAGTTGAGACCTCTATCAAGATCATAGTTTAACTTCAGAAAGATTGTTAAACTGCATCATGAACACCTTCTACACCTTCAATGTTTATATTGGAAGAAGAGATGCACCATCAAGTACATCAAAGTGGGGATAGGATAACTCCAAATTCTTTCAGGCAATGGCAACTGAAAGGAATAGGAAAATCGCAGTGGCCAATCTGGTATTACAGGATGGAATAGTTACCTCTGATAATGGTCTTATGGCTATTGAATTTCTAAAGTCTTTCAAGAGCAGAATGGGTTTTGTCAAGGACATTGAACTGGGAAGGGACATTCTTACTTTGATACCTCAGGTTCAAGGGCTTGATTTGCTAACCAGGCCCTTTGAAAATAAGGACATTGATCAGGTTATCAAGGAAATGCCCATTGATAAGGCACCTAGCCTAGATGGATTTAATGGACTTTTCCGAAAGAAATGTTGGCATGTCATTTATGATGACTTTATAAAACTGGTGCATGAATTCCATGAGGGAACAGCAAAATTGGAGAATCTGAATGATGCTTTCATCACACTGATACAAAAAAAAATTCTCCTGAAGGGGTTGGAGACTTTAGACCTATCTCTCTAACTAATGTGGGTCTAAAATTCCCAGCTAAAATGGCAACAAACAGATTTCAAGCTGAAATCATGAATTCTGTGCACAAAAATCAGTATCGTTTTACAAAATCTAGAACCATCCAGGACTACCTAGCTTGGACCTTTGAATACACTCATCGGTGTAACTACTCCAAGAAGACAATTATTCTCCTTAAGCTTGATTTTGAAAATGCTTTTGACTCAATTCAGCATGAGGCAATAATATGAATTATAGCGGCCAAAGGGTTTACTGAGAAATGGATCAACTAGATTAAGGAGATCTTAACCTCTGGAACCTCCTCTGTGTTACTTAATGGGGTGTCTGGCAAACATTTAAAATGCAAATGTGGTGTTAAACAAGGGGATCCAATTTCTACCTTATTATTTGTCCTTGTTGCTGACCTTTTGCAAACAATGATCAATAATCTGCTCCATCAGGGAGTAATCAGTCTGCCCTTACCAACCCATGACCCAGATTTCCCTATGATTCAGTATGCTGATGATACCCTGCTATTCATTAAGGCTGACAGTTTACAATTGGCTGCCCTCAAAGGATTGCTCAGCTCTTTCTCCAAGGCAACTGGCCTGCAGATTAACTATCACAAGTCATCCATGTATCCAATCAATGTATAGGAAGATTTTGGTACTAGTTTAGCAAATGATTTTGGGTGCCAATTACGGAAAATGCCTTTCACCTATTTAGGTTTACCTATAGGCACTACTAGGCACCAAATTGCATACCTAATGCCCCTAGTTGATTGCATGGAGAGAAGGCTTACTGCTAGTTCCTGGTTTTTACCACAAGGTGGAAGACTTCAATTGGTAAACTCTGTAATGCCGTCTCTGCCAATATTCTTCCTGTGCATCTTATCCATCCCACTTGGTATCTTAAAGCAATTGGAAAGAATTCAGAGGCAATGTCTCTGGAGGAAATATGGGGAAGATAAATGTCACTCTCTGGCTTCTTGTCCACTTGTGTGTATGCCCAAGCTCAAGGGAGGCCTAGGGATCCTCAATCTTGGTCTGCAAAATGAGGCTTTACTCATGAAACACCTCAACAAGTTCTACAATAAGTCTGATGTTCCTTGGGTTCACTTGATTTGGGACTCATATTATTTTGATAGAGTGCCCCATGACACAACCATGTGTGGTTCTTTCTGGTGGAGGGATGTAACCAAGCTCATGGATAAGTTCAGGTCAGTCACAATTGTCACAGTGAATAAAGGAGATAATGTCCTCTTCTAGACTGATCACTTGAAAATTTACAATCAATGTAGACTGCTACAAGAGAGGTTCCCAAGGCTTTTCTCATACTGTCATGACAAAATGCTCTCTCTAAAGGAGGTCATTAACACTACTAACCTTCATGAATTGTTTTCTTTACCCCTCTCTGAGCTGGCTTACAATGAACTCAATCAGTTGACCACAATGCTTGAAGGCCTCAACCTTAATTCTGAGATTAATGACTATTGGTGTTGGAGACATGGGAAAAGCTCAGAATACTCTACCGAAAAAATATATGTATTTGCACATCAGCCAACTGTGGTCAAACCTATTCTTTCCTAGATTTGGAAAAGTTGTTGCACCATGTCAATCAAGATGTTTGCATGGTTAGTTATCATGGATAGGATAAACACCATGGACATGATTCAACACGGACATTGGAGAATTAATGAGGGACTAGAATGTGTGCTCTACCCCACCTTGGCATTGGAAGATAGAAATCATCTTTTCTTTCAATGCAATTTCAGTGTTCGGATATGGAACTATCTTCAGATTACTTGGATTGACAGCAACGACATGGTGCAGATTGCTTATCAGGCTAGAAAGGAGTTTAGCAAACCTTTCTTTACTAAAGTGATTTTCTTGACATGGTGGAATATTTGGAAAGTGAGGAATGATAAGGCTTTTAGGCACATCAAGCCATCTTTCAAGCGATGGAAAAGTGGTTTCATTCATGACATTACCCTCCTCACTCACAGGATCAATATCAAACACAGAGATGTGCTCTAAATGGATTGATTACTTGCCCCCTTGAGCTAATCTTTTGTTTTACTCTTTTTCTGTTTCTATACTTATTTTTCCTTTCTCCTTTTTGAGGATCTTTTTGTAAATATGCTTTCATTATTAAGAAAACATTGTGGGGCGTAAGCCTTGCAGTCTTCATGGTCAAAAAACCAGATAGTGATCAACTTTGTAATGTAATCAACACTACTAGTCACCCACATGTACCAATCTGAGGTTCCAGTACAAAGATTGAACACAAGAGATGAACTAGAGTTTGAGAGAAGATGGTGTTGTTGAAGATGTTGATGAAGATTGTCCTCCCAAAGATGAGAGGGGTGTTGGTGATGACGATGGCTTTGATTTCCCTTGTTGGGAGGGAAGATCCCCCGACGGAATTAATCCACCGGGGGGCAAAAGTGCTCCTGCCCAAGTTCTGCCTTGAGACGGCGGTGTTCCATCCTGAAAGTCACCTCCCGAGTTTTTTATAGGTCAAAACACCTTATGTACCAGCAAATGGGCACCATAGGTGGGCTGGGCTGCCCACAACCCACCAGACAGTGCCTGGGAGGCCTAGCGCGCACCGGTATCTTGTGGGCACCAGGTGGCCCCCCTCCGGTAGTTATTTGCTCCGGTATTTACTATATAATCCAAAATAATTCTCTATAAAATTTCAGCTTATTTGAAGATGTGTAGAATAGGTATCTCTGAATTCCAGCTGCCGGCATTCTCCATCTTTGTGCAAACCTTGCATATTATGAGAGAAAAAAGCATTAGAATTACTGCATAAAGCATTATTATGCATAAAAACATTATAAAGAATAGTATGAAATCGCGATGCAAAATGAACGTATCAGTCGGCCAATAGTAACCAAGATGTCGCAATTGATAATATAACTTAGGGCTAGATTGATGTGCTCCACAAACCCTAGCATGCACTTCGTTTAAGGCCTCCAAAATTTCATTCCCGTTAGACAACAGAGAAGGATGTCGTCGAAAGAATGTCTATAGAGGGTGTCATTTGTACATGTATAGTGAATTGGCCTTTTCCGAACTCTAGATCCTTCTGTGAAGTCCAGAGGTAAATATTCGTGGAGTAGGTATTCCAGAAAAGGGATTCGCCAATCTCCGACATCAACCTCGCAGACATCTGCAGTCGTTGCAAGTGACGTCGTCGTCTCCTCCTCTTCAGTGAGTATAGGTAGGATTCTGCATTCTTCAACATGAACGTCCATCACTTGATGAGCACTTAATGACATACCTCCTAAAAATATGCCCTAGAGGCAATAATAAATTAGTTATTATCATATTTCCTTGTTCATGATAATCATTTATTATCCAAGCTATAATTGTACTGATTGAAAACTCAAATACATATGTGGTTACATAGACAACACAAGTGTCCCTAGTATGCCTCTAATAAACTAGCTCGTTGATCAAAGATGGTCAAGGTTTCCTAGCCATGGACATGAGATGTCATTTGATAACGGGATCACATCATTAGGAGAATGATGTGATGGACAAGACCCAAACTATGAACGTAGCATATGATCGTGTCAGTTTATTGCTCTATTTTTTGAATGTCAAGTATTTGTTCCTATGACCATGAGATCATGCAACTCACTGACACCATAGGAGTACCTTGTGTGTATCAAACATTGCAACGTAACTGGGTGACTATAAAGATGCTCTACAGGTATCTCCGAGGGTGTGTGTTGAGTGGGCATGGATCAAGACTGGGATTTGTTACTCGGTGTGATGGAGAGGTATCTTAGGTCCCACTCGGTAATAGAACATCACAATGAGCCTTGCAAGCAAACTGAGTTAGCCACATGATCTTGTATTACGGAACAAGTAAAGTGACTTTACCGTAATGAGATGGAAGTAGGTATAGATATACCGACGATCGAATCTTGGGCAAGTAACGTACCGAAGAACAAAGGGAACTACATACGTGATTGACTGAATCCTTGACATAGAGGTTCAACCAATAAAGATCTTCATAGAATATGTAGGAACCAATATGGGCATCCATGTCCCTCTATTGGTTATTGACTGTAGAGGTGTCTCGTTCATGTCTACATTGTTCTCAAAACCCGCAGGGTTTGCACACTAAACGTTCGGTGATGTTTTGGCATTATTGAGTTATGTATGTTGGCGACCGAAGGTTGTTTGGAGTCCCGGATGATATCCCGAATGTCACGAGTTGCTCTGGAATGGTCCAGAGGTAAAGATTGATATATAGGAAAGTGGTATTTGGGCTCCGAAAAAGTTTCGGGCACTTCCGATAGTGTACTTGGAGTGACGAATGGATTCCGGGGGTCCACCAAGCGGGTCCCACACACCCCAGGGTTTGCATGGGCCTAGGAGGTGGCGCACCAGCCCCTGGTGGGTTGGATAGCCGGCCCCTAAGATCCCCTTAAGCAAGGAGTGGTGAAGGGCAAGTGGGGATGGATTCCTACTAGGACTCCACCTCCCTTGTGGGAGGTGGACTCCTCCCCTCCTTGCACCAAGACCCTAGGGGAAACCCTAGGGCGCCCCCACCTACCCCATCTCCTCGTATATATAGTAGAGGCTTTTGAGGGCGGCCACCACCTGAAAATCCACGTGTTGCCCTCTCTCCCTCTAGATCGTTTTCTCCTCTAGATTAGTTCGGCGGAGCTCGACAAAGCCCTATCGGATTAGTTCACCACCACCGCCACCAGGCCGTCATGATGCCGGAGAACTCATGTACATCTCTGTCCTCTCTTGATGCATCAAGAAGGCAGAGATAGTCATCAAGCTATACGTGTACTAAACGCGAAGGTGTCATCTGTTCGGCGCTAGATTGTGATTGGATCATGGGACGGCTTGCGATTTGGATCGCGAAGACATTTGACTACATCAACCGCGTTTCTTAATGCTTCCCGCTTAGATATCTACAAGGCTATGTGGATCCGATCTCTTCTCTCGTAGATGCTCATCACCATGGATGGATCTTATATGTGCGTAGGAAAAAAATTTGTTTCCCGTGCAACATTCCCCAACAGTGGCATCATGAGCTTGGTCTATGCGTAGATGAGATCACAAGTAGAACACAAAGGAGTTTGTGGGCGTTGATGCTCAGATTTCTTCCTCCCTTTGTATTTTCTTGATTCAGCGGTATTGTGGGATGAAGCGGCCCGGACCAACCTTACTCGTCCATGTACGAGAGTCCGGTTCCATCGACTAACATGTGAGTTTATTGCATAAAGATGGTTGGCAGGTGTGTGTCTCTCCCACCTTAGTTGGATCGGATTCAACAAAGGCGGTACTTGATAAGGTTGAATAGAAATTTGTGTATCACCGTTGTGGTTTTGCGTAGGTAAGAATTGTTCTTGCTAGATACCCATATCAGCCACGTAAAACATGCAACAACAATTAGAGGACGTCTAACTTGTTTTTGCAAGGTATGTTGTGATATGATATGGCCAAAGACATGATGATACATATTTGATGTATGAGAAGATCATGTTTGTAATATTTCATATCGACTTGCATGTCGATCCATACGGCAACCGGCAGGAGGCATAGGATTGTCTTTAATTATTGTATGACCTGCCTGTCAATCAATAAGTGCTATGTAATGCTTTACTTTATCGTTAAGCGGTAGCAATGGTAGTATAAGCATGGTGGGCGCGACAAACCCGATGGCAACACAATGATGGAGATCATGATGATGGAGATCATGGTGTTATGCCGGTGACGATGGAGATCATGCCGGTGATGTGGAGATGGAGATCAAAAGCACAAATCCATGGACATATCATGTCACTTATGATTTGCATGTGATTTTAATCCCTTTATGCATCTTATTTTGCTTAGGACGACAGTAGTATTATAAGGTGACCCCTCATTAAAATTGCAAGATAAAATTGTGTTCTCCTGGAGTGTGCACCATTGCGAAAGTTCATCGTTTTGAAGCACCACGTGATGACCGGGTGTGATAGACTCTACGTTCACATACAACGGGTGCAAGCCAGTGTTGCACATGCGGAACACTCGGGTTAAACTTGACAAGCCTTGGGTTGGTTGATTTGGATCATGTCACACTTAGACAACTTGGGGGATGTTGATTTGAGTAGCTCCCCTGTGTTTTTGATACGTTCCTAGAGAAAATAGAGTTGAAAGATGATGGTAGCAATTATGCGGACTAGGTCCATGATGAGAGGATTGTCCTTATTTGCTGCACAAAAGGCTTATGTCCTTAATACACCGGTCGGTGTGCCACCCCCTCCAACGGTGATTGTGGATGTTGTGAACATCTGCCAGGCACGTTCTAATGACTACTTGATAGTTCAGTGCGTCATGCATTACGGCTTAGAATTCAGGCTCCAAATACATTTTGAACGTCACGGAGCATATATGATGTTCCAAGAGATGAAATTGGATTTCAGGCTCGTGCCCATGTTGAGAGGTATGATACCTCCAACAATATTCCTTGCCTGCAAGATGAAGGAGAATAGCTCAATGGGTGAGCATGTGCTCAGATTGTCTGGGTGCTACAATCACTTGAATCGAGTAGGAGTTGATCTTCCAGATAAGATAGTGATTGATATAGTTCTCCAAGTCATTGTCACCAAGCTACTAGAGCTTCGTGATGAACTATAAAAATGCCAGGGATGGAAATAATGATCCCTGAGCTATTCGCAATGTTTGACACCGCGAAGGTAGAAATCAAGAAGGAGCATCAAATGTTGATAGTTAGTAAAACCACTAGTTTTGATAAGGGCAAGGGAAAGAAGGGAAACTTGATGAATGGCAAGCCAGTTGCTTCTCTAGTGAAGAAACCCGAGGTTGAACCCAAACCCGATACTAAGTGCTTCTATTATGAGGGAAACGGTCACTGAAGCGGAACTCCCTAAATACTTGGTAGATAAGAAGGCTGGCAACATCGACAGAAGTATATTTGATATACATATTATTGATGCGTACCTTGCTAGTACTCCTAGTAGCACCTGGGTATTAGATACCGGTTCGATTTCTAATGTTAGTAAATCAAAGTAAAAGCTACGGAATAAATGGAGACTAGCTAAGGGTGAGGTGGTGAGGTGTGTTGGAAGTGTTTCCAAGGTTGATGTGATCACCATCGCACGCTCCCTCTACCTTCGGAATTAGTGTTGAAGCTAAATAAATGTTAGTTGGTGTTTGAATTGAGCATGAACATGATTAGATCATGTTTATTGCACTACAGTTATTCATTTAAGTCAGGGAATAATAGTTATTCTGTTTACATAAAAAACCTTCAATTGGCATGCACCCAATGTGAATGTTTTATTGAATCTCAATCGTAGTGATATACATGTTCGTAATATTGATGCCAAAAATATGCAAAGTTAATAATGATAGTACCACATACTTGTGGCCCGCTAAATGTCATATTGGTGTAAAGCACATAAAGAAAACTCCATGTTGATGGATCTTTGGACTCACTCGATTCCGAAACGGTTGAGACATGCGGACCATGTCTCATGGGCAAGATGACTAAGACCCCGTTTTCTGGTATGATGGAGTGGGAAAGTGACTTATTGGAAATGATACATGTTGATGTATGCGGTCCAATGAGTGTTGTAGTGTGTGGTGAATATCATTATTTTCTTTCCTTCACTGATGATTTGAGTAGATATGGGTATATTTACTTAATGAAACACAAGTCTGAAACTTTGAAAAGTTCAAGCAAATTTAGAGTGAAGTTTAAGATCAGTGTGACAAGAAGATGAAATGTCTACGATATGATCATGGAGGTGAATATCTTAGTTTTTTTTGAATGGAAACTGTAGGGCTTGGCCCCAAAGCATTTTATTATAAAAAGGCAAAAGAATGTCTTATGTACAGATCCACAAGCAGTGGACATGAATTAAAATGAAATAAAACTAAGCTATGTAACAAGGGAAAGTAAAGGAAGAGATCTTCAAGGGGGTAGGAAAGCAATCCAGTGTAAAAGTTCCTCCTTGTGTCTTGATTTAATCCTGTGAGCCATCAGGGAGATGTCATGTATAAATCTAGCCTTCCATTCACTCCAAAACAGGATAGTATCCCCACTGTTAACTTGAACCAGAGACACAGCTCTGAATTTGTCCATGAGTTTGGAGACATCCCTCCACCAAAATGATCCACACAAAGTGGTGTCATTGGGAACCCTACAATAGTAATAGGAATTCCAGATTAGTTGCACCCAGGGAATATCCTCCTTGTTGTAGAACTTGTGCAAATGCTTAAGCAGTAGAGCATCATTTTGCAGCCCCGGGTTCAGAATGCCCAAACCCCCCTTGTTCTTGGGTCTGCAAACTAGAGGCCAAGCAGCAAAAGAGTGTCCATTTTCCTGTCCATACTTACTCCATAAGCACTGCCTCTGAATCCTTTCCAATTGTTTCAAAAATACCAGGTAGAATTTGCAAGCTACATAAGAAGAATATAGGCATTGAAGATATTACAGAATTAAGTAGTTGCAATCTTCCCCCTGGGGCAAGAACCATGAGCTGGTAGTAAGCCTCCTCTCCATGCAATCAACTAGGGGCATGAAATCAATGATCCTAGGCCTTGTTGTTCACAATGGTAAACCAATATAAGTGAAGGCATTGTCCCTATTTTACATCCCAGAATATAAGCCAACTCTTTTTCCAGGTTGGTGTTCACATTGATGGGAATCATTGAAGACTTGTGGAAGTTAATTTTCAGTCCTGTTGATTGTAAAAAGATCATAAGAGCCTCTTTTAGAACCACCAACTGATCTCTCTTAGCAGGGATAAATAAGATGGTGTCATCAGCATACTGCACCACTGGGAAGTCTGAATCATGTGATGGTATTGGTAATGAAAGCAGGCCCCTATGTACCATGTTATTTAACATTGACTGTATGATATCAACTGCTAGAACAAATAGCAAGGGGGACAGAGGATCTCCCTGCCTTACCCCACATTTGCATTTGAAATGCCTACCAGGAACTCCATTTACTAGCACAGAGCATATTCCAGAGGATAACAGTTCTTTGACCCATGAAATCCACTTCTGAGGGAATCCCTTGGCCTTCAAAACGATGACAATAGCCTCATCCTCAATAGAATCAAAAGCCTTCTCAAAATCCAGCTTAAATAGAATTGTGGGCCTCCTTGACTGCTTGCATTGATGAATATACTCAAAACTCCAGGCCAAACAATCCTGAATTGTTCTTGTTTTGATGAACCCATACTGATTCTTGTGAATACATCTCAAAATCTCATGTTGAAACCTATTGGCAGCCATTTTTGTTAGTAACTTAAGCCCAAAGCTAGTGAGGGATATTGGCCTATAATCACCCACTCCCTCAGGAGTATTTGTTTTGGGTACCAAAATAATAAAAGAATCATTGATGTTCTCCAGCTTGGCTCTTCCTGCATGGAAATCCTGTGCCAATGTGTTAAAATCATGAGAAATAATGTGCCAGCACTTCTTGAAGAACAATCCATTAAATCCATCAGGCCCTGGTGATTTATCCACTGGCATTTCCTTCACCACCTGATCAATTTCCTCTTTTCCAAATGGTTTCACAAGCACATCTATACCAGGTACCCTCTGGATAATAGTATTCAAATCAAGACCCATATGAATACCTTTAGCGTGGCCCATTCTCTCCTTGAAAGCTTTATGGAAAGCATCAGCAATGACATCATGTTGAGAAGTGACAGTGCCACCCTCCAGGGTCAAGGAGGCAATTGAGTTTCTCCTATGTCTCTCAAATGCCATAGCTTGGAAGAATTTTGAGTTTTCTTCCCCTACCTTGATGTATCTGATGGTGCATCTCTTCTTCTAGTAAACACACTGTAAATGCACCAAGTGTGCATGATGTGGTTTAACCAACTTCCTGAAATTGAATTCATGTCTGAATAATGGTCTATAGTCTTCCAAACTGTCCATCCAGCAGATAACCCAGTTACTTTTCCCAATCATATTCTTGATATGTGAAATACCTTTTTGTGATGACTTCAAAGCCTTTTTCAGGGCCTTGAATTTATCTGAAATGATGGCAGTGATGTGCTGCTTGGAGGAAGGTTGTGGCCAAGATTTTTGAAGACATTCCAAGAAACTAGGTTGTTCAGTCCAATAGTTCTCAAATCTGAAGATGTTAGTTTTTGGAATAGAGGTGGAGATAGTAACCAAGCAAGGTACATGATCAGAAGTGGTTCTGGCTAATGGGATCACTTGTGACAATGGGTAGGAATCAATCCAATTTGCAGAGGTGAAAATCCAATCTAGTTGTTCCAACAGTGGGGAATCTTGCATGTTTGACCAGGTGTATTTTCTACCTTTTAAAGGTAGTTCTAGCAACCCAAGGTGGCCTATTATTTCATTGAATACAAACATATCATTAACATCCCCCTAGCAAATTTTTGTTATCATGTGACCTTATGAAATTGAAGTCCCCTAGAATCATCTAGTTTGCGTGGGGGTCAATATTAAGGTCATAAAGCCTCGCGCATTCCCCCTTGACAAGGACCATAAACATCCAGTTATGAATCGATGTAAAGTTAACCACAATACCATATGATTTAATTTCCACCAAGGAACCAGTGAAGCAATCTGATTGGCAAGCAATCAGCAAACCACCCGAGGCCCCACTTGAGGGGGACTCAATGAACCGTTCAAATCTAGTCGGGCATATGTTTCGAATTAATCTATGATCACACATAGACAGCTTTGTTTCCTGCAAACAAACTACTGAACATTGGCTCTCATTAATCTTCTCTCTAACTGCTCTCTGGTGCATATCAGAATTGAGCCCTCTCACATTCCCACGCAAGATCTTCCAACTTCGATTAGAATTTAAATTCATAATTAACAATCAAAGGTTGAGCAGCAAAAGTATAGCATATAGTGATGCACATCAAAGACAGAGTATCCCACAAAAGAAATAGTTCAGCAGTATCACATTCGATCAACATAAAGGACATATAAACCTAAGATAAGCAACACATTTGAGGGGCTTGCCAAACCCATAAGAACCATAACACATCAGTTCTCAGGAACTGTGGTCGAATCTTCAGTAGGTTCAGCCATAAGCTTCTCCTAAGTGAGCAGCTTCGGTCCATCTCTAGTTCTATTCCTGCACTCTACAGAACTGCAATAGGCGTTTCAGGAGGAACCATAAGCTGCTCACTTTGCTGGGCCTTGGCATCCATTGGGTTGTTCTGCTGGGCCTGGGGAGAGACTGCAATAGGCTTAGCTCTTGGCCTCTTCTTCCTGGGCTGCTGGGGCAACTCTTCAAACACATGTTTGAAACCATCCAGCTGAGCAGAACCCCTGGTGCAACGTCTCACTGAAGTTTCCACAATTGGTGCAGCCTTCTTCTTATTATTTCTAGGTTTCACTCTCTCAGCAAAGAACGGAGTGGGACTACCCCTAGTGCCTCCGTCGATAGTGGCAGTGTGATCGATAAATAAGGCACGCGCCACAGGCCGCCTTGGCAGAGTGATTAGTTGACGAGACGAAGGGGTACAATCATTAGGCCTGACTAGGGTAGAAACCAAGAGATCCTCATCAAATGCAATTCTCCATGCACGCTTGGAGTAGATCACGGGCCCAAAGGTTTGTAGAAGATAGGGCGAGGAACCTCCAAAACATCAAACTCTGGTAGTAACTAGAGGAAGGACCTTTGCCAAACCATCTCAGGGGGCAGTGTTGGGCCTTCCCTCACACGAATCATGCCAATGAACACTTGTTGATGTTGAATAATAGGTGCGTGGTAAGGAACAATTGCAGGCTGTTCAACTGGCACCACTGGGTCTATTGCATTATGTTGTTCCTGCAGTACAATCTGATCAACAAAGTCTGAAGCTTTAGGTTGATCAATGACAATAGACTTGATCTTGCACTGGTAGTTCCTGGTGTGGGGGAGGTTGTTCCTCCAAACTGCATGACCTCATCCCTCACCTGCATGACCCCATCCCATACCATCATCTGCCTGCACTCGGGGCTCACACGCCAATGGAGCTTCATTCCATCCAAGCTGTGGGTATGGAGGCAGGACGAAGGGGATGTTGTCCGGCACTAACTGTCCAGGTAGAGGGTGCGGGTTGCCATCCAGGGGCATTGGATCCTCACCATTAGGCATCTGATCTGCAAAATCCGCTCCAAGAACGTAACAAGCTGTCGTCCAAGAAACCCTCCCCCCCCCCCCACACACACACACATTCAGCATAATCCCCAAAGACCACACTATGCGGAACCAATGGTGTGTCAGGAAAAGAGGCCCTAACCAAAGTACGAACTTAGGGATCTTCATTGTTCCAAGATTGAAATTTGCCGAAGGTACTAACTGCATGTGTAACGAAATCTGTGGTGCGATAATCTAACGGAATCCCAATAAACATAAGCCACCCATCTTTGAATCCATGCGCTCCCCTAAAGCCCTCTCCCTCATCATGCTTCATAAACCAAACAAATCGATCATTCCCAATATCAAAAGGAGCATGCTAAATCAGACCATAACGGACCACTGGATCTCTGACTTGAAAAAGACAAACTCCATGGAACCAGGGTTGAGTAGAGCGCACCACAATACCTCTATTTTGCAGGAACTCAACCACTTCCTCTCGGACCGACCCCAAGGGGCCTTCTAGACGGGGCATCACCTCCACAATCATACAGTCCTCATGGCGACGCGCCGGCCTCGACGATGGCGTGATGTAGGTGCACGGAAGACGAAGCTGACCACCATCAATGATGTGGTGACCATCTAGGACGAAGCGCTCAAGATCAATCTCAAAAACCGCCATGGCCGGCGAGGGATGATCTCCTGATAGAGCAGACAACGAGGGCTTTCGTAGCAAAGTGCAAGGCGGCAATGAGGTGACTGGGCGAAGGGTCTTGTCGGCACAGTTACCCAAGCCGGTATGCACCCCCGATAAATCCGAGTTGTGCTTTTGATTAATTGGCCTCCATTCCAATCTTTTAGCTCGTGCGTACTCAAAACAATCTTTCATATAGTGACCCACATGAGAGCAAGTCGAGCAGACCATTCGCCTTCCACAAGATGATGACAAGTGGCCCTCCTCGTTGCAGACTGAACACGTCATGATTTGGGCCACCATGTCATTGAGCATGTGATCAAACTGGTCTGCCGCTTCCTGTGAACTAGGAATTTGTAGCGAAACATCTGCGGGCCGACTGGTAGAGCTCCATGAGGGGCTGGGAGGCGTATGAGGCCAAATATCACTTGGGTCATCGAGTGCGCCACGTCCCTAATTGCAGTCTTGAAAATTTGGAGCACTCGGCCCTCCCGCTAGAATCATGAAATGGTCTGCGTGCCCCGCCGACGAATGATTAGAGGGTATCTCCAACGGTCTCGGAAGAACGGACAAGCTGGTTGGACGATCATTTTCACTAGGACGAACGGAATCAAAAGTAATGTATGGTCTTGTCGTAGTCCATTGTAATTCCACTGAGGAAGACAGTTGAATTATGACACGCTCATGCTCTGAGAATTGATGTCCCACCTTAGTCAATGTGTCTATACACTCCTAGGTTGTTGGGTATCTATACCCTTTGCAAGCCGGAGAGTTCGTAAGGGTGGCAAATGATAATTTATTTTTGGCAGTGCTGGTGGATTTGATGGATGATCTAGCAGGGGGTTTATGCATGGCTAAAAGTCCCATGGAGGAACGACGTTTTGACGGACTAACCAGTACCCATTCTGCATCACATTGCTTTCTCCAAATCTTAAGTTCCCTAATCCAATTAGGCCCCCCATTACCCCAAAGATTGAAATAGAACTTAAACAAATCACAAGCAAAAGAATGCAGATCGACAATGAGAAAACCAACTTGCTGGCAAGAGACTTGAAAAGAATAAACCTTATCTTTGATATGAGAAACCCGTAGATCAATTGCCGACCCGCCAGTTGCCGATTCGAGGGCGGCTGCCATAGATTGTTCTGTCAACCGAAAGACATGTCGACTGAAAGAGACCACCAGCTTGAAGGATCTTTGGGCCCTCATCGGATGAACCGTGAAACCCGTAGATCAAAAAACCTCCTTGGAAAAAACTCAACCCTTGGAGAAATCCAAGCCAAGGGTAGATCCACCATGAGAGCCCATCAGAGATGGGTATATCCTTGGTCCAGAGAGTGCGCCGGAGAGGATCATCGGTGAGGAATCACAAATTGATGGCCAGGTTGGGACATCGCCGGAGAGGTGGCCATGGGTAGGGTCGGTGGGGTGGGAGCGCCATTAGCACCGTCAGCTGCCTTATAGTTTGCTCATGATTTTTTTTAAATGGTGAATATCTGAGTTATGAGTTTGGTATATAGCTTAAGACAATGTGGAAGTTATTTCACAACTCACGCCACCTGGAACACCGTAGTGTGATGGTGTGTTCGAACATCGTAGTCATGCTCTATTGGATATGGTGCATACTATGATGTCTCTTATCGTTTTGCCACTATCGTTTTGGGGTTATGCATTATAGACAACTACATTCACTTTAATAGGGCACCATCTAAATTCGTTGACATGACACCGTATGAATTATGGTTTGGCAGAAACTTAAGCTGTCATTTTTCAGAGTTTGGGAATACGACGCTTATGTCTGATAAGGTCAAACCCAAGCGGAAAAGTGCATCTTCATAAGATACCCTAAGGAAACAGTTGGGTATACCTTAGATATGTGGGCAAAGTGTTTGTTTTTAAAAACGGGTCCTTTCTCGAGAAAGAGTTTCTCATGAAAGAATTGTGTGGGAGGAAAGTGGAACTTGATGAGGTTGTTGAACTCGTCACTTCATTTGGATAGTAGTACGACGCAAAAAAGATGTTTCTGCGACGCCTACACCAAGTGAAGAGGAAGCGAATGATGATGATTATGAAGCTTCGGATCAAGTTAGTACCAAACCTCGTAGGTCGACAAGGACTCGTATCGCCCTTGACTGGTACGTCGATCTTGGAGGTCATGTTGTTAGACAACAGTGAACCTACGAGCTATGGAGAAGTGATGGTGGGCCCAGATTCCAACAGATGGCCAGGATCCATGAAATCCGTGATAGGATCCATGTATGAAAACCGAGTATGGACTTTGGTAGACTTTCCCGTTGAACGGCAGGCCATTGAGTACAAATGGACCTTTAAGAAGAAACAAACGTTGATGGTAAATGTCACCATTTATAAAGCTCGACTTGTCGCAAAGAATTTTCCGACAAGTTCAAGGAGTTGACTATGATGAGACTTTCTCACCTGTATCGATGCTAAAGTCTGTTGGAATTATGTTAGCAGTTGCTGCATTTTTTGATTCTGAAATCTGGCAGATAGATGTCAAAACACCGTTTCCTTCACGGTTTCATTAAGGAAAGATTGTATGTGATACAACTGGAAGGTTTTGTCAGTCCTAAGGATGCTAAAAGGTGTGTAAGTTCCAGCAATCCTTTTATGGGATGGAGCAAGCATCTCGGAGTTGGAATATATGCTTTGATGAGGTGATCAAAGTTTTTCTGTTTATACAAAGTTTATGAGAAACTTGTATTTACAAGAAAGTGAGTGGGAGCACTATAAAATTTCTGATAAGTATATTGTTGATCGGAAATGATGTAGAATTTCTGGAAAGCATAAAGGTTGTATGAAAGGAGTTTTTCAAATGAAGACCTAGAATGAAGCTACTTAAATATTGGGCATCGGGATCTATAGAGATAGATCATGATGCTTGATGAGACTTTCAATGAGTACATACCTTGACAAGATTTTGAAAGAGTTCAAAATGGATCAGTCAAAGAAAGAGTTCTTGCCTGATTTGTAAGGTGTGGAGTTGAGTGAGACTCAAAGCTCGACCATGGCAGAAGAAAGAGAAAGGATGAAGGTCGTCCCTTATGCCCTATCCATAGGCTCTATGTAGTATGCCATGCTGTGTACCGCACCTAGTGTGTGTCTAGCCATGAGTCTGTAAAGGGGTACAAGAGTGGTTCAATAGTGGATCATTGGATAGAGGTCAAAATTATCCTTAGTAACAAGAGGACTAAGGAAATTTTTATCGATTATGGAGGTGATAAAGTGTTCCTCATAAAGGGTTACGTCGATGCAAGCTTTGACACCAATCCGGATGACTTTGAGTAGCAGTCCGGATACGTATAGTGGAGCAGTCATTTGGAATAGCTCCAAGTGGATCATGGTATCAGCATCTATAGTATAACATAGAGATTTGCAAAGTACACACGGTTCTGAATGTTGCATACCCATTGACTAAAACCTCTCTCACAAGCAAAACATGATCAAACCCCAAAACTCATCAGGTGTGAAACACATGGTGATGTGAACTAGATTATTGACTCTAGTGCAAGTGGGAGACTGTTGGAAATATGCCCTAGAGGCAATAATAAATTTGTTATTATCATATTTCCTTGTTCATGGTAATCATTTATTATCCATGCTATACTTGTATTGATTGGAAACTCAAATACATGTGTGGGTACATAGACAACACAAGTGTCCCTAGTATGCCTCTAATAGACTAGCTCGTTGATCAAACATGGTCAAGGTTTCCTAGCCATAGACATGAGATGTCATTTGATAACGGGATCACATTATTAGGAGAATGATGTGATGGACAAGACCCAAACTATGAACGTAGCATATGATCGTGTCAGTTTATTGCTATAGTTTTCTGAATGTCAAGTATCAGTTCCTATGACCATGAGATCATGCAACTCACTAATATCATAGGAGTACCTTGTGTGTATCAATCATCGCAACGTAACTGGGTGACTATAAAGATTCTCTACAGGTATCTCCGTGGGTGTGTGTTGAGTGGGCATGGATCAAGACCAGGATTTGTTACTCCGTGTGGCAGAGAGGTATCTGAGGCCCACTCGGTAATACAAAATCACAACGAGCCTTGCAAGCAAAGTGACTAAAGAGTTTGCCATGGGATGTTGTATTATGGAATGAGTAAAGAGACTTGTTGGTAACGAGATTGAACTACGTATAGAGATACCAACGATCGAATCTCGGGCTAGTAACATACCCAAGAACAAAGGGAATTGCAGACGGGATTGACTGAATCCTTGACATAGAGGTTCAACTGATAAAGATCTTCGTAGAATATGTAGGAACCAATATGGGCATCCAGGTTCCGCTATTGGTTATTGACCATAGTGGTGTCTCGGTCATGTCTACATAGTTCTCGTACCGGTAGGGTCTGCACACGTAGTGTTCAGTGATGTTTCAATATTATAGAGTTATGTATCTTGGTGACCGAAGGGCGTTCGGAGTCCTGGATGAGGTCCCGAACATCACAAGGAGCTCCAGAATGGTCCAGAGGTAAATATTTATATATAGGAAAGTGGTGTTTTGGCTTCGGAAAAGTTTCAGACACTTCTGGTAGTGTACCAGGGGTGACGAATGGGTTCCGGGGGTCCACCAAGTCGGGCCCACCCACCCCAGGGGCCGCATGGGCCTAGGAGGTGGCGCACTGTCAGCTTTTTGGGCTCCACAAAACCCTCATGGTTCGAACACAGGGGCTTCTGCGAAGATCCCCTGCAGCCTCGTCCTTCCTAGCTCACTACTCGAAGGATATAACGGCAAACTCGCATGATGACGAGGAAGAAGATGAACGCAGCAGTTTACCCAGGTTCGGGCTGCTGTGAAGATTAATAACGTACTCCTGCTTTGGTGGATTGCCTCTCGGGGAGATGTGGTGGATGAACTAGTACAGTGAGCTCGAGCCTCATGAGGGTGCTCAAGTGGTGTTCTTGGCTCTCTGCCTTGTCTGGTAGTAAGAAGAGTGGTTGAGTCGTGGATCGGATCCCCTCTATAGTGTGGCCTAGCCTCTATATATAGCGGTGGCCCGGGTCCTCTTCCCTTATCACAATGGCAGGAAGGGATCCCACAATGGCCAATTTTGAATGGGGACAGGAGTACATCCGCGCCCTGTCCAAAGGCGGTCTTCGCCTGCAAAGCGACTATAGATGATGCAGGGGTGGGCTCGGCAATGACATCCGCCCTGCGTGGCTCGTGGTCGTGGTCTTGTTGCACCGAAATCGAAACCTTTGGGCGGTGCTTGGGGAACCCGCGTAGGTCCTTGCTCTCTTTGCACAAAAGGGGGAACTGCACCGCCTGGCGCGCTGGCGCCCGCCTGTCCTTCCTTGCGTCATCTTTGACTCCTTCGGCTAGGTTCTACATAGAGATCTCCGCTGCTTTGGAGGGGGCATGAGGAGGCCCATCCTTGCTGGTCTTGGTGTCGTTCCTCCTTGTAAGCCTAGGGTCGTCGCGAGGGCCTTGACTTGAGTGGATTCGCGCCAGGACGAGCCTGGCTGATGAGGTGGGCCATGTACTACCCCGCGGGCAGGGAGGTCTAGGTATCCCCATTCCCAGAACACCGACAGTAGCCCTTGGGCCCAAGGCATGCTCAGGCTGGCTTCAAGGCAAAGCCTTGAGGATGGCTCGAAGCACTGCTGGCCCCAATCGCCTGCGGGCCA
Organism: Hordeum marinum; assembly: GCA_022496015.1. Classification (NCBI taxonomy): domain Eukaryota; kingdom Viridiplantae; phylum Streptophyta; class Magnoliopsida; order Poales; family Poaceae; genus Hordeum; species Hordeum marinum. The sequence continues at coordinate 276,900,713 of CM039678.1, forward strand.
GACATTACACGCGTCGAACGCCTGAGCAGTGACGCCTTCGCTCCCAGAAGGCGTCGGGAACCGCCCCGAGTCAAACTAATGCGACGCCTATGTGCAGCACCAGCCATCATTACCCTTCCTTGAATGATGTCGCTCCCTTGTGCCTCCAACCCTTGAGCCACACGGATGTGACCCGATAGTGTCAGGCGAGGCGATGTCAGGCACGGCCGCACGCCGACCGAGTCAGCCCTTTCAGCGCCTGAGGGGCGCATGTCGCATGCTCTCCCACAATGCTTTGTGGCCTCGGCCACGCCTATAAATCCGCCTCCTCTGGGGGTCTTGCCCTATCGAAGCGCCCGCCTATTCTCGTTGCTCTAAAGAAAACCCTCTTCCTCTCCTCTGCTTCTCCTTTTCCTCATGGCGTCTGGAGGAAGCACCACCGGTGCAGAGGAGCGCACGGGGCCGTCAGCCCCCGCGCACTCCTCCGAAGGCATTGGCAGGGGGCCGTCAGGATCGGCGCAGGTTTGTCGGCACTGGGCCATGGTGGATGAGTGAGTGATCCGCTGTTATCCTTCTTTCTTGGTCGACATGTTCAATGTGCCAAGCTTGATCATCTCCTTCTTCCAGGGCACCGGCGACCAATAAGTGTAAGCGCGGCGAGCTCCAGGAGGAGGTGGACGCGTTGCGAGCCTAGCTGACGACCACCGATGTCTCCTTCCAAGCCGTCCTTAGGGGCGAAGCGGAGGTCAAGGCGGATCTGGCATCTCTCCAGGCCCAGGACCAGGAAGTGGCCAACGCCGTGCACGCCACGCGGGACGAGGCGGCCTACGCCAAGATGCTGGAATCCTAACGAGCCAAGTAGTACCTCGGCATCGCCCACCGCGTGGCCGGCGCAATGAATCGGTTCGTCGACGAAACCCCCACTGTCGCCAACATGCAAGGCGATGGGGCTACCTCGACTTCTTCCATTGGCTGGTGGAGACGCTGGAGACCGGCATCTCTCGCATGAACGCAGACAATGAGGCCAACGCGCGGGACCTCCTGGAGCTTGCCTTGACGCACGTCTTCTCCAACCTGTGTCGCCTTGTCCCGGAATTCAACCTCCAGTGCATCGTGGAGCGGGTGCTAGAGGGGCTCCAGAGGCCCCTTTAGGATGAGATGCGCCCGCACGTGGAGTCCCTAGTCGAGCGGTTCATCTGGGTGCCTGCTCCTGGAGAGGGGGGAGGCCCCGGCACCGTGGAGATCATTGACTCGGACGGTGACAGCGACTCCTCCACCTAGACTCCTCCTGCTTCTCCCTCCTAGTACCTATAATAGTTAAGAAGAACTTGGCCCCGGTGGGCGTTAATCTTTTGTGCATTACCTTTGCCTTTGTTTTTTGTACTTGAATCACCGTCAGCCGCTTGTAGTTACGCGACTTGGTTTTCTTGCGCGAGGCTTGGCACCGCCGTCGATTCGGCCTGGCGACGATGGCCAGCTGGGTCCTCACGAGGCGCCCCCTCTCGAGGGGCAGCCCATAGACGCTTGCCTAGGGTTCATGGCCTTGCTACCCGTCGTTGCAGGGTCTCTGTCCTCGCATTGCTTCCCCTGCCGCTTCAGGTCTCGAGGGTTTGGTAGACGTGCGTAGTGGCCCGTAGTACCTACATCCTCACATTAGTGCGCACAACCCTCACCCCATCCTTGGGACGCCATTAGATCGGGAGACTCTTGCTTGGTTCGATAGTGTACTTAGCTTGCGGGCTGTTGACAATCTCGTGCATCGCGAGGAGCGGCCAGGTTGCCCAGATAATCCGTTATTCTGCCTGGGGTGCTCGTTCCTTGCTTACAAGTGGGGCGTGTTGGGGCCCTTTCAGCGCTCTGCGTCTGCAAGACCCAGTCCCGCACATTTCCCTACCACCGTAGTGTACAACTGGCCAAGGTCGCAACTAAGGGGCGAGGCCCCAACACCCTCGATGCTGATCGGATCACGAAGGACGGCATCTAGGGTGCCGAGTGGCTATATGACTGATATGCTACTAAGGCGTGCTACTCAGGAGCCCCCTTTGACGCTCAAGCAGCTCTACGTTGGCAGGTCTTGGTCCCACACATTTCCCTACCATCGCAGTGTACGACCGAATCACCGAGGATGCAACTACAAGGTGAGGCCCCGACACCATCGATGCCGACCGGATCACCAAGGACGGCATCGAGGGTGTCAAGTGGCTATATGACCCGTAAGGCTCCTGAGGCGCATTGCTCAGGAGCCCCCTTTGACGCTCGAGCGGCCCCCATTCCGCCTTGCCGGGTTCTGCCTCAGGAGGCCCTGGCACTAGGGCCTCCCGAGACTCAATGTTGTGGTGCTGTGCCACGGTCGGAGCCCCCGAGCGGGTGTCGGCTGCCAAAAGATGTAGGTCCGTGAGGCGACAGGGGCTCGCTATCCAGGTCTGAGGTGCCTTGGAGTGGGGCCTGACGTGCTGCCTCTTGCAAAACACGATCCAGAAAAAGGAGAACTCGAGATCGGTAAAAAAGAGAGTGCAAATGAGAGAAAAGTCCCCACCCCTTTTTCTTTTAAACATAGAACTCTGAAGTCTTCAAACTTCATTCCAAAAACTAGCGATTCGAACACAAAAAGAAGCAAGCAAATGCCACGTCCAGCACCTAGGCTAGTCTTTGTCTTCCCCCGGCGCTGAGCGTAGGGCATCCATGTTGCATGGGCATAGCCATTGATGGGCAGTGTTGACTTCTTCGCCAGCGCGGAGCATGGGGTTGTCGCATTGCATGGGTGGGAACCCCTCCGCGTCCTTGGGCGGCTCTGGGCATATACGGCCCACTCATTATTACATGAGAGTGTCACAACTATAGATAGTTGGGCAAGCCCCCGGGCGCTCGACCCGGTAGCTCCCAACTCTTTCAAGAGCCACCCATGCATTTCTTCTCAGTTGCGGGCCTCCATGACCCAAACCCGAATGCATTGTTCCCTGCGTAGCCACGGGATTGCGCTCCCGCTGCCCAAACATGAGCACAACACACCTGGCGCAGCCATGGAGGTGTTTTGTCAATGAAGTCATCATGCAAGGTGTCGGGGTGCCGACCGGGCAGGGCCTTGGGAGCCTTGTGAGGCCCAGCCTCCTAAGGCTATGTCGACGTTGTAGTTGTCATGGGTGGCTGGCCCGCTTTACCTGTGTCTTGCCACCCCTCCCCTAGGCCATCACTCCTGAGGCCTTGGAGCTTAGCTCGGTGTCGCTTGCCCGCGAGGACGACAGCTTGCGTCGTGCCCCCACGGGCCCGGGGACGTCCTCCCTCCTTCCCCTGCTTGTGTCGTCCAGACTTGGTGCTTCGTCGGGGGAAATCCCCCAAGCCCGGCTCGGGGAGAACGCCTGGGGCTTCCTCTATTCTTGGGTGGCGCAGGTGCCTATGGCAGGCGCCTGATCCGAGCCGGTATCCCTTGGCACAACATAGCATGGCACATAGGGCTCCACATAGGGGCCCATTTCTCCTCCCGAGCCGTCCGGCGGGACACTAGGGACGGTCTGTCTAGGCAATGGCAAGGTGCCGCCCTGCGCGCGCAGCCCGCAGACACTCTTGCATCGAGCCTCAGAGCGAAGTTGCTTACCACTGCCACCACCATTGTATGGGCCACGCGCCGCCTGACGTGGATTGCTTCCTCGGCGATCGTTGTTGCTTGTTTGTCAGGACGCCTGCTCCACTTGCTCCTTGCGCGGGATGATGCACTCTCGTGTGGTCAGTCTAGGTTGTTGAAGGTCCGCTGGGTCACAGGGGTGTGTGTTGGTGCGCGCGTGGGGCGCCCTGTAGTTTCCTTCGCACGCTCGGTACTCATGGCCAGGTTGTGTCCTGTAGTCGGTCACCGGAATTCGAAGGAGGAGGAGCACGGCGCGCGGCAGGCCCCACTCAGGCTCGCCCGGGGCTGGAGAGGGCGCACCATTCTGGGGGGTAGGTGCAGCGGAAGATCCCCTAGCGCTTGAAGAGGGGTGAGGAGCCACGGCCCTCCGCGCGACAGTGATCAGCTCCATGACGTGGTCGGCCCAAGCGTCGAAGCCCCCGTGCGTTGGGCGGTGGCGGAGCATCTCGCTAGCCAGCAGCAGCGCATCGTGCGCATTGAGGTCCTCCGCATAGGTGTGTTGCAACATCGATGCTGAAGGTGTCACCCGCATGCCGTGTGCTTGGGCGGTGCGACGGGCGGAGATGCCAGAGGCGATACTGGCGGCATGATATTGTCCACCCAGCACCATGCCGCTAGGGTGCGGGTCTCCGGCGGCAGCGGCAGAACCGACGAGAGCTGATCCGCCATGGCCAAGGGAAGCTTGTTGGTAGCCGGCCATCGGAGCAGAGCGAAGGAAGAGCGAGGCCTGAAGAAGACTCCGACACGCCCCCTACCTGGCGCGCCAAATGTCGGATTTCAGGCTCCGCAAAACCCTCATGGTTCGAACAGAGGGGCGTGTGCGAAGATCCCCTGCAGCCTCATCCTTCCTAGCTCACTACTCAATGGATATAACGGCAAACTTGCACGGTGACGAGAAACAAGATGAACACGGCAGTTTACCCAGGTTCGGGCCGCTGTGAAGCGTAATAACCTACTCCTGCTTTGGTGGATTGCCTCTCGAGGAGGTGTGGTGGATGAACAAGTAGAGTAAGCTTGAGCCTCGTGAGGGTGCTCAAGTGGTGTTCTTGGCTCTCTGTCTTGTGTGGTGGTTAGAAGAGTGGCTGAGTCATGGATCGGATCCCCTCTATGGTGTGGCCTAGCCTCTATATATAGCGGTGGTCCGGGTCCTCTTCCCTTATCACAATGGCGGGAAGGGATCCCACAATGGCCAATTTTTGAAGGGGGGCAGGAGTACATCCACGCCCTGTCCAAAGGCGGTCTTCGCCTCCAAAGCGGCTATCGATGATGCAGGGGTGGGCTCGGCGATGACATCCGCCCTGCAGGGCTCGTGGTCATGGTCTTGTTGCACTGGAATGGAAACCTTTTGGCAGAGCTTTGGGAACCCACGTACGCCCTTGCTCCCTTTGCACAAAAGGGGAAACTACACCGCCTGGCGCGCTGGCACCCGCCTGTCCTTCCTTGCGTTATCTTTGACTCCTGAGGCTAGGTTCTGCATAGAGATCTCCGCCGCTCCGGAGGGGCCCTGAGGAGGCCCATGCTTTCTGGTCTTGGTGTCGTTTCTCCTCGCGAGCCTAGGGTCCTTGCCAGGGCCTTGTCTTGAGGGGAGTCGCACCAGGCCGAGCCTAGCTGACGAGGTGGGCCATGTCTTGCCCCGTAGTCAGGCAGGTCTGGGTACCCTCGTTTTAAGAACACCGACACGCATCAGCCCCTGGTGGGCTGGGCATCCAGCCCCTAAGAGCCCCTTGCGCAAGGGGTGGGGAAGGGCAAGTGGGTAGGGAGTCCTACTAGGACTCCACCTCCCTTGTGGGAGGTGGACTCCTCCTCTCCTTGCTCCAAGAACCTAGGGTAAACCCTAAGGCGCCCCCACCTACCCCTATATATAGTGGAGGGTTTTGAGGGTAGCCACCACCTAAAAAGCCACATGCTGCCCTCTCTCCCTCTAGATCGTTTTCTCCTCTAGATTAGTTAAGCGGAGCTCGGCGAAGCCCTGCCGGATTAGTTCACCACCACCAGCACATTGTCGTGCTACCGGAGAACTCATCTACCTCTCTGTCCTCTCTTGCTGGATCAAGAATGCAGAGATCATCATCGAGCTGTATGTGTGCTGAACGCGGAGATGTCGTCCGTTCGGTGCTAGATCATGATTGGATCGCGGGACAGCTTGTGATTTGGATCACGAAGACGTTCAACTACATCAATCACATTTCTTAACGCTTCCCACATAGCGATCTATAAGGGTATGTGGATCCGATCTCTCCTCTCATAGATGCTCATCACCATGGATAGATCTTATATGTGTGTAGGTAATTTTTTGTTTCCCATGCAACGTTCCCCAACAATACCAGCAGCTAAACCTGCTAAGGCATCAACCTTTTCATTTTGACTTCTTATAACATGATGAATATTTGGATCAGCAAACATGGACATGAGCATTTTGGCTCACTGGAAGTAAGGCATTAATTCCTCTTTATTTACCATTTAAATCCCCATTAGTTGGTTGATCACTACCTGAGAGTCACCATACACCCTGAGTGCATCTCACCCCATATTCAGGGCCAATTCAAGCCCAATTATCAAAGCCTCATGTTCAGCTGAATTATGTTAAACTGCTGAAGTTAGGGTAAACGAGTGCAGGATTATTCCTTCATTTGGTGTAATGAAGACAGCCCCTACACTTGCACCAGATCGTCGACATACGCCATCAAAGTACATTTTCCATGATGAACTAGCAACTCATGTAACGAATACCTCTTCATCTGGCAAGTCATCATCTATTGGAAAAGCATCGGGTATGGGATGTGTGGCTAGGAAGTTGGCTAACGCTTTCCCTTTCATGGACTTTTGCGGCACAAATTTTATATCAAACTATGATAAAAACATGGCCCACTTAGCTAGTCTACGTAAAAGCACAATTTTATTTAAGATGTATCTGAGAGGGTTTGCTCTCGACAAAAGGTGTACCGTATGCTCTAGCATGTAATGGCATAATTTTTGTGCTGCAAACACTAGTGCCACACATATTTTTTCCATGTCCGGATAATTGCACTCAGCCCCACACATATTTTTTAGCCACTGTAATATAGGGACATTTTTTTTCGGGCTCATTATTTTGTGCTAAAAGAGCACCCAATGACATAGGCATGGTCGTTGTATATAAGATTAGTGGATGTCCCTTAACTGGTGCACACAGAATAGGTGGGTGTATTAGGTTTTTTTTATCCAAGTATGCATTTTGGCAAGCTTGATCCTATTGAAATTGGACACCCTTTTTCATGAGACGTGAGAAAGGTTTGCATCTTCCTAGTAAGTTTGAGATAAACCTCCTAATATATGCTAGGTGTGATGAGGACATCTCTGCTAATGCTACACCCACAACTCCGACTTCTATACATACACGACTAATTACTAGAGCTCACGCACGTCAATTGAATTACCAGGTACTTTCGTTTCTTGCAAATCCTTCTAATGTTCATGAACATATGATGCTACCTAAATTCGATACTTTTGTTTTACTTATGAATGAAGGACCTGGCATGGACAAGAAGGATGGCCATTGGAGCGGGATCAAGCATGGAGAAGAAGGTGCACGCGCGGGAAAGAACAATGGAGCTTCCAGTGATGATTTTCGCACTTTGAAGCCACCATAATGGGAGCAAGAAGCCTTGGCCGACATATGCATGATGCTACTTTATAAAATTCGTCCCTAGGCTAATATAGGTGTTGCGCCACCTTATTGTTGGGCCAGACCCATGTAATTTCGAAATACCATATTATAGACTGTTTTTAGAGTCCGTATGTATGGGGAAACTGAGCTAAGGTCGGTTTCGGACCCCTCCTCCAAGGGGCCACGAAATTCCCCTCTATTCCCCCATATATACAGCCCTTAGGGCATCGTTTTAGGGTTGGGTTTTGTTTAGATTACAAGTTCGCCATAGCTGCAACTTCGCGTTCTTCGTTTGTGTTCCACGACCAGACAAAGGCGTCACAGAACACCACTTCGTCAATAAAGCTTTCCTCTTATATTCGCAATATCCTGATTGCAATCTTAGTTTCTTGCTTGTTCTTCGTTTGCATGCAGGAAATAGACCCTCGTGGTCAGGTTGATCGTGCTCCGGCGTGGTCAATAACCTCTCAGAGTTGGTTTAGCAATTGCTAAGGTGCGGTGTCATCACACGTTCGTAGTCGTATCGTCAAAGTCTACTCCACCAAAAATGATAGCCACCATCTCATCGAAAGACAGGAACAACTTCGCCTCTATCAAGTGGTATCAGATTTCCAGGTTGCTCGATGAGATTTTATCAGTTTTCGTAGTTTCGATCGCATCTATTCTTCATACCTTTAGTCCACAAAAAAGCCACAAAACAAATTAGGGTCAGATCATCATATCCGAACCAATATGAGCCTTTGCATAGTCTTTTCAGTATTTTGCTTTGTTGAATTTGCGGTTACATCATCATGTCGAGTTGCTGGTATTAGTGTCTAGTACTTTAGAGTTTCGAGTTCTATTCACAGGTTGTCACGCCGCCACCTCATCGTCTTCATAGTTGCCATATACCACCACCATCATCACCGCTGCCATATATCACCACCCACCATCACTATCCATTGGTGTCCATATATACCACTACAAATCCGCCACCAATCCGAGTCCAGCTCATTTTAGGTTTAGTTTCGAGATCCTTTTGATTTCGGATTCGTGTTTTGCTACCTGCGTAGGTGTCGGGAAAAAAAGAGTGGCACGCTTTGCAGAGCACGTTTTGGCCCAACAAAAATTCGGCCGAAAATATTTTTTCCCTATCTTGATTTTAGGTTCTTCGGAGCGTTTTGAGACACTTGCCATCATTGTGATTTTTATTGAAATTTTTGGTCGTCGCCGGCCCCGAATTGCTCCAGAAAAAAAATTAGTCCAACAAATTTCGTGCCCATCTTGCTTATACGACGTGGGAAGAGTTTTGAGACACTCGCCATTGTAGTGATTTTTTGAGCAAAAAAAGCGCAAAAAAAGAGGCACCAAAAAACGAAAAAAAATTCAAAGTGTGCTCTTCCCTTGATTACGTGTAGCGTCGTGATTTTGTTGGTGTTTTAGGCCCGCGTCTCTAGTACGGTCTAGCCTAGGACCAGTACCGTACCGTTCTTTGAGCGTATATTCAACCTTGCATCTCTGAATTGATTATCACTAACCCTTTTTTCTACCATATTATAAGCCATCCCAGCTCCACATACATCTACGTCGTGTGTTTGACACCACCTGGCAATCGCTCTATCCAAGCTTTGAGAGTTTTGACTACAACGGTTGCCGATCACCGCCTGTTGTTGGGTAAGAACTAGTAAGAATTTGAGATTCGCTTAAAGGATTTGTGACACACCACCACCACCACCACCACGTCCTAGTAGTCTGTAGGTTTCATATTCTTGTGTGTTTCCTATTTCTGCTAACCATGTCAGGATCACATGACGACGGGATCGACTGGGAGAGCATGACCAACAAAGCGCTCTATGATAAATTTCAGCAAATGATGGCTGACCAGGTGAAAGACTTCGTGACCAACTTTGGAGAGGCCATGGAGAAGCTAGATGGTTTGGAGAAGACATTCGACACCAAGATGGACACCAAGTTCAATGAGGTGCTTGCCCGTCTACCACCACCAGCTGCAGCTCCTATCCCTTTCGAACGATGAGCGTGACGTGTCCCTCTCGGCCAAGCCCAACATACTGGTATTGTTGATACTGCTGCTACTTCTGTGGCTCCTGCTGCTACTGTCGTTGAGCAGGTTGAAGATTATGATGGTGATTACGATGATGAGGGAGATGTTGCTTCAGATCAGCCTTAGGGGCAACCACCACGATACGCACCAGATCGACCACATGGCTACAACCGTAACGGTAGGGCTGCACCACCCCCTTAGGTACGGGATCATGACCATCTCCCTAAACTTAAATTGAATATTCTGACGTTTGAGGGTAGATATGTTCCTAATATATATCTTACATGGGAGTTAGAAATAGAACAACGTTTTACATGCTTACAATTTCCTGAGGATAGACGTGTTGCTGCTGATGTTTGTTCATTCACTAGTTTTGCTTGTGTTTGGTGGTCAGAACATTGTAGAATAGACCATGCTAATATTCCAACTACTTGGGCTGCTTTGAAAACTGCTATGCATAATCGTTGGGTGCCACCATATTATCAATGTGAATTGCTTCAAAATTTGCAACGTTTAAGACAAGGAAAAAATTCTATAGAAGAATATTATTAGGAATTACAAACTGGCATGATTAGATGTGGTATTGTTGAGGAGAATGAAGCTATGCTTGCACGTTTTATGGGTGGATTAAATAGAGAGATTCAGACTATTCTAGAGTATAAGGAGTATAACACTATCACTCGTTTATTTCATCTTGCTTGCAAAGCTGAACGTGAAGTGCAGGATCGACAGGCAATGGCGAGACCTACTTTTTCTACAGGTCGCACTTCATCATGGACGCCACGTACCTCCTCTACTTCCGCACGTCCTGCTGCAACACCACCTACTTCCACCTCCAACTCCAACCGCGATACAAAGAAACAGGCTCCTACTCCACCCTCTGTGAAGAGCACACCTTCTGGGCCTGCACAGAGCTCTTCTTCATCTATTGAATCCACATGGCAAACACATGAGGTTATATGTCGTCGTTGCAAGGGTGGAGGTCACTTTGCGAGAGAATGCCCTTCCAAGCGTATAATGATTGTTACTGAGGATGGGGGATATGCGTCCGCTAGTGATTATGATGAGGAGACTTTGTCTCTCATTGCGAGTGAAGAACAGGGTGGCGAGGATGTAGAACCAGAGACACACTACATGGCTGCTGATTACGCTGATAGGTATGAAAGTTTAGTTGCTCAACGTGTTCTCGGTATGTAGGTTACACAGGCTGAGCAAAATCAGAGGCACAACTTGTTCCACACAAAGGGAGTTGTGAAGGAGTGTTCTGTTCGCGTCATCGTCAATGGAGGGAGTTGCAATAACTTGGCTAGCATGGAGATGGTGGAGAAGTTGTCTCTAACCACCAGACCACATCCTCATCCTTATTACATCCAATGGTTCAACAATAGTGGCAAGGTTAAGGTAACACGTACTATTCGTGTGCATTTTAGCATTGCTACATATTCTGATTATGTGAATTGTGATGTGGTCCCCATGCAAGCATGTTCTGTTCTACTTGGTAGGCCATGGCAGTTTGATTAAAATTATGTACACCATGGTAGGACAAATCAGTATACTCTTGTTCATAAGGATCAAAATATCACTTTGCTTCCTATGTCTCCGGAACATATTATGAAAGATGACATTGCTAGAGCTAGTAAAGCAAAATAGGAGAAAAATAAGAGTGAAAATCAGATTGTAGCACAGGAATTTGAGCAACACCATAAGCATAAATAACCATCATCTAATGTTGCATCCAAAGTAAAATTGAAGAGTGGATGTTTACTTGCTACTAAATCTGATATTAATGATTTGGATGTTGCTACATCTGTTTGCTATGCTTTTGTATGCAAAGAGGTATTATTTTCATTCGAGGACATGCCTCCCTCTTTGCCTCCTGCTGTCATTAACATTTTGCAGGAGTTCGCTGACGTCTTCCCATAATACGTGCCACCGGGATTACCACCTATTCGCGGGATTGAGCATCAGATTGACTTAATTCTCGGTGCATCCCTACCCAACCGTGCGCCATACCGTACCAATCTAGAGGAGACAAAGGAGAGTATGCGTCAAGTACAGGAGCTGCTTAACAAAGGTTATATACGTGAATCCCTTAGTCCTTGTGTTGTTCCTATTATTCTAGTGCCTAAAAAGGATGGTACATCACGCATGTGTGTGGATTGTAGAGGCATTAATAATATTACTATTCATTATCGTCATCCTATTCCTAGACTAGATGATATGCTTGATGAATTAAGTGGTTCTACAATTTTCTCCTAAGTTGATTTGTGTAGTGGATACCATCAAATTCGTATGAAATTAGGAGATGAATGGAAAACAGCATTTAAAACTAAGTTTGGATTATATGAGTGGTTAGTCATGCCTTTTGGTTTAACTAATGCACCTAGCACTTTCATGAGATTAATGAACGAGGTTTTACGTGCTTTCATTGGACGATTTGTGGTAGTCTATTTTGATGATATATTGATTTTTAGTAGATCTTTGGAGGAACATTTGGAACATCTACATGTCGTTTTTATTGCTCTACGTGATGCACGTTTGTTTGGTAACCTTGGGAAGTGCACCTTTTGCACCGACCGAGTATCTTTTCATGGCTATGTTGTTACTCCATAGGGAATTGAGGTTGATAAAGCCAAGATTAAAGCTATTGAGAGTTGGCCGCAGCCCCAAACGGTCACACAAGTGAGGAGTTTCCGTGGCCTCGCTGGTTTCTATAGGCGTTTTGTGAGAGATTTCAGCACCATTGTTGCGCCTCTTAATGAGCTTACAAAGAAGGACGTGCCTTTTTCTTGGGGTACCGCACAGGAAGAAGCCTTCATGGTCTTGAAAGATAAGTTAACACATGCTCGTTTACTCCAACTTCCTGATTTTAATAAGACTTTCGAGCTTGAATGCGATGCTAGTGGAATTGGGTTAGGAGGTGTGTTATTACAAGATGGTAAACCTGTTGCGTACTTTTCTGAAAAATTGAGTGGGCCTAGTCTGAATTATTCTACTTATGATAAGGAATTATATGCTCTTGTTCGGACTTTGGAAACATGGCAACATTATTTATGGCCCAAAGAATTTTTTATACATTCTGATCATGAATCTTTGAAACATATTAAAAGTCAAGCAAAACTGAATCGTAGACATGCTAAATGGGTTGAATTCATTGAGACTTTCCCTTATGTCATTAAACACAAGAAGGGTAAAGAAAACGTTATTGCTGATGCTTTGTCTCATCGTTATACTATTCTTCACAACTTGACTTTAAAATATTTCGTTTGGAGACCATCAAAGATCAGTATGTGCATGATGCTGAATTTAGAGATGTGTTGCAGCATTGTAAAGAAGGGAGAACATGGAACAAGTTCTTTATTAATGATGGATTTGTGTTCCGTGCTAACAAGCCATGCATTCCAGCTAGCTCCGTTCGTCTTTTGTTGTTACAGGAGGCACACGAAGGAGGATTAATGGGACACTTTGGCATGAAGAAGACGGAGGATGTACTTTCTACACATTTCTTTTGGCCAAAGATGAGAAGGGATGTTGAGCATTTTGTTGCTCGCTGCACTACTTGTCAAAAAGCTAAGTCACGACTCAATCCTCATGGTTTATATATGCCTTTGCTTGTACCTAGTGTTCCTTGGGAGGATATATCTATGGACTTTGTTTTAGGTTTACCACGAACTAAGAAGGGGAGGGATAGCATATTTCTTGTCGTGGATAGATTTTCCAAAATTACACACTTTATACCATGTCATAAAAGTGATGATGCTGCTCATGTTGCTGATTTGTTCTTTCGTGAAATTATTCAGTTGCATGGTGTGCCAAATACGATTGTTTCAGATCGTGATGCTAAATTTCTTAGCCACTTTTGGAGATTTTTATGGGCTAAGTTGGGGACTAAACTACTTTTTAGTTCCCCAAATTGATGGCCAAAGTGAAGTAGTCAATAGATCATTGTCTACTATGCTTAGGGCTGTTTTGAAGAATAACCTGAAAATGTGGGAAGAATTCTTGCCTCATATTGAATTTGCTTATAATCGTTCGCTACATTCTACCACTAAGATGTGCCCTTTTTAAGTTGTGTTTGGTTTCTTACCTCGTGCACCTATTGATTTGTTGCCTCTTCCATCTTCGGAGAAGGTTAATTTTGATGCTAAAGAATGTACCGAATTGATATTAAAGATGCATGAGTTAACGAAGGAAAACATTGAGCGTATGAATGCTAAATACAAAATTGCTAGAGATAAGGGTAGAAAACATGTTGTCTTTGCACCTGGAGATCTTGTTTGGTTACATTTGCGTAAGGATAGATTTCCTCATTTGCGCAAGTCAAAGTTAATGCCACGTGTTGATGGTCCTTTTAAGGTGTTAGAGAAAATAAATGATAATGCATATAAACTTGAGCCGCCTGTAGAGTTTGGGGTTAGCCCCACTTTTAACATTGCAGATTTGAAGGCTTATTTGGGTGAGGAAGATGAGCTTCCGTCGAGGACGACTTCGGTTCAAGAAGGGGAGGATGATGAGGACATCCCTGCTAATGCTACACCCACAACTCTGACTTCTATACATACAGGACTAATTACTAGAGCTCGTGCACGTCAATGGAATTACCAGGTACTTTCATTTCTTGCAAATCCTTCTAATGTTCATGAACATATGATGTTGCCTAAATTAGATACATTTGTTTTACTTATGAATGAAGGACCTGGCATGGACAAGAAGGATGACCATTGGAGCGGGATCAAGCATGGAGAAGAAGGTGAGCACGGGGGAAAGAACAATGGAGCTTCCAGTGATGATTTTCGCACTTTGAAGCCACCATAATGGGAGCAAGAAGCCTTGGACGAAATATGCATGATGCTACTTTATAAAATTCATCCCTAGGCTAATATAGGTGCTGCGCCACCTTACTGTTGGGCCAGGCCCGTGTAATTTCAAAATACCATATTATAGGTTGTTTTTAGAGTCAGTATGTATGGGGAAACTGAGTTAAGGTCGGTTTCGGACCCCTCCTCCAAGGGGCCACGAAATTCCCCTCTATTCTCCCATATATATAGCCCTTAGGGCGTCGTTTTAGGGTTGGGTTTTGTTTAGATTACAAGTTTGCCATAGCTGCAACTTTGCGTTCTTCGTTTGTGTTCCATGACCAGACAAAGGCGTCACAGAACCCCACTTCATCAATAAAGATTTCCTCTTATATTCGCAATATCCAGATTGCAATCTTAGTTTCTTGCTTGTTCTTTGTTTGCATGAAGGAAATAGACCCTCGTGGTCAGGTTGATCGTGCTCCGGCGTGGCCAATAACCTCTCGGAGTTGGTTTAGCGATTGCTAAAGCGCGGCGTCATCACACGTTCGTAGTCGGATTGTCAAAGTCTACTCCACCAAAAATGATAGCCACCATCTCATCGAAAGACAGGGACAACTTTGCCTCTATCAAGGTGGCCTTCGAAACTCTTTAGTTCATGTAGGTTTGTGGGCGGTGGCATTTTAACAGTTGCTTTTACTTTATTTGCGTTGACCTAGAAGCCATTCTTCGTGACCACAAAACCAAGTAATTTTCCAGAAGAACTCCAAATGCACATTTCATAGGGTTCATTTTCAAATTACGTTCCCTCAAACACTCAGAAACCATTTCAAGATGTTTTATATTTTCTTCCTCACGTTTTGATTTTACCACTATGTCATCTATGTATCACTCAACGACTACATATAATAACCCATCTAAAACTATGGTCATGGCCATTGATATGTTTCCCCGGCATTTTTCAGACCGAATGGCATGACTTTCTAACAGAATATGTCTTTGGATGTCCTAAAGGCCGTTAACTCCTCATCCTCCGGGGCCATTTTTATTTTATTATATTCGGAATACCCATACATAAATAAAACATTTCATGGTGCATGGTAGCATCATTAAGTAATTCAGATATAGGTATCGAAAAATCATCCTTGGGGCATGCTTTAGTTAAGTCCCGAAAGTCGACACATACATGGACTTGACCATTTTTTTAACTGGCACAATATTAGAAAGACACTTAGGATATTTAACTTCTCTAATGAATCCAGCAGCTATGAGTTTGTCAACCCCGAATTCTATCTTGGGAAGTAGATCGCGTCGAAATCTCCTTTGTGCTTGTTTCACTAGTAGAATATCGTCTTGCACGGCAGGTCGGTGCACCGCTACCTCTGGATCAAAGCCAGGCATTTCCTCGTAAGTATAAGGAAATACATCCTTATTTGCAGAAAGGAGCTTATGATATTCATCTTTCCTTCCTTTGGACAAATGTGCACCAATAAAAAATGGTCGGGGTTCCTCGGTTGTCCCAATATTTATTTCTTCCAAGTTATCAATAGCTCGTTGATTACCATCCTCCATTTCTGGTGCCGCCTCAGTTGGTTCTGTAAATTTTGTCGAGGTCATGCAAAACTCATAACCTAGCCCATGTTTTTTCTTTCAAGGGCTGGCCTTCAGGCAAATCTTTGAGTTATTCCCACGACAACACTTTTTCAAATGACGCTCGCTTCCCTCGGCCATTGTATAAGGACGGGCAAGTGACAACATCACATCCCATTTTCTATATCATATATAAAACTCGGTAATCATATAGGGAAATAGGCAATGACTCATCGTCTTTATTTTCCAAGGTGATATGGACCACATTTTTATTTTTATTTTTATTTTCATACTTAGGTGAATCCTCTTTATCTTGTTCAATTTTATGTTGAACCAAAGAGGCAAGAGCATAGGCATTTTGGTACCTCCTTTGACAGACGATTTATTGATGACGCGGAATATGGGGTCACCCTCTTTTCTTTGGTCACTCAGTATATATTGATAAATCTTTCGTGTTGATGAGGACTCTGCAGTATTTTCCTCTGTCACATTTGACTTCGGTACTACCACAGACTTTGGCTTGTATACTTTCTCGACAAGCACAAAATAGAATTTTGCATCAGCGCAGAAAGATTTAGCTACGGTGAATGGTCTCTTATCTACAAATATTCTCATTGTTTCCCTAGAATGCTCCCTGTACTAGATACATTGATAGAGCGTGTATGGTACAACTTGATTCTCGTGCAACCATGGCCGCCCCAATAGTGCATTATAAGAAGTGGTTGCATCGATCACATGGAATCTCATGTGTGTGGATAGTATTACCAAATTCAATGGACTCTTGACCCAACTGATTGAAGTCATTAATAATCACATTTGACCGGCTCAAATCCTTGGGAGAATAACCTATCCGTTTTAAAGTACATAGAGGCGGAAAATTTATGGCGGGTCCACCATCTACCATTATGTGATTTGTCGGCAAGTCATTAGTTTCACCAAACATAAGAAGAGGTCTGTTATGCATCTTTGAACCCAACAACATGTCCTCATCCGTGAATGTAATATTTAACACATCATTTAATCCAGCTTCAGTCTGTGAGACTCCCACTCTATAATCTTCAGGAAATGACAATGATGTAACTAGTACCTTACATAAATTCGAAGAAAGAGACAAAGCATCATGCACAAAAAGCATAGTTGGTATTTTCTTCAAATGTGAGATTACATCATACTTGACCTACACCTTGGAGGTCGGGTCAATTGTATCATTCTCGATTACATATTTGTTCCTAGGCTCCTTTCTATGTGGAGGATGTGGGTTAGCTAACTGGCGACCTGATCTAAGGTGGACCTGGTCCACTTCTGGCGCATCTTCTTCTGGGAAGTGAAGAGACTCGCTATCATCCTCAAACACACCTATAGTGAGAATGTTGAATTCTCCACGTGGAGGAACCTTCACGCGTTCACCCCGTGTTGATACATATTTGGCACAAAGCGTGGAGGAGCGACATCTTCCATCACTAGGGGTAGTGCACGACGTTTTGGTCGCTGCTCCCTCAAGTCCTGGGGTCCATGTGAAGCTGGTAGACTGGGCCTTCATCATGGTTGCGGGATAAGTGAGCTTCTCTTTTATGCTGACTGTCGGCATTCTGGGAACACGGGTACCCAACCCTGCCTGCCCGTGGCCTAGGACATCAGCCAGGCAAGGCCTGATGTGGCTCTACTCAAGACAAGGCCCTCGTGAGGACCCCTGGGCTCGCGAGGAAGAAGGGCACCAAGGCCTGCAAGGATGGGCCTCCTCAAGCCCCCTCCTGAGTGGCGAAGATCTCTATGCAGAACCCGGCCTAAAGAGTCAAAGGTGACGCATGGAAGGACAGGCGGGCGCCAGCATGCCAGGCGGTGCAGTTTCCCCTTTGGTGCAAAGGGAGCAAGGACATACACGGGTTCCCAAAGCGCTGCCCAAAGGTTTCCATTCATGTGCAACAAGACCACGGACACGAGCCTCGCAGGATGGATGTCATCGCCGAGCCCACCACTGCATCATCGACAGCCACTTTGCAGACGAAGACCACCTTTGGACAGGGGCAGATGTACTCATGTCGCCCTTCAAAATTGGTCGTTGTGGGATCCCTTCCCTCCATTGAAATACGGGAAGAGGACCCAGACCACCACTATATATAGAGACTAGGCCACACCGTAGAGTGGGGGATCGAACACTTACCAATCGACGAACCACCACAAGGTAGAGAGCCAAGAACACCTCTTGAGCGCCCTTGCGAGGCTCAAGCCCACTATACTAGTCCATCCACCAAACCTCCACGAGAGGCAATCCACCAAAGTAGGAGTAGGGTATTACGCTTCACAGCGGCCCGAACCTGGGTAAATTGTCGTATTCATCTTCTTCCTTGTCATCGAGCGAGTTTGCCGTAGTAACCATCGAGTAGCAAGCTAGGTTGGGCAAGGCAGCAAGGAACCTTCGCACATGCCCCTATGTTCGAACCTTAAGGGTTTTGCGGAGCCCGAAATCCAACATTTGCCACGCTAGGTAGGGGGACTGTCGAAGTCTTCCTCAAGCCAAGCTCTTCTTCCACCTCGCCGCTTCGATGGCCGACGCCCTCCAAGCCCCCGCCGAGCGGCGAGCTGCCCACATCGCCCAGACTACACCCGGGGGCCATGCCAGCACGCGTCGGTCCCCTTGGCTAGCGGCCAACGCCGCCATGGGCCCGGACACCCATGAACAACAAGATTCCTCCTAGCCTCCCACCGTGCAGCGCGATGGCCACACCACCACTTCATCGATCGTCCCAGCGATCGGGTCATCCTCCCACATCCGGCCCGGGCCGGCGCACGGTTCGGTCACACTCACCATGGCGAACGAGCCTCTTCACTACCGCACCACCCCGACCATTACGACGCCTAGCTTCAGCGCATCGTGGAGCTCCTCAGTGCTGCTGGTGACACCTCCGCGCCCTCCTACTCGTTTCGACCCCAACCTTCCCTGGCAGATGATGCGGACCACGATGCACCGCCACCTCCTCCGCAATGTGACATTGACCCTGATGTTGGTGAACATTGCATGGGAAACAAAAAAATTCCTACGCACATGCAATATCTATCCATGGTGATGAGCATCTACGAGAGGGAGAGTGGATCTACATACCCTTGTAGATCGCTAAATGGAAGCGTTAAGAAACGCGGTTGATGTAGTCGAAGGTCTTCGCGATTCAAATCGCCGAGCGTCCCGTGATCCCATCATGATCCATCTCATGATCCAATCATGATCTGTCCCACGATCCCATCACGATCCATCTCGTGATCTTGATCACGGTCATTCCGATCTAGCGCCGAACAGACGGCACCTCTACGTTCAACACACGTGCGGCTTGATGACGCCTTCGCCTCCTCGATCCAGCGAGCGATGGTGAAGTAGTAGATGAGTTCTGGCAGCACAACGGCGTGGTGACGGTGGTGGTGAAGAACAATCTCCGCAGGGCTTCACCAAGCACAACGGAAAATATGACGGAGGATGAACTAGAGGGACAGGGTTGCCGGCACACGGCTTGGGGAATTCTTGATGTGTGCCAGGTGCTCGCCCCGTCCCTTTATTTATATGTTGAGCCCTGGGGTCGAAACTTGGAAAAAAATCCTCCTCAAGGTTGGTTTGCCCGCAAGGCAAGAGTCCTCCTCAGACTCCAGGACCAGACGCCAAGGTCCTCGGCGTCTAGCCCCAGACACCAGGGTCCCTGGCGTGTGGCCCCTAGCCTCTGCAAAACAGCTTTTGCACCTTCCTAAAGCCTCATGGGCTTTACCCCTTGGCCCAAATAAAGTGTTCTTGTACTCCAAACATTTCGGGAAACATCTGAAACTCTTCCGGTGAATTCCAGAACCCTTCCGGAGACAAAAAAACTATTATCCCATATATCAATCTTTACCTCCGGACTATTCCGGAGCTCCTCGTCATGTCTAGGATCTCATCCGGGACTCCGAACAACTTTCGGTCACCAACATAACAACTCAACTATACTTATATCGTCACCAAACGTAAGTGTATAGACCTTGCGGGTTCGAGAACTATGCAGACATGACCGAGACACCTCTACGGTCAATAACCAATAGCGGGACCTGGATGCCCATATTGGTTCCTACATATTCTACGAAGATCTTTATCAGTCGAACCTCTATGTCAAGTATTCAGTTAATCTTGTATAATGTTCCCTTTGTTCTTCGATATGTTACTTGCCCAAGATTCGATCGTCGGCATCTCCATACCTAGTTCAATCTCGTTACCGACAAGTCCCTTTACTCATTACGTAATACAAGATCAAGTGGCTAACACTTTATTCACATTGCTTGCAAGGCTTGTTGTAATGTTGTATTACCGAGTGGGCCCTGAGATACCTCTCCGTCACATGGAGTAACAAATCCCAGTCTTGATCCATGCCAACTCAACAAACACCCTTGGAGATACATGTAGAGCACCTTTATAGTCACCTAGTTACATTGCGGCGTTTGATACACACAAGGTACTCCTCATGTGTCATTGAGTTGCGTGATCTCATGGTCATAGGAACAGATATTTGACATGCATAAAACTGTAGCAATAAACTGACACGATCATATGCTATGTTTATAGTTTGGGTCTTGTCCATCACATCATTCTCCTAATGATGTGATCCCGTTATCAAATAACATCTCATGTTCATGCTAGGAAACCTTAGCCATCTTTGATCAACGAGCTAGTCTACTAGAGGCATACTAGGGACAAAGTGTTGCCTATATACCCACACATGTATTTAGTTTCCAATCAATACAATTATAGCATGGATAATAAACGATTATCACGAACAAGGAAATATAATAATAACTAATTTATTATTGCCTCTAGGGCATATTTCCAACAATCACCCACTTGCACTAGATTCAATAATCTAGTTCACATTACCATGTGATTTACATAGTTATGAATCTAACACCCAACGAGTTTTGGGGTTCGATCATGCTTTGCATGTGAGAGAGGTCTTTAGTTACCGGGTCTGCAACATTCAGATCCGTGTGTACTTTGCAAATCTCTATTTCATATTGTAGACACTGCTACCACACTCCACTTGGAGCTATTCCGAATGGCTGCTCCACTATGCGTATCCGGACTGCTACTCAGAGTCATACGGATTTGTGTTAAAGTTTGCATCGACATAACCCTTTATGACGAACTCTTTATCACCGCATAATCGAGAAATATTTCCTTAGTCCAATAGTTACTAAGGATAATTATGACCGCTGTCCAGTGATCCACTCCTGGATCACTCTTGTACCCCTTGACAGACTCATGGCAAGGCACACACGTGCGGTACACAACATGGCATACTATATAGATCCTACAGATAAAGCATAGGGGACGACCTTCGTCCTTTCTCTTTCTTCTGTCGTGGTTGAGCTTTGAGTCTCACTCAACTCCACACCTTGACAAACCAGGCAAGAACTCCTTCTTTGGCCGATCCATTTTGAACTCTTTCAAAATCTTGTCTAGGTATGTACTCATTGAAAGTCTCATCAAGCATCATGATCTATCTATATAGATCTTCATGCCCAATAATTAAGTAGCTTTATCCAGGTTTTCCTTTAAAAAAAAATTTTCAAACAACCCTTTATGCTTTCTAGAAACTCTACATCATTTCCAATCAACAATATGTCATCCACATATGGTTATCAGAAATTCTATAGTGCTCCCACTCACTTTATTGTAAATACAAGTTTCTCATAAACTTTGTATAGACTTAAAAACTTTGATCACCTCATCAAAGTGTATATTCCAACTTCGAGGTGCTTGCTCCAGCCCATAGAAGGATTGCTGGAGCTCGCACACCTTTTAGCATCCTTAGGACTAACAAAACCTTCTGGTTGTATCACATACAACCTTTCCTAAAGTAAACCGTTAAGGAAACGATGTTTTGACATCCATCTGCCAGGTTTCATTATTGAAAAATGCAGCAACTGCTAACATAATTCCAATAGAATTTAGCATCTCTACAGGTAAGAAAGTCTCATTGTAGTCAACTCCTTGAACTTGTCAGAAACTTCTTTGCGACAAGTCAAGCTTTATGAATGGTGACATTTACCATCATTGTGTGTCTTCATCTTGAAGGTCCATTTGTACTCAATGACCTACCGTCCAACGAGTAAGTCTACCAAAGTCTATACTTGGTTTTCATACATCGATCCTTTCTTGGATTTCATGGCCTCTAACCATTTGTCAGAATCCAGGACCATCATCGCTTCTCCATAGTTCGTAGGTTCATCATTGTCCAACAACATGACCTCTAAGACAGGGTTGCCGTACCACTTAGAAGTAAGACGCGTCCTTGTCGACCTATGAGATTCGATAGTAACTTGATCTGAAGCTTCATGATCATCATCATTAACTTCCTCTTCAACTGACATAGGCTCCAAAAAAACATCTTTCTGTGCTGCGCTACTCTATGGCTGAAACAAAGGTTCAACAACCTCATCAAATTCTATCTTCCTCCCACTCAATTCTTTCGAGAGTCTCTTTCTCGAGAAAGGACCCATTTTAGCAACAATCACTTTGTGCTCGGATCTGCAATAGAAGGTATACCCAACTGTTCTTAGGGTATTCCATGAAGATGCATTTTTCCGCTTTGGGTTCGCGCTCATTAGGTGAAAACCTTTTTTCACATAAGCGTCGTAGCCCCAAACATTAAGAAATGACAACTTAGGTTTCTATCAAACCATAATTCATACGGTGTTATCTCAACGGATTTAGATGGTGCCCTATTTAAAGTGAATGTAGTTGTCTCTAATGCATAACCCCAAAACGATAGTGGAAAAATGATAAGAGACATCATAGTACGCACCATATCCGATAGAGCATGACTATGACGTTCGGACATACCATCACATTATGGCGTTCCGGGTGGCGTGAGTTGTGAAACAACTTTTCACATTGTCTAAAGTTGTATGCCCAACTCGTTACTCGGATATTCACCTCCACGATCATATCGTGGACATTTTTATCTTCTTGTCACAATGATCTTAAACTTCACTCTGAATTTGTTTGAACTTTTCAAACATTTCAGACTCCTGCTTCATTAAGTAAATATACTCATATATACTCAAATCATCAGTGAAGATAAGAAAATAACGATATCCACTGCATGCTACAACACTCATTGGACCGCATACATAAACATGTATCATTTCCAATAAGTTACTAGCCCGCTCCATCATACCAAAAACAGGGTCTTTAGTCATCTTGCCCATGAGGCATGGTCCGCATGTCTCAACCGATTCGAAATCGAATGAGTCCAAAGATCCATCAGCATGGAGTTTCTTCATGTGAATTACACCAATATGACATTTAGCGGCAGTGACACAAGTATGTGGCATTATCATTATTGACTTTGTATCTTTTGGAATCTATGTTACGAACATTTGTACTACTACGATCAAGATTCAACAAACCATTCATTGGGTGCATGGCCATTGAAGGTATTATTCATGTAAACAGAATAACCATTATCCTCTCACTTAAATGAATAAAATGAATAATCGTATAGCAATAAACATGATCTAATCATGTTCATGCTTAACGCAAACACCAAATAACATTTATTTAGGTTCGTCACTAATCCCGAAGGTAGAGAGAGTGTGCGATGTTGATCACATCAACCTTGGAAACATTTCCAACACACATCATCACCTCACCCTTAGCTAGTCTCCGTTTATTCCATAGCTTTTATTTCGAATTACTAATATTTATCAATCGAACCGGTATCCAATAACCAGGTGCTACTAGGAGTACTAGCAAGGTACACATCAATAACACGTATATCAAATATACTTCTGTCGACGTTTGCCAGCCTTCTTATCTACCAAGTATCTAGGGTTGTTCCGCTTCAGCGACCGCTCTCCTCATAATAGAAGCACTTAGTCTCGGGTTTGGGTTCAACCTTGCGTTGCTTCACTGGAGCAGCAACTGACTTGCCATCCATGAAGTTTCCCTCCTTACCCTTTCCCTTTTCGAAACTAGTGGTTTTACTAACCATCAACATTTTATGCTCCTTCTTGATATCTACCTTCACAGTGTCAAACATCGTGAATAGCTCAGGGATCATCATTTCCATCCCTGGCATAATTATAGTTCATCACCAAGTTCTAGTAGCTTAGTGACAGTGACTTGGAGAACTATATCAATCACTATCTTATTTGGAAGATCAACTCCCACTCAATTCAAGCGATTGTAGCACCCAGACAATCTGAGCACATGCTCAACGATCGAGCTATTCTCCTTCATCTTGCAGGCAAATAATCTTGTCGGAGATCTCATATGTCACAACACGGGCATTAGCCTGAGATCCCAATTTTAGCTCTTAGAACATCTCATATGTTCTGTGACATTCAAAACATTTTGGAGCCTCAGTTCTAAGCCGTAATGCATGACGCACTGAACTATCAAGTAGTCATTGGAACGTGTCTGTCAGATGTTCACAACATCTACAGACGGCGCTAGAGGGAGTGGTGCACCGAGCGGTGCATTAAGGACATAAGCCTTCTGTGGAGCAATGAGGATAATGCTCAGATCACGAACCCAGTCCGCAATATTGCTACCATCATCTTTCAACTCTATTTATCTAGGAACATATAAAAATTCAAGGGAGCTACAGCGTGAGCTAGTAATCTACAACATAATTTGCAAAGACACTACTGACTATGTTCATGATAATGAGTTCAATTAATCATATTACTTAAGAACTCCCACTCAAATTGGCATACCTCGAGTGTCACATGATCCAAATCTACCAATTCAAGTCCGATCATCACGTGAGTTGAGGTGGTTTCAATGGTGAACATCATCATGTTGATCATATCTACTATATGACTCATGTTCAACCTTTCGGTCTCTTGTGTTCCGAGGCCATGTTTGTACATGCTAGGCTCGTCAAGTTTAACCCAAGTGTTCTGCATGTGCAACACTGGCTTGCGCCCGTTGTATGTGAACGTAGAGTCTATCACACCTGATCATCACGTGGTGTCTCGACACGACGAACTTCCACAACGGTGCACACTCGGGGAGAACACAATTTATCTTGAAATTTAAGTGAGGGATCACCTTATAATGCTACCGACGTCCTAAGCAAAACAAGGTGCATAAAAGTATTAACATCACATGCAAATCATAAGTGACATGATATGGCCATGAACTTGTGCTTTTGATCTCCATCCTTAAAGCACCGGCATGATCTCCATTGTCATTGGCATGACACCATGATCTCCATCATCTTGATCTCCATCAACGTGTCACCATCGGGGTTGTCACGCCCACCATGCTTCTACTACTATTGCTACCGCTTAGCGATAAAGCAAAGCATTACATAGCGCTTAATGAGTGACACGCAGGTCATACAATAATTAAAGACAACCCTATGTCTCCTGTCGGTTGCCGTACTCATCGACATGCAAGTCGTGATATTCTATACAACACATTATCATCTCATACATCACAGATATCTCATCATGTAATTGGCCATATCACATCACAACATACCCTGCAAAAACAAGTTAGACGTCCTCTGATTGTTGTTGCAAGTTTTACGTGGCTACTACGGGTATCTAGCAAGAACAATTCTCACCTACACAAAACCACAACGGTGATACATAATTTGCTTCAACCTTCTCAAGGACCGCCTTTGTCGAATCCGATCCAACTAAAGTAGGAGAAACAGACACCCGCCAGCCATCTTTGTGCAACGAAGTTACACGTCAGTCGATGGAACCGGTCTAACGTAAGCGTACGAGTAAGGTTGGTCCGGGCCACTTCATCCCATAATAACTCTGAACCAAAACACGATCAAGGGAGGAAGCAATCTAAGCATCAACGCCCACAAACTCCTTTGTGTTCTACTCGAGATCTCATCTACACATAGACCTAGCTCATGATGCCACTGTTGGTGAACGTTGCATGGGAAACAAAAAAATCCTACGCACACGCAAGATCTATCCATGGTGATGAGCATCTATGAGAGGGAGAGTGGATCTACATACCCTTGTAGATTGGTAAGCTGAAGCATTAAGAAACGCGGTTGATATAGTCGAACATCTTCGGGATTCAAATCGTCGAGCGTCCCGCGATCCCATCATGATCCATCTCACGATCCGTCTCGCAATCCCATCATGATCCGTCTCGCGATCATGATCACGGTCCTTCCAATCTAGCGCCAAACGGACGGCACCTCCGCGTTCAAAACACGTGCGGCTTGATGACGCCTTCACCTCCTCGATCCAACGAGCGATGGTGAAGTAGTAGATGAGTTCTGACAGCACAACAACGTGGTGACGGTGGTGGTGAAGAACAATCTCCACAGGCCTTCGCCAAGCACAATAGAAACTATGACGAAGGATGAACTAGAGGGACGGGGTTGCCGGCACACGGCTTGGGGAATTCTTGATGTGTTCCAGGTGCTAGACCCTTCCCTTTATTTATATGCTGAGCCCTGGGGTTGAAACTTGGAGAAAAATCCTCCTCAAGGTCGGTTTGCCCGCAAGGCAAGAGTCCTCCTCGGACTCCAGGACTAGATGCCAAGGTCCTCGGCATCTAGCCCCGCACGCCAGGGTCCCTGGCGTCTGGCCCCTAGCCTCCGCAAAACAGCTTTTGCACCCTCCTAAAGCCTCATGGGCTTTACCCCTTGGCCCAAATAAAGTGTTCTTGTACCCCGAACATTTTCGGAAACATCCGAAACTCTTCTGGTGAATTCCGGAGACCAAACACTATTATCCCATATATCAATCTTTACCTCCGAACTATTCCGGAGCTCCTCGTCATCTCCAGGATCTCATCCGGGTCTCCGAACAACTTTCGGTCACCAACATAAAAACTCAACTATACTTATATCGTCACCAAACGTTAAGTGTGTAGACCATGCGGGTTCGAGAACTATGCAAACATGACCGAAACACCTCTACGGTCAATAACTAATAGCGGGACCTGGATGCCCATATTGGTTCCTACATATTCTACGAAGATCTTTATCGATCGAACCTCTATGTCAAGGATTCAGTTAATCCCGTATAATGTTCCCTTTGTTCTTCGGTATGTTACTTGCCCGAGATTCGATCGTCGGCATCTCCATACCTAGTTCAGTCTCGTTACCGGCAAGTCTTTACTCGTTACGTAATACAAGATCCCGTGGCTAACACTTTAGTCACATTACTTGCAAGGCTTATTGTGATGTTGTATTACCAAGTGGGCCCT
Source organism: Hordeum marinum (assembly GCA_022496015.1). NCBI lineage: Eukaryota > Viridiplantae > Streptophyta > Magnoliopsida > Poales > Poaceae > Hordeum > Hordeum marinum. Next base: position 276,927,590 of record CM039678.1, read on the forward strand.
GAGATACCTCTCCATCACATGGAGTAACAAATCCCAGTCTTGATCCATGCCAACTCAATAGACACCCTTGGAGATACATGTAGAGCACCTTTATAGTCACCCAGTTACGTTGCGACGTTTGATACACACAAGGTATTCCTCCGGTGTCAGTGAGTTGCATGATCTCATGGTCATAGGAACAGATACTTGACATGCAGAAAACTGTAGCAATAAATTAACACGATCATATGCTACGTTTATAGTTTGGGTGTTGTCCATCACATCATTCTCCTAATGATGTGATCCCGTTATCAAATAACATCTCATGTTCATGGCTAGGAAACGTTAGCCATCTTTCATCAACGATCTAGTCTACTAGAGGCATACTAGGGACACAGTGTTGTGTATATACCCACACATGTATTTAGTTTCCAATCAATACAATTATAGCATGGATAATAAACGATTATCACGAACAAGGAAATATAATAATAACTAATTTATTATTGCCTCTAGGGCATATATCCAACACCTGAGCCCAGGCGCGAGGCGCACCCGCACGACCAGCCCCGCGGGCCGCGAACAAGGGCAAGAGATGAAGTAAGCTACCAGGTGGTGCCCCGACCGCGCGTCAACATGCATGCGCTCTCTGTGCTGCCGAACCAGCGCCGCGACTAGGAACCACTTGAGGCGACCCCTCATGAGCGTCAAGACCAGGCCCCGCCCGCACATGGAGCAGCACCCGTCGAGAATGAATAATTATCGATGAAAATAATTTGAAGCAATCTTAGAGAACGAATATGGCGAGTGAAATACATTCTTACTTCTTATTGAAAAGAACTTGAGGACATCTCTAGAAAGTTTAGAAGAGTCAGGTAAGATCCTAGGGAAAACCTATGGGTTATGGGCCCACTCAACGAAACATCGTTGAAACGATTGCTTAGAACGAGACATTGCACCGGTACAAATGAAAACCTAAAGAGGTAAGAGCCGCGAAATAATTCGAAAGGATTGAATGAAAACTCGAATATCCTGAGATATCTTCAGCACTCCGGATAGAATAGAGATAGGGGAACAAGCAAGAGAGGCTAGGATAAGAATTTCCAACATGGGAAACCATTGAACGAATGAGAAGGATATGATGAACACCGAGAGCTTGAATTGAATCCACCGGAGACGAATAACAACAAGAACAAAGAATATGAGGATAGATCTTGAAACTGAAACTCTTGAGAATCTCCACAAGAACTCACTGGATACAATACGGAAGAAAAGACACTGGAAGCATCACAAGAATACAAAGGCACCTGGATGAGAATTTAATAATTGAAGAAAAAGGGCGGGAGGGTGGGGAGAACAAGAAAAACTTAAGACGGTGAAAAGAACTCCGGAAAGAAGTATGAGGTTGATATTGCAAATATTAGAGAGGATTGAATTGTCTTGAAGAGAAGCACACCGGATGAAAAGAATTAATATGACAACTTGGTTGAGCAAAAGAATTAGCATTCCCATAGAAATATGAGAACACTTCTTACGAAAGATATGAAATCTCCACTTGACATCGAAGTAACTCCAATTACCATATTCAAAACAAAACAAAGGACGAGGCTTACGAAATAAGTCGGAGACAAATACATAATAGAGATTCCGTCTGATATTTTCGTGGTACAATTCGCACGGGCTCGATTGTACATTGGATTGTCAAATTGAAATGATGCTCAAATATGCTCCCTAGGCATAGCGAACTACAAGACTTGACGAAGCATACCGAGACTGTCCTCTGTAAAAAAGACCTTGAACAAACAAACCACTAGATGTCGAACCCCAACCTCACATCATGATCTGTTGGAAGATAACCTAGGTAATTACTTGAATTCCCACCTAAGAACTCCCGAGATCTTCCGGTGATGCAATCAGGTCCACGGATACAAGGAGCAAAATCCATCACTCAACTCCTAACAGTAATACTACTCTCCAATGTAACACATCCGTCAAGACATAACCAGATACCAAACATGGCAGTACCCCAGACGCCTCCCTAGTACTGGGTGACTCCAGCCTTATCTCGTCACGAAAAGTATTGGAGAAATTTCGAACATCCTACGTCCTGATATACTAAGGAAACTGAACGATAACGATGTGTTAAGAATCCCCTGGAGCTCTACTCTTCGATAACAGGAGGCACCAAGTACAGAACACCGTCACATCGACATCGTAGAGATTCCAAAATACCCGCATCATCCTAAAAATATTTGAGTGAGAAGAGGGTAGAATAAAAATTCCCAAGTCGTAATTTCTCACCAGACTATAGAATAGGAATAAAAGAAACCTACTCTTCGATATAACTAGACTAAAAATATTTTTTCACTAGACTCGACTCGACCAAGTTTGATCAATCAAGTGGGCTCCTAGGTCGGAACCTGGCTCTCATACCAACTTGTAACGCCCAAGATGCGATCCTATCCTTATTTTGGCTCGACGGCCTCGACAGGGATAGAAGCGCATCTCGTCGTTTTGCAAGGATGGATATCATTACAAGTACATGTACATGACAGGTGAGTCTATGGAATTGGCTTACACTTAGCACATGCTACATCAAGATCACGTCAATACACAACATATTCAAATATCATACATAAGAGAAGGGTCCGACTACGAACGAAACCAAACGATAAAATGACATCCATTCTTGTTATCCCAGGTTGCCGCCTGGAACCCATCCTAGATCGATGAAGAAGAAGAAGAATTCCAAATCAAACAAGCATCGCTCTCACGTCAAAGCATTGCATTACCTGTACCTGCAACTATTGTTGTAGTAATCTGTGAGCCACGGGGACTCAGTAATCCCATTTTCAAGGGTATCAAGACTATTAAAGCTTAATGGGTGAGGTATGGTTAAGTGGTGAGGCTGCAACAAGCGCTAAGCATTTATTTGAATGGCTAACTTACGAGTACAGGAATAAAGAGGGATGATTGTCGAATAAATGGACGTGAACTAGAAATAATCACTAAGTGATCCTGAACACCTACTTGCGTCAAACATAACCCCACCGTGTTTTTTCTCGAATAAGGACTCACGAGAAGAGACAATCATGATTACGCACACAGTTGGTGTATTTTATTTGAGTTTAATTCAAATTCTCTATGACCGGGCGTTAAACAAAGTTTTCAAGTTGCCAGATAACCGCGGGCATGGCTTTTCAAAGGATTTAACCCTGCAGGGGTGCTCCAACTCATCCATCACAAATTAACCACACGCCGCGTTGAAATTCCTCAACCACGGAATCACCCGTAGTATTTGCGAAATCCCAATGGAAAATCTCAACTTCGAGATAGCACGAAGTGTCGTCGAAATTCCGCGCGCAAGACGTTCGAGAATGGTAAAACAAATCCAGCAAGGCCTCCCGACGTGTCGACGATCTCGATAGGAGCCGCGTATCTCGTTCTCAGGACACGGCGGATAAGCGACGCGTACAGTTGTCTGATAGAAATCCTCAAGTTGCCCTGCGGTGGCCCCGCACAGTGCTCTAGTTTGGAACAGCACTCATGAGGAGCACTGGTCCGGATTGTTGATTAATTCTCCACGGGGTCCGAAAAGTCCCTATGCAAGTTTATTAGTTATTAGCCAAATGTAGTACCAATGTTGGGCCTTGCCAGACGAGTTTTATCCCAAAACGAAAATCAAGAGGGTCCACATAACAACCCCGAGCATGTTAGGAGCGCTCACTTATGAAACATAACACCGATTCATAAGTAACTAGGGCGGCAAGAGTGGAACAAAACACCGAGCAAAAGGCCAAGCCTTCCACCCTTTACCAAGTATATATATGCATTAAATTAAATAGCAATAATATTGTGATAACAAAAGAATGTCCATGTCGACACATGGAAGCAATTGCGCCTGCAGCTAGAAACATTATAAGAAGGGTTGATCAAGCGGTAACATAGCCAAACAAAGGTTTGCTGGGATGTGAAGCGGTTACAGGCTTATCATGGCAATGTTGGGAGGCTGGACATACAAGTGGTAGGTAACGAGACATAACGATGGAAGCGAGACAACTAGCATAGCAATGATAGTATTGGTATCCAGGGAAATGTGTCATCTTGCGTGAGGTCCCGCTTGGAAGAAGAATGAGTCCATGAAGAAGACAACCTGTGAAGTAGACGAACGAAACCTCACACTCCGAACGCTTTCGGAACTCTATCGAGAAGAAGCAATATGGAACAAGCAATCAACACACAATACACGACAACATATGCGTGACATGATGCGCAAACCAACATGATGTATGTTCATTTAATTATTGAAGGCATGGCAAAGCACATCAATCAACTCCTACACATTAAGTGAAGCTCAATAGGCAATGAGTTGCATATTGACGAAACTCCACATTTGAATTACTTAGTTCATTCTTGTTAGGTACACGACAATATTAAATGTTGGTACATGTCAAGAGGTGAAGCATAAATAAACTATTCTATCTAGGCATCTTAAATGAAACCGGAAACAACTTATAGTATTTTCGAAACGACCCCATATGCAAATTATGAATTTAGTTCATATCTGTCCTAACTCAATTTTAGAGTTGTTAAACAACAAATAAATATCACCATGAGATTCTAAGCGTTTTTCTAGTCAAGTTATATATGCGAAACATTTTTATCGGAGCTACGGTTTAATAGTTATGAAATAAATCATTTTAACATGACATATATGCAAAATACATGAAAACGACAAGTTAAATATTTTTATCATGCCTTAAGGTGGATATTGTGAATCTACACAAAATTCTGAGCCTTTTACATATAGGACATGTTTTATTTAGATGCATGATTAATTAGTTGTAAGCAATGCAAATTCAAGGCATCTACTATGAACATGCATGGCAGTGGATAACTGAAAAAAATCGCCAGACAGGGAAAATAATACATGGGACAAATGCAACATAGTTCAATAGGCAAGGCATGCACGGCAAAGGCTCAGAATAATTTGGGTTCCCTGGAACTCCAACCAAACACCTCCTGGGTAGAGCGGGACTGCGCTAACCAGCTCGGGTGGGACTCTGCTCGTGCACAAATATAGTGGCTACCCTAAATAACTTCTTCATGCGAGACGGATCTAGGAAAAGAAAGAAGCTTCAGACAGAGCTCACATCGGGGAGACAGAGGCCGACGGCGCTGAGATCCTCGAGACCCGATGCAAATCAGCGACAGGGAAGGTGCGCCGGCGTCGGATCCAATGGCTAGGACTCCATTCCTGGCGACGGAAGCTCAATCCGAAGGGGACAAGAACATGGGCGAGCTTTGGTTCCTGCTAGCCGCCATGGTCGTTCGTTCCTGAACCAGAGAGAGGGAGCGAACTGAGAGAGAGAGAGAGAGGGAGAAGACGGGGGAAAGGAAAGAGATGTAGCAGGGCGGCACGGGCTGGCCTAGTCCTGCTGGTCGCCGGCGATGGAGGTCGAGGCAGGCTCGGGGTTGGGCGGTTCCTTGACTGCTACTGCTGATTGGGGATGGCGGGGAGGACGGGGCGCAAGGGACCTGCTTCTCGTCGCTGGTTGCTCCAACGAGCTGGCCGGGGCCCTTGGGCACGGCTGGGCCGTTCCTGGCAACACGGGAGAGAGAAACAAGAGATGAGAGATAGGGTGGAGAAGAACGAACACGAGAGGCAGAGGGGACTCGCGAGGTTGACCTGCTGTTCACCAGAGCTTGCCGGTGGAGGGGAACGACGACGGGGCCAAGCAGAGGTGGCGCACGCATGCACATGAAGCGAGCGGTTGGGCTGCAGCGAGGAGATGGCCGGCGGCACATTCGGGTGGCCATGGCGCTGACCTGCACGAGAAGAGGGGCCAAGTGGTTCGAGGTGAGGGGAAGGAGATGAACCATAAGAGAAAAGAGAGGGAAGAGGAGGGCCGACGGAGCTCACCTTCGACGAATCTTGCCGGCGGTGAGTAACCGGCAAGGATGGGATGGATCTGGCGCGGCGAGGTCTCGGGCGGCCGGCACTGCGGGCAAGCGGACGCAGGGAGATTCGGGCGCTGGACACGTCCAGTTGGGTGCAGGGGATCCGCTCTGGCGCTGCGCAAGGAGGCTGCTTGTTGGCTGGGTGCAAAACGAGGGAGGTGGCTGCACGATTTGGACGCGGAGGATCCCGAGGTGGGAGGAGACCTGGATGGCAGCGGCTGAATTGCTGGGATGGGACAATCCTCCTAAAATTTAGGGTTTGACTAAATAAATAGGTAGGGAGGATAGGGTTTGAGGGGGTTTTCATCGTTTTTGGATCTTCGGATTTCGATCCGACGGTTCGGAAGCGAAGGGGCTAGCAGGTTAAGTGAGTTGTGTAGAGTTGGTTGGGCTGAAATGAGAGGGAGGTTTGCGGCGCGGCATATGTTTTTAAAATACCAAAACGTCCGCTGAATAACTGATGACGGTGCCTCTATGGTTGACCGTTCGGATATCAAACGACCTCTGATTGCCACAAAATTTGGCAGGCGGTCTACCTACAACAAAACAAGACCGCACGTCAACGTTCGACCCAATCCAAGGATATTTCATACGCACTTTGAAAACAATATTTTTATCGATGTCGCGGGCGCTTGCATGTGTGGTTGGTCTCGAAACGGGCATCAACACGAACAGAGAGAACCGGCAACTACGAACAAATGCAATGTTTTCAAAAACGTGTGATGATCCTATGCAGATGATGCGAATGATGCGCTGATGAATGCAACAACCAAATAAATCACACGATGACAACGGAATAAAAGGGAAATCTTCTGAAGTGTCGGTCCCGGGCTGTTACAAGTCGTTACAGCTTGTCTCGGTGAAGCCACCTTTAGTGACCCTATCCGTTTTGCAGAACAGGCCACTCTTCGTGTGTCATGCGAACAACCTTTGTTGGCTTTGCATGGCTTGTGACCCTGGTAGGTGACATCTTTGTGAAACCAGGAGGAGCTAAAGTAGATGTAGCAACTTTGCGTGCATGCTCATCCGTAGATGCTCTTGCAGCTGCACGCATCCTTCCCTTTGCTGACTTTGTGAGAATAGGAGTAAAGCCTTCCTTTAGCGCAGAGGAGACTTCCTTCTCTTCTGGCTCACTCGAGGATGCAGTTGTCGTTTCCAAACTCTTGCTAACAGAGGCCACAAGCGGGCCGATAGGCACATCAACCAGAGGTCACCAAAGTGGAGAGTGACAAATTGCTAGACTTGTCCCTCCATACCTTCGAATAAAGGAATCTATATATTAGTTTTCTTTGAGTATATTTGTGTACATAATATTTATATACTTCATGTACTTCTGAAATTCACATGTCGTAATCCTATGTTGGAATTCAAAGATGAGGGGAGAAATATGTCCCACTAGGCGTGCCAGAATCTGATGACAGGAAAATGGTTGGCGTGAGAACACGCGTTCACGTCATTGATACAAAGTGAATAAATATAGTACATATTATGCATAAAATAAAATGATGATCAAACATTCCAGGTATTTATTTCAAGAACTCTTATATTTATATAAAAATTCTATGAATTACATCTCGTGGGAGAAAAACCCTGATTAAGAATTCCAACATATCTACTACATAAGATTGCAACACATTCCTATTACAATATGCTACAAGATAATCATCCTCATGGTCGCCGATGAACTCCTGCTTGACGAGCTTGAAGTTTGCTTTTAGAATGCTCCTCCATGATTTCATGTCTCATGTTTTGGAATATGTTTTCCTAGCATACAACAAATTTAGTTATGTTCAACCTCATTTATATGCAGAACGAAATTGATCTGGTTAGGCATGGTTTTATCTAACATTCGAAACATAGGATATGTATATATTATCCCATGGTGATCGTATGTGATATATTTGGTTTTGGTAGCATGAATGTATGTCACATATCAATTTTAATAAGTTTTCCATCATCACCTTACTACTATCATCGCGCAACACTGATGGGGTGCCGGCGTGTAGCGTAAAGGATTATAGCTTTCTAACACATTGGTGCTTTTTACGGTGCATGTGATATGTGTCATATTTTGTTTCTTTTGACTTCCCACGGTATCAAAACTAACCACATGATGCAATAATATGTCACCTTTGTGTAGCCTAAACCAAGTGGTGTTTTCTTATGATATTTTTGTCTGTTTAAAGCCCACATAGGCTACATGAAATATGCTTGATCATATATTCTGCATGATTTTTTACGTGCCTATATGTATGTGGAATGAACACATTTTTATTGTATTCCGCCTTACTTGTATTAATACTAACACCGCATAGCACTAAGACAATGCTCGCGTGTAGCGTAACCAAGTGAAGGTTCATGGAGCTATTTAAATATTGTATGAATCATATGACATTTATAATGTACCTTCCATGGTATTAAAACTAACTCCACGTAGCGTCATTTGATGTCTCCCATGTGTAGCATAACCCAAGTAGAGGAATTTTGTGACGAACATTGTTTGATGATGCTATAGTTTAAGCTCTTATAGAATTGGAGCATTTTATAAATATATTTTATATGATGACTTTGGCCAAAATTTGTGGCTTCAACATTTATTTGGATTTATCTTATTTGTATTACTACTAACGCCGCATGACACTAATATCATGTCGGCGTGTAGCGTAACCAAGTAAAATTAATTTTTAAGATGTGCAATTTGATGATGCTGACAGTTGAGGCTCTTATAGCATTGGAGCGTTTTGTCACATGTTTTATATGACTTTGGCCAAAATGCGTGGCCCCGATATTTTGTTTAGTTTTATCTCATTTGTATTACTACTAACGCCGCGTAACACTCATACTGTTTTCGCGTGTAGCATAGCCAAGTAAGATTGGTTTATGACATGCAAATTTGGTGATGCTAATAGTTTAGGATCTTATAGCATTGGAGCAATTTTATATGATGTTGGTTCAAATGCATGGCATGGGCATTTCGTTTAGTTTTATCTTGCTTGTATCACTACTATGTTGGGTAACATTAATGTAATGTCCGCATGTAGCGTAACCAAGTAAGAGTGATTTTTATGATGCAGCATATTTGGTGACACATCTTACATGATTTTGGTCTTTGCGTGTGTAGCATGAACACATTTTTTATTAAGTTTTGCCTTGCTTGTATTACTACTAACACTGCGTAGCATTAGGATAATACTCGCGTGTAGCGTAACCAAATGAAGGAATGTTTTGCATATCCTGTCCGTATTACAACTAGCATGACATATAATATCCTTAGCGTAACCGAAAAACAATTATCAATTCACTTTAGCATATTCATAATTTCTTTCCAACCTAATAATATCATTTTTTATGATGACCACACTAAAATGATTTTCATGAAGTTTTCGTCCTTATGACATTTTTTTGATTTGTATCAACGCGTAAGGACCAAACCAAGGGACGCGGTGTTCATCTTGGCTTGTATCACTAAGGGGACCAAACCAAGAACAAAATCATGAAGACCAAGCATATGTATCATGTCAAAGAACCATGCATGATCCTTGGTACGTACCGCGATGGCCGAACCAAAGACAAAATTAGAGATAGATGTTATGAAACAAACACCTCGATTTGTACCGCGATGGTCGAACCAAGGATAAAACTTTGGAGATATGAAGCATGTTCCTTGATTTGTACCACGATCGCCAAACCAAGGGCTAGTGTTTTAGGAGAGACGCAAGAAGAAAGCTCCATGGCTCGTATCGTGGTGGCCGAACCATGGGCTAGGAGATAGCCATGATTCCTACCTTCTCACTTCCTGCTAGCAGGACGTCCACCTCTTTGCTTTGTTCATTGTGTGCTCGTGTGTATTGGCTCTGTAAATTTTCAGATAGTAGGGAAAGATGAATGGACCGGGGCCCGACAGAAGCAAGGCACCTGATATTTATAGGGCCGGAGGGCTGCAACGAGCACCGAGTAGCGCCTGCCCACGTCCTTGATCGTGTGATCGTGTGAGATCGTGGGAGCATGGCTGGGTCCTTCTCTATTTCTCTATTTTTAGTCACTAATTGGCTCGCAACCTCTAATTGGCCAGTATGGGATTAATCCAAGTTCGAGTCAATCGTGTGGGCTTTGGGCACTAACTCGTTCACTTGTATGGCTCATGGATTAGGATATATGCATGCATGTACGTAGCCATTGCTCCTTTCTTTTAAAGTGGACCTGAGCACATGTACGTGGTCGATTTATTGGAATGGATCAAGCATGATTAATTGAAATGGCTCACCAAGGCTTACTTCCTTACCATGGCACAAGACACATAAATGAAAAAATATTCTTTCAATCAAAATTATACGCCACCATTATAATAACAGTTTGACATCTTCTTTTTATATGTTGTCACATAGGACATTTTTATTTAATATGTGTCATGTGACATTTCATTAACAACACTAGAATAATGTCCAAATTTTTACTATGCATCCAATATTTTAGTTATATCAACGGTGCTAAGACAATTTGAATTTATGTCGACATTATAATTCACTGTCTGCCACAACGTGTGTGTATACGAGACATGTGTCCTCTATTTTTTTGGACAAAACTTGATGCCTATTTATTTTTTCACATTTTATAATTTCTTGACACTTTTCTATATCCTCATTATCGGCACTCGACAATATATCATATGCCAATTTTATTGTCAACTCACGTCTTGATCGGTTATTTTTGTAATTGTTTCTTGTCATTATAAAAAGGATTTTTTATGTTTTGCGTTTATATTTTATGTGGCTTGTGCATTTTATTTTATCTCGGTCAAAAACCATGTCAACACGGTGGCAAGGTCTCCGGGCTTGTAGGACCACATTGGGGTGCCCCGATGCTGGCAAGGTAGGGGCAACGACAAAGTATGACCTGAACCACGTCGGTCAGTTCGATCTTCTTCTTTACCATCTGGGAGATGCACTTCTACAGCGACTCCACCTCCATTGTCAACCCCCAGTCGAGACCCTTCTTCATTCACGACACCGGCCTTGTGGGAGGTCCGGATCTGAATTCCGAGGGTGCTACCCAGTCCATGTTGTGTGGTTCCATGATATAAAACCACTCTTTTTGTTAGATTTTGACGGTATCTATAAAGGTACCTTCCATCCACTCAACACGGGGGAGCTTGCTGATAACCCCCCCCCCCCCACCCCCACCCCCCCCCCCCCCCCACACACACAATCCGCCTGCTGGCTGTTGACTATATTCGGCTTAACATTTAGGACCTTTAGCCACAAGCCGAAGTCTGGTTGGACCCCCAGACAGGCCTCGCAGATAACAACGAAGGCCAAAATATGTAAGAAGCCTAGTCCCCGGATGAAGTGGGTGATGAACACCACCCTCTCGCCTTGCTTCGGCATGGGGATGACCTAGCCATCCTCTAGAGCGTGGTGGACGACATTGATCGGAAGATAGTCGGCGCGCTTCAGCTCTTGGATGTCGTCATCGGTGACGCTGGAGGCCACCCACTTGCCCTTGGAACCGGAACCGGCCATGGCCGAACTGGGGGAGTGGCTTGAGGAGATTTGTGGGAAGGATATATTTGGTTGCTTAGGGCTCAAGAGATTGGGAAGGCGAGAGCGATGGGGGATCTGAGAAGCGTGTGGAGTCTTTGGTGGATGTTTCCCTTTTATAAGATGTCGTAATACCAAGAGCCCCTTAGTTGCGCCGCAAACCTCGCCACTTCCCGATGTAATCATGTTGTTATGCGTGCGTGGGATAACCTGAACCATTGATCATATCCCTTAAACAACGAGGCACGATCTCCATATTGATGGGTGATACGTCCATTTTGCATCATGTTTTCTTGTTGTTATTTATAATGTTTTTATCCATAATAATGCTTTTTGGAGTAATTCTAATGCCTTTTCTCTCATAATTTGCAAGGAACACACCAAGAGGGAGAATTCTGGCAGCTGGAAATCTGGACCTGGAAAAGCTACGTCATGCTACATATTGTGCACAACTCCAAACAAGCTAAAACTTCACGGAGATTTTTTATGGAATATTTAAGGATTATTGGAGCAAATAACTACCAGAGGAGGCCCACTAGGTGGGCACAACCCACCTGGGCGTGCCAGGGAGCCCAGGCGCGCCCTGGTGGGTAGTTCCCTCCTCGGCCCACCTCCCGTGCCCATCTTCCGGTATATAAGTCATTTTGACCTAGAAAAAGTAAGGAGAAGGCTTTCGGGATGAAGCGCCACCGCCTCGAGGCGGAACTTGGGCAGGAGCACTTTTGCCTCCGGCGGAGCGATTTCGCGGGGCAACTTCCCTCCCAAAGGGGGAAATCATCGTCGTCATCATCACCAATAACTCTCCCATCTTGGGGAGGGCAATATTCATCAACATCTACAACAGCACCAACTCCCCTCAAACCCTAGTTCATCTCTTGAGTTCAATCTTGTTACCGGAACTACAGATTGGTGCTTGTGGGTGACTAGTAGTGTTGATTACGTCTTGTAGTTGATCACTATATGGTTTATTTGGTGGAAGATTATATGTTCAGATCCATTATGCTATTTAATACCCCTCTAATCTTGAGAATGATTATTAATTGCGAGTAGTTACTTTTGTTCTTGAGGTCACGGGAGAAATCATGTTGCAAGTAATCATGTGAATTTGATATGTGTTCGATATTTTGATAGTATGTATGTTGTGATTCCCCTAGTGGTGTCATGTGAACATCGACTACATGACACTTCACCATATTTGGGCCTAAGGGAATGCATTGTGGAGTAGCAATTAGATGATGGGTTGCGAGAGTGACAGAAGCTTAAACCCCAGTTTATGCGCTATTCCGTAAGGGACCGATTGGATCCAAAAGATTAATGCTATGGTTAGAATTTATTGTTAATACTTTTCTCGTAGTTGCGGATGCTTGCGGTTGGGTTAATCATTAGTAGGAGGTTTGTTCAAGTAAGAGCAGCACCTAAGCACTGGTCCACCCACATATCAAATTATCAAAGTACCGAATACGAATTAAACCAACATGATGAAAGTGACTAGATGAAATTCCCGTGTACCCTCAAGAACACTTTGCTTATCATAAGAGACCGCTTTGGCATGTCCTTTGCCTCAAAAGTATTGGGCTACCTTGCTGCACTTTTGTTACCATATTTGTTACTTGCTCGTTACAAGTTATCTTGCTATCAAACTACTTCGCTACGTACAATTTCAGCACTTGCAGACATTACCTTACTAAAAACTACCTGTCATTTCCTTATGCTCCTCGTTGGGTTCGACACTCTTACTTATCGAAAAGAGCTACAATTGATCCCCTATACTTTTGGGTCATCAAGGCTATTTTCCGGTGCCGTTGTCAGGGAGTGAAGTGCCTTTGGTAAGTGGAATTTGGTAAGGAAACATTTATATAGTGTGCTGAAATTTATTGTCACTTGTTACTGTGGAAAACAATCCTTTGAGGGGTTTGTTCGGGGTATCTTCACCTCGTCCGGAACCACAATTAGCTACCCCTCAACCTACTGCACCCACTGAAAATATTGAATATGAAATTCCTTCGGGTATGATAGAACAACTGCTAGCTAATCCTTATGCAGGAGATGGAACTGAACATCCTGATATGCACTTGATACATGTGGAACAAATTTGTGGATTGTTTAAGCTTGCAGGTTTACCTAGGGATCAAGTTATGAAAAAGGTTTTACCTTTATCTTTAAAGGGAAAATCATTGGCATGGTATAGGCTATGCGATGATATTGGATCATGGAATTGGAATTGTTTGAAATTGGAGTTCCACCAGAAATTTTATCCTATGCATCTAGTTCATCGTGATCGGAATTATATATATAATTTTTGGCCTCGGAAGGAGAAAGTATCGCTCTAGCTTGGGGGAGGCTTAAGTGAGTGTTATATTCATGCCCCAATCATGAGCTCTCAAGAGAAATTATTATCCATAATTTTTATGATCGGCTTTCTCGTAATGATCAAACCATGCTTGATACTTCTTGTGCTGGTTCTTTTATGAAGAAGACTATTGAATTCCGGTGGTATCTTTTGGAAAGAATTAAATGCAACTCTGAAGATTGGGAACTCGACGAAGGTAAAGAGTTAGGTATAACTTAAGTATGATTGTGTTAAATCTTTTATGGATACCGATGCTTTTCAAAAGTTTAGCACTAAATATGGACTTGACTCTAAGATAGTAGCCTCCTTTTGTGAATCATTTGCTACTCATGTTGAACTCCCTAAGGAGAAGTGGTTTAAATATCACCCACCTGTTAAAGAATAAACTAAAAAAACAGCACCGGTTAAAGAAGAAACTATACTCTATAATGTTGATCCAGTTGTTCCTTCTGCTTATATAGAGAAACCACCTTTCCCTGTTAGGATAAAGGAACATGCTAAAGTTTCAACTGTGGTTCACAAAAGCTATATTAGAACACCTAAACCTGAAGAACAAATTAAACTAGAACCTAGCATTGCAATGGTTAAAGATCTCTTGGAAGAAGATATTGATGGGCATGTTATTTACTTCTATGAAGAAGCTGCTAGAATTGCTAAACCTGATAGAAAAGATAAACATAGACCTGTTGTGGGCATGCCTGTTATTTTAAAATAGGAGATCACTGTTATCATGGTTTATGTGACATGGGTGCTAGTGTGAGTGTTATTCCTTACACTTTATATGAAGAGATTATGAAAGACATAGCACCTGCTGAGATAGAAGAAATAGATGTTACTATTCAACTTGCTAATAGAGACACTATATCACCAATTGGGATTATTAGAGATGTTGAAGTCTTGTGTGGGAAAATAAAATATCCTACTGATTTTCTTGTTCTTGGTTCCCCGCAAGATGACTTCTATCCCATTATCTTTGGTAGACCTTTCTTGAACACAGTTAATGCTAAGATAGATTGTAAGAAACAAATTGTGGGGGTTAGCTTTGGTGATGAGTCTCATGAGTTTAATTTTTCCAAGTTTAGTAGAAATCATCATGAAAAATAATTGCCTAGTAAGGATGAACTAATTGGTCTTGCTTCTATTGTTGTACCACCTACTGATCCTTTAGAACAATATCTTCTAGACCATGAAAATGATTTACATATGCATGAAGGAAATGAAATAGATAAAGTTGTCTTTGAACAACGTCCTCTGCTTAAACACAATTTACCTATTGAAACTCTTGGAGGTCCTCCTCCACCTAAAGGTGATCCTGTGTTTGAATTAAAACAATTGCCAGACACTTTGAAATATGCTTATCTTGATGAAAAGAAGATATGTCCTGTTATTATCACTGCTAACCTTTCAGAACATGAAGAAGAAAGATAATTGAAAGTTCTAAGGAAGCACCCGGCTGCTATTGGATATACTCTTGATGATTTAAAGGGCATTAGTCCCACTCTATGTCAGCACAAAATCAATATGGAACCTGATGCTAAACCAGTTGTTGATCACCAACGTCGGTTAAATCCGAAGATGAAAGAGGTGGTAAGGACGGAAATATTAAAACTTCTGGAAGCAGGTATACTCTATCCTATAGCTGATAGTAGATGGGTAAGTCATGTTCATTGTGTTCCTAAGAAAGGAGGTATTACTGTTGTTCCTAATGATAAAAATGAACTTATTCCACAAAGAATTGTTACAGGGTATAGAATGGTAATTGATTTTAGAAAATTAACCAAAGCAACTAGAAAAGATCATTACCCTTTGCCTTTTATTGATCAAATGCTTGAAAGATTATCTAAGCACACACACTTTTGCTTCCTTGATGGATATTCTGGCTTTTCACAAATACCTGTATCACAACCTGATCAAGAAAAGACCACTTTTACTTGTCCTTTTGGAACCTATACTTATAGACGTATGCCTTTTGGTTTATGTAATGCACCTGCTACCTTTCAAGGATGCATGATGGCTATATTCTCTGATTTTTGTGAAAAGATTGTTGAGGTTTTCATGGATGACTTCTCTGTTTATGGGAAGTCTTTTGATGATTGTTTAAGCAATCTTGAGCGAGTTTTGCAGAGATGCGAACAAACAAATCTTGTCTTGAATTGGGAGAAGTGCCACTTTATGGTTAATGAAGGCATTGTCTTGGGTCATAAATTTCTGCAAGAGGTATTGAAGTGGACCAAGCTAAGGTTGATGCAATTGAGAAAATGCCATATCCTAAAGATATAAAAGGTATTCGTAGTTTCTTAGGTCATGTTGGTTTCTATAGGAGATTTATCAAAGACTTTTCTAAAATTTCTAGGCCTCTTACTAATCTCTTGCAAAAGGATATCCCTTTTGTTTTTGATGATGATTGTCTTGAAGCCTTTGAAACACTCAAGAAAGCCTTAATTACTGCACCTATTGTTCAACCACCTGATTGGAACTTGCCTTTTGAAATTATGTGTGATGCTAGTGATTATGATGTTGGTGCTGTTCTAGGACAAAGAGTTGATAAGAAATTGAATGTTATTCATTATGCTAGTAAAATGCTAGACAGTGCTCAAATAAATTATGCTACTACTGAAAGAATTCTTAGCAGTTGTGTTTGCTTGTGATAAATTTAGACCTTATATTGTTGATTCCAAAGTAACTATTCACACAGACCATGCTGCTATTAAATATCTTATGGAAAAAAGGACGCTAAACCTAGACTTATTCGTTGGGTTCTCTTGTTACAAGAATTTGATTTACATATCATTGATAGAAAAGGAACTGAGAACCCTGTAGCTGATAACTTGTCTAGGCTTGAAAACGTGCTTGATGACCCACTACCTATTGATGATAATTTTCCTGATGAGCAGTTAGTTGCAATAAATGTTGCTAATAGTACTCCTTGGTATGCTGACTATGCTAATTACATTGTTGCTAAATATTTACCACCTAGTTTTACTTACCAACAAAAGAAAAAATTCTTCTATGATTTAAGACATTATTTTTGGGATGACCCACATCTCTATAAAGAAGGAGTAGATGGTATTATTAGACATTGTGTACTTGAGCATGAACATGGACAAATCCTACAGAAATGTCACTCTGAGGCTTATGGAGGGCATCATGCTGGAGATAGAACTGCTCATAAGGTATTGGAATCTAGAGTTTATTGGCCTACTCTCTTCAAGGATGCCCATAAGTATGTCTCATCTTGAGATGAATGTCAAAGAATAGGTAATATCGGTAAGCGTAGAGAAATGCCTATGAATTATTCACTTGCTGTTGAACCATTTGATGTTTGGGGATTTGATTACATGGGACCTTTTCCTTCCTCTTAATGGGTATACACATATTTTGGTTGTTGTTGATTATGTTACTAAATGGGTAGAAGCTATTCCAACCAGTAGTGCTGATCACAACACCTCTATTAAAATGCTTATGGAAGTTATTTTCCCAAGGTTTGGAGTCCCTAGATATTTAATGACTCATGGTGGTTCACACTTTATTCATGGTGCTTTCCGTAAAATGCTTGCCAAGTATGATGTTAACCATAGAATTGCATCACCCTATCATCGTCAGTCTAGTGGTCAAATTGAACTTAGCAATAGAGAAAGAAAATTAATTTTGCAAAAGACTGTCAATAGGTCTAGGAATAATTGGTCTAAGAAATTAGATGATGCACTTTGGGCTTATAGAACAGCATATAAAAATCCTATGGGTATGTCTCCTTATAAAATGGTTTATGGAAAAGCTTGTCATTTGCCTCTTGAGTTAGAACACAAAGCATTTTGGGAAGTTAAAGAGCTCAATTATGATTTCAAACTTGCTGGCGAGAAGAGGTTATTTGATATTAGCTCATTAGATGAATGGAGAACCCAAGCTTATGAAAATGCAAAAATATTCAAAGAAAAAGTCAAAAGATGGAATGACAAAAGAATTCAAAAGCATGAGTTTAAAGTCGGAGAATATGTTCTTTTGTACAACTCTCGTTTTAGATTTTTTGCAGGGAAGCTCCTCTCGAAATGGGAAGGCATGTATGTCATTGAGGAGGTTTACCGATGTGGTGCCATCAAAATAAATAATTCTGAAGGTACTAACCCGAAGGTTGTCAATGGACAACGAATAAAGCATTATATCTCAGGTACGCCTATTAATGTTGAAAGTAATATTATCCAAACTTTGACACCGGAAGAACACATAAAAGAGTCCTTCCGAAACACTCCAGAATCGTGAAAATAAGGAGGTACGTGATACGGTAAGTAAACAGACTCCGAAAAATCCACAAAAATATTGTTTATCAGTTTTGGAATATTTTAGAATTTTGGAAATAAAGAAACTCCCTGGAAGCGTCCCCTGGTGGGAACAAGACACCAGGGCATGCTAGGCTTGCCTGGCATGCCCAGGTGGGTTGTGCCCACCTGGGACACCTTCCGTACTCTGTTTTTCTTCCATGTACTTGTCCTCCAAGATAAAAAAATCTATATATACTTCCCGAACCTGTTAACCACCGTATCGCGAAGAAATCCTCTGTTATCTTTTTCACTTGTTGTTTTCTATCAGATCCCATCTACCATGGCCGTTGCAAGCTCCTCCAAGGACAAGTTCTTCAAGAACGTCATCAACCCATATCTTCGGGAGGGGGTGCAGCACCCTCAGGTCATTGACATGCATGAGGGGGTGCTACACCTTCGCGATGTGCCCTGTCCCAAGGGGACGGGAACCATGGAGTCTAGGCTTGAATCTATGGAGCAAGATGTCTTTCGATGCAAGGGGATGGTGGAGCGTGAACTCCATGACAATCACCTCATGATCACGGACCTCTCCCGTGATCTCAAGGTGGATGGCAAGCCCATGAAGGACATCGTCTTCACCTTCAACGAGCAAATCAACTTCCTCCAAAGCCAGATCTATAACCTCCAGAACAAAGTCTTTGAATATGAGGCAAGGTTTAAAGGTATGAGTTTGGCTGCTAGTTGCAGGACCCGTGAGACTCACTCTTCCTCTCATGATGGTGTACCACTGCCATGGAAATCCGAGGACAAGACTTCTGCTTCACCACCATCATCTTCTTCACTACCAAAGGATAACTGAGTATCGGGTATGAGCACTCCCCTTGGCTTCCGCCAAGCTTGGGGGAGATGCCCGGTATTGTATCATCCCACTATCTTTTTGCTTTTACTTATATTAGTTCAATCTTTTGCCTAGATGAAATAAAGTTCAGTTCGATCCTTTCTTATTTGAGAGTTTGCTTAGTGATTTATCATTTTAATCGTGTGCAAGTTATATAATAAAGTTTAGTTTGAGTTTTTGCTTTCTTTACTTTCATGTTGCAAATAAAGAAAAATAAATAAGAAAGAAATGAAAGAAAGGAAATACATAAATAAGATCATATACTAATCCTATGGTAGGTGACGTCACCACATAAGGAAAAGTATAAGTAGGAAATTTTACCAGAGATTGACAAACATAGCATTAGTCAATGACGCAACTCATGAAAGAATTAATAAGGGAAGAGAAGATCCACATATAAATATACTATCCTCGAAATCTTTTGTGATTGTGAGCCCTCATCAAAATATTATATGCCAAAATTGTTGACACTGGACAAGGAAGACAACTTAATGGTTTATGTTTGTTTATATTCATATAGAAGTCATATTGTCATAGATCCTTTAACATGTGATGCTTGCCCCCTACCTTTGCTAGCCAAAAATTCTGCACTAAGTAGAGATACTACTTGTGCATCCAAAAACCCTTAAACCCAAATACTATTTTCAAGAGTCCACCATACCTACCTATGGATTGAGAAAGATCCTTCAACTAAGTTGTCATCGGTGCAATAAGGCAATAAAAATTGCTTCTAAAAGTGTAAGATCATTTAGTGTAAGAGAAAATTGAGCGTTGTACGAACTTGAATGACAAAGAATAAAAGTGACAGACTGCATAATAAGGGTTGTCATCTTAAGGGGCAATACAACATGACGTTCTCTTGCACTAAGGGATTGAGCATACAAACAAATAAGCGCATGACAACCTCTACTTCCCTCTGTGAAGGGCATATCTTTTACTTTTATGCAAGAGTCAAAGTTTTTCTCTATTCCTTTTATTTTTCTCCTTTGGCAAGCATCATGTGGTGAGAAAAGATCTATGCACATATGTCCAGTTGAATATAGACAGCATGAGTTATTATTGTTGACATCACCCTTGAGGTGAGGATGTTGGGAGGCAAAACTATAAGCCCCTATCTTTCTATGTGTCCGGTTAAAACGTTTTGCTCATGGGTATGAGGCGAGTGTTAGCAATCATAGAATACTATATGATGGTTGAGTATGTGGACTTGCTTAAAGGCTCTGATACGTGACCCTTCCTGAAAAGATGATGAATTGTAGTTGCAAAGTTGAGTGAGAACATAGTTTGTTGGTTTCTAATAGACTTTTTGCTTTATACTTCGATTGTGTGCTGAACTATTACTTATTCATCAGAAGTATATGATAAAATTTCTATCATAAAAGTCTTATGTTTAATTTTGTTGCTGTTATAATAATCAACATGATGCTTCTATGTCCGTATTTTGTTTTTATCGACACCTCTCTCTCAAAGCATGTGGACATGTTTTTCGATTTCGGTTTTCGCTTGAGGACAAGCAAGGTCTAAGCTTGGGGAGTTGATATGTCCATTTTGCATCATGTTTTCTTGCTATTATTTATAATGTTTTTATCCATAGTAATGCTTTTTTGAGTAATTCTAATGCTTTTCTCTCATAATTTGCAAGGAACACACCAAGAGGGAGAATTCCGGCAGCTAGAAATCTGGACCTGGAAAAGCTACGTCAGGCTACCTATTATGCACAACTCCAAACAAGCTAAAACTTCACGGAGATTTTTTATGGAATATTTAAGAATTATTGGAGCAAATAACTACCAGAGGGGGGCCACCAGGTGGGCACAACCCACCTGGGTGCGCCAGGGAGCCCAGGCGCACCCTGGTGGGTTGTGCCCTCCTCGGCCCACCTTTGGTGCTCATCTTCTGGTATATAAGTCATTTTGACCTAGAAAAAATAAGGAGAAGGCTTTCGGGACGAAGCGCCGCCGCCTGGAGGCAGAACTTGGGCAGGAGCACTTTTGCCCTCTAACAGAGTGATTCCGCCAGGGGAACTTCCCTCCCAGAGGGGGAAATCATCGTCGTCATCATCACCAACAACTCTCCCATCTTGGGGAGGGAAATCTTCATCAACATATTCAACAACACCAACTCCTCTCAAACCCTAGTTCATCTCTTGAGTTCAATCTTGTTACCGGAACTATAGATTGGTGCTTGTGGGTGACTAGTAGTGTTGATTACGTCTTGTAGTTGATCACTATATGGTTTATTTGGTGGAAGATTATATGTTCAGATCCATTATGCTATTTAATACCCCTCTGATCTTGAGCATGATTATTATTTGTGAGTAGTTACTTTTGTTCTTGAGGTCACGGGAGAAATCATGTTGCAAGTAATCATGTGAATTTGATGTGTTCGATATTTTGATAGTACGTATGTTGTGATTCCCCTAGTGGTGTCATGTGAGCGTCGACTACATGACACTTCACCATATTTGGGCCTAAGGGAATGCATTGTGGAGTAGCAATTAGATGATGGGTTGCGAGAGTGACAGAAGCTTAAACCCCAGTTTATGCGCTATTCCGTAAGGGACCAATTGGATCCAAAAGTTTAATGCTATGGTTAGAATTTATTCGTAATACTTTTCTCGCAGTTGTGGATGCTTGCGGGAGGGTTAATCATAAGTAGGAGGTTTGTTCAAGTAAGAGCAGCACCTAAGCACCGGTCGACCCACATATCAAATTATCAAAGTACCGAACACGAATTAAACCAACATGATGAAAGTGACTAGATGAAATTCCTGTGTACCCTCAAGAACGCTTTGCTTATCATAAGAGACCTCTTTGGCCTGTCCTTTGCCTCAAAAGGATTGGCTACCTTGCTGCAATTTTGTTACTATATTCGTTACTTGCTCGTTACAAATTATCTTGCTATCAAACTACTTCGCTACTTCCAATTTCAGCACTTGCAGACATTACCTTACTGAAAACTACTTGTCATTTCCTTCTGCTCCTCGTTGGGTTCGACACTCTTACTTATTGAAAAGAGCTACAATTGATCCCCTATACTTGTGGGTAATCAATGGGACATGCCAATAGAGGAATTGCCTCGAACCGTGAATCAAGTTTTCATAACTAGTTAGTGGTTGTGACCGGCCGTGACCTTTCACTAAAAGTTTTCAGACGAATTGTTCACACTCGAGCGGTTGGCCTGCAAGGCTAAGTAACACATATTTTTCGGAAATCGGGAAGTCATCGGTGGCCAAACTAGTATCATCCAAACATAGAAGGGGAGAAGAACTCGCCCCTCAAGCCAAAGACTTTGGGGGCGCAAGGGTACTAGGGGTCATGGTCCTCGATATTGGAGGCTGGTTCAGGGGCTACTAAGGGAGTATGGGACTAACGGGTCCTCGGGCCACCGATCTAGCTCTTATGGGCTGGATAGGTGGGCTGCTCTGTGACTGTTACTTGAAGACCGAGCTATAAGGCGACTCCGTGTTCATGAAGGAAACCTCTGGTGCCGTGGTGTGCCCTCCAAGTCAAGATGACATAATCGACATGTTAATTCCCTGTTGGCAACCAACCATGTGTAACCCTAGGTACCCATGGTGTCTATATAAACTAGAGGGTTTAGTTCATAGAGAAAAAGAACCATCATCCTACTCATCTAGGATTAAGTTCATCTGATCTTGTGGTAGATCGACCCTGTAATCATCATACACATCAATATAATAAAGCAAGACGTAGGGTTTTAAATCTTCTAGAGGGACCGAACCTGGGTAAATAATGTCCCCGTGTTTCCTGTTCCCCATTGATCCAAGATCCACAGCTCGGGACCCCCTACCCGAGATCTGCCGGTTTTCACACCGACACCTTCTTTCTCTTTGTTGCCTCTGGCTATTTTGCGGTGGAACCTACTGCAGGTCAAATGACCACCCCTGCGACCAGTGCGGTCATGGGAAATACCGTCTTTTCGTCTGTTTCTTCTGAAACTTGCATTTTTCTTTGTTTTCCTGTGGTGTTAGTTCCATAGCAATACATAGACATATTTCCAGGCATTTAAACATTAATAATATAAATCATCTTGCACAAGGCTAGGCCTTCATTAGAACTACTCTTCCAACTCACTTCTTCATATGGAACTTCAGTCATTCTTTTATTAAAAACCAAAATAAAAACCTACTTATCTATTTTATTTGTGTGGGTTGCCTCCCATGGAGCGCTTGTTTTCGGTTGGATAGCTTGACCATAGTGGTGATCAAGGTGGTGCTAGAACACCAACACCGTAGCTCCTGGCATTCAAAATGATGCCACCTCCTGTGTAGATCTTCAATTTCTTTTTCCTTGAGAAATGCCTTATAAAAGAATCTTTAGCTCATAAATCAAACGAACATTCCCCTCAAACACATTTATCACGGCTTTGATAGTCCTTAGAAAAGGTCTAGCGAGAACTATAGGAGCAAATGGATCTTCGGGCATATCTATTACAACAATATCAATCATGATAGGGCAATCATTAATTTGAATAGTAACACCATGCTTAATGCCTACTATGTGAGTAAAAGTAGAGGACCAAGAATGAGACTATCATAAACAGATTTGGGGATAGTGCAAACACTTGCCCCTAGATCACATAAAGCACTAAACTTTTTGAATCCTATCTCAGTCTCTATAGTAGGCTCAAAAGTATCCTCTTGCTTACCTTGTAGCTTACTGAATAACTTTTTTCTTTCATCATCAAGTTCACGTACCTTGGCTGAAACTTGTTCAACAAAGACATTATATGCCTCAACATTAGTTACCTCCGGTAGTGGATACTTCATGAATATCATCTTCACAAAATCTGCAACGGTATAATTGTACTCTGGCACATGGCTTGTGTCAAGTACCTCACCTTTCTCTTTGTTGCTTCTTATCATTTTAACTTCTTCAACTAGGTTAGGCTCCGGTTTACCTGCAAACTTAGCAAAAATCAAGGTTTGACTCTCTACTATCTTTGTCACTTGTGCCTCCATATTCTTGGATCTGGCTTCAAGTATTTGCACATCATTTGTTAGTCCAACAATCTTACCTGCCAATTGACCAAGTAAGATATCACGATTCTTAAAGATATTCTTGAAGTTTTCATTCTGCTCAGTCTGGCTAGCAATAAAACGTTTAAGAGTTTCTTCAAAAGTATTTCTATTGCTACCATTGGATCCATTAAAATTATTGGACGCTCTTCCACTACTAGGATGGGTAAGTTGAGGAGCATAACCATTAGTTTTCCAATTGGGATTATAGCTATTATGAGAAATAAAATTCGCATCACTAGTATCTTCATTAGAGATGGCATTGACATTTGGCTCATATTTACCTTTCATCAAAGAGAAAAATTCTTATAGCTTAGTTGTCAACTCTGAGCTATTTTCTTCTATGGAATTCACCTTCTTGATTGTGGTTCTCTTAACATGCCATTGGGCATGGTTGTATTTCATATCATCTAGTATCTTCTTGACATCTTCTATGGTTTTTCCCATGAGTGTTCCTCTTGCAGCTGTATCAAGCATAGTTTTGACATGTGATTCAAGCCATTATAAAACATGATTAATCACTCCTCCATTCCATGATTGGGGTAGTTACTTATAGCTCCTTTCATTCTATCACATGCAATCGCTAGTGGATCATGTTCCTTTTCCTTGAAACCTGTGATATGAGAATGCAATTGCATAATTTTTGCAGTTGGACAAAACTTAGATAAAAAAATTACCGCAACAAGTGTACCAAGA
Source organism: Hordeum marinum (assembly GCA_022496015.1). Lineage (NCBI taxonomy): Eukaryota > Viridiplantae > Streptophyta > Magnoliopsida > Poales > Poaceae > Hordeum > Hordeum marinum. The sequence continues at coordinate 276,952,308 of CM039678.1, forward strand.
AGTAATACTGCCTTTAGGCAAAGCTAAAAGCCATCCCTTAGATTTTCCTCTCAAAGAGAAAGTAAATGAGCGAAGTTTCAGAGCATCTGGGTCATAATTATTTATGCGTGTCATGTTGCATAATTCAGTAAAATTATCTAAATGCATACTTGCATCTTCAGAAGCAGAGCCTCCAAATTGGTCATGTTGAACCATGGAAACTAGGTTCATTTTGATCTTATATTCTGTAGCTGCAACATCAGGTTGTGCTATTGGTTCAGACATGAAATTGTTGCTAGGAGTAGCAAAACTCCCAAGATTATAGGCCATAGTAATTTTTTGGTATTTTCAACTAAAAGACTTGCAACAAAATAGAACTTAAACTAAAAACATAAAAGTAAAAAAACTAAAACTAAAAATTAACATTAACAAAACTCTAAACACAAGGACTATGAATACTAAATTGATCTTCGGCAATGGCGCCGGAAAAGGGCTGATATATCCTTTTTATTCATCCATTATTGGAACAAGAAAGGGTATCCCGCACTTATTTCCCGAGAGGTGACCCTGGTATCGATCCCACGAGAGGAAGACTCCCTTGAAGCAATGGTCTCTAGCAAGCTTATGTTAAAGTCTCAATCTAGCTTTTGACATCAAGCAAATTGTGATTCAAACACTTATAATAAAAAGGAAGGTACGGATATAAGGTCTTAATGCTTACAACCATGTGTTGGTGTTGGGATAAAAATGGCATTAGTTTGTGCTGGGGAAGTTACCCATCAAGAGGTGCTTGGTTCATATCGGAGTGGTGTGTGTGTTCAAATAACATCTCGACCGACATGAGTCATGCATCAAGAATTAGTTGTCCTACCTAAGGCCCTATCCACCTCGCGAGGTTTCCCCTATAATTAAGATAATAATACCAGACAAAAGCATTGGGTGTTTAATGACTACACCTCATGAATCTCCAAGGTTATGATCCATGTTACCCTACTAAACCTTACTGTCACATTTGTTGATATAACACTTTACGGTACCCTTGCTCCTAGCCTCGCCGTTGCTTGATCTCCATGATCCAGGGTACCTGTAGGGATGAAGATCGCGGACAAGACAAGAGACACTTCACAAAACAATTTTGTTTCACACATACAAGACGTTGGGTCAAAGACTTCCATTGATCCCTTCACCAAATACATGGGGTTGCAAGGCTCATGCCTCAACCAATACCTTACCGAACTACTCACACATGGAGATCATATCACAAGAACAAAACAATGAAGAGCACATCTTGGGATTGATTGATTGCAATATGTCTTACAATGGATGCCTTATGCGATGCACGATTACACGTATGAACTAGATAGGGGAGAACTATGGTGGTGTAGATGGCTATGGATATGAAACTGGCGACGGGTGGGGTTTGTGGATGAAGATGGTGATGAAGAGGTTATGGCTGTGCTCAACATTGTTTTGTTAACATTTTGACAGAGACCCCTCCATAAAAGTTGTTCAGGTGGACAACCTGCTTCGGTTTCCATGCCAAATGACTGCGCAAACGGGTGCATGTGGTCGCATGGAACACCGTCTTATACTCTGGTGGCCTTCTGGCGCCTCCTGATGACTTGTTTCTAATCCATTCTCCTTCCTTTCCTTTCTCCCACGTGATTTATTCCTTTTTAACCCATTTCCTATGCAAAACTATCAAAGAGACGATTTCTAGAATACTTTGCATTCATTAGTCATTAATGGCAATAACATGTCTTTGTGTCCAGTCATATGATCAGTGTGTCCACTATCAAGAATCCACTCATTTCCATCGGAAATATAATCTCTTTAGAAGTTTGGCATGAGATTGATATTTCCCATAGTCTTCTCATATTCTTCATCGGATTCTTCACTCTCGTCATAATGATAATCATGTTTGCCAAAGTCATCATCACCTAGGACAACAAGTTCATTAGTATCATGCGAATGAGTTTTCTCAAGACTGTGAATTGTAATAGCCTCAATTATGATCATATTAATGGTTCCAATGTGTACTTTAGCATGCATAAGATCTCTAAGCTCAAAGAAGCACTTGTTAAAGTTAGGATCATCGTACTTGGCTTTTTGAAATGCGATAGCCTCATGTATTATCTCATCAAGACTTTTAAGAGAGTAATCCGGATATCATTTTTCTAAGTTGTTCCATAAAGTATAAGCACATTCAAAAAAATCATACATTAGAGGATACTATTAGGAAGAACTTTAATGATGAGATTGATGGTTCTTAAATTATGAAGCATTTTTAATTCATTATCGAGTCATACGCAAGGAACCAATGGGAGGTTTGTAAGGACTATGTATATACTCACTAAAGTTGCAATCATCAGATATAACAAGCATTTCATCTTTCCAAGCGCGATAATACTCTCCATCAAGCATGGTCACTCTATAACTGACACTCCTTCTCGTACACACATCCATCCTTCTCTAAGGTGGTTAAACCAAAGCAATGGAGAACAAAGCTCTGATACCAATTGTGGGATTGAAAGGAATGGTCCAGGGGGTAAATAGACAGTAACAAGGAAAAAGGTACCGATTTTATTTTTCTTAAAATTTAGGCATATTTTAGCACAAATTAATTCTCTAGCAATACAATATACACATGCATATATAGAGTAGAGGCTGCACATATTAAACAACATGCAAATGTGAGAAAGTAAAGAGAGTAGAGTTTGGAGATGATCAAATGCAATGAAGACACAATGATTTTTGGTGTGGTTCTGATAGATGGTTTTATCGTATGTCCATGCAGATGGAGACTTCAACCCACGGAGGGCTCCACCCATGAAGGGTCCATGAAAAAGCAACCTTGTCTATGCCATCATGGCTTACGTCCACAAAGGACTAGTCTCACTCGGGGTATATCTTCATGAAGTAGGCGATCGTCTTGCCCTTACAAACTCCGTGGTTCAACTCCACAAGATTTGGGGGCTCCCATGACACCTAGCCAATCTAGGTGACACCACTATCCAAAAAGGTAATAGATGTTGTTGTTGATGAAGAAGTCCTTGAGCTTTTGATTCAAAAGATAGTCTCCTCAACACTGAATCACCCTCTCATAAAATTGGCATGGTCATGAGAGAAGGATTGGAGTGGAAAGCAACTCGGGAGGCCAAAAATCAAGGATCATATGGTTGGGATGGAATCCCTTTATCTCAACACAAGAGTAGGTTGTTCTCTCCCATAAAATGGATATGTGAAGTGATAGTTTCATTTTGGTTGCTCCCTTGGAGACGATAGAGTGGGTGGCGGTATATATAGCCATCACCAAAAATCTAGCCATTTTCCACAACTTATGCACTACTTGGCGGGACTGAGTGAAACCACTCGGTGAGACCGATTACTACAAAAGTTCTGAACTTTAAGCTTTTCGGTGAGACCGTATGAAACATCTCGGAGGGACCAATACCTAGGCACTTTCCACACTTTGGTGAGACGAATCAACATCATTCTGTAATTCCGAAATGAAATTGATAAGAGAAAAAAGGTTGGCAAGTGTGTATCAGTGAAACCAATCGTCTAACTTGGAAATTCCAAAAATAAGTCGACGGATAACAAAAATTTCGCATGGTCACTTCAATGAGATCGAAGGCTAATCTCGGTACGACCGATTTGTTGGGGTTAAGGCAGTGGCTATGCCAAGTGTATCTCCGTGAGTCTGGGTGAATATGTTCGATGGGACAAAGATGGACTTTAGGGTTTAGGACAAATAGGATTTGGAGGCTATGGTTTGAGTGTTTTGGAGCAATATCTTCAATCACTTGAGGAAATGACTCATGATTAGAACCTCATCCCCTTTTAATAGTATTGACTTTTATGGACTCAATGTGACCTTCGATCACTAACAAAAATGTAGAGTCTTGAAGCTTTTGCCAATCCATGTTTCCTTAGTAGCTCGAGGGATCCACATCTCCATCCAGTCACTTGCCTAAGCTGATTTTTTTCTGAAATATATTTGAGGAAACCATTAGTTCAACAATATGTATGTTTGACATGAATTACCCAAACCAACAAGGGAGCAGGTGTGCTTTCAGGCCTTCACTTAGATGTCTCCGTCATTGTTTCCTTATGGACAACCAAGCCCTACTAAATTGATGTTTCCGTATGCGTGGATGTCGATAGAGAGATCGTGCTTTCGAGGAAAAAAAATCTTGCAGTTAGGAGGTTCTAAATTCTAGCTGCGGGAATCTACACCAACTCATCTTCCACTACACTCTTGTTGGTGAAGACCGGATCTAATCTAACTTGCGTCTTCATAGTGATCTTGGGAGTTTGATTCATAGGACAATTCTTTTGTTTTGTACCATGTTTCTCAATATTGCAGTGGGAAGAGCTACTTCCCTCCTTCTCTAACCATTCGATAGGTGATTAATGGATACAATCATTAATCGTGTTAACATGGAGACTCTTAATCACAATTGTTGAAACTTGAATGTGGGGAGGAAGGTTGGTGGCGACATATGGTTGCTGCATGTATGAACATATGTGTACAGGCTATGCCCACTTGTAGAAGCATATACTAAGTGGATTAGAGATTCGAATCTAGAACTTGTGTAAGCATAGTTACGTTAGATACATACTAGAGGGGAATCCGGACTCCGTGGGCACGTCTTTGCACTATTGATTTAAAAAACCTTCATTACCATTTGTTGCTTTTATTTTATTCTTGCACTTCTATTTACTTGTTGTTTACACATGCAATGTTTCAACCTTCGTATTTGCTTTGCTTCGGACCTTCATTAACTAGCAGTCACTTCATAATAATTCATACAAGGAACAATGACTGTTTCTTGTGCTCCTAGTGGGATATAGACTCTTACTTTGAAAAGGCTACAACTAACCCTATGCACTTGCAGGTTATCAAGTACCACGCACAACTTTGTCTCCATGAGTCTGAATCCTGGGTGGTCGGCTCCGACTTCTCAAGTTTGAGTCGATCATGTCCGAGCCTCGAGTCTCATTCTGAATCACCAAGTTTGAGTCCACCGTGTCCGAGCCTCACGCCCTGCTCTTTCGGTGGGTCACTCCAGCTCCCCAACTATGAGTCTAACTCCTCGAGTCTTAGTCTATTGTGACCAAATCCTTTGTTGCTGAGCTAACCTCCCCTATGGACGAGTCCATCTCCTTGTGTCCGAGTCCTCTTTGGTCAATCCCTTTGACGATTCTACTTACCTGAGTTCAAGTCCTCCCATGGTAGAGTCCAAACATCCGTTGCTAACTCCTTGAGTCTGATACCGTCCTTCCTGACCGAATCCGAGCAAACTATACGAGTTTGTTTCATGATATATTAGGCCACATTTAAGAGCCAATTTTAGGTGAGATGTTATAGTTATTTTGATGTTTGCAACTTGGGTGCATGTGTATACAAATGTTGGGGGCAATTAAATGATTATATTTCTCCAACCTATTGTGGCGTATATAAATTACAGAGTTGATTGCGCTATTCTACAAGGTTGTAGGTACGTTACAATTAGTCTGCACCTCTCATTTTGTATTTGTTTTTTATGGCATGGATGCAAAGAGTCTTCTAATTTTTTATCATATATGCTGATCTTTATCGATTAGCTAGCATGGAGATACAAATATTGTCTGGTCGGTAAACCAACCACACATGTCTACCAAAGTCATGAGAAGTACCAAGTCTCGCTAGATTATGAGCATGTCCATTTGCTTCACGTCGTTCGTGTCCGAAGATGGACACCTGAAATTTCTCCCTTTGACTTCTGATCTCCTTAATGACTATGAAATAGTCACCTCTTGCTTCCTTAATTTGGTTAATCTCATGTAGCACTCCTTGGCAGTCCAAATCAACACAAATTTGTGACACATTCAGATATTCCATAAGCATTAGTGCCTATCAAGCACATGCTTCAAGTGTCGATGAGCCAATGATGCCATATAGGACAATCGTGGAGGCCCCAAGAACAAGTCGGTCTCATCACGATAAAAAGTGCAATAGATCCTATGTTTGAAGATTTTGCCATAAGTCATCGGCTTTTAGCCTAACCCAATCATGTGATGGTGGGATCCAGTGCAAGCGACCAACCCTCTCTAACTCCGCTTCACCCTCCACCCAACGAGCCATTTTGTATAATGAAGAAAAAGTGAAAGATGCCATTTTTTCTAATGGAGGCAAAGGGGCTTCCCCATGTCTCGCTTGTAGCGAGATATAGGGAAACCTCACATCAAGGCTGGTGCAAGATGGGCCGGCCCATCTCATGGGAGGCTACAACCTTTTCCCCTATATTTTCACATTTTATTACTTTCCAATATTCTAAATAAATATATTGCAAAAACACTCTACTTAAAAATAATTGGACAAAAATGTTACTAAGCATTTGAAAAATGTTAAATGCGTATAGAGAAAATATTTGTCGTGTATACAAAAAACAAACATTTATACAAAAATAAATTATGTATGAAATTGATCATGTAATTAAAAAATATTAATCAGAAATTTAAGTAAAAATGTTAAAAAGTTATTTACAAAAACCTAACCAATCATTTGGAAAATATTAAAAATGTATAGGCAAAATGTTGACCGTGTATTAACAAATATTAATCTTGCATTTGAAAAAAATGTTTATCAATTTGAAAATATTAAAATCTATAGAGAAAATTATTTATCATGTATTAAAAAATATTAATCTTGTTTCTGAAAATTGTTAATCAAGCATTTAAAAATATATTTGAAATCTGTATAGAAAATGTTAACCATGTTAAACCATATTTAGAAAAGTGTGTGTGCTAGAAAAATGTTCTTGAGGTACACGAAAATGTACAATGGAAACCCAAAAAAGCTAAAACAAAAAATTAACGAAAGCCAAAAAAACAGTGAAACCAAAGAAACAAAGTGCAAATGAAAGGAAAACAATGAATACCGATAAAGAAACAACAAACAATAAACAGTGAATACCGACAATAAATGCAAACGAAGCAAAGAAACCAATAACGCGTAGAAAAAAAGAAAAAAACTAAACAAAAACAAACAAAATCAGAAAAAACCAAACGAACCAACGAAATCACTAATTGATGAGTACTCATTTCAGAGATCACTCTCATATCCCAGGTTGCGACAAGCGGCACACTCAATGCGTGCCACTTGTCACAATTTGAAAGTTTTCCTTTTTTCATAGTTCACTATTTTAAAAACGTTTTATCTCTTACCGTGCGTCCAAATCTTGTACCGTTGGGTTTCTCGTGTCGAGATCTTCAAAACTAGATCCCATGTTGATAGGTTTTACCGATTTTTTCACGAAAAAACCAAACAAAAAAACCGTGTCTCCCGCGATAGAAAAAAACCCAAAAAACCCGTATTTTTCATTTCTGAGAGCACGGCCGTGTCTCTCACGAAGGCAAACCGTGCCTCTCGAGAAAATAAAAAGACAGAAAACATGTTTTTTCCATTTCCGAGAGGCACGACCATGCATTTCACGAAAACAAAACCGTGCCTCTTGCAGAAGTAAAACTGTGCCTCCCATGAAAATAAGAAAACAGTAAACATTTTTTTTGTCCGTGCCTCTCGTGAAAGCAAAACCGTGCCTTCCGCGGAAGCAAAACCGTGCCACTCATGAAAAAAATAGAAAACGCGTTTTTGTCATTTCTGAGAGGCATGGTCGTGCCTCTCGTGAATGCAAACCCGTGCCTCTCGCAGAAAAAATAAAACACATTTTTTGTGATTTTTTTATTTTTTTCGTCCAAAAGATAAGAAAGACCGGTGAAAACCAGAACACCAAAAAACACCGAAGAAAACCAATTTAAAAAGCCAAAGATGCGTGCGTAAAAATAAAAAACAAACAAAATCCAGAAGAATTGCTCAAAATGCGACACACGGCGGCGACTGAGAACGACCCAAGCAGTGGCGCGTGGGAGTGATGTAGGATCGAGATTGGGGTGTCTAGAGGGGGGTGAATAGACTACTAGCAGGAATTTAAAACCTAACCTTTTCCCAAGTTAATTGGTTGACAGATTTTAACTATTTTAGCAAGTCTAGCAAGTCTAACAGCTCTACACATGCATGTCTACAAGTATGGCAGCGGAAAGTAAAGACATTGCACATGTAAGTAAAGAGATGGGATTGGAGGATCAAACACAATAGGAGACGCAAGGATATTTCTCGTGGTTCCGATAGGTGGTGCTATCGTACGTCCACGTTCATGGAGTCTTCAACCCACGGAGGGTAACGGTCGCGAGAGTCCATGGAGGGCTCTACCCACGGAGGGTTCCACGAAGAAGCAACCTTGGCTATTCCATGGCGGCTTCCGTCCATGAAGGACTAGCCTCACTATGGGTAGATCTTCACGAAGTAGGCGATCTCCTTGCCCTTACAAACTTCTTGGTTCACTCCACAACACGAAGTAGGAGGCTCCCAAGCGACACCTAACCAATCTAGAAGGCACCACCCTCCAAAAGGTAATATGCTCGGTAATGACGATGAAATCCTTGCTCTTTGTGCTTCAAGATGATAGACTCCTCAACACACAATGACTCTCTCACATATTTGGCTTGGTAGAAGAGATGTGATTGGTGGAAAGAAACTTGGGGAGGCTAGAAATCAAGATCCATATGGTTGGAGTGGAAGATCTTGACCTCAACACAAGGGTAGGTGGTTCTCTTTCAGAAAACTGAGTATGATAGGTATGGAATAGTTCTGAGTGCTTATCTTTCAAGTAGGTAGTGGTGGAGGGGTATATATAGGCATCCCCAAAAATCCAACCGTTACACACAAAATGACCAACTTGGTGACACCGATGTGTAAATCTCGATGGTACCGAAGTGACCAAAAGTGGCAACTTTTGAATCTCGGAGGGACCGATATACGATTCTCGGTTGCACCAACAAGGTGACCAACGGTCAGATTTGCCAAACTCGGTGACGCCAATTCACCATTTTCGGACGGACCGGAAATGTGAACTTGCGTAACAGAAACTTGGCAACCCAACTCGGTGGCACCGAGAGTAGTGTCGGCTTCACCAAAGTGTTAGGGTTTGGCTGAGTCTGTCTAGGGTTTGGAATCGGTGGCACCGGGATAGAAATGTTTGTTGCACCGATTTTGCATATTTGTCTTTGGACAGACTTTGGTGGGAGAGTTTGTGGATGTTTTGGTGACTCTTGTGCATGTTTGAGCATATTGTTCACCAACAAATCCTTACCCCCTTTTAATAGTATTGGCTTTCCTATGGACTCAAAGTGATTTCTCACAAATGTAAAATGTAGAGTCCTCTTGCTAGAAGCTTGGCCAACCTATTTCCTTGAATCTTGGGGGTAATTCCACAATCTCCTCAATCCTTTTGCCAAATCAACTCTCCATGGACAATTATCTGAAATACACTAGATAGAGGTGTTAGTCCAAGAGATAATGTATGTTGTCATGAATTATCAAAACCACCAAGGGAGCATGTTGTGCTTTCAATCTCCCCCCTTTTGGTAATTGATGACAACATACAATGAAAGCTTCAATTAAAGATATGCATGGATGCAATGAAGACTTTGAGAAACACATGACCTAGATTTGCTCCCCCTAAATGTGTGTAGTCCTTTAGAGGATAGTTGCTTTGGAATGCATGGACACACATGTCGATGAAAGGGATATAAGGTTCATGTGTATCTTGGCTATATGCATCAATATATGTGAATGAAATGTATATCCTTGATCGAGACATCACTCTTGCAAACAATATGTGCAAGAAGCAAGAGATCATGTTGATCAAAGATATGATGCATATACTTACCTTGAGTTCTCGAGCATTCTAGTAGTAGAGATACAGTTGAGAAACAAGGTTAGGAAACACAAGGGTATTCTACTAAACAAAAGCAATAGAACTCAATGAATACCAAGACATGGAGAACATATAAAATATGATAACCATTAAGATTGATATGTCTCCACCTTTAGCATTAATCTATTATATCTTTTCTTCCCTTAGAAATGAAAATGGTAGTACATCCTCTCCCCTTGAATCTCAGCATGTAAATATTGGGATTGGATAGGGTGAGAAAAGGAATCCTTTGTTCACTTGAGACTTTTCTCCAAAAATAGTTTTCTCCCCCTACATTGTTGTTCTCCCCTTGTTTATATAAGTGTGAACTTTTGATATTTTCCTCTCCCCCTAAGTCATATCTCCCCCTTTGCATAAGCATGTAACTCCCCCTTTAGCATGAAGCTTTGATATTCTCTCCCTTTGGCATAAAATACCAAAAAGCTTAAACTTGGGAGTAGTGACAGAGATCATTGACAAGGAAGGGATCCTTGATAACAAGGGCCATTGAAAGTAGGGTTCGTTAAAAGACTAAGGGAATGATTGAATGTATCTTCTCTCCCTTTGGCAAATTTTAGTTTTCTTCTCCTTGGAGCTAGGGATCCTTGAATAAAGAATTTCTCCCCTGAAGTGTTGTTTGTTCTTCTCCCCCTAAATATATATATATATAGTTTTTTTTAAAGAAGGGGTCATCGAAGAAACAAGAATATCACAAGAACAGAAACAAATAAACAATATTAAAGAAACACAGATTTCGAAAGCAAAGAAAATCGGTGACTCCGGGATAAATAAATCGATGGTACCGAGATTGTGTGGTGCAGCTTATCTGCAAATTCGATAGAACCGAGTTATTTATATCGGTGACTCTGGATGAGAGACCAAGTTTCTGTTTTCATAGAGACAAACGAAATAGTTTTTAAAAGAAAAATGCGAAAGTTTTACAAAGGACATCAAATAGATAAGATTTGAGTGGTTATGAGAGATCATGCAAATAGAGAGCAAACCACGTAAGAATCTTATCTAAATGATGGGCGGTGACGAAGTCGCCTATATTAGAGTATATTGACTTAGGAGCCAAGCAAGAATGCTTGATCATAGGTCATACTCATCATTTAAGCTCAAAATGGGGTTACCATTTTTCGATTAAGCATTTTGATGTCTTCATATCACTTGTGTTACTTTAGCCCATGACTTGGAGTAAAGCCTTTTCAAGGATATGAGTACATACCTTTGAGTGATGTTGATGACGGTGCTCGGAGGTGAACTTGTTGAGGATGCTCGAGGTTGATGTAGATCATCTTGAACTTGGAGAAAACATTCTCGTTCTAGTACACTAGTCACCTACAAAGGTTAGTCATGCAAGGAAGAACAATGGATATATCCAATTGACATGATACTGCTTAAGATTTTGCAACTAAGATCAAGTATATGTCAAGGATTTTTTTTGTTGTCTTCTTCCTTCCATCATCAAGAGGGGTTGTGGATACTTTGTAACGACAAGATTGCTTATGATTGGAGTTGATGGAAATCTTGTGGAATGAAGTTCTTCCAAGTACCTACAAAAGGTTAGATGTAATACAAGGGAGCATAGAATTCCATGGCATATGATAACGAGTTACGGGATCATGGAGATAACAAGAAAGCTCATGCCCTTGCTTGCAACCGAGTGAGTCTAGCTCAAGTTTGAAGCATCAATGATGTTCAAGTCACTCCTCAAATGACAAAATGTTTTCTCATCAAGTGGCTTGGTGAAGATATCGGCCAATTGTTTGTTAGTACAAACGTGCTTAAGATTGATATCTCCTTTGGCAACATGATCACGAATGAAATGATGTCGAACTTGAATATGCTTGGTTCGAGAATGTTGCACATGATTATGTCCAATTTTAATAGAACTTTCATTGTCACAAAGTAATGGAACATTTTTAACATAAATTCCATAATCCTTAAGCGTTTGTGTCATCCATAGTAATTACGCACAACAAGATCCAGTAGCAATATACTCAGCTTCGGCAGTAGATAGAGATACCGAGTTTTGTTTCTTAGAGGACCAAGACACAAGAGATCTACCTAAAAATTGACAAGTACCCGAGGTGGATTTTCTATCAACCTTGTCAGCGGCATAGTCCGAATCGGAATAGCCAACAAGATTAAGAGAAGATCCCTTGGGATACCAAATACCAATGTTTGGTGTTTGTATCAAGTACCTCACAATACGTTTCACAGCCAAAAGATGACACTCTTTAGGTGTAGCTTGATATCTAGAACACATGCAAATACTAAGCATAATATCGGGACGAGATGAACATAGATATAACAATGAACCAATCATAGATCGGTAAACCTTTTGATCAACCGGTTCATCCTCCCTGGTAAGGTCAACATGTCCACTAGTGGGCATAGGAGTTTTCATACCTTTGCAATCCTGCATGTTGAACTTCTTAATCAAGTCCTTGGTATACTTAGTTTGAGAGATGAAAGTTCCTTCTCTTGATTGCTTGATTTGCAATCCAAGAAAGAATTTCAGCTCACACATCATAGACATCTCATACTTCTCGGACATCAACCTTCCAAATCTTTCACTAAATTGAGGGTTAGTGGAACCAAAGATAATATCATCCACATAGATTTGGCACACAAATAATTATCCGTTAACTCTCTTAGTGAACAAGGTTGCATCAATTTTACCATTTTCAAAACCTTTTTCGATGAGAAACTTCGTTAAACATTTATACCAAGCACGAGGGGCTTGCTTAAGTCCATAAAGAGCTTTGCGAAGCTTGTAAACATGATTAGGTCTCTTAGGATTCACAAAACTAGGTGGTTGCTTAACATAAACTTCTTCCTCAATTTCACCATTTAAAAATGCACTTTTGATGTCCATTTGATAAAGCGTGATATCATGTTGATTAGCATAAGCAAGAAGAATACTGATAGCTTCAAGTCTAGTGACGGGGGCATAAGTCTCACCGTAGTCCATACCTTCGACTTGCGTATATCCTTGGGCTATGAGACGAGTCTTGTTGCGCACGACTTGACCGTCTTCGTCTTGTTTGTTTCGAAACACCCATTTGGTTCCGATGATGTTGTGCTCATCTTCGGGCTTCTCCACGAGTGTCCACACTTTGTTCCTCTCGAAGTTGTGTAGCTCTTCATGCATAGCGTTCACCCAATCCGTCTCTTCAAGAGCTTGTTCTACCTTTAAAGGCTCAATGCTAGAGATGAAAGAATAATGCTCACAAAATTTAGCTAGACGGGTTTTAGAGCGAGTGACTCTCCCTATTTGTATATCACCAAAGATTTGGTTTAGGGGATGGTTCTTGGTCACTTGAGATCAAACTCGGGTCAGCTTTCGATTGTTGGATGGTGGAGCTACTTCTTCTTCATCATCATCTCGTTCATCTTCGTTGTTGTTGAAGGTGTCGTTCCCTTGGGGTGGTGGTGAAGGTGGTTGTGGTGGATCTTCATGATGCACTTCCTCCTCTTCATCATCTCGTCGTGTACCGCTTGTGGATTCCTACATGTCGTGTTGAGGTTCACCTTGACGTGAAGTGGGGGCTTCCACTTGAGTTGATGAAGTACTTTCCTTCACCTCCATTGGACGAATCTTCCCGATGGGTAGATCTAGAATGGCTTCTGAAGGATCCTTATCACCTACATCATTTGGCAATTGTTCGACTTGCAAACCATTAGATTCATCAAACTTCACATCTACCGTCTCTTCAACTTTTCGAGTGAAGTTGTTGTAGACACGGTAAGTGTGAGAGTTCGATCCGTAACCAAGTAGGAATCCTTCATGAGATTTAGGATTTAGTGCGACGATGCTTATCAAGAATGTAGCACTTTCAGCCAAATACCCGAAAGTATCCGACTTGGGGTTTGTTACCGGTGATTAGCTCATATGTCGTTTTACCAAGAAGCTTGTGCAAGTAAAGTCGGTTTGTGGCATGACATGCTGTTTCAATGGCTTCTGCCCAAAAGTGTCTTGGCGTCTTGTATTCGTCAAGCATCGTTCTTGCCATCTCAATGAGCGTCCGATTCTTCCTCTCAACAACTCCATTTTGTTGAGGTGTGTACGTAGCCGAGAACTCATGTGAGACGCCTTCTTCGTCAAGAAAGGTATCCACATGGGTGTTCTTGAACTCCAATCCATTATCGCTCCGAACCTTCTTGATCTTCACTTCAAACTGATTTTGCGCTTTGCGGGCGAAGTTCTTGAAGATCTTTTGAACCCGTGACTTATCATCAAGAAAGAATACCCACGTAAATCTGGAAAAATCATCAACTATAACTAGACCATAGGAATTCCACTGAGACTCTTGTAAGCATTGGGACCAAAAAGATCCATATGAAGTAACTCGAGTGGTCTCCTTTAGTCAGATATTCTTAACGGGATGACTTCCACCTACTTGGTTTCCAGCTTGACAAGCACTACAAAGTCTATCTTTGTCAAAGATAACATCTTTAACACCAAGTAATGATCACCTTTGATTAGCTTATCTAGACCGCGCATGCCTACATGTCCAAGTCTTCTATGCCAAAGCCAACCTCTAGAAGATTTTGCAATTAAACAAGTGCAAGGCTTGGATCTTTTAGTGAAATCAACAATGTATAGATCACCTCTACGAAAACCGGTAAAGACCATTTTATGATTATCTTGACGAAACACTTGGCAATCTACTTTCGTGAATAAAACATTGAAACCGAAGTCGGCAAGTCAAGATACGGAAAGAAGATTATAGCCAAGAGATTTAACAAGCATAACATTTTGACTAGAGCTATCATGGGACATAGACACCTTACCAAGGCCAAGTACCTTACCCTTAGAGTTGTCTCCAAAGGTCACATACCGTCGAGGACCTTGATTAGGCGTGATCTCTTAAAACATGTCTTTATCACCAGTCATATGATCCCTACATCCACTGTCAAGAATCCACTCTTTTCCTCCGGACATGTAATCCTTAAAGTTTGCCATAAGACTCAGATTCTTCATGATATTCTCGTGCTCAATGTCGAACAACTCATCTTCTTCATAGTAGCCATGTCCCACATTGTCATCATCATCTGGGAAATCCTCGTCATAAAGAACAAGAGATTCGTTAGAATAGTGATCATGACAATGTTCAAGTTTATGAATGCGAATGCCTTCGAAGATAATGTTGTTGATAGTGGTGACATCTCCTTTAGCACACATAAGATCACGGAGCTCAAATTGGCAGTTATCAAAGTTTGGATCACTAGGCTTTATTTTGTGAAAAGCAATAATTTTATGAAGAATTTCATCAAGATTTCCTAAGGAAAGACTTGGATATCTTTTCTCCAAATGAGTCCATAAGGTATAGGCGCATGCAAAGTTCTTCAATTGAGAAAGCACGAACCTTGGTAAACCTCTAACAATAAGATTGACAGTTCTTAGGTTACCAAGCATGTTAATTTCCTCTTCATGTGTGGGATGCAATTCATCAATAGGGAGCACATAGGGATTTTCAATATATTTTGTCAAATGGAATCTATTAAATAGATCAATCATGCCATTCTTCCATTGACTATAGTACTCTCCATAAAGAATGGGCACTCTACAACTCAAACTCTCTACTCTAGACACATCCATCTTCCTCCATGGTGATTAAACCGAAGCAGTGGAGACCAAAGCTCCGATACCACTTGTAGGATCAAGAGTGGGGTGTCTAGAGGGGGGGTGAATAGACTACTAGCAGGAATTTAAAACCTAACCTTTTCCCAAGTTAATTGGTTGTCAGATTTTAACTATTTTAGCAAGTTTAGCAAGTCTAACAGCCCTACACATGCATGTCTACAAGTATGGCAGCAGAAAGTAAAGACATTGCACATGTAAGTAAAGAGATGGGGTAGGAGGATCAAACGCAATAGGAGACACAAGGATTTTTCCCATGGTTTCGATAGGTGGTGCTATCATACGTCCACGTTCATGGAGTCTTCAACCCATGGAGGGTAACGGTCGCGAGAGTCCACGGTGGGCTCTACCCACGGAGGGTTCCACGAAGAAGCAACCTTGACTATTCCATGCGGCTTCCGTCCACGAAGGACTAGCCTCACTATGGGTAGATCTTCACGAAGTAGGCGATCTCCTTGCCCTTACAAACTTCTTGGTTCACTCCACAACACGAAGTAGGAGGCTCCCAAGCGACACCTAACCAATCTAGGAGGCACCACCCTCCAAAAGGTAATAGGCTCGATAATGATGATGAACTCCTTGCTCTTGTGCTTCAAGATGATAGACTCCTCAACACACAATCACTCTCTCACAGATTTGTCTTGGTAGAAGAGATGGGATTGGTGGAAAGAAACTTGGGGAGGCTAGAAATCAAGATCCATATGGTTGGAGTGGAAGATCTTGACCTCAACACAAGGGTAGGTCGTTCTCTTTCAGAAAAACGAGTATGATAGGTATGGAATAGTTCCGAGTGCTTCTCTTTCGAGTAGGTAGTGGTGGAGGGGTATATATAGGCATCCCCCAAAATCCAACTGTTACACACAAAATGACCAACTCGGTGACACCGGTGTGTAAATCTCGGTGGTACCGAAGTGACCAAAAGTGGCAACTTTTGAATCTCGGAGGGACCGATATACGATTCTCGGTTGTACCGACAAGGTGACCAACGATCAGATTTGCCAAACTCAATGATGCTGATTCACCATTTTCGGACGGACCAAAAATGTGAACTTGCGTAACAGAAACTTGGCAACCCAACTCAGTGGCACCGAGAGTAGTGTCGGCTGCACCGAAGTGTTAGGGTTCGGCTGAGTCTGTCTAGGGGTTGGAATGGGTGGCACCGGGATAGAAATGTTGGTTGCACCGATTTTGCATATTTGACTTTGGACAGACTTTGGTGGGAGAGTTTGTAGATGGTTTTGGTGACTATCACTTGTGCACGTTTGAGCATATTGTTCACCAACAAAACCTTACCCCCTTTTAATGGTATTGGCTTTCCTATGGACTCAAAGTGATTTCTCACAAATGTAAAATGTAGAGTCCTCTTTCTTGAAGCTTGGCCAACCTATTTCCTTGAATCTTGGGGGTAATTCCACAATCTCCTCAATCCTTTTGCCAACTCAACTCTTCATGGACTATTATCTGAAATACACTAGATAGAGGTGTTAATCCAAGAGACAATGTATGTTGTCATGAATTATCAAAACCACCAAGGGAACATGTTGTGCTTTCAAGTGATCGTTGGGAGGCTCCCGAAGAAGCGCTCGCAAACTAGTTGATCCCACGATCCGACCGACGACCGAATTAGCTATTCGACTGGCCCATACGCGCGTGCGCAGTGCAGGAAGACTTCTGGCGAGATGATACTAGTCTCGCATAAGCGAGACATAGCATTCACGGAGGCAAAGGAGGGGAGCTCCTATATGACGCTTTATGCCTCAAACTGACCATGTCGCGCACAAAGTGGCAATTGGCAAGCTTCATATGTTTCTCGTCCAATTCTGTTTCCGCTTTTTCATTGTTTCATTGTTTCGTTCTTTTTTATGCTATTTCCAGGTCACACGCTGGTTCTTGTAGATGTTTTCTACTGCTATTTTTTTACCACATTTCCTTTTTGTGGACCACGTTTCATTTTTTAATTGGCTAACTTTTCCAGCGATTTTCATTTTACAATGGTTAGTTTACTTCTGGTTTTTCATGCGGTCTTCTTCCAAGAAACCGGTTGTGCAAATTTTGACGAATTTAAGATAATATGTTATGTTACAGTAATAATTTAAAAATTCATAACTTATTCACAAATTTTCAAATATGTTTTTGGAATTGAAAAATGATTGGTTTTCAAAAACAATTTTCCAAATTTCACCAATTTTGAAAAATCTCGAATTTATAAATGTTCTCAAATTTAAAAGTGTTCTTGAACATCAAATTTGTGCTCAATTTTTTTGAAAAAATCGAGTTTTTTTTGTTTTGATGATTTATGAAACTTTTTGAACAAAAGCATTCGCAATATTTTTTGAAAAACAAGAACAAGTTTCGAAAATCCAGAACATTTTTCGAATTTATGAACAATTTTTGAAAAAGGACATTTTTATGAATTTTGGAACATTTTTTAAAAGCATGAACGTTTTTTAACGTGAACCATATTTTGAATTTGCGAAAATTTATGAATCTTAACAAATTTTGAACTGCAAAAACTTTTGAATTTATGAACATATACTCCGTATTTGATAAGTGGAACATTTTATTACGTTCAGAACAAAAACTTGAAACCGCGAACATTGTTTGAATTTGTGAACATTTTTTTGAAATGGATCATTTCATGAAATTAGAATTTTTTTGAAACTGTGAGCATTTTTGGAAATTTGTGAACATTTTCTAGAACGTGAACGTATTTTGAATTTTTGATCAAAATTTGAAATCGTGAAGAAATGGAACAGCGACGAAATTCCGAACAATAATTTGGAAATATGTACATTTTCTGAAATTTGTGAACGTTTTGTGAAACACAAGCATTTTTTGAATTTTTGAACAAAATCTGAAACCATGAAAAATGGAACATTTCATAAAATTCCGATGAAATCATGAACATTTTTTGAAATTCTTGAACATTTTATTAAACTTGTGAACTAAATTCGTTAACACGAATAATTTTTGAAAACACAAACATTTTGAAGTTCTATTTTTTTTTAATTTTTAACAATTTATATTTCTGTACAAAATTTAGAAAATTGGTCGTTTTTTGAAATTTGGATCAAATTTTGGAAAATTCTAACATTTTCGAAATTTCTGAATCAAAATTTAAATACTAAAACATGCCAAAATAAAATTAAAATAAAAGGGGAAGCAGAAAAAGAAGCAGAAAAAATAAAAAAACGAAAAACAAAAGCCATGTGAAAAACGGAATAAACAGAAAAAGAAACAACATAGGAATAAACTCGGCCGTACTCTGGAAGTGGGCTGGTCCGTGTCGCGTCGGTTGTATCCTTGCCCCTGTGGGAATCCTCGACAATTCGCCGCAGCGAGCGGCGAATAGGATTTTTCGAAAAGGCGAGCTAGACTCTCTATCATTGGGCTGTATCCCTCGGCCTCTTTGGCGAAACACTTTGGAGGATCGAAAGATCTCGGCCGTCCAAGCTAGGGATCGCTTATAAACACCCAACCCTAGCCTAAACCCCCACTCCCCTCCCGCCGCATCCGCTTTCGTCCTCCCCTCCGCCGCAGTGCAGGTTCGTTCCGTTCGCTCTGTAGCTCGTGTCATCTCACCTTCACCGGCCGCTGGAAATCATCTCCTGTATCCCTGTCAATAGATGTTGCGCGGATTCCATGCCGCTTTAGTTCTTCGCGTGGTAGCAGTAGGTTCCTGATTTCCTCACGGATGCGTAGCATTAGTCGTGCACCATTGCTTGTGATCCGCCACGCGTTCATGATCTTGCTTGTTAGCATGCGCACCCGTGCCGTGTTGCTCAGTAAGATTGGAGAGGTGGATTGTTTAGCCCGTGTTGTGACGTGTTTGCGTTGGTGTGGTGAATTGTGTGCAGGTAAGAAGAAGGGGTCGAAATGGTGAAGCACAACAATGTTATCCCCAACGGCCACTTCAAGAAGCATTGGCAGAACTATGTCAAGACCTGGTTCAATCAGCCTGCCCGCAAGCAGAGGCGCCGCATTGGTGAGCAACCCTGCTCTTACATTGTTGCGTGTTTATCAGTCACAAACTTGTAACTGTACATGTTAATATGTTAAGTATTATGCGCTGGTAATTGCGGTGATAATCAAGTGTTAAATTCTGTTAGTTAATTTATTACCCTAGCTAGTGTGATATACAGAGCTCTATGTGGTTGATTTTATCCCGTATTGTGTGATGACATTGGGTTTCTGTCATTCATCACCTTCATTTGATCTATGTTATGTCTTGACTACAATGCATTTTTGCTGGTAATCTAATAGAAAAGAATGCTGTCCTTGGTACCTGTGCTGAGGCAGTATTTGTGGCAAGGTTAATCAATTGTTTCCAGCAAACCTACCTTAACTTTTGTACACAAACACAAGACAACTGTTAGATATGTATGTTCAATACCATTTCTCGATGCATTTCTTTTGAATTTAGGTGTACCTCTGATGCCATGCATGGACTGATCTGACTCAGCATGTGTTCATATGCACACGCTTGATCTTAACATGTGATTCTATGCCTGTGATGCCGCTCAGCATCACTAGCTAGCTACCAACTTCTTTTGGGGCTTTTGCTGCTTGGCTATTTTTGAATAACCATCGTACAATTTGTGTTTGTTCAGCTCGTCAAAAGAAGGCTGTGAAGATCTTCCCTCGCCCAACATCTGGTCCTCTTCGTCCAATCGTGCAATGCCAGACTCGGAAGTACAACATGAAGGCAAGGGCTGGGAGAGGCTTTACCCTTGAGGAGCTGAAGGTGTCTTGTTTCTTCTATACCGTTAAAATCCATTAAATCATCTCTATTTTTCTGGTTTGCCTTTTTGTTATTAAATGTGCGAGAAAATCAATATATTCTTTGTTCAATCTGTGGTTTCTGTTCTGCATCAGTTGCTGTCCTGCATGTTTCTGGGATATTGTTCTCATATTCGTTTTTTGTTTTTATTATTAGCAAATACTCATATTAGCAATAGTTTATTGTTCTTCCCGTCCTATAAGTGATGAACTGATGGTTTGCATGCAGATTCATATGCTAGCTTGCTGTACTTTTGGTGTATCCTCCTTGCAATCTGATTATCTATCCAGATGCTACTGTTGTTTCTCGTGTATTATGTATCGTACTGTATCTTTCTGCTAATGTTCATTTGTGCTGTAATTTGCAGTCAGCGGGCATCCCGAAGAAGCTAGCTCCTACTATTGGCATTTCTGTGGACCACCGCCGTAAAAACCGGTCGCTTGAGGGTATGCAGTCTAACATTCAGAGACTCAAGACGTACAAGGCCAAATTGGTTATCTTCCCAAGGCGTGCTCGCAAGGTTAAGGTATGACTGGTGTTTATTGTTTGTGTACACCATTTTATATCTTGTTATGTGTTCTTCTCCTCATGACCATTATGCTCTTGTCTTAGGCTGGTGATTCTACCCCTGAGGAACTTGTCACAGCCACCCAGGTCCAGGGTGACTACATGCCTATTACTCGTGGTGAGAAGCGCTCGGTTGAGCTCATGAAGGTCACCGAGGAGATGAAGTCATTCAAGGCCTACGGCAAGCTCCGTGTCGAGAGGATGAACCAGCGCCAGCTAGGTGCCCGCACGAAGAAGGCCGCCGAGGCAGAGAAGGAAGAAAAGAAGTGATAACTTACTTTGTTTCATTCTGCAGCTAGTGAATGTTATCATCGGGTACTTTTTCTAAATTTTGTTTGGGGCTGGAAATAGAGACCAGCGGATGGTTTTGATACCTGGTACTTGTTTGCATGATATGCAGTTCAGTGACTCGATGGATTTCTACCCTTGTTGGCATAATTCGTTGAGGTGTAGCTGTATTCTTCTCCGATTTATACCCAAAATGCTCTGGTCAAAAGTACCGACGGTTTGAATTAAGAGAAGAGCCCTTTTGACCGGACATGGAGTATCTACACTCAACTCAAAACTCTTGTGAACAGTATAATAAAAAAGTAAAATAATCCAAAATTTCTGATTTTCTTGACAACAAACTTTGCTGAATTATCTTCTTGTGTCCAATTTTTATTGGTGAAATAACATGTGTGGACGTATGGGCAATACCGAAATTAACCCTAGAAAACTGGTCTTTTTGGAGTACTGGTTTTGTTATTTTTGCCTAGACCTCCATGAATGTGATTTCATCACACCTCCATGAATGTGATTTCATCATGACAATTTGCATGCAGAAAATTGGCAGTGTTAGTTGGAAATGTAAAAAAAAAGCAGTTTTTTTTTCATATTTTACTCTTACATAGGGGATCACATATGTTTTTAAAGATGCTAGTTGTTTTTTGCACCATTCATATTAATATGCTTTGGAGCCCGTAATTATTTTCCAGTGGATTTTTTTTTGCTGAAATCATGCAAACCGAATGCAAATTTAACACACCATGTTCGCCCTCAGAAAATCCCTATCACATTGTGAATGTCCTCTTCAAAGAAGAGGAAAAGGAATGGCTAAACGCAACAAATAAATAGACCATCAATGTGGTTGTAGAATACAATTCATTCTTGGTTGGCGTGAGATGCTACACAAAGAAAACAAATCTCATGCTCTTTTGATTCAACGATTTCTATAGGACTTTTGGAGGATTGACATCCTTAGGATTTTTCCTGATTCTTTGATTCATAGGATTGAATTCCATGAGATTTTTCCTATGGAATATTTTGTACTATATTTCATAGAAAATCTAACATCCACTCCAACCTCTTTTTATAATTCCTTTGTTTTTCCTCCGACATCAAACACTCATTGCTAATCTTATAGGGTTTAAATGGACATGCCCAACCCTATACTTTTTTTATTCTTGCGTTTTCAAAATCCTACGAATCAAAGAGGCCTTCAGTAGCAACAATCTTTCTGGCCTAGCGTTCTACAACCGCCCTTGAGTACTTCCCCCTCCCCCCTCCCCATCCCCCCTCGTTGCCAGTGGCAATGGTAGCCGACGCTTGGTGGGATGAAGATCCGGATCCTTGGTCTAGTGGAGAGTGTGTGTCTCTCTCCGACAAATAAAGTGGTGTTGCATTGTGAATCTTGACCCAGTGGTTCTTCACTTCTTCCTGGGCCACACGGGTGGCGAAGAGGTGGAGGCTAAGATAAACCCCAACGGTGAATCCTTGGGGGCATTCTTCAGCCAGCTCCATGATGAAGCTTAGGCGTTTTTGGCTTCGTTTTCACTTCTCCGCCTTTTTTTGCTCGATTAAATCCCAACCAGATGGTGCTTTGGATGAGATACTTTCTCATTAAGAGATTGATCAAAAGGAGATGTACATACGTTCTCCTTGCAGGAGGTCTCTCTGCCACCTACCTTCTCTTGAGGCCACCGAGGTGGTGGATGAAGAGGAGTGGGGACACACCAAGTTGAAGATGGGAGGTCGAGTTCGGGCTCTCCAACAAAGGATTCAATAGTGGAGTGATGTCATGCGGTGAGCTGCCCGTCTTCACCGAGCCTCTACTTCTTGTGGTTGAAGGGCAGGCAACCCCTTTCCTCCTGGCTTGCATGCCTTATGGGAGGCAGTTCTAGTTTCCGTTGAAGGATATGGTATGCAGGTGTTGCGCCCATGGCGATCTCGTTGCCCCAAGTGGTTCGTCCCCGTCGATGGCGAGGTACAATCTAAAGGAGCCTAGCAAGGACCCGATTGCATGTTTATCTTTTAGTTAGGGGCCCTCAATCTATAATTTTGCTGTAAATTGTCATTATCTCTGGGTCCTGATGTAAAGTGTGCTTTGATGCATATCTAATAAAAGTTTAGGTCCTTTGGGACCCAACCACCGTTAAATTTTTTTGGTTGGCGCCCTTGGTATATCTTGTTGCATGGATGAGACTGAGATGCTAACGGACACCAGTAGGGAGGACCTTGTCGTTGTTCTTTGTGGCCTTGTATCTTCTTTGGATGTTTCAAAGATGCTCGTCCATCAATCATCTGGTCGGTTCGGTGCCATGACCTCAAGACCGAAATCACTATTTGGATCTTAAACACAAAGAGTAGCATGATTTGACCCTTTTAGATTTTTTTTCCGGATGTAACACTTGCGTTTTGGTTGCAAGGGAAAAACCACCTTCCTCGGTGTTTCCCCATGGCCCACCACCTGGATCATTCGGTTGACTGACCGACGTGGCAAAGGGGGAAATGCCAGGACTCCGAGCGCTTACCCCTTGATCGAAATGCCAAGCACTGTGAACGTGCATCTCATCGAGCGACGACCTTGTGCCCTACACCGACTATGTGGCGGTAGGGTGATATCAGGGGTGAGCTGCGGCTGTGGGGCATGGAAGAGTGAACATAAGATGTTTGTGGAAATGTTGCACTAGGGTTATCCTTATAAACACAATGGTTTGCAAGTAAGACCTTTACAAATACTCTCACAGTCCTTTTTTCACTAAACGAACCAGTCAACAAGAAAGCTCAACATCAGTGACTTACTTGCTCATAAACTAAAGTCTTGTGACCACTTTATAGCATTTTGAAAGATGGATACACAAAGTATTCATCTTGCAAGAATTGTGTGATTATCTCATGCATGAAGGCCAAATCTAAGTCATGCTTAAATTGCGTTTGGAATCCTAGTCTATCCGATCTAATCTATTTTCCATACAAAAATTGAGTTATGTAAGAGCATCGCACGGGAAGGCTGCCCGATCACTGACCGGTCACAAAAAATCTACCCAGCTGCCCCCCTCAAAAGGGCCTCAAATGCCCGGGCTGACTGGCACCCCTCATATCCAGCCCAAATATGGGGTTGATATGGGGGATCCCAGGCACGCCCGGGCACGCCTGGCCCGCACTGACCCACGACCCCACCTATATTCGTCCTCATTCGCTCGCTGGACCAAACCCTAGCCACTTCACTCCACTCCCCTTCACTCCCATCTACCACCCTAGCTCAACCCCGGTGGTCTACGATCTCTCTGCCATGGCGGGCAACGAATCCGAGTCCTTCACCTCCAGATCTGCCGACCACGATCTCATCCCACGTGGCCTCGAGGAGGAGATGGCCGTCTGGCTTGCACCCCGCTGCTCCCGGGAGGCGCCCGCCCGACGATAGTGCCCGGAATCACAACGCTGGGAATCCATTGGGTCGACACAACCGGTGCTTGGATCTGGCATCGCTACCTCACCGGAGGCGATGCGGTCCGTGTGGCGTCCGATCGCCGTGCCGGAAGCACAACCCCCTGTTGGTGCATCGAGCATGAAGCATGACCATCCTTGGACGATATGATGACGCGACATGCCCGTCGGGCAAGGAAGCTAGCGCGGGAGGCGGCGGAGGCCCTCGCGATAGTGGACGTTGGAGGGGCGGAGTCACACTCTCTGGCGCCTTGTAGGGTGCATCAGTGCGGGCACCGCAACTGCATCGTGGTGGACATCGACTCCTCCCAGGAAGGATCCATCATCGAGCTCACGTCCACCAGCACCGTCCGGGTTACGGGCTCCGATGAGGAAGATTAGGGCATGGGAGACGGCGGGAGATCGAGTGCCATGAGCCGGCTAGTGTCCCATGTCCTACTCTACCTCGCTGACGACCGGACCAAGACTTCGAGGGGCGCAGCCAGTCGCCGAACATGGGAACGGCAAAGCGGGACAACCTCCACTTAGTATTAGGTTTACATTGCATGTAATAATATGGATTTGAGGTTTCTAATTTGAGGTATCCAGATATAGATTGCATTATTTGAAACGTGACTGGTTAGTGTCCGCGGACGCGCCTGGGTGTGTGGGCGTTTGAGGGACTGGATTTGCATGTTCCGGTTGTAAATGCTCTAAAGACACATCCACACAAACAAAAATATACACGAGGGCTCTGTGAAAAGTGCTCCCGCAACCCAGGGGAGAAGTTCGTTATTTAGGATAATATAACCAAGCCTAAAGCAAGCCCTCTCAATGATTTGTGTTTGTAGCCATCCATTTTCGTGATCTGGACGTACCTGGCCGTTTGATCTCACATGTATAGTCACCTCTCGTGAAATTAGTCCAGTTGTCCTATGGGCTGCTGCTCCAGAGGCCAAAATAGAGCTCTCTAGTAAACTGGGCCGCTTAACACAACCCATTAAACTAACATCGATGTGTTTCAATCTCTAAGAAGAAAAAAACCCTGCAATCGATAGAGGAGGTGGACCTTGGACTCGACTCGATCGGTGACAGGGGTTCGATGCGGGCGATTTGTGAACGGGGAAGAAACAATTCCATATGCCGATGTAACCTAATTATGGGCGGGAAGAGGCGAAGCGGCGCTGCGGCTACTTGATGAAGAAAACAAGTGAAAGAAGCAATCAGTCATCGATTACTAGAACATTCATGACAGATCGTGTGTTCCACTCGCCGGCGATGATTAATGGAGGTTTGCGTTTCTATTTTCTCAAACCGGCACCTCTTTTGTATGTAGGCCTCTATATATGTTTTGTCCTTCCAAGGCAGCAACAGAGTCATCACTATTCCTCCTCTTATGTTTGGTTCATCGTGCAGATTCTTTCTTTCCCTACTTCTAATTTGATATCAGTACTAAACCAAATTTACGTTCTCCCTTGTTCTCTTCAAGGTGTCTCATTCATTCTTTCTATGGCTCTAATCTAGATACTCGCCGCTGGCCTCTAGCATGTATCTTTGTTTCTTTGTAAATTTTGATGGATGACTCTCTTCAATGTGCATGCTTTACAAATACAAAAATTGAATAAATTTTTTGACGATTCTCTTTTTTTACAGTTTTTATTATGTGTTCAAAGAAATTACTTTGGATGCACTCCAATTCTCTTGTATATTGTACTAAAAAATACTGACTTTAATAAGGCGACTTATTGGACGTGCAACTGACATTCACATTGGACCCCCGAGTGAGGAAAAGGCTATACAAGTTGATGTAAATCTTCTTGAAGAACTATTCATTTTCTCGGTAAGTACTCTAGAACTCCAAGTGCTAAATGTGAATGGCAAGTTCAGTTGCTGAGCTTTCTGGAATGCATATAGATGAACTGAAAACCAAGCAATTCAAGAATATGCTTTCTCTTATCATTAACAATCCTAGATCTTCAGACCCTAGAAATACTTGATGATTGTGTGATGTCAGATGATTACAACTGACATGACCACATAATTTCTCAGGTTATTTGTGGTAGAATAATCTTTGAGATTCATAGAAGTGGCAAGTCAGAAGCCAGAAAAGAAGAGACCCATAAGAAGGAACTAGTGGTTAGATGATTGGTTCCAATTGCTTCCATTTCAGTTTTATATTCCAATTGTTCTCACCGAGAGATAAATTTTTCCACACTTCCATATTTTTAATGGAAAACATGAGATTTCTAAGACATATCACAAGCAAGTAAAGTACTAATATGTTTGCGGACTCTACTCTCTACAATTCAGATTTATCTCACTAATTAACAATTACTTTTATTTTGCACTTGCATACCCAAGAGACAAATCAAATCACATGACCGTTCATTTGGATGGATCTTGTCAAGAGTTATGCACATATGATCAACTCTTTTTCATGTTTAAAAATGACAGAAAATAAAGGAAAAGATGGGTGGGTGATGAAATTGAGGGTGGCTGAGGTGGAGCGGGTGACCGGGGTAAGGGGAGGGTGGCTGTGGGTTCTTCCAAGGGATTTCACTTCTGGCCCAGCCTAGGCAGAGCCAGACCCAGCATGTCAACAACCGACGACTGCTTAGCTGCTAATGCCAAATGCAAATCGCTTCCGTGGGTAGTTCCTTGAATGATTAGATGGTGTTGGAAACCCATCGGTTGAACCGACTAACGACTCAAATTTATGTAGCACATGTTGTGAATAGTGTGTCTTGATATATTTGTTCTGAATTGGAGCAGTCGATAGAGGAGATAACTTCGTGTTCTCAGAGTTGTACTAATATAAAAGAGCAATCAAGCAAACAACTCAAGTGGTATTTCTTCCGTAACGACCGCATCATGTTTGTGTGTTTTTAAGGAGTATCGTGGTAAATGCTCTGGCACTGGGCTATTAGCATAACACATAACAAACATCAAGAAAGCTCGTTAGGAAGCTAGATTCTCCCTAAAGAGATTGATGTGACTGAATGCAGCTGCAACTGCCATTGAAACCGTGTCTAGAAAAAAATGGGTCGTGTACCTAGAAAATGAGAAAATTTAGAGCTTCAAAGTGACACATTTTTTCCTGAAGAAAGACAAAAAGAATATCATACAATCAGGAGCGTCATCCTTAATGTCGTGGCTGTCCGAAAACCCCCAGCTCTGTCCATCCAATCGCTGTGTTGTCCCATTTTTTTAGATCAACACACTATCTTGGAATCCAATTGGTTTCCTCTCTTGAACTACATACAATGGTTTTGTAAAGCAAAGGACATACAAGCACAAGATGCAAGAAAGCGCAATGACTACCACTTCAAAGAATTGCAAACAATTATATACATATTACTTGATATTCCTAAGAATTATAGAGCTAAATTAGGCGGACGCAGCAACAT
This sequence comes from Hordeum marinum, assembly GCA_022496015.1. Classification (NCBI taxonomy): domain Eukaryota; kingdom Viridiplantae; phylum Streptophyta; class Magnoliopsida; order Poales; family Poaceae; genus Hordeum; species Hordeum marinum. The sequence continues at coordinate 276,980,184 of CM039678.1, forward strand.
GCGCCATTAACGATTTAGTTTATCGTACAAGACCAGGGAGTCTAGCACTAGAGGAGTAGGCTATATATAACAATATTTTCTAAAGCACACACACACACACACACACACACACACACATATATATATATAATGAGATGAGTTGGATCTAGTCCGTCTCTGAAAGTGCGTTATATCGACTAGAGGGGGGGGTGAATAGACAATTTTTACAAATTCATCACTTGAGGAATTTCAACTTGAGGAATTTGAAATGTGATGAATAACTAGTAGCGGAATAAGTACTCAAGTGCATGAGAAACATAGCAACAACATAGTCATGATGATGAAATGAACATGCACAGATTACAAGTAGCGTGATATAGGATAAGCAGGTGAGGAACAAGGTAACTTGAAGAATTTGAGGTGACGAAATTGTGTAAGTCTTCAGTCAAATTCTTCAAACAGTAACGATCAATTTCATCAACAAGTATACGAGGAAATAGAGGAGTTGAGGAAATAGAACCAGGTAGCTCGATGAAGACAATGGTTTGATGACCCAGTTCCAACTTGTGTGACAGTCGTACGTCTGGTTTGGAGTGGCTTGGTATTTAAACCAGAGGACACACAATCCTTACCGTATTCTACTTGAGCTAAGATCACAAAGTCCTTGCCCAACACTCGTGGTAAGTCTTCAGGGTAGACTTCCAAAACCCTCACAAACTGGTCACCCGACGATCCACAATTTACTGCTGGATGCTCTAGATCAAGGTCACTCCGTGATCCCCAATTGACTATAGGATGCACTAGACCATGACGCCTAACCGTCTGGAGGATACACAGTGCTCAAAGGTAACAAGTGTCGGTTCCACATAGGAACAATCTCTTCAGTGATGCTCAATCACTTTGGGTTTGGTGGTTTGGATTTGGGTTTTTCCTCACAAATGAATTTCTCTCAAAGTCCTCGGAGGATGTGTTGCTCTCAAATGACAAATGTCAGTTCTTTCTCGGAGAAGCCAACCAACTAGTGCTTGTGGGGGGTGACTATTTATAGCCAGGGTGCAACCTGACATTATAAGACATAAATGCCCCCAATGATATGACCGTTATATGGATAAGATGATTGGGGACAACTGGCGCTAAGCACAATAACCGTCAGAATTTCGAACTATGAAAGTCCTTAGGCTTATCATGTTCCTCACTTGTATGCAATTCACACTGGCAAAATCCTAACTCCTCAGTCAGATCAATTTCATCAAAGACCAGAAGAACTTCATCTCTATCACTGAAGAACTTGACTAAATTGCAAGAGATTTGCAAAGGCTTCACTCGAAGTATTGGATAGGTTGAGGCTTTTGGAGTTAAGCATCAGTTGGAAATTTTCCTTAGTATTACCTCAGCCCCCTTTAACAATACGATGTTTCCTATGACTCAAAAAAAGGAAATGAAACTACAAAAACAAATGTCTTCACGCTTCATAGTCATCGTTCATATCTTCAAGGTCACACCAACTTCTTCATTTTCAAAGTCTTCAGGGAATATCAAAGTCTTCAGCAAAGTCTTCAGCTGAAGACATACGTTTTTAGGGGTCGATAATCTCCGAATATATCAAACTCCTCATCGACTTATAGAGCCTGTGTACACTCACAAACACATTAGTTCCTTAACCTATAAGTCTTCAATACACCAAAATCAACAAGGGGCACTAGATGCACTTACAATCTCCCCCTTTTTGGTTCTTGATGGCAAATAGGTTAAGTTTTCAACGGGGATAATGATATGAAGTGTAAGTACTGAGTTTGAGGAATTTGATTGCAAGATATAGAAGAACTCCCCCTGAAGATGTGCATATTTGAGGAATTTTCTTTGGAATGCAATTGCACATGGCAGGTTAAAAACATGGAGAACTCCCCCTATATCTTGTAATTCATACACGCATTTGAACATATGATATGAAGAATTTGAAATGCATGATGAAAATGGTGTCTGACGAAATTCAGCATGCATGCATTAAGGTGCTTGAGGAAATAAGCATGCGGAAAGCAGTTCAAAAGAGTCACACCACCATCAGACTTAAGTTTACAACTCAACCAACAAAAGCTTCAGAAGAGCAAGAGTTGTAACTTAAACATAAAACAACCCATATATAGAGACCCGCTTGAAGACTAACTCAAATTTTCTCCCCCTTTGTCATCGAAGACCAAAAGGGATGAAAAAGTGAGGACTAACGCCCCTTGAAGAATTTCATCTTGTTGGTGAGGAAGGAACGCCAGCGCTGTCTGGGTCGTTTGTTGATGCAGGGCCTGCCGCAGTGTTGTCAATATCCTCAGCTTCATCCGTCTCATGCGATGAAGAATATGAACTTGTAACCAGCTGAGGAACTTGAACTTTCTTGAATTTCTTTGGAGGAGGATGAGACCGGTCAAAGTTTTGTTAGAATTCCATGTCTTTGAGTTCCCTAGGAGTCTTGAGATGTGCGAGAATGTCCCATGCACGATCTAAGATTTCATGCACAAAGTAGTGATTTTTCCTCACAGAGTTCCGCATCACAGTCATGTTCTGAACAATTGAAGCAAGCTGACACTTCACCCACTTGTGATTGCGATCAACCTTCCAATGAAGACTTATGAGCAGTTCACGATCTGTCATCACTCGAGGGGCAAACTCTCGAGGTTTTTGTGCAGAGGCTTTTGCAGCCGAGTCCTAGGTAGCAGTGTCATCATTGGTGGAGTAAGATGCAGCTTTGCGAAATTGACCATCCAATGGACGAGTACCTTCATCAATGACAGCTTTGCCTTTTCCTTCAACTAAGGCAATTGTGTTCTTGAGGACTTCAATCGGCGGCAGAAAGCCGAAGTGATTTTGGAAGTCTGCCTTGAAGGGAATTGAAGACCTTGATCTGATGAATTTCATGATCCAGGTAGCATAAGGCTTCAGTTCAGATGGGGCTAATGCTGCATTTGCCAATGTCCTCATGAAGAAATCATGGAAGTTGATGGGAATCCCATGAATGATGTTGAATAACATGTTCTTTATGACTCCCTCCACTTCTTCTTCTTCAGAGTTGTAGCCATTCTGAGGACAAAGGGTGTTGGTGAGAATGCGATAGACCGTCCTGGGCACATAGCGCAAATCCTTCACAAGGAAGGTGGTCCGTTGAGGTTTTCCAGGAGACAGCGGCTTCATCAGCACTTGCATCAGTTGGTTGGGTAGAGCAGCTTTATCAAACAGGCAGCGAGCTTCTTCTGAAGGAATTGGAACTGGGACTGACCGAAGCAATTCGGATGCTGGAGCAGTGAGGTGAGTAGATCTAGTCATCTAGTCCAAGACCCATGAGTTGATGTCAGAAGCATCACCTGTGATGTGCAGAGTGGCATAGAATTGAAGAATGAGCTCTTCATTCCAACCGCAGATATCCACACAAAACAGAAGAATTCCTGCATCATGAAGAACTGCAAGCACCGGTGTGAAGGAAGGGATTGTTTCCATATCCGCATGAGGAATTTGATGGTGCTCGAAGACTTTCTTCTTGTCAAACAGTATTGATGCATAATAGTTCATTTGTGTAGGAGTCCAGAATCTGGTGCGATCGACCCTAGCTGAGTCATATGGATTGGGTCCAGTGAAGAAAATGTGCTCATCAAAGAAATTTATTTTGATGAATTTGGGGCGCTTTGAGCCTTTGAATGACATTCGTGGCTTTGGCTGAAGGTTTGGCTTGAAGCGGCCCACAATCTCCTTAGGCATAGGAGGAACTTCTTCAGACTAAGGAATTTGCACAACAGTTTCCTCAGTGGCAGTTGGAGCTACAATTTCTTCAGCTGATGCAACTGGAATTTCTTCAGTGGTTGTTGTGGCTAAGTCATGAGATCCTTCTTGAATTTCTTCAGTCTGGGCTGGAGACTGAGGAATTTGTGATAGGGGGTGGTCATTGGTGAATTTGGGTGTGCAGCTTCCCAATATTCATCATTGATAACAGGTGTTGTATTGCCAATGTCCACATACTCATCAATTTCTTCAACACGGGCCTCTTCAGCAGTCAACTGAGGCTGGGGCGATGATACCTGAGGAGTTGAAGCATTTGCTTCCACTTCAATTTCTTCATCAATCTGCTGCGAGGTAGCAGCAGATTGATCCTTTTCTTCTTGATCATCATTTGGGATGACATAGTCAACACCAAATGGCACTATTGCATAAGCTGACACGGAGCTGATAGGCGTTGCATCAAACGGTTCTGTTGAAAAACTTGACAGCGTCTTCAATTTCTTCACAGCTGAGGAATCTGAAGTTGATGCTTTTCGTTTCCGTGCCTTCTTCTCCGAAACCTTGGTCTTCTTTGCTTCTGATGCAGAAGGAAGGTTGATTGTATTCACCCTTGATGATTTAGCTGTTTCAGCAGAGGGTGAAGGAGGTGCATTTTCTTCAGGCACGACTGATGCAGTCACCCTTGTGGTATCAATTTCCTCAGGTGCAACAAAAACTTCAGCTGACCTGGTAGTTTCTTAAGCAGCCAGAGTTTCTTCAGCTATGGGAGTAGTTTCATCAGCAGGCTGAGCAGATTCATCAGCCTGAGGAATTTGTGGTTGTGATCGAGCTGCAACCCTGGAGTTATGGTCCTTAACAGCAGCTTGGGCTATCTTGACGAATCTCACTTTGGCATATTTGTCTTGTTCCTCAAAGAGGCAGCGAATTTCAGACCGAATTGTGATGAGTTGGTTTGGAGGCAAATTCATCATGTTATTCCTTAGAAATTTTTCTTTTCGAGCCCTGTTCCTCTTAGCTCTTCGAGCTCGATCTCTTTTCCATTTTCCCCAGCAATAAAGTGGGTGAGGACATGGTCCACACCAAGAGGCAGGTTCAGTGAGGAAAGTGGGGTGCTTGGATCCTCATGCCATATGTCAATGAAGTTGAGGATCATCTTGGGATCCAGCATGAGAGGAACAGAGCTGCCTTTGGCTATTGCAGCCTTTTGCTGCTTTCTCTGATGATTTCTTCCAGTTCTTCATCATCAGCCTCAACATCATCCTCAAATGTTGAGGGTACATTCACTATAACTTTTCTGGTGTGAGGACTTGGTCTTTGACCTCGTCCAACAGTTTTCTTCAGTTTCATCATAGTAGGACTTGTTGAAGACTTTGCTTGAGCAGAGTGTAAGTGCATCTAGTGCCCCTTAGTTATTTTGGTGTATTGAAGACTTATAGGTTAAGGAACTAATGTGTTTGTGAGTGTACACATGCTCTATAAGTCAATGAGGAGTTTGATATATTCAGAGATTACCGACCCCTAAAAATGCATGTCTTCAACTGAAGACTTTGGTGAAGACTTTGGTGAAGACTTTGGTGAAGACTTTGGTATTCCCTGAAGATTTTGAAAATGACGAAGTTGGTGTGACCTTGAAGATATGGACGAGGACTATGAAGCGTGAAGACTTTTGTTTTCATAGCTTCATTTCCTTTCTTTGAGTCATAGGAAACACCGTACTGTTAAAGGGGGGCGAGGTAATACTAAGGAAAATTTCCAACTGATGCTCAACTCCAAAAGCCCCAACCTATCCAATCCTTCGAGTGAAGCCTTTGGAAATCTCTTGCGGTTCAGTCAAGTTCTTCAGTGACAGAGACGATGTTCTTCAGGTTTCTAATGAAATTGATCTGACTGAGGAGTTAGGATTTCGCCAGTGCGAATTTCCTAGAAGTGAGGAACATGATAAGCCTAAGGACTTTCATATTTCAAAATTCTGACAGTTGTTGTGCTTAGCGCCACCTGTCCCCAATCGCAAACATCCACATAACGGTCATATCATTGGGGGCATTTATGTCTTATCATGTCAGGTTGCACCCTGGCTATAAATAGCCACCCCCACAACCACTAGTTGGTCGGCTGCTCCGAGAGGGAAGTGACACTTGTAATTTGAGAGCAACCCATCCTCCGAGGACTTTGAGAGAAAATCATCAGTGAGGAAAAACCCAAATCCAAACCAGCAAACCCAAAGTGATTGAGCATCACTGAAAAAATTGTTCCTGTGTGGAACCAATGCTTGTTACCTTTGAGGACTGTGTATCCTCCAAACGGTTAGGCATCATGGTCTAGTGCATCCTGCAGTCAATTAGGGATCACAGAGTGACCTTGGTCTAGAGCATCCAGCAGTTAATTGTGGATCGCCGGGTGACCAGTTTGTGAAGGTTTTAGAAGTCTACCCTGAAGACTTACCACAAATATTAGGCGAGGACTTTGTGACCTTAGCTCAAGGAGAATACGGTAAGGACTGTGTGTCCTCTGGTTTAAATACCAGGCCGCTCCAAACTAGACGTACGACTGTCACAGCAGTTGGAATTGGGTCATCAAACCATTATCTTCATCGAGCTACCTGGTTCTATTTCCTCAACCCCTCTTTTCCTCGTATACTTGTTAATGAAATTGATTGTTACTCTTTGAAGAATTTGACTGAAGACTTTCACTATTTCCTTACCTCAAATACTTCAAGTTATCTTGTTCCTCACCTGCTTATCCTGTATCATGCTACTTGTAATCTGTGCATGTTTTATTTCAACATGATGACTATGCTGATGCTATGTTTTTCATGCACTTGAGTACTTAATCCGCCGCTAGTTATTCATCACATTTCAAATTCCTCAAGTTGAAATTCCTCAAGTGATGAATTTGTAAAAATCGCCTATTCACCCCCCTCTAGTCGATATAACGCACTTTCAATTGGTATCAGAGCAAGGTACTCCCTTGTTCTATGTGATTTTGGTTTAAGCACCTGGAGTTCTAGTTATGTCGAATGCACACATGATCAAGGTTTTCGCGGATGTCCTACCTTCGATGGGACGGACTACCCCTACTGGAAGAACAAGATGCGCATGCATCTTGAAGCTATTGACAACGATCTCTGGTACGTTGTGGAAAATGGTGTTCCCTCTGTTACTCCCATGATCAACACTGGTGATGTGAAGAGATTCAAGCAACTCGATTCTCAAGCGAAGAATATCATCTATGGCCATGTGAGCAAAGGACAGTATGCAGAGTGAGTGCTTTGGAGTCTGCTAAGCTTATCTGGGATAGGCTGTCCAAAGTCATGGAAGGTGTTTCCACTCAACGTGACTCTCGTGTTGATGTTCTTCACAATCTCTTCAACCGCTTCAAGAGACTTGACAACGAAAATGTTTAGCTAACTTTTGATCGTCTTACTGATATGTCCAATGAGCTTCAAGCACTGGGTGCCACTGATATCACCGACCATGAAGTGATGAAGAAACTGCTAAGATCTCTTGATTCCTCATTCGATACTCTGGCTTTGATGATTCAAGAACGTGGAGACTACAAGTCACTTGATCCTGCTGATATTCTTGAGAGACTAAATACTCATGAATTTCAACTAGCTGAGAAGAGAGACCTCTATGGGCCAAGCTATGGAAGATCTCATGCTCTGAAAGCAAAAGCAATTTCCTCACCCGAAGGTGAAGATTCTGATAATAGCCTTGGTGATCTTGAAGAACTAAGTCAAGAGCTAGCAATGCTCGTGAGGAAATTCCAGAAGTTCTCAAGGAGAGGTGGATTTGGAAAGTCATCAAAAGGAGGTTTGAGGAAATTAGATTCCTCAGATGACTACAAGAAAAGAACTTGCCACAAATGCAAGAAATCTGGTCACTTCATTTCTGACTGTCCTCTCTGGGAAAAAGAATCAAAGAAGAGGAAGAAGAAGTACAATGATGATAGTTCTGATGACTCGAAGAAGAAGGAATCTTCAAAGTCCTCATCTGCAAAGTCCTCATCCTCAAAGTACTCAACACACAAGAAGAATGGTTCTAGAAAGGCTCGGGCTTTCATGGGCAAGGAAATGGACTCAGAAGAAGAATCTGAAGAATATGAAGAAGAAGAAGAATCTGAGGTGGAATCTGAATCTGGTGTCGCTAGCCTTGCTCTTGCTACTGCTTTCGTCAGCAAGTCCATCTTCAATGATGAAGAAAATGACTACTCCAACGACTCTGACGACATCAATGATGATTACGCTCCCACCTATTGCTTCATGGCTAAAGGTTCCAAGGTACATAAGCATCACTCCTCCTCTGAATCAAGTGATGGTAAATCTGATGTATATGTGAAACCTAGCTATGCCAAACTTGCTAATATTGCTACTAGGCAACAAAGTGCACTTGAAAAGCTTCAAAAATGCTAGACAAAAGCGATGATCTGTTGAATGAGGAAGTGGATCGGACTCAAACTCTATCCGACGATCTCAAAAGTCTTCACACAAAGTATGATAACCTTGAGAGTCATCATAATGCTCTCTTAGCCGATCATGAGAAGCTTTCTTATGAATTGCTTCAAAGAAAGCAAGATCTTGAGAAACTAAGGGTGTCACATGAGGATCTCGAAAGGGAAAATGATTCCTTACTGGCTCAACAGATCATTAACGCTCAGGAAGAATTTGTTCCACCTTGTTTGAAATGCATCGAATGTGAAACTACTAATTCTTCACCTGAATGTTCAAATGCTTCTATTGCTGCATATTTTTGAACTGTTCCAATGGTCACAAATTCCTCATCTGAGGATACCACAAGTATCACTCACGAAAATGCAGGGTTGAAGGAATTGTATGTGACAGGCATGTACAAAAGTCTCAAAGGGCATAAAACCCTTTGCGATGTTCTCAAAAAGCATATTTTGAACAGGAACCCTAGGAAAGAGGGTATTGCCTTTGAGTGAAAACTCAACGCTGATGGATCCTACTGGACACCTAAGCAATACCCCAAAACCTCATGGGTTGCTGCAAAAGGACCTCCTGTAGATCCATCCACTTTATCTAGCTTTACTTGTGAAACTTCATATTCCTCTGATGAGTCACTTGACTCCAACTACAAATTCTTCAAAAAATAGAAAGGTGAAGTATTTGCCAGATTTGTTGGAACTAACTGTAGGAACAGTTCACCTATGAAGAAAATCTGGGTTCCCAAGAGATACCTACAAAATCTTCAAGTGAATGTCCTCACGACACCACTCATGAAGAACAGGAACCCCAGATCAAATTCCTCATATGGACCAAAGTCTTCACTTGGACCAAATTCCTCAAATGGTCAAAAATATCATTCTCATGCTAACGCATCTGGTTCGCAGGGAAAATGCAAGTGTTCCGAATATGTGCATTATTTTTCAAATCATTATGTTCATAAGTCCTCGAAGAATTTCTCTGCTTATTCATATGAGTACTCTAACCCTCGTCCTGTGAAATTATGAGTGGTGCTTGCTTCTCAAACGGTGCTCGAAGAATGATTAACTCCTTGCCACCCCTCTAGATGTGGGTGGTGAAGAAATTGAACTAATTTCTTATGCAAGGTCAGGTCTCTAGATGAACTTGAACGTCTGATGAATTCGCTGGACACCTGAGGAAATACTTGAAAGGACGCAAGCTAATCATGTAGAAATGAATACCTCATTTCTCACGTCCTCACACTACTTGCTTACTATCTTGTGTGATGAAATTATGTCTGATGAAATTGGTGTCATATTCTTCACTCTGAAGCATATGAGTTCGTAAGTTGTACTAATTCATCTGCAGGATGAACCTCCAAAAGCTACTGAGTGGGTCCTCGATAGTGGATGCACAAACCACATGACTGGTGACAAGAATCTACTAATGAATTTGCCACTTGCTTCATCTCATCTGAAGCATATCACCTACGCAGACAAAGGGAAAAGCAAGGTATTGGGTCAAGGTAAGGTTGCAATCTCAAAGGACCGAACCATGGATAAGGTGATGCTTGTCGAATCCCTTGGGTTCAACCTTATGTCTGTCTCAACCTTATGTCTCAGCCTGCCACATGCCTACTTGCAAAGTCCTTAGAAGGTTGGTTGTGGCATCATTGACTTGGACATGCTAGTATGAGGAACTTGCACATGCTCTTGAAGAAAAAGCACGCCATTGGCATTTAAGGTGTCAAATTCCTCAAGGACCACCTTTGTGGTGCATGTGAGTCTAGGAAGATGACCAGATCCAAGCATCCATCGAAGACAATCATGACCACGACTCGACCCTTTGAATTGCTTCACATGGATCTCTTTGGTCCCACTCATTACTCCACACTAACAAATTCTTCAAGTTTGTATGGGTTTCTCATTGTTGATGATTACTCTCGATACACCTGGGTGCATATTATTCTGTACAAGACTGGAGTGCAGGATGTCTTCAGACGATTTGCTTCAAGGGCCTCCACCAACTTCGGCGTCAAGATCAAGCATATTAGGAGTGAGAATGGGACTGAGTTCAAGAACACTAATCTGGATGAATACCTTGATGAACTTGGTATTACTCATGATTTATCTGCCCCTTATACTCCTCAGCCGAATGGCGTCGTGGAGCGCAAGAACATGACTCTTGTTGAGATGGCTCGCACCATGCTTGATGAATACAAGACTCCTCGTCTCTTCTGGCCTGAGACAATTGATACTGCATGCCACATCATCAACAGGGTATATCTTCAAAAATTCTTCAAGAAGACTTCGTATGAACTTATGATTGGCAAGAAACCCAATGTAAGTTATCTCAAAGTCTTCGGTGCAAAATGCTGGATTAGAGATCCTCACCACAGTTAAAAATTTGCACCGAAAGCACATGAAGATTTTATGATTGGTTACGGAAAAGACTCGCACACCTACATAGTCTTCTACACCTACCACCACAAGGTTGTTGAAACTGTAGATGTGCGGTTCGACGAAACTGATGGCTCGCAAAGAGAGCACCTGCCTTCTGTTCTAGATGAACAATCTCCTGAGGAATTCATTAAGCTGAAGGCTAATAAAGATGTCATACCCACTGAGGAAATCATTCCGACGAATGAAGACATTCATGCTGATACACTTGAATAAAATGGTGCCGATGAAAATCCTCAGCCACATCAACCTGCTCATCCAAAAATTGCAAATGAAGTGCATATTGTCAAAATCATCGATGACATCAATGTACCAGGTCCCCTCACTCGCTCAATAGCTTTACATTTGACTAACTTTTGTGGGCACTTTGCCTTTGTCTCTATCATAGAGCCCACCGAAGTTGATGAATCATTCAAGGAGCCTGAGTGTATTCAAGCTATGCAGGAGGAATTGCATCTGTTCAAGCTCAACAACGTGTGGGAACTTGTCAAGCGGCCAGATCCTCGCAAGCATAACATCATAGGTACCAAGTGGATCTACCGCAACAAGCAAGATGAAAATGGCCTTGTGGTGAGGAATAAGGCTTGTCTTGTAGCTCAAGGCTGCACATAGGTTGAAGGAATTGACTTTAATGAAACTTTTGCACCTGTTGCTAGACTTGGAGCTATTCGCATATTGCTTTCTTATGCTAACCATCATGATATCATCTTATATCAAATGTATGTGAAAACTGCATTCCTCAATGGTAAGCTTGAGGAAGAAGTATATGTTGCTCAACCCCCAGGTTTTGAAGACCCTAAGCATCCCGACAAAGTCTTCAGACTCAACAAGGCCCTCTATGGCCTCAAGCAGGCCCTTCGGGCATGGTATGACACTCTAAAGGAATTCCTCATGAAGAAAGGCTTCAAACCCGGTTCACTCGACCCAACTCTTTTAACAAAATCCTATGACAATGAACTATTCATATGCCAAATATACGTAGATGATATTATCTTTGGCTGTACTGACAAACATTACAGTGATGAATTTTCCTGTATGATGAGTGAAGAAAATCAAATGTCTATGATGGCAGAGTTGAAATTCTTCTTGGGTCTTCGAATTCGTCAGCAAGACAATGGCATCTGCATATCTCAAGAGAAATACCTCAAGGATGTTCTGAGGAAATTCGACATGCAAGATTGCAAAGGCGTCAAAACTCCAATGCCCTCAAAAGGCCACCTCTACACCGACGAAAATGGTAAAGATTTCGATAAGAAGGTATATCGCTCCATGATTGGATCATTATTGTATCTATGTGCATCTAGGCCTGATATTATGCTGAGTGTTTGCATGTGTGCTCGATTCTAAGCAACACCAAAGGAATCACACCATAAGGTTGTGAAACATATTCTTCGATACTTAGCTCACACACCGACGCTTGGATTATGGTATCCCAAGGGCTCAAATCTTCACCTCGTCGGATACTCTGATGCTGACTATGCTGGAGATCATGTGGATCGCAAGTCAACCTTAGGCACATGCCATTTCCTTGGACGATCCTTAGTCTGTTGGTCCTCGAAGAATCAGAATTGCATGTCACTATCTACTACTGAAGCTGACTACATTGCTGCTGGTTCATGTTGCGCTCAGTTACTGTGGATGAAGCAAACCCTCAAGGACTATGGCATCAAGTTGAAGAATGTGCCTCTCTACTGTGACAACGAGAGTTCCATCAAGATTGCTTACAACCAGTTCAACATTCAAAGAACAAGCAAATCTAGATTCGTCATCATTTTCTTCGAGATCATGTACTCAAGGGCGACATCGCCATCAATCACATCCCTGCTGAAGAACAACTGTCCGACATGTTCACAAAGCCCTTGGATGAAAAGAGATTTTGCAAGTTGCGGTGTGAGCTAAATATCTTAGAATCTTCGAATGTTCTTTGAAAAAGTACACACATCTTAACACTTATGCAAAATTGGTGACTTAGATGTGCAACACATGAAGTAACATTTTTCTTCAATCAATGAAGAATAACCCTCTAAGTGTGAAGAAATTAATGAAGAATTTGATTCTCAGAACCCTATGACAATTGTACGCGGTGTTTGAAATCATCATTCTTATACGGTGGGTCACGCCACCAACCATAGTTGAAATTCTTCAAAGCTGAGTTTTTTATCATTTTGCAAATTCGTCAAATTTTCAAATTCCTCAAGTTTGCTAATTCCTCAACTTGTCAAATTCATCAACTTTTCAAATTCTTCAAACTATGGAAGTCATGTTCTTCATTAACTATATACATATATATTTGAGTTTTTCAATGTCCTCAACAGCATTCACTTATTGCTAATTCTTCAAGTTGATTTTCATCTAAGTGAATGTGATCGGACCCTTTCCCCCTCTATGCTAAACTCAACCCAGTCTGTTCACAAATTCTTCATATGCGTTCTACTTTGAAACCCGTTCAAAGTCTTCACTATGTCCTTGACAGCTGGAGAATTTGCGAACGGAAACTTTAAAATCTTCACTATCAAAATTTCGGCATTTCCCGCTCAAACGGTTCCGATTCCCACGTCTGGATAACCCACGATCCCCCACTATCGCCACTTCTCAGTACGTGGGTGACACATGTCACATGGAGAGCAAGGGTCAGGGGCAATCTTATCCAAAATCTCCAGATAGATTGGTTTTCACCTCTGCTATAAATACCCCTTCCCTTACACTGTGCTCGGTTACTCCTCACTCCTACTCTCTCCCGAGCTCCGACCTAGCGCCACTGCTAAAATCATTGCTGCCGGTGTGGAAGAGCTTCACTACCTCGACCTCGCCATCGCCGTACTCGCATCGGCTGCGGAAGTCTTCATCCCGCCGCCGCTGTAGCCGTCTCCCTCTACCAAGCTAGGGCGTGGGAGATCTGGACTGACGAACTTCCTCAGTCTCATCTCATAGTTCGTCGTGTTCTTCATCAGGGTAAATAAATTCTATTTTTACTGCCCTTGTTTGATCTTCAAGTGTTCCTCATTTTTCTCAAAGGTTTTTATTCTTCAAGAATCTCATTCTAAAGCACCTTACATGTTCATACACTTGATGTTTTTCTCTAAGTTGTGATTTTCTTCAAGATTCCTCAATTGTGTGAATCCTCAAAATTTGCACAATTGTGGAACCTAAGACAAAGAACACTTAGTGAAAATCCTCAAGACACCCATGGTCAAATTCCTCACACTTGATGTTTTTGAAAAACTTCTGAGAAGGCATATGACCTCTTCAAATTCCTCGCACCTATTATCCGTTCATAGGTACAAACATGTCCGCTGATGAATCACTAGGTTCTCATCGACTTAACTTGTTTGCAATGTTTCTTGAGGAAAAACTATGCACTTCTTCAGAATCTTCAAGAATTCAGAGTCCTCAGCCGAAGAAAATGGCTGACGGGAAGAAGCCACAGAAAGGTGGAAAGAAGCCTGATGTGCCGACTGCTTTTAAGATATGTGATGACCTGTATGAGGAATACTCCACGCCAGATGAAGAAATTCATGGCAAAGAAAAAACCAAGCAGAGAAAAATCCGCTTACAGAAAATTGAAAGGAGGTGGGAAAAGGAGTGGAAATAATACCGCTATGTCACTCCTAAATATATGATGAAATTCACAGTCAAGCCACCTTGCAGTAGGCCACCCTTGGCTCCTAATCAAACTGCTAATCCCACTAGTCTCAAGACTGGTAATGACTTTCCTCATGAATGGGAAAAGTAGCAAGCCAAGCTGGCGAAGAAAGCAAAAGAGGTTGTGAAGAAATTCAACGAAGACTTGCTGCTACCTCTGCCGGAGCCTGTGCTAGTGCTCCGAAGAAAACTATGGTGAAGAAATTTGCTGTGAAGTCAAAGTCTTCAACTTCACAATCATCACAACAGATTCATCAAGCAAAGCCTTCAAAGGCCTCAGCCGCTGGTTCTGTAGCTGCCCAGTCTTTTGCTGCTGCTTCTAAGTCCTCAACTCCCATCCACCTTGGATCATGTCAGAGGACAGAGGGCTTCCTAATTGCTTCAAAGGCCTCAGCGAGTCCCTCTGCTCAAGCACAGTCTTCAACAAGTCCTACTATGTTGAAACTGAAGAAAACTGCTGGACGAGGTCAACGACCAAGTTCTCACACCAGCAAAGCTATTGTGACCGTACCCTTAGGATCTGAGGATGATGAAGCTGATGATGAAGAACTTGAAGCAATCATCAGAGAAAGTTAGCAAAAGGCTGGCAATAGCCAAAGGCAGCACTATTCCACTTCTGCTGGATCCCAAGATGATCCCCAACTTCATAGACATATGGCATGAGGATCCCAACACCCCAATTTCCTCACTGAACCTGCCTCTCGGTGTGGACCATGTCCTCACCCATTTTATTGCTGAGGAAAAATGGAAAAGAGAACAAGCTCAGATATCTAAGAGGAACAGGGCTCAGAAAGAAAAATTTCTGAGGAATCATGTGATGAATTCAACTCCAAATCAACTGATCACGGTTCAGTCTGAAATTCGTTGCCTTTCTAAAGAACAAGCCAGATATGATGCTGAATGGCAGGGCACCAAAGTGAGATTCGTTAGGGAAGCCCAAGCTGCTGTTAAAGACCACAACACAGGGGTTGTAGCTCGATCGCAACCACAAATTCCTCCGGCTGATGAATCTGCTCAGCCTGCTAATGAAAATGCTCCCGCAACTGAAGAAACTCAGGTTGCTGAAGAACACACCAGGACAACCTCCACTATTGTACCTGAAGAAACTGACAGGCCAGCTGAAGACTTTGCTGCGCCTGAGGAAATTGATACTACAAGGGCGACTGGATCAGTCATGCCTGAGGAAAATATACCCCCTTCACCCTCGGCTGAAAAAGCTTAATCATCAAGGGAGAAGAAGGCACTGAAGCGAAAAGCATCAACTTCAAATTCCTCATCAATGAAGAAATTAAATAAACTACCAAGTTCTTCAACAGAACCGGTTGATGCAACTCCTACTAGTTCCGTGCCAGCATATGAAATCGTGCTATTTGGTGTTGACTATGTCATCCTAAATGATGAAGATGAAGAAGATCATTCTGCTGCTTCGATAGAGCAGATTGATGAAGAAATTGAAGTCGAAGCAAATGCTTCAACTCCATAGGTATCATCGCCTTAGCCTTAGTTTACTGCTGAAGAGGCTAACATTGAAGAAATTGATGAGGACATGGACATTGGCAACACAACACCTTTCATCAATGATGAATATTGGGAAGCTGCTCACCCAAATTCCCCAATGACCACTCCTCTGTCACAGGTTCCTCAGTCCCCAGCCTAGACTGAAGAAATTCATGAAGGATCTGATGACTTGGCTACTAAAGCCACTGAAGAAATTCCAGCTACATCAGCTGATGACATTGCTGCTCCAACTGCCACTGAGGAAACTGCTCCACAAATTCCCCAGTCTGAAGAAATTCCTCCTATGCCTAAGGAAATTGTGGGTCGTTTCAAGCCAAACCTTCAGCCAAAGCTGAGGATGCCACTCAAAGGCTCAAAGCACTAGAAATTCCTTAAGTCAAATTTCTTCAACGAGCACATTTTCTTCACTGGACCCAATCCATATGACTCAGCAAGGGCCGGTCGCACCAGATTCTGGACCCCAACATAGATGAACTATTATGCATCAGTATTGTTTGACAAGAAGAAAGTCTTCAAGCACCATCAAATTCCTCATGCGGATATGGAAACAATTCCATCCTTTACACCGGTGCTCGCGGTTCTTCACGATACAGGACTTCTTTCTTTCTGTGTGGACATCTGCAATTGGAATGAAAAGGCAATTCTTCAATTCTATGCCATTCTGCACATCACAGGTGATGCCTCTGACATCAACTCCTGGGTCTTGGACTGGATGACCAGATCTACTCACCTCACTGCTCTAATATCTAAATTGCTTCAGTCAGTCCGTGTCCTAATTCCTTCAGAAGAAGCTCGCTGCCTGTTTGATGAACCTGCTCTACCCAACCAACTGATGCAAGTGCTGATGAAACCATTGGCACCTGGAAAACCTCAACGGACAACCTTTCTTGTGAAGGATTTGCTCTATGTGCCCAGGACGGTCTATCGCATTCTCACCAACACCCTATGTCCTTAGAAGGCCCACAACTCTGAAGAAGAAGAAGTGGAGGGAGTCACGAAGAACATGCTATTCAACATCATTCATGGGATTCCCATCAACTTCCATGATTTCTTCATGAGGACATTGGCAAATGCAACATTAGCCCCATTTGAACTGAAGCCTTATGCTCCCTGGATCATGAAATTCATCAGATCAAGGCCTTCAGTTCCCTTCAAGGTGGATTTCCAGAATCACTTCGGCTTCTTGCCCCCGATTGAAGTCCTCAAGAGCACAATTGCCTCAGTTGAAGGAAAAGGCAAGGTTGTCATTGATGAAGGCACTCGTCCATTGGATGGTCAGTTTTGCAAAGCTGCATCTTACTCCACCAATGATGACACTGCTACGCAGGACTCTGTTGCAAAAGCCTCAGCACAAAAACCTCAAGAGTCTGCCCCCGTGTGATGACTGATCGCGAGCTTCTCATAAGTCTTCATCAGAAGGTTGATCGCAATCACAAGTGGGTAAAGCATCATTTTGCTTCAATTCTTCAGAACATGACTGTCACGCAAAATTCTGTGAAGAAAAATCACTACTATGAGCATGAAGTCTTCAACCGCACTTGGGCCATTCTGTCTCACCTCAAGACTCCTGAAGAACTGAAGGAGCTAGATCTTGAGGAAAATCTTGACTGGGCTCGTCCACCACAGAAGAAATTCAAGAAAGTTCAAGTTCCTCAACTGGTAACAAGTTCATATTCTTCAGCGCACGAGACCGATGAAGCTGAGGACATTGACAACACCGCGGTAGGCCTTGCATCGACAAATGACCCCGACAACGCTGGCGCTCCTTCCGCACCAACAAGATGAAATTCTTCAAGGGGTGTTAGTCCTCACTTTTTTTGTCCCTTTTGGTCTTCGATGACAAAGGGGGAGAAAATTTGAGTTAGTCTTCAAGCGGGTCTCCATATATGGGCTATTTTTGTTTTGTTTAAGTTACAACTCTCGCTCTTCTGAAGATTTTGTTGGTTGAGTTGTAAACTTAAGTCCGATGGTGGTCTGACTCTTTTGAACTGCTTTTCGCATGCTTATTTCCTCAAGCACCTTAATGCGTGCATGCTGAATTTCGGCAAACATCATTTTCATCATGCATTTTAAAATTCTTCATATCATATGTTAAATGCGTGTATCAATTACAATATATAGGGGGAGTTCTCCATGTTTTTAACCTGCCATGTGCATTTGCAGTCTAAAGAAAATTCCTCAAATATGCACATCTTCAGGGGGAGTTCTTATATATCTTGCAATCAAATTCCTCAAACTTAGTATTTACACTTCATAATATTATCCCTGTTGAAAACTTAACCTATTTGTCATCAAGCACCAAAAAGGGGGATATTGTAAGTGCATCTAGTGCCCCTTAGTGATTTTGGTGTATTGAAGACTTATAGGTTAAGGAACTCATGTGTTTGTGAGTGTACACATGCTCTATAAGTCGATGAGGAGTTTGATATATTCGGAGATTACTGACCCCTAAAAATGTATGTCTTCAACTGAAGATTTTGGTGAAGACTTTGGTGAAGACTTTGCTGAAGACTCTGAAAATAAAGAAGTTGGTGTGACCGAAGATAGGAACGAGGACTATGAAGCGTGAAGACTTTTGTTTTCGTAGTTTCATTTCCTTTCTTTGAGTCATAGGAAACACCGTACTATTAAAGGGGGCCGAGGTAATACTAAGGAAAATTTCCAGCTGATGCTCAACTCCAAAAGCCTCAACCTATCCAATCCTTCAAGTGAAGCCTTCGGAAATCTCTTGCAGTTCACTCAAGTTCTTCAGTGATAGAGATGATGTTCTTCTAGTTTCTGATGAAATTGATCTGACTAAGGAGTTAGGATTTCGCCATTGCGAATTGCCTACAAGTGAGGAACATGATAAGCCTAGGGACTTTCATAGTTCGAAATTCTGACCGTTGTTGTGCTTGGCGCTAGCTGTCCCCAATCGCAAATATCCACATAACGGTAATATCATTGGGGGCATTTATATCAGATTATGGTATCCCAAGGGCTCAAATCTTCACCTCGTCGGATACTCTGATGCTGACTATGCTGGAGATCGTGTGGATCGCAAGTCAACCTCAAGCACATGTCATTTCCTCGGACGATCCTTAGTCCGTTGGTCCTCGAAGAAGCAGAACTGCGTTTCACTCTCTACTGCTGAAGCTGAGTACATTGCTGCTGGCTCATGTTGTGCTCAGTTACTATGGATGAAGCAAACCCTCAAGGACTATGGCATCAAGTTGAAGAATGTGCCTCTCTACTGCGACAACGAGAATGCCATCAAGATTGCTTATAACCCAATTCAGCACTCCAAGACCAAGCACATCCAGATTTGTTATCACTTTCTTCGAGATCATGTACTCAAGGGCGATATCTCCATCGATCACATTCCCATTGAAGAACAACTGGCCGATATCTTCACAAAGCCCTTGGATGAAATGAGATTTTCCAAGTTGCTGTGTGAGCTAAATATCTTAGAATATTCGAATGTTCTTTGAAGAAGGACACATATCCTAACACTTTTGCAAAATTGATGACTTAGATGTGCAACACACGAAGTAACGTTTTTCTTCAATCCATGAAGAATAACCCTCTAAGTGTGAAGAAATTAATGAAGAATTTGTATCTCAGAACCCTACGACAATTGTACGTGATGTCTGAAATCATCATTCTTATACGATGGGTCACGCCACCAACCAAAGTTGAAATTCTTCAAAATTGAGTTTTTCGTCATTTTGCAAATTATTCAAATTTTCAAATTCCTCAAGTTTGGAAATTCCTCAAGTTTGCAAATTCCTCAAGTTTTCAAATTCCTCAACTTTTCAAATTCTTCTAACTTTGAAACTCATGTTCTTCATTGACTATATATATATACATATATGAGTTTTCAATGTCCTCAATAACATTCACTTATTGCTAATTCTTCAAGTTGATTTTCATCTAAGTGAATGTGATCGGACCCCTTCCCCCTCTATGCTAAACTCAACCAAGTCTGTTCACAAATTCTTCATATGCGTTCTACTTTGAAACTCGTTCAAAGTCTTCACTGTGTCCTTGACAGCTGAAGAATTTGCGTACGGAAACTTTGAATTTTTCACTATCAAAATTTTCGGCGGTTCCCGCTCAAACGGTTCCGATTCCCGCGATTGGATAACCCACGATCCCCCACTATCGCCACTTCTTAGTACATGGGTGACACCTGTCGTGTGGAGAGCAAGGGTCAGGGGTAATCCTGTCCAAAATCTTCGGGCGGATTGGTTTTCACTTCCACTATAAATACCCCCTCCCCTTCCACAGTGCTCGGTTACTTCTCATCTGTACTCTCTCCCGACCTCCAACCTAGCGCCGTCGCTAAAGTCATCGACGCCAGTGTGGAAGAGCTTCACTGCCTCGACCTTGCCGTCACCGTACTCGCATCGGCTGCGGAAGTCTTCACCCCGCTGCCGCTGTAGCTGTCTCCCTCTGCCAAGCTAGGGCGTGGGAGATCTGGACTGACGAACTTCCTCAATCTCATCTCACAGTTCGTCATGTTCTTCATTTGGGTAAATAATTTTTTTATTGCCCTTACTTGATCTTCAAGATTTCCCAAATCTTCAGAAAGGTGTTTATTCTTCATGAATCTCATTCTAAAGCACCTTACATGTCCATACACTTGATGACTTTCACTAAGTTATGATTTTCTTCAAGATTCCTCAATTGTGTGAATCCTGAATATTTGCACAACTCTGGAACCTAAGACAAAGAACACTTAGTGAAATTCCTCAAGACACAAATGGTCAAATTCCTCACACCTATTTTTATTGAAAATTTCTGAGAACGCATATGACTTCTTCAAATTCCTCGCACTTGTACTTTGTTCACAGGTACAACATGTTCGCTAATGAATCACTAGGTTCTCATCAACTTAACTCATTTGCAACGTTTCTTGAGGAAAAACTGTATACTTCTTTAGAGTCCTCAAGAGTTCAAAATTCTCAGCTGAAGAAAATGGCTGATGGGAAGAAGCCACAAAAAGGTGGGAAGAAGCGAGATGTGCACACTGCTGTTGAGATTCCAGATGACCTGTATGAGGAATACTGTACACCTGATGAAGAAACACATGGCAAAGAGACAACTAAGCAGAGAAAGATTCGTCTGCAAAAAATTGAGAGGAGATGGGCAAAGGAATGGAAGGAATATCGTTATGTAACTCCAAAATACATGATGAAATTCGCTCTGAAACCTCCATGCAGCAGGCCACCTTTGGCCGAAAACCAAATTGCTGATCCCAGTAGTCTCAAAACTGGTGAAGACTTTCCTCATATATGGGAAAAATAGCAAGCCAAGCTCACAAGGAAAGCCAAAGAGGCAGTGAGGAAATTCAATGAAGACTCTGCTGCTGCTGTCACTGCTGGAGCCTCATCTAGTGCTCCAAAGAAATCAATGATGAAGAAATCTGTTGTGAAGACAAGTTCTTCAACCTCAAAACCATCACAGCAGATTCCTCAAGTCTAGAGGCCTCAACCTTCAAAGGCCTCAAATGCTGGTACTATTGCTGCTCAGTCCTCAGCTGCAGCTGCAAAGTCCTCAACCCATGTGCATCTGGCGTCATGTAAGAGGACTGAGGGATTTTCAAAATTTCCAAAGATCTCGTCAAGCCCCTCTACTACAGCAAAGTCTTCAACAAGTCCGACAGTGCTAAAACTGAAGAAAACTGCTGGACGAGGTCAAAAACCAAGTCCTCATACAAGCAAAGCTATGGTAACGATACCCTCAGGATCTGAGGATGATGATGAAGCTGATGATGAAGAACTTGAACAAATCATCAGAGAGAGCCAGCAAAAGGCTGCAATAGCCAAAGGAAACTCTGTTCCTCTCATGCTGGACCCCAAGATGATCCTCAATTTCATTGATTTATGGCATGAGGATCCAAACACCCCACTTTCTTCACTCAACCTGCCTCTTGGTGTGGACCATGTTCTCACCCACTTCATTTCTGAAGAACAATGGAAAAGAGAACAAGCTTAGAGAGCTAAGAGGAACAGGGCTCGGAAAGAAAAGTTTCTGAGAGACAATGTGATGAACTTGACCCCAAATCAACTCGTCACAATTCAGTCTAAAATTCACTCCCTCTTTGAGGATCAAGAAAGGTATGATGATGAATGGAAAGGCACTAAAGTGAGATTCGTCAGGGCTGCTCAAGCTGCTGTGAAGGACCACAACACAAGGGTTGCAGCTCGATCACAACCTCAAATTCCTCAAGCTGATGAAACTGCTCAACCGGCTGATGAAAATGCTCCTACGACTAAAGAAGCTTAGCCTACTGATGAAAATGCTCCTGCACATGAAGAAACAGCCAACGCTGCTGAGGAAAGTCAGACCGCTGATGAACATGCCGGGACAACCTCCATTGTTGTGCGTGAAGAAACTGCCAGGCTAGCTGAAGCTTTTGCTGCGCCTGAAGAAATTGAACCCACCAGGATGACTGCATTAGTTGTGCCTGAAGAATCTCCGACTGCTGAGGAAAAGACTCTAAAGAGAAAAGCATCTGCGTTAGAGTCCTCAGCTGTGAAGAAGTTGAAGACTATGAAGACAAGCTCTTCAACTGGACCCATTGATGTTACTCCAATCTCCTCTACACCTGCCTATGAAATTATTCCTTTTGGGTTTTACTATGTCATCCCAGATGAAGAACATGAAGATCATTCTGCTACTTCGACAGAGCAGATTGATGAAGAAATTGAAGTTGAAGAAAATGCTTCAACTCCTCAGGTATCATCGCCCCAGCCTAAGTTCAGTACTGAAGAGGTGGGTGTCGAAGAAATTGATGAGGATGTGGATATTGGAAATACAACTCCAATCATTAATGATGAATATTGGGAATCTACTCACCCAAATTCACCAATCACCACACCTCTGTCACTAATTCCTCAGTCCCCAGCCCAGAATGAAGAAATTCATTACGAGTCTGCTGATTTTGCCGCCAATGCCACCAAAGAAATTCCAGCTGCATCAACTGATGACTTTGCTGCTCCAACTGCTACTGGGGAACCTGCACTTCATGTTCCTCAGACTGAAGAAGTTCCTCCCATGCCAAAAGAGATCAAGGGACGCTTCAAGCCAAATCTTCTACCAAAGCCCAGAATGCCGTTCAAAGGCTCAGCGTGCCCCAAATTCCTCAAACGCAATTTCTTCAATGAGCGCATGTTCTTCATAGGCCCCAATCCTTATGACTCAGAAAGGGCTAGACGAAGCAGATTCTGGACTACAACTCAGATGAACTACTATGCATCAGTCTTGTTCGACAAGAAGAAAGTCTTCGAGCACCATCAGATTCCTCATGCTGATATGGAAACACTTCCATCATTCACGCATGTGCTCCAAGTTCTTCACGATGCAGGCATTCTTCCTTCCTGTGTAGACATTTGCGACTGGAATGAAGAACTCATTCTTCAATTGTATGCTACTCTGCACATCAGTGGAAATTCCTCAGACATCAACTCCTGGGTTTTGGACTAGATGATAGGATCAACTCATTTCAGTGCTCAAGCTTTTGAATTACTTCAGACTGTCCCAGTTCCAATTCCTTCAAATGAAGCTCGTTGACTGTTTGATGAACCCGCCCTTCCAAATCAACTAATGCAAGTGCTGATGAAGACATTGGCTCCTGAAAGCCTCAACGGAAAACCTTCCATGTGAAGGATTTGCTATATGTGCCCAGGACGGTCTACCGCATACTCACAAATACTCTATGTCCTTAGAAGGGTCACAATTCTGAACAAGAAGAAGTGGAGGGAGTCATGAAGAATATGCTCTTCAACATCATTCATGGGATTCCCATCAACTTCCATGATTTCTTCATGAGGACATTGGCCAATGCTGCTTTAGCTCCATTTGAACATCAGCCTTATGCGCCTTGAATCACGAAATTCATCAGGGCAAAGTCCTCAGTTCCCTTCAAGGCTAATTTCTAGAATCACTTTGGCTTCCTACCTCCAATCGAAGTCATCAAGAGCACAATTGACTCAGTGGAAGGAAAAGGCTAGGCTGTCATTGATGAAGCCACTCGTCCATTGGATGGACAATTTTGCAAAGCTGCTTCCTTCTCCACCAATGACGACACTGCAGCTCATGACTCAGAAGGAAAGGGCCCAGCTCAAAAACCTCAAGAGTCTGCCCCACGTGTGATGACTGATCGTGAGCTTCTAATAAGTCTTCATCAGAAGGTCGATCACAATCACAAGTGGGTGAAGCGTCAACTTGGTTACATTGTGCAAAACATGACTGTGACGCAGAACACTATGAAGAGGAATCACTACTATGTGCATGAAAACCTCAATCGCACTTGGGCCATATTGTCTCACCTCAAGTCTCCTGAAGAACTGAATGATCCGGATCTTGAGGAAAAACCTGACTGGGCTCGTCAACCAAACAAGAAATTCAAGAAAGTCCAAGTTTCTCTAATGGTCACAAGTTCATATTCTTCATCACGTGAGAGAGATGAAGATGAAGACATTGATGACACTGCGGCAGGCCCTGCATCGACAAACGACCCCGACAATGCTGGTGCTCCTTCCTCACCAACACGATGAAATTCTTCAAAGGGGCGTTAGTCCTCACTTTTTCGTCCCTTTTGGTCTTCGATGACAAAGGGGGAGAAAATTTGAGTTAGTCTTCAAGCGGGTCTCTATATATGGGCTATTTTTTTAAGTTACAACTCTCGCTCTTCTGAAGCTTTTGTTGATTGAGTTGTAAACTTAAGTCCGATGGTGGTCTGACACTTTTTAACTATTTCCTCGCATGTTTATTTCCTCAAGTACCTTAACGCATACATGCCGAATTTCGTCAGACACCATTTTCCTCACGCATTTCAAATTCTTCATATCATATGTTCAAATGCGTGTATGAATTACAAGATATAGGGGGAGTTCTCCATGTTTTAACCTGCCATGTGCATTTGCAGTCCAAAGCAAATTCCTCAAATATGCACAGCTTCAGGGGAGTTCTTCTATATCTTGCAATCAAATTCCTCAAACTCAGTACTTTCACTTCATATGTTTATCCCCGTTGAAAACTTAACCTATTTGTCATCCATCACAAAAATGGGGGAGATTGTTAGTGCATCTAGTGCCCCTTAGTGATTTTGGTGTATTGAAGACTTATAGGTTAATGAACTAATGTGTTTGTGAGTGTACACAGGCTCTATAAGTCAATGAGGAGCTTGATATATTTGGAGATTATCGACCCCTAAAAATGTATGTCTTCAACTGAAGACTTTGGTGAAGACTTTGATAATTCCCTAAAGACTTTGAATGTGAAGAAGTTGGTGTGACCTTGAAGATATGAACAAGGACTATGACGCATGAAGACTTTGTTTTTGTAGTTTCATTTCCTTTCTTTGAGTCATATGAAACACTGTACTATTAAAGGGGCCCAAGGTAATACTAAAGAAAATTTCCAACTGATGCTTAACTCCAAAATCCTCAACCTATACAATCCTTCGAGTGAAGCCTTTGGAAATATCTCGCGGTTCAGTCAAATTCATCACTGACACGGACGAAGTTCTTTTGGTCTCTGAGGAAATTGATCTGACTGAGTTGTTAGGATTTTGCCAGTGCGAATTGCCTACAAGTGAGGAACATGATAAGCCTGAGGACTTTCATAGTTCGAAATTCTGACCGTTGCTATGCTTAGCGCCAGCTATGCGCAATCATAACATCCACATAACGGTCATATCATTGGGGGCATTTATGTCTTATCATGTCAGGTTGCACCCTGTCTATAAATAGCCACCCCCACAACCACTAGTTGGTTGGCTGCTCCGAGAGAGAACTAACACTTGTCATTTGAGAGCAACCCATCCTCCGAGGACTTTGAGAGAAAATCATAGTGAGGAAAAACCGACAACCAAACCACCAAATCCAAAGTGAGTGAGTATCATTGAAGAAATTCCTGTGTGGAACCAACGCTTGTGACCTTTGAGGACTGTGCATCCTCCAAACGGTTAGGCACCATGGTCTAGTGCATCCAGTAGTAAATTGGGGATCACGAAGTGACCTTGGTCTAGAGCATCCAGCAGTAAATTTTGGATCGCCGGGTGACCAGTTTGTGAGGGTTTTGGAAGTCTACTCTGAAGACTTACCACGAGTGTTGGGCGAGGACTGTGTGACCTTATCTCAAGGAGAATACGGCAAGGACTGTCTATCCTGGGACTGTGTGTCCTCTGGTTTAAATACCAGGCCGCTCCAAACCAGACATACGACTGTCACAGCAGTTGGAACTGGGTCATCAAACCATTGTCTTCATCGAGCTACCTGGTTCTATTTCCTCAACCCCTCTATTCCTCATAAACTTGTTGATGAAATTGATTGTTACTGTTTGAAGAATTTGACTGAAGACTTTCACAATTTCCTCACCTCAAATTCTTCAAGTTACCTTGCTCATCACTGCTTATCCTGTGTCATACTACTTACTATTTGTGCATGTTTCATTTCATCGTGAAGACTATGCTGTTACTATGTTCCTTATGCACTTGAGTACTTATTCTGCTGCTAGTTATTCATCACATTTCAAATTCCTCAAATTTGAAATTCCTCAAGTGATGAATTTGTAAAATTCGCCTATTCACCCCCCTCTAGTCGATATAACACACTTTCATCCTTGAATGCTTCATCAACTTTGGTGGGCTCTATGATACAGACAAAAGCAAAGTGCCCACAAAAGTTAGTCAAATGTGAAGCTCTTGAGCGAGTGAGGGGACCTGGTGCATTGACGTCATCGATGATTTTGTCAATCTGCACTTCATTTGCAACTCTTGGGTGAGCAGGTTGACGTGGCTGAGGATTTTCTTCAACACCATTTTCTTCAGGTGCATCATCATGAATGTCTTCATTCGTTGGAATAACTTCCTTAGTGCGTATGACGTCTTCAGTAGCCTTCAGCTTAATGGATTCCTCAAGAGACTGTTCATCTAGCATAGAAGGCACATGCTCTCTTTGCGAGCCGTCAGTTTCATCGAACCGCACATCTATAGTTTCAAAAACCTTGTGGTGGTAGGTGTTGAAGACTCTGTAGGTGTGTGAGTCCTTTCCGAAAACCAAGCATAAAACCTTCATGTGCTTTCGGTGCAAATTTAGAACTATGGTGAGGATCTCTAATCCAGCATTTTGCACCGAAGACTTTGAGATAACTTACATTGGGTTTCTTGCCAGTCATAAGTTCATACTTAGTCTTCTTGAAGAATTTGTGAAGATATACCCTGTTGATGATGTGGCATGCAGTGTCAGTTGTCTCAGGCCAGAAGTGACGAGGAGTCTTGTATTCATCAAGCATGGTGCGAGCCATCTCAACAAGAGTCCTATTCTTGCGCTCGACGATGCCGTTCTGCTGAGGAGTATATGGGGCAGATAACTCATGAGTAATACCAAGTTCATCAAGATATTCATCAAGATTGGTGTTCTTGAACTCAGTCCCATTATCACTCCTGATATGCTTGATCTTGACGCCGAAGTTCGTGGAGGCCCTTGAAGCAAATCGTCGGAAAACATCATGCACTTCAGACTTGTACAGAATAATATGCACCCAAGTGTAATGAGAGTAATCATCAACAATGACAAAACCATACAAACTTGAAGAATTTGTTAGTGTGGAGTAATGAGTGGGGCAAAGAGATCCATATGAAGCAATTCAAAGGGTCGAGTCGTGGTCATGATTGTCTTGGAGGGATGCATGGATCTGGTCATGTTCCCAGACTCACATGCACCACAAAGGTGGTCCTTGAGGAATTTGACACCTTTAATGCCAATGACGTGCTTATTCTTCACGAGCGTGTGCAAGTTCCTCATACCAGCATGTCCAAGTTGTCGATGCCACAACCAACCTTCTGAGGACTTTGCAAGTAGGCATGTGGCAGTCTGAGGACCTGTAGAGAAATCAACAATATACAAGCCTCCTCTCCTAAAGCCTTCAAAGACTTTGGAATTGTTAGATTCCATGATGACAGCACAACGATATTTTCCAAATACGACAACCATATCAAGATCATAAAGCATTGAGACGGGCATAAGGTTGAACCCGAGGGATTTGCTCTATGTGCCGAGGACGGTCTATCGCATTCTCACCAACACCCTATGTCCTTAGAAGGGCCACAACTCTGAAGAAGAAGAAGTGGAGGGAGTCATGAATAACATGCTATTCAACATCATTCATGGGATTCCCATCAACTTCCATGATTTCTACTATGTGCATGAAGTCTTCAACCGCACTTGGGCCATTCTGTCTCACCTCAAGACTCCTGAAGAACTGAAGGAGCTAGATCTTGAGGAAAATCTTGACTGGGCTCGTCCACCACAGAAGAAATTCAAGAAAGTTCAAGTTCCTCAACCGGTAACAAGTTCATATTCTTCAGCGCACGAGACCGATGAAGCTGAGGACATTGACAACACCGCGGTAGGCCGTGCATCGACAAACGACCCCGACAACGCTGGCACTCCTTCCTCACCAACAAGATGAAATTCTTCAAGGGGTGTTAGTCCTCACTTTTTTGTCCCTTTTGGTCTTCGATGACAAAGGGGGAGAAAATTTGAGTTAGTCTTCAAGCGGGTCTCCATATATGGGCTATTTTTGTTTTGTTTAAGTTACAACTCTCGCTCTTCTGAAGCTTTTGTTGGTTGAGTTGTAAACTTAAGTCCGATGGTGGTCTGACTCTTTTGAACTGCTTTTCGCATGCTTATTTCCTCAAGTACCTTAATGCGTGCATGCTGAATTTCGGCAAACACCATTTTCATCATGCATTTTAAAATTCTTCATATCATATGTTAAATGCGTGTATGAATTACAATATATAGGGGGAGTTCTCCATGTTTTTAACCTGGCATGTGCATTTGCAGTCTAAAGCAAATTCCTCAAATATGCACATCTTCAGGGGGAGTTCTTCTATATCTTGCAATCAAATTCCCCTAACTTAGTATTTACACTTCATAATATTATCCCTGTTGAAAACTTAACCTATTTGTCATCAAGCACCAAAAAGGGGGATATTGTAAGTGCATCTAGTGCCCCTCAGTGATTTTGGTGTATTGAAGACTTATAGGTTAAGGAACTCATGTGTTTGTGAGTGTACACATGCTCTATAATTCGATGAGGAGTTTGATATATTCGGAGATTACTAACCCCTAAAAATGTATGTCTTCAACTGAAGATTTTGGTGAAGACTTTGCTGAAGACTTTGCTGAAGACTCTGAAAATGAAGAAATTGGTGTGACCCTGAAGATAGGAACGAGGACTATGAAGCGTGAAGACTTTTGTTTTCGTAATTTCATTTCCTTTCTTTGAGTCATAGGAAACACCGTACTATTAAAGGGGGCCGAGGTAATACTAAGGAAAATTTCCAGCTGATGCTCAACTCC
The DNA here is from genome assembly GCA_022496015.1 of Hordeum marinum. Taxonomy (NCBI): domain Eukaryota; kingdom Viridiplantae; phylum Streptophyta; class Magnoliopsida; order Poales; family Poaceae; genus Hordeum; species Hordeum marinum. Next base: position 277,009,322 of record CM039678.1, read on the forward strand.
AAAAGCCTCAACCTATCCAATCCTTCGAGTGAAGCCTTCGGAAATCTCTTGCAGTTCAATCAAGTTCTTTAGTGATAGAGATGATGTTCTTCTAGTTTCTGATGAAATTGATCTGACTAAGAGTTAGGATTTCGCCATTGCGAATTGCCTACAAGTGAGGAACATGATAAGCCTGGGGACTTTCATAGTTCGAAATTCTGACCGTTGTTGTGCTTGGCGCTAGCTGTCCCCAATCGCAAATATCCACATAACGGTAATATCATTAGGGGCATTTATGTCTTATCATGTCAGGTTGCACCCTGGCTATAAATAGCCACCCCCCACAACCACTTGTTGGTCGGCTGCTCCGAGAGAGAAGTGACACTTGTAATTTGAGAGCAACCCATCCTTCGAGGACTTTGAGAGAAAATCATAAGTGAGGAAAAACCCAAATCCAAACCTCCAAACCCAAAGTGATTGAGCATCACTGAAGAAATTGTTCGTGTGTGGAACCGATGCTTGTTACCTTTGAGGACTGTGTATCCTCCAGACGGTTAGGCGTCATGGTCTAGTGCATCTTGCAGTCAATTGGGGATCATGGAGTGACCTTGGTCTAGAGCATCCAGCAGTCAATTGTGGATCGTCGGGTGACCAGTTTGTTAGGGTTTTGGAAGTCTACCCTGAATACTTACCACAAGTGTTGGGCGAGGACTTTGTGACCTTAGCTCAAGGAGAATACGGTAAGGACTGTGTGTCCTGGGACTGTGTGTCCTGGGACTGTGTGTCCTCTGGTTTAAATACCAGGCCGCTCCAAACCAGACGTACGACTATCACAGTAGTTGGAACTGGGTCATCAAAACATTGTCTTCGTCGAGCTACCTGGTTCTATTTCCTCAACCCCTCTGTTCCTCATATACTTGTTGATGAAATTGATTGTTACTGTTTGAAGAATTCGGCTGAAGACTTTCACTATTTCCTCACCTCAAATACTTCAAGTTACCTTGTTCCTCACCTGCTTATCCTGTATCACACTACTTGTAATCTGTGCATGTTTTATTTCATCAAGATGACTATGTTGTTGCTATGTTTGTCATGCAATTGAGTACTTAATCTGCTACTAGTTATTCATCACATTTCAAATTCCTCAAGTTGAAATTCCTCAAGAGATGATTTTGTAAAAATCGCCTATTCACCCCCTCTAGTCGATATAACACACTTTCACAAAGGGACTTCCAGAGACAATTGAAGCAATTGAGTATCCCTTTGTCCTCTGACACAATGCTAGGTGCACAGGTGTTGAGGACTTTGCGGCAGCAGCAGAGGACAGAGCAGCTATTGAACCAGTGGATGAGGCCTTTGAAGACTTTGCTTGAGGAATTGTAGTGATGACTTTGACATTGAAGAATGTGACTTCACAGCAGATTTCTTCATAATTGATTTCTTTGGAGCACTTCCAGAGGCTCCAGCAGTCGCAGCAGCAACAGATTCTTTGTTGAATTTCTTCACAGCCTCTTTTGCTTTCTTAGCCAGCTTGGCTTGCTATTTTTCCAATTCATGAGGAAAGTCATTACCAGTCTTGAGACTAGTGGGATCAGCTGTTTGATTTAGAGCCAAGGGTGGCCTGCTGCAAGGGGGTTTAATTATGAATTTCATAATGTACTTGGGAGTGACATAGAGATATTCTTTCCACTCCTTTGCCCATCTCCTCTCAATTTATTTGTAAGCGGATCTTTCTCTGCTTTGTTGTTTCTTTGCTGTAATTTCTTCATCTGGCATGCAATATTCCTCATACAAGTCATCAGGTATCTCAAAAGCAGTCTGCACATCAGGTTTGTTTCCACCTTTCTATGGCTTCTTCCCATTAGCCATTTTCTTCGACTGAAGATTCTGAACTATTGAAGATTCTGAAGAAGTGCACAATTTTTCCTCAAGAAACACTGCAAATGAGTTAAGTTGATGAGAACCTGGTGATTCATTAGCGGACATGTTTGTACCTGTGAACAGAGTATAGGTGCAAGGAATTTGAAGAGGTCATATGCATCAAGTGTGAGGAATTTGACCATTGGTGTCTTGAGGATTTTTACTAAGTGTTCTTTGTCTTAGGTTCCAGTGTTGTGCAAATTTTGAGGATTCACACAATTGAGGAATCTTGAAGAAAATCTTACCTTAGGAAAAACATCAAGTGTATGAACTTGTAAGGTGCTTTAGAATGAGATTCTTGAAGAATAAACACCTTTGAGGAAACTAAGGAAAACTTGAATATCAAACGAGGGCAGTAAAAACAAATTTTATTTTCCCTGATGAAGAACACGATGAACTGTGAGATGAAATCGAGGAAGTTCGTCAGTCTAGATCTCCCACGCCCTTGCTTGGCAGAGGGAGACAACTACAGCGACGGCAGGGTGAAGACTTCCGCGGCCGATGTGAGTACGACAACGGTGAGGTTGAGGCAGTGAAGCTCTTCCACACCGACGGAGATGATTTTAGCGGAGGCGCTAGGTTTGAGCTCGGGAGAGAGCAGAAGTGAGGAGTAACCGAGCACAGTGAAAGGGGAGGGGTATTTATAGCAGAGGTGAAAACCAACCTCTCCTAAGATTTTGGACAAGATTGCCCCTTACCCTTGCTCTCCACGCGACATGTGTCACCCACGTATTGAGTAGTGGTGATTGTGGGGAATCGTGAGTTATCCAGTCGTGGGAATCATAATAGTTTGAGCGAGAAACGTCAAAAATTTTGATTGTGAAAATTTTAAGGTTTCCGTTCACAAATTCTTCAGCTATCAAGGATACAATGAAGACTTTGAACGAGTTTCAAAGTAGAACGCATATGAAGAATTTGTGAACAGACTGGGTTGAGTTAGCATAGAGGGGGAAAGGGGCCGATCACATTCACTTAGATGAAAATCAACTTGAAGAATTAGCAATAAGTGAATGCTGTTGAAGACATTGAAAAACTCAAATATATACGTATATAGTCAATGAAGAACATGAGTTTCATAGTTTGAAGAATTTGAAAAGTTGATGAGTTTGAAAAGTTGAGGAATTTGCAAAACTTTAAGGAATTAGATATTTTTTTTTGCAAAATGACAAAAAACTCAACTTTGAAGAATTTCAACTATTGTTGGTGGCGTGACCCACCATATAAGAATGATGACTTCAGACACCGCGTACAATTGTCGTAGGGTTCTGAGAATCAAATTCTTCATTAATTTCTTCACACTTAGAGGGTTATTCTTCATTGATTGAAGAAAAACGTTACTTCGTGTGTTGCACATCTAAGTCATCAATTTTGCATAAGTGTTAGGATGTGTGTCCTTTTTCAAAGAACATTCGAAGATTCTAAGATATTTGGCTCACACCGCAACTTGCAAAATATCTTTTCAGCCAAGGGCTTTGTGAAGATGTTTAGTAGGGATGTGGTCGATGGAGACGTCGCCCTTGAGTACATGATCTCGAAGAAAGTGATGACGAATCTAGATGTGCTTGGTCTTGGAATGCTGAACTGGGTTGTAAGCAATCTTGATGGCACTCTCGTTGTCGCAGTAGAGAGGCACATTCGTCAACTTGATGCCATAGTCCTTGAGGGTTTGCTTCATCCACAGTAACTGAGCGCAACATGAACCAGCAGCAATGTAGTCAGCTTCAGTAGTAGATAGTGACATGCAATTCTGATTCTTCGAGGACCAACAGACTAAGGATCGTCCAAGGAAATGGCATGTGCCTAAGGTTGACTTGCGATCCACATGATCTCCAGCATAGTCAGCATCAGAGTATCCGACGAGGTGAAGATTTGAGCCCTTGGGATACCATAATCCAAGCGTCGGTGTGTGAGCTAAGTATCGAAGAATATGTTTCACAACCTTATGGTGTGATTCCTTTGGTGTTGCTTAGAATCGAGCACACATGCAAACACTCAGCATAATATCAGGCCTAGATGCACATAGATACAATAATGATCCAATCATGGAGCGATATACCTTCTTATCGAAATCTTTACCATTTTCGTCGGTGTAGAGGTGGCCTTTTGAGGGCATTGGAGTTTTGACGCCTTTGCAATCTTGCATGTCGAATTTCCTTAGAACATCCTTGAGGTATTTCTCTTGAGATATGCAGATGCCATTGTCTTGCTGACGAATTCGAAGACCCAAGAAGAATTTCAACTCTGCCATCATAGACATTTGATTTTCTTCACTCATCATACAGGAAAATTCATCACTGTAATGTTTGTCAGTACAGCCAAAGATAATATCATCTACGTATATTTGGCATATGAATAGTTCATTGTCATAGGATTTTGTTAAAAGAGTTGGGTCGAGTGAACCGGGTTTGAAGCCTTTCTTCATGAGGAATTCCTTTAGAGTGTCATACCATGCCCGAAGGGCCTGCTTGAGGCCATAGAGGGCCTTGTTGAGTCTGAAGACTTTGTCGGGATGCTTAGGGTCTTCAAAACCTGGGGGTTGAGCAACATATACTTCTTCCTCAAGCTTACCATTGAGGAATGCACTTTTCACATACATTTTATATAAGATGATATCATGATGGTTAGCATAAACAAGAAAGATGCGAATAGCTTCAAGTCTAGCAACAGGTGCAAAAGTTTCATCAAAGTCAATTCCTTCAACTTGTGTGTAGCCTTGAGCTACAAGACGAGCCTTATTCCTTACCACAAGGCCATTTTCATCTTGCTTGCTGTGGTAGATCCACTTGGTACCTATGATGTTATGCTTGCGAGGATCTGGCCGCTTGACAAGTTCCCACACGTTGTTGAGCTTGAATTGAAGCAATTCCTCTTGCATAGCTTGAATCCACTCAAGCTCCTTTGTTAGTGCATCTAGTGCCCCTTAGTGATTTTGGTGTATTGAAGACTTATAGGTTAAGGAACTAATGTGTTTGCGAGTGTACACAGGCTCTATAAGTCAATGAGGAGTTTGATATATCCGGAGATTATCGACCCCTAAAAGTGTATGTCTTCAACTGAAGACTTTGGTGAAGACTTTGTGAATACTTTGCTTAAGACATTGATAATTCCCTGAAGACTTTGAACATGAAGAAGTTGGTGTGACCTTGAAGATATGCACGAGGACTATGATGCATGAAGACTTTGTTTTCATAGTTTCATTTCCTTTCTGTGAGTCATAGGAAACACCGTACTGTTAAAGGGAGCCGAGGTAATACTAAGGAAAATTTCCAACTGATGCTCAACTCCAAAATCCTCAACCTATACAATCCTTTGAGTGAAGCCTTTGTAAATCTCTTGCAGTTCAGTCAAATTCATCAGTGACAGATATGAAGTTCTTCTGGTCTCTGAGGAAATTGATCTAACCGAGGAGTTAGGATTTTGCCAGTGCGAATTGCCTATAAATGAGGAACATGATAAGCCTGAGGACTTTCATAGTTCGAAATTCCGACCGTTGCTGTGCTTAGCGCCAACTGTCCCCAATCATAAGATCCACATAACAGTCATATCATTGGGGGCATTTATGTCTTATCATGTCAGGTTGCACCCTGGCTATAAATAGCCACCCCCACAACCACTAGTTTGGTTGGCTGCTCCGAGAGAGAACTGACACTTGTCATTTGAGAGCAACCCATCCTCCGAGGACTTTGAGAGAAAATCATTAGTAAGGATAAACCCACAACCAAACCACCAAACCCAAAGTGAGTGAGCATCACTGAAGAAATTCCTGTGTGGAACCAATGCTTGTTACCTTTTAGGACTATGCATCCTCCAGACGGGTTAGGCGTCATGGTCTAGTGCATCCTGTAGTTAATTGGGGATCATGAAGTGACCTTGGTCTAGAGCATCCAGGAGTAAATTTTGGATCGCCGGGTGACCAGTTTGTGAGGGTTTTGGAAGTCTACCATGAAGATTTACCACGAGTGTTGGATACCAGGCCGCTCAAGGATAATACAGCAAGGACTATGTGTCCTGGGATTGTATGTCCTCTGGTTTAAATACCAGGCCGCTCCAAACCAGACGTACGACTATCACAACAGTTGGAACCGGGTCATCAAACCATTGTCTTCATCGAGCTACCTGGTTCTATTTCCTCAACCCCTCTATTCCTCATAAACTTTTTGATGAAATTGATTGTTACTGTTTGAAGAATTTGTTTGAAGACTTTCACAATTTCCTCACCTCAAATTCTTCAAGTTACCTTGCTCATCACTGCTTATCCTGTGTCACGCTACTTACTATTTGTGCATGTTTCATTTCGTCGTGAAGACTATGTTGTTACTATGTTCCTTATGCACTTGAGTACTTATTCCGCTGCTAGTTATTCATCACATTTCAAATTCCTCAAAGTTGAAATTCCTCAAGTGATGAATTTGTAAAATTCGCCTATTCACCCCCCTCTAGTCGATATAACACACTTTCATCCTTGAATGCTTCATCACCTTTGGTGGGCTCTATGATACAGACAAAAGGAAAGTGCCCACAAAAGTTAGTCAAATGTGAAGCTCTTGAGCGAGTGAGGGGACCTGGTGCATTGACGTCATCGATGATTTTGGCAATCTGCACTTCATTAGCAACTCTTGGGTGAGCAGGTTGACATGGCTGAGGATTTTCTTCAACACCATTTTCTTAAGGTGCATCATCATGAATGTCTTCATTCGTTTGAATAACTTCCTCAGTGCGTATGACGTCTTCAGTAGCCTTCAGCTTAATGGATTCCTCAGGAGACTGTTCATCTAGCATAGAAGGCACATGCTCTCTTTGCGAGCCGTCAGTTTCATCAAACCGCACATCTATAGTTTCAACAACCTTGTGGTGGTAGGTGTTGAAGACTCTGTAGGTGTGTGAGTCCTTTCCGGAAACCAAGCATAAAACCTTCATGTGCTTTCGGTGTAAATTTAGAACTATGGTGAGGATCTCTAATCCAGCATTTTGCACCGAAGACTTTGAGATAACTTACATTGGGTTTCTTGCCAGTCATAAGTTCATACTTAGTCTTCTTGAAGAATTTGTGAAGATATACCCTATTGATGATGTGGCATGCAGTATCAGTTGTCTTAGGCCAGAAGTGACGAGGAGTCTTGTATTCATCAAGCATGGCGCGAGCCATCTCAACAAGAGTCTTGTTCTTGCGCTCGACGATGCCATTTTGCTGAGGAGTATATGGGGCAGATAACTCATGAGTAATACCAAGTTCATCAAGATATTCATCAAGATTGGTGTTCTTGAACTCAGTCCCATTATCACTCCTGATATGCTTGATCTTGACGCCGAAGTTCGTGGAGGCCCTTGAAGCAAATCGTCTGAAAACATCATGCACGTCAGACTTGTACAGAATAATATGCACCCAAGTGTAATGAGAGTAATCATCAACAATGACAAAACCATACAAACTTGAAGAATTTGTTAGTGTGGAGTAATGAGTGGGGCAAAGAGATCCATATGAAGCAATTCAAAGGGTCGAGTCGTGGTCATGATTGTCTTCGAGGGATGCATGGATCTGGTGATGTTCCCAGTCTCACATGCACCACAAAGGTGGTCGTTGAGAAATTTGACACCTTCAATGCCAATGACGTGCTTATTCTTCACGAGTGTGTGCAAGTTCCTCATACCAGCATGTCCAAGTTGTCGATGCCACAACCAACCTTCTGAGGACTTTGCAAGTAGGCATGTGGCAGGCTGAGGACCTGTAGAGAAATCAACAATATACAAGCCTCCTCTCCTAAAGCCTTCAAAGACTTTGGAATTGTTAGATTCCATGATGACAGCACAACAATATTTTCCAAATACGACAACCATATCAAGATCACAAAGCATTGAGACAGACATAAGGTTGAACCCGAGGGATTCGACTAACATCACCTTATCCATGGTTTTGTGCTTTGAGATTGCAACCTTACCTAGACCCAATACCTTGCTTTTTTCCTTTGTCTACGTAGGTGATATGCTTCAGATGAGAAGGAGCAAGTGGCAAATTCATCAGTAGATTCTTTTCACCAGTCATGTGGTTTGTGCATCCACCATCGAGGACCCACTCAGTAGCTTTTGGAGGTTCATCCTGTAGATGAATTAGTACAACTTACGAACTCATATGCTTTAGAGTGAAGAATATGACATCAATTTCATCAGACAGAATTTCATCACACAAGATAGTAAGTAAGTTGTGTGAGGACGTGAGAAATGAGGAATTCATTTCTACATGGTTAGCTTGGTTCCTTTCAAGCATTTCCTCAGGTCTCCAGCAAATTCATCAGACGTTCAAGTTCATCTGGAGACCTGACCCTGCATAAGAAATTAGTTCAAATTGTTCACCACCCACATCTGGACGGGTGGCAAAGAGTTCATCATTCTGCGAGCACCATATGAGAAGGGAGGCATTGAAGCAAGTGCGCTTTGTTTAATAGGAAGAGGGTTAGAGTACTCATATGAATAAGCAGAGAAATTCTTCGAGGACTTATGAACATAATGATTTGAAGAATAATGCACATATTTAGAACTCTTAGATTTTCCCTGCGAAACAGATGCATTAGCATGAGAATGATATTTTTGACCATTTGAGGAATTTGGACCAAGTGAAGACTTCGGTTCGTATGAGGAATTTGATCTGGGGTTCCTGTTCTTCATAAGTGGTGTCGTGAGGACATTCATTTGAAGATTTTGTAGGTATCTCTTGGGAACCCAGATTTTCTTCATAGGAGAACTGTTCCTGCAGTTAATTCCAACAAATCTGGCAAATATTTCACCTTTTTGATTTTTGAAGAATTTGTAGTTGCAGTCAAGTGACTCATCAGAGGAATATGAAGTTTCACAAGTAAAGCCAGATAAAGTGGATGGATCTACAGGAGGCCCTTTCGCAGCAACCCATGAGGTTTTGGGGTACTGCTCAGGTGTCCAATAGGATCCATCAGCTTTGAGTTTCCTCTCAAAGGCAAGACCCTCTTTCATAGGGTTCCTGTTCAGAATCTGCTTTTTGAGGACATCACAAAGGCTTTGATGCCCTGTGAGACTTTTGTACATGCCTGTTACATACAATTCCTTCAACCCTGCATTTTCGTTAGTGATACTTGTGGTATCCTCTGATGAGGACTTTATGACCACTAGAATAGTTGAAGAATTTGCAGCAATAGAAGCAGTTGAACATCCAGGTGTAGAATTAGTAGTTTCACGTTCGATGCATTTCAAACAAGGTGGAACAAATTCTTCCTGAGCGGTACTGATCTGTTGAGCCAGTAAGGAATCATTTTCCCTTTGGAGATCCTCATGTGACACCCTTAGTTTCTCAAGATCTTGCTTTCTTTGAAGAAATTCATAAGAAAGCTTTTCATGATCGGCTAAGAGAGCATTATGATGACTCTGAAGGTTATCATACTTTGTCTGAAGACTTTTGAGATTGTCATACAGAGTTTGAGTCCGATCCACTTCCTCATTCAACAGATCATTGTTTTTGTCTAGCATTTTCTGAAGCTTTTCAAGTGCACTTTGTTGCCTAGTAGCAATATTAGCAAGTTTGGCATAGCTAGGTTTCACATATTCATCAGATTCACCATCACTTGATTTAGAGGAGGAGTGATGCTTATGTACCATGGAACCTTTAGCCATGAAGCAATAGGTGGGAGCGTAATCATCATTGCTGATGTCAGAGTTGTTGGAGTAGTCATTTTCATCATCATTGAAGATGGACTTGCTGACGAAGACAGTGGAAAGAGCGAGGCTAGCGACACCAGATTCAGATTCCACCTCAGATTCTTCCTGTTCTTCATATTCTTCTTCTGAGTCCATTTCCTTGCCAATGAAAGCCCGAGCCTTTCTAGAAATATTCTTCTTATGCATTCAGGACTTTGAAGATGAGACTCTTTTTCTTCGAGTCTTCAGAACCATCATCTCTGTACTTCTTCTTGTTTTTCTTTCATTATTTTTCCTAGAGAGGACAGTCAGAGATGAAGTGACTAGATTTCTTGCATTTGTGACAAGTTCTCTTCTTGTAGTCATCTGAGGAATCTAATTTCCTCAAGCCACCTTTTGATGACTTTCCAAATCCACCTTTCCTTGAGAGGTTTTGGAATTTCCTCACGAGCATTGCTAGCTCCTAACTTAGTTCTTCAGGATCACCAAGGCTACTATCAGAATCTTTGCCTTCTGATGAGGAAATTGCTTTTGCCTTCACAGCACGAGATCTTCCATAGCTTGGATTGTAGAGGTCTCTCTTCTCAGCGTGTTGGAATTCATGAGTATTGAGTCTCTCAAGAATATCAACAGGATCAAGTGACTTGTAGTCTCCACATTGTTGAATCATCAAAGCCAAAGTATCGAATGAGGAATCAAGAGATCTTAGCAGTTTCTTCACCACCTCATGGTCGGTGATATCAGTAGCACCCAGTGCTTGAAGCTCATTGGAGATATCATTGAGATGATCAAAAGTTTGATGAACATTTTCATTGTCGAGTCTCTTGGAGCGGTTGAAGAGATTGCGAAGAACGTCAACACGAGAGTCACGTTGAGGGGAAACACCTTCGTTGACTTTGGACAAACCATCCTAGATAAGCTTAGCAGACTCCAAAGCACTCACTCTCCCATACTGACCTTTGCTCAGATGGCCATAGATGATATTCTTTAGTTGAGAATCGAGTTGCTTGAATCTCTTCACATCAGCAGCGTTGATCGTGGGAGTAACAGAGGGAACACCATTTTCCACAACGTACCAGAGATCGTTGTCAATTGCCTCAAGATGCATGCACATCTTGTTCTTCCAGTAGGGATAGTCCGTCCCATCGAAGGTAGGACATCCTGCGGAAACCTTGACCATACCTGCAATCGATATAACTAGAACTCCAGGTGGTTAAACCAAAATCACACAGAACAAGGGAGTACCTCACTCTGATACCAATTGAAAGTGCGTTATATCGACTAGAGAGGGTGAATAGGCAATTTTTACAAATTCATCACTTGAGGAATTTCAACTTGAGGAATTTGAAATGTGATGAATAACTAGCAGCGGAATAAGTACTCAAGTGCATGAGAAACATAGCAACAACATAGTCATGATGATGAAATGAACATGCACAGATTACAAGTAGCGTGATACAGGATAAGCAGGTGAGCAACAAGGTAACTTGAAGAATTTGAGGTGAGGAAATTGTGAAAGTCTTCAGTCAAATTCTTCAAACAGTAATGATAAATTTCATCAACAAGTATACGAGGAAATAGAGGGGTTGAGGAAATAGAACCAGGTAGCTCGACGAAGAAAATGGTTTGATGACCCAATTCCAACTGCTGTGATAGTCGTACGTCTGGTTTGGAGCGGCCTGGTATTTAAACCAGAGGACACACAGTCCCAAGACACACAGTCCTTACCGTATTATCCTTGAGATAAGGTCACAAAGTCCTCGCCCAACACTCGTGGTAAGTCTCCAGGCTAGACTTCCAAAACCCTCACAATCTGGATGCTCTAGACCAAGGTCACTCCGTGATCCGCAATTGACTGCAGGATGCACTAGACCATGACGCCTAACTGCTTGGAGGATACACAGTCCTCAAAGGTAACAAGCGTTGGTTCCACACAGGAAGAATCTCTTCAGTGATGCTCAATCACTTTGTGTTTGGTGGTTTGGATTTGGGTTTTTTCTCACTGATGATTTTCTCTCAAAGTCCTCGGAGGATGGGTTGCTCTCAAATGACAAGTGTCAGTTCTTTCTCGGGGCAGCCAACCAACTAGTGGTTGTGGGGGGTGGCTATTTATAGCCAGGGTGCAACCTGACATGATAATACATAAATGCCCCCAATGATATGACCGTTATGTGGATAAGATGATTGGGGACAGCTGGCGCTAAGCACAACAACGGTCGGAATTTTGAACTATGAAAGTCCTCAGGCTTATCATGTTCCTCAGTTGTAGGCAATTCGCAGTGGCGAAATCCTAACTCCTCAATCAAATCAATTTCATCAAAGACTAGAAGAACTTCGTCTCTATCACGGAAGAACTTGACTGAACTGCAAGAGATTTCCAAAGGCTTCACTCGAAGGATTGGATATGTTGAGGCATTTGGAGTTGAGCATCAGTTGGAAATTTTCCTTAGTATTACCTCGGCCCCCTTTAATAGTACGATGTTTCCTATGACCAAAAAAAGGAAATGAAACTGAAAACAAAAGTCTTCACGCTTCATAGTCCTTGTTCATATCTTCAAGGTCACACCAACTTCTTAATTTTCAAAGTCTTCAGGGAATACCAAAGTCTTCAGCAAAGTCTTCACCGAAGTCTTTAGTTGAAGACAAACATTTTTAGGGGTCGTTAATCTCCGAATATATCAAACTCCTCATTGACTTATAGAGCCTATGTACACTCACAAACACATTAGTTCCTTAACCTATAAGTCTTCAATACACTAAAATCACTAAGGGGCACTAGATGCACTTACACTCTCCCATGGTCTCGGCATCATCATCGTGAAAACCAACAAACGAGGAAGAAGAAATTTCCTAAACCTCTTAAGCCATGGGTCTAAAGGTATATGGATCTCTCCTCTCAAATCAACATTGTTTTGCCTCAGTCCATCGCTAAATATGAAATCATGAACCATCTCGCATGGTTTCAATCCGGCCCACCCTTTTAATTTTCTTGGCACACATTTGATTGCGTTATCTTCTTTTTTTGAACTTGATTGTGTCATGTTGGATGGATATAGGCTGGGAACTAAGTGCCACTAGGCCTTAATTTTGTTACAGATTCATGTATTTCACCTAGATCTATTAGATCGATTACACTGTTCTTGTCCTCTCAAAAATAAATAAAATAAAACAACTAGAAAGTTATTGATTTGATTGCCTTGTGGTCCCACACATGGTTTTGCCAAGATGATTTGTGCCTTGTATTTGACTATTTTCTGAGGAATTATCAGCGCATCTCGGGTGCTCCCCCGCCAGCTGCTGCTCGAGCCTGCCGGACGGCAGCGATTCCGGCACTCCTGGCCATCGCCACAGGCACCACCCCACCTATCTCCCTGAGCCATGACAATAGCTTTTGTGTTGAGGCGGCGAGGCTTATGTGGTTGTGGCTGGTATCGGGCTACTCGCGGTGGTCCTTGCCGGTGCTGTTCTGGCCCCGACGGCCTTGGGCCCCCATCTCGCCGGTGTCCCTCGGTGTCGGCGTCCCCTTCTGGGCAGATCCGGCCTCGGCATATGGGTAGCTGCGTCCCTTCCAGCTCTCCCTACTCGCCGATGTCCCGACGGCTAAGGCCACGGCAACTTGGATCTGCGTGCCTCCAGTCCTTGCTTGTTGACGTTGCTAGACGCCGTCGCCTCAGAACCCCCGCGCGCTTCGCCTTGTTGCCCACCCTAACATGTATGCCTCAAAGCCTCCACCTTTTGCTAGATCCTATGCTCGTGGGTTTGGTGGTACCCTCCGTCAGCAGGTGCAGCCCTGTCAACCCTCCCTAACTTGGTGGTTCCGACCAGCGTTAGCCTCCCCATCTATGATTACGGATTCGACGGCTATGGGATCGCTCAACTTCAGGCCAGGGAGAGATCCCTGCTCGGCTTGCCGGTGCTGGCAGAGGCGGCGCCCGTGGGCATCGTTTCCTTCTTGGAGGCGCTGTCAAGGTATTCAACTATGCCCCTCTTCGATCTCAGGGGAACCGTAGGTTTGGGGTTCCTCGGACCGGATAGTGACGGTGTCTCGACGTCGTATTCCTTCCTAAAGGCACTATCTTGTAGCTTGCGCTGTCCCCGGTTTTGTCTCGGAAGATATTGGGGTTCATGTTGGTCTGGCATCACCACTTTTGGCTTGGGTTTGGTCGACGTAGTTGTGTTGTATCCTCTTTATGGGCCGAGCATCCCTTGTCTCTCTGCTCCTGGCACCATGTTCACGCCTGTCCGTGTTCATGTCATGTGTTGTATCCCTTTGTACTATTTCTACTCCTTCTATCAATGGAATGATATGCAAGCTTTGCGTATTCGCGAAAAAAGGAATTTTACGCGTTTTTTATTTTCCCTGTTCAAGTGTCAATGCTATTGCAGAAGAAACCTCATGCAACCAGATGGACTGTGATGCTCTGTTCAGACTTTAGAATTTAGACGCGTGATCCTGGCCTAGTTGAGGATTTCCTTATTTCCGGCTCTTGGAGGGCCTATCATTGTCTTTGCAAATTAGTTAGTTAGTTAGTTTGTTTGTCGGGATATAGGTTGGGATTTAGAACCATATGAGTGTAGCTTGATTGAACTGTGATTTTGATCCAATCTATGTGTGTCACAGGAGTATTTCAAAGAGTATGTCGAGAAGGCCAAGGCATTGCCCAAGAGCACTACCAACGAAGACAAGATTATCCTTTATGGACTCTTCGAGAAGGCCACTGTTGGGGTTGCAACTACATGTAAGCATATTTGTTAACACTTTATCAAGTTCTTTTGCTCTTGACTCAGTATGTGCTGCAGTTCAATACTGTCTGTCTAACATGATATACCAATAAATCATCATAGAAAATTGTGTGCAAGTTTATCAAAATAGTGACCCAAGAGATCCAAATTTGGCCAAAAATATTATAAATGCCACAATATTATAAATGTAGATGAATTACTCTAGCAAGAAAGTGAAAAGAAAATGGGGAAGTATTTATTTCATTTTACTATTCATTCTTGAATGGGTTTTCAAAACATAATATTGCACAGTGTTTGGACTAAAAAATTAAAAAATGTTTGTAAAATACTCCGTCCATCTCATAACATAGGATCTTAGTACATCCGCTATGTGAGCATATTGGATGTACTAAGATCTTATGTTATGGGACGAAGGGAACAATAGAAAATAATTCTCCTTTCCTATTATTCTGAATTGGTCCATTGAGTTGAACTATGGGAGTTTTAAACAGGTGGGATGTATTAGATAAAGTATAAAAAACTTGGTAGAGTTACAACAAAGTGCAACAACGACCTCAATCAAACTTTCTCCGGTGTGCACCAACCTCATCTAAAACTTACACCTACTGATAAATTTGCCGCATCTATCTTTTAGCGAGTATACTTTTGGGGAGTGCTAGTTTCAATTTTATGCATGAATCTAGTGGCATTATATCATGTGCTATTTACCATCTTTACATAATATGTTCATGATGGTGCTCACTGCAATTGTACTTGTAACTCATTTTCCATTCTTCTATTTTTTTGAAGCTAGGCCTGGTATGTTCAACATGAAGGAGAGGGCCAAACGGAATGCATATGAAGTTGTTGAAGGTTCATTTATTTTTCAAATCCATGTATTTTGTTGTCTACTATAATACTCATGCATGGCATTACCATGCATTGCAAAAATTCTTATGATGTCAACATGCAAATTTAAAGAAGAAGCCACGAATGACTATATCACCAAGGTGAAGCAGCCCCAGGAGGAGGCAACCATTGCAAGTTCCTGTTAATTATTTGGTGCAATCATCTATTTCCAGATAGATCCTTTATGCTCTCGTATTATGAGAAATATATCATTCTATCCACCATAGTCTTAGCGAAAACACCCCCGTAAAAACTTCACCTTGAAAAGTATTAACTACTTAGTAAACTAGTTGGTAATGGGGTAAATGCTACTTGTGAGCTACGTTGTGATTTTCCCCGAAGAGGAGAGGAGATGCAACACATTAGATATAAGTATTTCCCTCAGTAAGAACCAAAGTTATCGAACCAATAAGAGAACCAAGCAAACTCCTTTCAACAACACCTACACACACAAAACCAAACACTTGCACCCAACACGGGCAAGAGGGTTGTCAAGCCTCTTAAACTTGTTACTTGCAAGGACTAAATCTTGATAGAGATATATAATGTAAAGGAAAAATAAAATAAAATAAAATAAATTGCAGAAAAGTATTTTTGGAGTTTTTGTATTTATATGTAAGTAGCCCCGGGGGCCATAGTTTTCGCTAGAGGCTTCTGTCTTGAATATAGTATTCAATGGGTAGACAAATTACCGTTGGGCAATTGATAGAATTGCGCATAGTTGTGACATGTTATTCACGGCAATGATCATGTATATAGGCATCACGTCCATAAACAAGTAGACTAAAATGACTCTGCCTCTACTACTATTACTCCACCAATCGATCGACTCCTGCCTGCATCTATGGTATGAAGTTCATGATAACAGATTAATGCTTGGAGGAAGGTGACATGATGTAGAGAAAGTAAGACAAGCAATATGTTCATACCTAGTCGTTTTATCCTTAGTGGCAACAATACAAATACGTGTCTTGTCCCCCTTCTGTCACTGGGATATAGAGCACCGCAAGATTGAACCCATTACAATGTATCACTCCCAGTGAAGATAAATCAATCTAGTTGGCCACACCAAATCGACAGAACAAAGAGAAACGAAGCTATAATAATCATGCATAATATAATTTGGAAAAGACTCAATTACTTTATGAAAGGACGTGGATGTAGGCTAGAGGGGGGGGGGTGAATTGGCACTTTAAAATAATTATGGTTTAGGCTCGAACAAATGCGGAATAAAACTAGCATTCAATTCATCAAGCACAAAACCTAAAAAAACTAGGCTCACCTATGTGCACCAAAAACTTATGCTAAGCATGATAAATAACAAAGTGATAGCAAGATATATAACATGAAACAATATGGCCATCACAAAGTAAAGTGCATAAGTTAAGAGATTTACACCACAATGACTGAGCTCCGAGGCACCACCAACCGTCTAGGGCACCAAAGCACCCAAGAGGAACAAGCTCTAGGGTACCAAGCACCCAAGAGTAATAAGCTTCTCAACTTTTCACTTCCATGTATCACCATGGATAAGTCAAACTGATGCAACTAATGCAATTACAAGAACACACGAAGTGGTCAAGTCCCTCACACTCAAATCCCACCACAACAACAAAAGCTATGGAGGAATATGAGAGGAAGAACAAGGAGCTCACAAAGATCTCGAAGACCCAGATCCAAGTGGTTCCCCTCACACAGAGGAGAAAGTGATTGGTGGAAATGTGGATCTAGATCTCCTCTTTCCTTTCCCTTAAGAACTAGCAAGCATCATTGGAGGTACTAAGAGTTAGCAAGCTCGAAGAAGGTCAATAATGGGGGGCAAACTCGAGCTCAAGAGATAAGATCCATTTGGGAAGAAGACCCACTTTTATAGCTGGGGAAAAAATCCAAGTGTTACCCCTCAGCCTGCACATGAACGGTACTACCACTCGGACGGCAGTGCTCTGCTAAGAAGTGCAATGACACAAAGCCGAGAGACGGTAGAGCCGCCAGAGCAGTACTACCGCTCGCCCCAACGGTACCACCGCTTATAAGCAGAAGTGGAGTGGTAGTGATAGGCCATACTACCGCTTGCAGGAGGTACTACCGTGCCACTATCGTCCAGTTCGACATGAAGAGTCGAGACCGTGCAGAGGTAGTGGTAGTACCAGCGGAACTACACACGAGTACTACCGCCTTTAGCCGTACTGTTGGAGATATGCCCTAGAGGCAATCATGTATGATGATATTTCATATGTGTCTATGAACAAAGTCAAAACACATTTTCTCCCTTGGTGGTTTCGGTAATTAATAACAACATATATATATATATCATTGAACTAATATTTCCACTAAGCATATTTCAGGAAAAGTTAAATGATGGGTTGGCAACAGGATTGTGGAGAAACCCCTAAATGCAAGGAAATGGATTGGCAAAGCTTCAAGCAAAGTGGACTCTACATTTCACTTTGTGAGAAATCACTTTGAGTCCATAGGAAAAGCCAATACTATTAAAATGTGGTAAGGTACTATTGGTGAACAAGATGCTCAAACATGCACAAGTGATAGTCACCAAAAACACCCACAAACTCTCCACACATTCTGTCTAAGCCATTCTTGCAAATTGGTGAAACCAGCACTTCCCACTCGGTGCCACCGATTCCCAGAACCCTGCCAAACCCTAGCACATTGGTGCAACTGATCCAACATCGGTGCCACCGAGTTCAGCTACCAACTTTCTGTTACCTCGATTCACAAAATCAAAAGCTCCGAGTTTTTGGATCGGTATCACCAATAGTTGGATTCTGACCGTTGGATACCTGATCGGTACCGCCGAGATTTCTATATCAGTTTCACCGATATTCAAAAGTTGCTACCTTTGAAGCAACTTGGTACCATCAAAATTCACACATCGGTGTCACTGAGTTGGACTTTTTAGGTGTAATGGTTGGAATTTTGGAGATGCCTATACATACCCCTCCACCACCACTCACTCGTAAAAAAAGCACTCAGAACATATCCCCACCTATCCTATCAGATTTTCTTAGAGAGAGCCACCTACTCATGTGTTGAGATCATGCCATTCCATTCCAACCACATGAATCTTGATCTCTAGCCTGCCCAAGTTGCTTTCCACCCAATCAATCTCTTCCACCAAAGCCAAATCTACGAGAGAGTGACTGAGTGTTGAGGAGTCTATCATCTTGAAGCACAAGAGCAAGGAGTTCATCGACATTATCGAGCCTATTACCTTTTGGAGGGTGGTGCCCCCTAGATTGGTTAGATGTCGCTTGGGAGCCTCCTACTTCGTGTTGTGGAGTGAACCAAGAAGTTTGTAAGGGCAAGGAGATCACCTACTTCATGAAGATCTACTCCGAGTTAGGCTAGTCCTCCATGGATGTAGGCCATCATGGTATAGTCAAGGTTGCTTCTTCGTGGAACCCTCCGTGGGTAGAGGCCTTTGTGGACTCTCGCGATCGTTGCCCTCCATGGGTTGAAGACTCCATAAACGTGGGCGTACGATTGAAAGCACATTTGCTCCCTTGGTGGTTTTGGTAATTAATAACAACATATAAGTCATTGAACTAATGCTTTCACCAAGTATATTTCAGGATAAGTTCAATGATAGGGATGGCTAAAGGATTGTGGAATCACCCCAAGATTAAAGGAAATAGGTTGGCTAAGCTTCAAGCAAGAGGACTCTACATTTTACATTTGTGAGAAATCACTTTGAGTCCATAGGAAAGCCAATACTATTAAAAGGGGGTAAAGTTTTGATGATGGAAAATATGCTCAAACATGCACAAGTCACAGTCACCAAAACATCCACAAACTCTCCCACCAAAGTCTTTCCTAAGCCGAATATGCAAAATCGATGCAACCAACATTCCCATCCTGGTGCCACCGATTCTAAACCCTAGACAGATGTAATAGCCCGGGACCGATGCTCCAGAAAATTACCCTTTTATTTCCATTCTCGTCTTGTGTTTCGTTTGGTTTTTGCATTCATCATAGCATCATTCGCATCATCTGCATAGTATCATCACTCATTTTTGAAAACTTGCATCCGTGAGTAGCTGCCGGTTCTCCCCATTCTTGCCATTACCTGTTTCGAGACCAACCACACACGCACGCGCCCACGACATCGATAAAAATATTATTTTAAAGTGCGTATAAAATATTGCTGGATTGATTCGAAAGTTGGCATGAGGTCTTGTTTTATTGTAGGTAAACTGCCTGCCAAGTTTCACCGCAATCAGAGGCCGTTTGATACCCCAACGGTCAGTCATTGCAATGCGGTCATCGGTTTATTATCAGACTTTTTCGGTGTTTTTAAAACCTCGTGTCATGGGCCGCAAACCTCCCTCTCATCCCCTCCTGGCCCAACTACACAGCCCACTAGCCCAACTTAACCCCCTCCGTTCGTGGTCATCGGATCATGATCGGACGGACGATACTCAACCAACCCCTAGTGCCATTCCCTATTTAAACCCCCATGGAGAGAGCCCCCTCAGTCTCTAGGGTTCCCCCATGTAAAATTGCAGCCACACTCCTAGAAACCCCACCTGCTAGCTCCACCTCCCTCTCCCCCGAAATCCCTCCTCCCTAGCCAATTTCAGCCCTTAGATCTTGATCCAGGGGTTGCAAATCGTCCAAAAAACCCCACCCCGGACAATGTTTGCGGAGAACCCGGACGTGTCCGGTGACCGCAGAGCCCCGCAGCCGCCAGAGCCTCCCATGGCGCACGAGTGCCCGGCCTCCCGCAGCGCGCCCCGCGCCTCCAGCCGCGTTGCCCCTTGCGACCTCGCCGGAGCCCCGACGCCGGCGAACCCCCGAGGCCGGACCTCGCCGCCCCTCTCCTCCTCCCTTCTCTCTCCTTCTTCCTCCTCTCCTCCTCTCCCTTACCTCCACGACCTCTCTCTTCCTCCTGCAGGTCGCCACAGCTGCTGGCCTCGAGCTCGCGGCCGCCCCTTGACGGAGGAGCTCCGCCGCCCAGATCTGCCTGGATCCGGTCCAGCCCCGTCGGATCCGCCCTCTGCCGCCGCCTATCGTCGGCCGCCGCCCCTCGTGGTTGACCGCCGCTGCCGCTTGCTCGTCCTGCTCGGGATCGAGCAGGGGGAGGGCGCTCGCCCCTGTCGCCCGTGCATGGGCCGCCCCGTGCCTGGTGGGCTGCGCCTCGCCCGGTGGCCCAGGTCCAAGCCGCCCCTCCAACTAGGCCAAGGCCCATGGGTGAGTGCCCTTGACGCCCCGCTAAGCCCCGCTCGTGTGCTGTTTTGTTACCATGCGCCCATGTGCCACTGTTGGGCTAGCCAGTTTTGGCCCATAGTGTTTTTTTGCACTACTGGCGAATTTACTAATTATTCCAGGATAATAAAATTACAGAAAACCCCTAATCTTCATGCATTTAATAACTCATCAACCGTGCATCGGATTAAAAAACTTTATATATGAAATGTGACTGGAATTTATGTAGTTTCACAATATCCAACTTTCGCATCTGATAAAAATGTTTAACCTTGCTGTTTGCATTGATTTGCATAATTGCCGTGCGAAAATGATTTATTTCATAACTACTAAACCGTAGCTCCGATAAAAATGTTCCACATATGTAACTTGGCTGGAAAAATGTGTAGAATCTCATGGTGACATTTATTTTTCTGTTTAACAACTCTAAAATATGTTCTATCCAGATCTGAACCAGTTTATAAATTTGCACGTGGGGTCATTTTGGAAATGTTATATGTTGTTTCCGGCCTCATTTAAAGTTGCCTAGTATATAGTTTGTTTGTGCTTCACCTCTTGCCATGTCTAAAAACATTTAATATTGACGAGTACCTAAACGAGAGTGAACTAAGTAAACTAAATGTGGAGTTTTCTACAATATGCTACCCGTTGCATATTGAGCTTCACTTTAAGTGTAGTAGTTGTTTGTTGTTCTTGCCATGCCATGCCTTGCATAATTAAACCGCACTTGCATCATATTTGTTTGCGCATCATATCATGCATATGTTGTGGTGCTATCGTGTGTTGATTGTTGTTTCCGGTTTGCTTCTTCTAGATAGAGTTCCGAAAGCGTTCGGATTGTGAGGATTCGTTCGTCTACTTCACAGATCGTCTTCTTCATGGACTCATGCTTCTTCCAAGCGGGATCTCATGCAAGATGACACATTTCCGTGGATACCACTACTATCATTGCTATGCTAGTTGTTCCGATTTTGTCGTTATGTCTCACTACCAACCACTTGTTTGTCAAGCCTCCCAACATTGCCATGAAAAGCCTCTAACCCTCCACCTTCCTAGCAAACCTTTGTTTGGCTATGTTATCGCTTGCTCAGCCCTTCTTGTAGCATTTCTAGCTGCAGGTGCAATTGCTTCCATGTGACAACATGGACATTTTGATATCAAAATATTATTGCTATTTAATTTAATGCACATATACACTTGGTGAAGGATGGAAGGCTTGGCCTTTTGCTCGGTGTTTTGTTCCACTCTTGCCACCCCTAGTTACTTGTGAACCGGTGTTATGTTCCATAATTGAGCGCTCCTAACATGCTCGGGGTTGTTATGGGGAACCCCTTGATTTTCGTTTTAGGATAAAACTTATCTGGCAAGGCCCAACATTGGTACTACATTTGCCTAATAACTAATAAGATGCATAGGGACCCTCCTGTACCCATGGATAATTTAGTCAACCCCCGGGCCAGTGCTCCTCATGAGTGTTGGTCCAAAATAGAGCATTGTGCGGGGCCAACCTGGGGCAACTCAGGAGATTTCTATCAGGCCACTCTACATGTCGCTCATCTGCCGTGCCCTGAGAACGAGATACGTGACTCCTATCGGGATTGTCGGCACGTTGGGTGGCCTTGCTGGATTTGTTTTACCATTCTCAAATGTCTTGCGTGAGGAACTCTGATCTTCTTCGGGCTATCTCGAGGTGTCAAATTTCCTTTGGAATTGCCTAGGATGATCACGAGATCCGTGGTCGAGGTTATTCCCGTGACGTGTGGTTAATTTTGGATGGACGAGTTGGAGCACCCCTGCAGGGTTAAATCTTTCGGAAAGCCGTGCCCGTGCTTATGTGGCAAACTTGGAAACTTTGTTTAACACCAGGTCATAGCAAACTTGAAGTAAACTCCAATAAAATACAGCAACTGTGTGCATAACCGTGACTGTCTCTTCTCATGAGTCCTTATCCGAGAGAGAACACGGTGGGCTTATGCTTGACATAAGTAGGTGTTCAGGATCAGTTAGAGATCATTACTGGTTCACGTCCATTACGCGTAGACCACCATACTTTACTTTCTATATTCATAAGTTAGTCACTCAAATACATGCTTAGCCGCTTGCTGAAGCCTCACCACTTAACCATACCTCACCCATTAAGCTTTAATAGTCTTGATACCCTTGGAAATGAGATTCCCGAGTCCCTATGGCTCACAGATTACTTCAACAACAGTTGCAGGTTCAGGTAATGCGATGATTTGACGTGAGAGCGATGCTTGATTGTTTGGAGTTCTTCTTCTTCTTCTTCATCGATCTAGGATGGGTTCTAGGCGGCAGCCTGGGATAGCAAGGATGTATGTCATTTTATCGTTTGATTTCGTCTGTAGTCGAACCCTGCTCTTATGTATGATGTTTGAATATGTTGTTGTATTGATGTCATATTGATATAGCTTGTGGCGAGTGTAAGCCAATTCCATATACTCATCTCTTCTGTACATATACTTGTAATAATATCCATTCTTGCAACACGACGAGATGCACTTCTATCCCTGTCGAGGCCCTCATGCCGAAATAAGGATAGGATCGCATCTTGGGCGTTATAACAGACTCAGCCAAACCCTAACACTTCGGTGCAGCCGACACTACACTTGGTGCCACCGAGTTGGGTTGCCAAGTTTTTGTTATGCAAGTTCTTGTTTTCGATCCGATAGAGAATGGTGAATCGGCATCACTGAGATTGGTAAATATGACGGTTGGTCACCTTCTTGATGCAACCAAGAATTGTATATCGGTCCCTCCGAGATTCAAAAGTTGCCACTTTTGGTCACTTCGGTACCATCGAGATTTACACATTGGTGTCACCAAGTCTGACTTATTGTGTGTAACGGTTGGATTTTTGGGGATGCCTATATATACCCCTTCACCACCACCCACTCTAAAGAGAAGCACTCATAACTATTTCATACCTATCCTACTCAGTTTTCTGAGAGAGAACCACCTACCGTTGTGTTGAGGTCAAGATCCTCCACTCCAACCATATGGATCTTGATTTCTAGCCTCCCCAAGTTGCTTTCCACCAATCCCATCTCTAAGACAAATGTGTGAGAGAGTGATTGTGTGTTGAGGAGTCTACCATCTTGAAGCACAAGAGCAAGGAGTTCATCATCATTACCGAGCCTATTACCTTTGGAGGTGGTGCCTCCTAGATTGGTTAGATGTCGCTTGGGAGCCTCCTACTTCGTGTTGTGGAGTGAACCAAGAAGTTTGTAAGGGCAAGGAGATCGCCTACTTCATGAAGATCTACCCATAGTGAGGCTACTCCTTCATGGACGAAAGCCGCATGGAATAGTCAAGGTTGCTTCTCCGTGGAAACCTTCGTGGGTAGAGCCCTCCGTGGACTCTCGCGACCGTTAACCTCCGTGGGTTGAAGACTCCATGAATGTGGGTGTACGATAGCACCACCTATCGGAACCATGGGAAAAATCTTTGTGTCATCTCTTGTGTTTGCTTTCCTAACCGTCTCTTTTACTTACATGTGAAATATCTTTACTTTCCGCTGCTACACTCTTAGACATGCATGTGTAGGGTGTTGATATGCTATGAATGCTAAAACTTGCCAAGAACTAAAATTGGGAAAAGGCAAAACTTTTATTTGGTCAAGTATTCTAATCATCCCCCTCTAGACCTACTTTCGATCCTACAAGTGGTATCAGAGCTTTGGTCTCCATTGCATTGGTTTCACAACCTAGGAGACGTATGGCATCTAGTGAGGGAAATTATCACCGTAGAGGTCCATACTTTGATGTCACTAATTTTTCTAGTTGGAAGCATAAAATGAAAATACATTTGCTTGGTCATAATCCTGTTGTTTGTGCTATTGTTCGTGTTGGCTTGCAAGGTGAATTCTTTGCGGATGGAAAGGAACCAGATTGTGAAGCATCTACGGATGAATTGAAGATGTTGCAACTCAATGCTCAAGCATGTGACATTATCTTCAACTGCCCATGTCTTGAAGAATTCTACAAAATCAGCCGTCTTGAACATTCAAAAGAGATTTGGGATAGTTCGGTTGACATGCATGAAGGAACTGAGTCCATGAGAGAATCCAAGTTAGATGTTCTTCAAGGTCAACTTGACAAGTTCAAGGTGAATGATGGTGAAGGAGTCTCTGAAATGTACTCTAGGCTAGCTCTCTTCACCAATGAGATTGTCGGCTTAGGAAGCAAAGAAATGACTGACAAGTTCATCGTCAAGAAGATAGTTCGAGCTTTGGATGAGAAATATGACACCGTGTGCACATTGATCCAAATGATGCCCAACTTCAAAGATCTCAAACCAACGGAAGTGGTTGGTAGAATTGTTGCTCATGAGATGACACTCAAAGACAAGGAAGGCCTTCATCACATGTCTAGAGGTGCTTACAAAGCCACAAGTGATGCTCCCGCTACATCAAGCAACTACCTTGTCACAAATGAAGAGATAAGAATCATGGTCAAGAAATTCAACAAGTTCTACAAGAATAGAAGCAAAGATCGCAGCTCCAACGCAAGATATGAAGAGAAGCGTTCGTCAAGTCATGACCGAAACTGCTACAATTGTGGGAAGCCTGGACACTACACAAATGAGTGCTCGGCTCCCTACAAATGTGTCACACCATGTGTTTTGTATCACTTGTTATACTTGGATTTATAAAAATTTGGAACCAACTAAAACTTTTTCAATGCTTGTGCTTGTTTGGATTGTTGCTTGTTTGCTTGTTGATTGTGATATGTGACACTCTTAGATTCTATCCCTCTTCATATTCATCTTCCTTGACCCAAACTTCATGCCCAATGATCATGCCATGTGAATAGTGCCCAAAATTATTTTTATCAAATTTTGTTTTGACCAAATGGGATTTATTCCAATTAAGTTTTCAAAAGACCCCTGAAATGAGGATTTCACTGCAAGTCCTGAAATTTGGTGGATCCTTCTTCCCCAAAGGCCTTACTTCAAACCTACTATATATAAGACTTTCCAAAACCACAAAATATAATTTTTAAAGATTATTTTTATATTTTATTTAAAAGATTTTTCTTAAGACTAGAAATGGTTTTTCATAGGGAAAAATTATTTAAATCCCTTAAAAATATTTGAGAAAATTTAGGGGAACTCAGCGGACATACAGTTTCAATATATATGAGTTTAAAATCATGGACATGATCAAATCATGGGCAAAACCCCTCAAAACCCTTTCTGTCGAAATCAAGCTTTTGAAATATTCTATAAGAAATATTCTCAATAAATTCCAAGAAAATTACAGCAAGTCAACACTACCATAGGTGATGATCTTGCAAAGTTTCATCTCAATCCAAGTTGATTTGATTCATCAAACCATTCCAAAACCCTCCCTATCCAGATTCAAATTTGAGCAACTTTACATAGTGAAGTTTCTTCCCTTGACCCCAAACTTTGTGGACATGCTCAAATCACGAAATAATGATCCTACACTAAGTGGTGCATCAAGGTAAAAGCTTAGCATAACTAGATCTATAGAAACCTGATTCTATTAGTTTCTAGGGTTCACAAAGTTTCCATTGTCAACTTTGCTCATTTGGGATCAAACTTGGTGATCACGCTTATTTTCAACCATCATTTGATCCTGTCAAATCTCATGGCAAGCAAAGTCCATTTGCTTGCCCTAATCCCCATCAAACACCTTCCACAGGTTTGGAAAAATCATGTTCTCACCACCTCTTACTTTTCCCCTTGCCTCCAAATTTTTACCACACTTGCTCCCTCACCTCTTACCCCTCTAGTAAAAAACCCAAGTCCATAGGCTATAGAAAGATGGGGTAACCCCCCCATTTTTACCACTAGACAGCCCTGGCAGGAGCTCTCTCTCCCCTCCCTCTTACTCTATTCTTCTCCTTGGGCATCCAAGGTATTTTTCTCTTATCCCAGATGCCCTAGATCCCCCTAGACACCCTTGGCCATGCACAAGACGCCGTTGGCATGCCATGACATGCCAAACGCACGCTTTGGAGCATGCTACAGTGCCGACAGGAAATGTAGCCGTTGCCCATTGCATGACCCCGACCACCTCGGGCGGCCCCCTCTCGCCAGATGGTCAGCCTTGGCATCCGCAACACACCGCCCCTTGTCCTCCTCCTCTCTATCCCTCCTATGGCCTCCCTCGCACGCGCCGCGGCCGCCCGAGCCAGCCAACCACGAAGCTCACACGCGTGCACTCCCCTGCCTCTCTCCTTTCTCCCCCTGGCCTGGACCAACCCCACATGCACCCCAGACTCGCTCCCTCCCTCTCTTGTGGTCTCTGGCCCCGACCACGAGCTTGCGGGCGCACCCGAGCTCAATGGACCGAGGGCCACCTACTTAAGGCCCTCCCCGAGCCTCCTCTCCCCTCTGGCCTCTCTCTCCACTCCCCAGTAGACCCCCTGTGCGCCCAGAGAACTCCCGAAAGCTTTGCGCTTGGGATCAAGACGAGGACCGCCACGGCGACCTCGTCGCCGATCTCCTAGTAGAGACCCCTCCGGTCCCCATTTTCCTTCCGCTGGTCTCCCCTTGCTCTCTTGACCCGTTCCCCCTCATCCCCGTCTTCTTTGCAGCTCGAGACGACCCCGCTGAGCGCTCCCGAAGCTCCCTCCACTGCGGGTGCTCGCCGCCAGCGACTCCGACCACCTCCGCTGCTCCCTCCACCTCCAGGGGACCGACGACTCGACCCCGAGTCCATCCCGGCTCTCTCCTGCCAGCACCGTGCCCTCCTTTGCCTCCGGTGAGCTTCCTCCTCTCTGCCCTGAGGTGGGAGAAGGATCTGATAGGTGGGTCCCACCTGTCGACCTCTCATCTCCCCTCCCGCGCCCTCTCTCCCCTCGCGGTCGCCGACAGCCGAGCCCCGCGTGTCAGGTTTGAACCTGACTACGTGTGGTCGGCTGGCTGGCCAGCTGGGTTGGCCCAGCTCGTGGCCGCCTCTGTCCTACGCTCTGAGGCCTCTCCCTCTCTTTTTCCTTTTCTTTTTCACCCTATTTTCCAAAAATTCCACAGAATTAAATAAAAATCCAACGACCATGATTTTTCCACCTAAGATCTTAGAATATTCCCTAGAATTTAATAGTGCCTTTTGTGTAATTTTGTAAAAAATATTTCATGCATTGTTTTATTTTAAAACCTATATTTAGGCATCTTTTTGCCTCTGTTTAATAATTTCAAAAATACTTTTCACAACAAAACCCTAGGCAAATATTTTTAATATAGCTTTTAGACGATCATGCGCTGTCTTCACAGGCACTGGGCACAACGTTGGTCCCTGCATGGATGCTACGAGTGATGTACATCATGCGGGTTGGCTACCAATCGCGTGGACTCTTTGTTTAGTATCACCATGGGAAAGGCATTGTTCGGGTGCTTACCTAGGGTATGTGACGTACCGCGAGTCGTGGATGACACAGAAGTTCCCCGAGTCTTGTGGGTAAAGTGTGCAACCTTTGCAAAAGGGTAAAACTATTCAAATAGCCGTGTCCACGGTCAAGGTCAGTTGGATGACCGCTCTTGTGCTACGTCAAAATGTTTTCACAACTGATGTGTGTGCGTGTGTTGGTGACAAGGATGGTACTTGGGCTAAGTCCAATGACTTAGCATGGCGATTGACTAAGTCCGATGACTTAGCATAATGAATGAACATGAGATGTTCAACCCCTGCTTATGATGATATCTACAACTTGTTCATATGGATATCTGCCAACTGTTAATGCATGCCTACCTAGTTACTTGATCATGTCATTGCATCAAAATTCAGCTTTCCGCAAATTACCTACTTAGTTCTATATCATGCATCATCATTACCTTGTTCCACAACTTGGGTTGCTTGCGAGTACATTCAAGGTACTCATTGGCTTGCCACTGGTTATTTAATTGGACAGGCATGGAAGAGCAGGAGTATGTTGAAGAGTTCATTGGTGACGAACATGCGAACTAAGACGCTTCCCAGTCAGAATGCCTGGAGGTTAAGGCAGATGGCATGGGTTCATGCTTTTGATCAAGATTTCAGCTGTTTGTTCTATTTAAGTGTTTGTCCATTGTGGCCCTATCTATGTAAGACTAGACCTTCATGGTCTTTATTTGTGTAAGACGCTAAATGTATATGTAAGACTCTTGTTATTCAGCTTCTGTGTGTTCAGTGAGCATTGATCTCTGGGATCACTGTAGACGTGCACTCGGTGATCACGACTTATGAGTCGGGGTCCCCATAGAGCTGGTATCAGAGCCATCCTGACTGTAGGAAGCCCTTAGTTAGCATGGAAGTTAGTTAGGATAAAACCGTTTTCAAAACTACACCTAGCACCTATACTTAGGAATTCTACACTATTTACCTCTTCTATTCTTCACACAATACTCTACTAACTCTCCTCCTTTCAAACCTTTGTAGATGGCCGTTCTACCCGAAGCCTTCCTGACATCTGGCTTTCCCTTACTCCTTGGGGATAGCCTGGAGAAGTGCCAGTTCTGTAAACCACCCTTTTCCTCTACCACGAGCACTTGGTCGATGCTGTCACGAAGGAGTACCACATGGATGTGGTCGTGAAGGCTAACGACTCCCCGACTAGTTGGTTCTTTGAAGGACCACAGCTAGACACCATGATACTCGCAGTCCAGTCAGTTGCATGCAAGGCACTCCTATACCTTCAAGACACCATTCTAGAGAAGGCTGATGAGTCGGCTACTCGCTACCTTCCCTTCAGGAAGGATGATCTTGGCGAGAGTTGGACACTGGTTCCGACTCAGGAGGATGGCACACCACTCAGGTTCCAGACCTACTTCAGCCTCTCCGTCGATAGTCTGGTTCACCACTTGATTAAAGAATCCGTGAAGCTCCGTGAGGAACTTCACCACACCAGAGAGCCACTTCGTCAAGCCAATATGAAGCCAGACAAGATCAAGAAGGATGGAGCCCCCGAGGGACGACCAGCTGTCGCTTATCGAGGAGGAGTACCCCCAGCTAGAGATGCACACACGTCGTCATCGCATGAGTGCAAAGGAGTACCGTGAGCTCTTCACCGACCCGCTAGCAAAGCATCGTCGATATGGACCCCCTCGTTCCCCAACCCTTCGAGCGGGAATGATGCCTGTTCGGATGACGAATAGGAGGAAGACCCAGAGGAGCGTGACTACGAAACCGAGCACTCCACCACCTGAGTCTGAGAACCCCTAGGGTAGGATCAGTCATGTATCCCTCATGCGAAGTCGAGTCCGTGTAATGGTTCATATGAAACCATGTGTGCTTGTTGTTTATTTTGTTGTTTGTGTTCCGATGCAAGTCGCGCTTTTGCCTTAGGCAACATGTAAGCGACTCCATCGTCTATCTTAATATATGTTGGTCTTTCGACCTTCGTTTTACTACACTTGCACTCGATCGACCCCCTTAGGCGCACTCTTCCATTGTTGCTTTTCCTCTCGTCTATCCCAGTTGTTTGACTTGGTTGCTCCAAACAGGATGGTGACTGCTACCCACAACAGCTCCTTTGCCAACCCTGAAGCCGACAACTCAAGCCAGCAACAGGGAGCTGGTGGGGCTGCTCACGCTGGAGGACACCAGGAGCAGCCACAAGGCGACATTCCCCCGCCACCACCTGCCCAAGAGAACATGACCGTACCTTAGTTTCTCCAAGTTCTCCAGGAGGAACGCCAAGCCAACAATGCTGCTATCCAGCAGATGGCTTGGGCCCTTGTGAACAACCAGCAGCAAGGCAGGAACGGTAATGGCCACTCCACTCTAACTGAGTTCATGAGGAATTCGCCCCCAACCTTCACCGAGACCGCTGAACCATTGGATGCTGATGACTGGATCCCCACCATCGATGACCTCCTTACACTGGTCAATTGCAATGAGGATCGTGAGAAGGTGCTTTATGCCTCTCAATTCCTCGGAGGTACCGCCCGAGCTTGGTGGGACCGATTCAAGGTCATGCAAGGTGAGCATGTGATCACTTGGAATGACTTCAAGGAATGATTCCGCACTGCCCACATTCCTTCTGGGATCATGGCTATTAAGAAGAGAGAATTCCGAGTGCTGAAGCAAGGAAGTGGCTATCAAGGAGTACCTGCAGAAGTTAAACCTGCTGTCAAGGTATGCACCTGAAGATGTCAGCACGAAGGCTACCAAGAAGGAACGCTTCATGGAAGGACTTCAACAGACCCTGCAGTATCAGCTCATCGTCTGTGACTGCCGTACCTTGTTCAACCTGGTGAACAAAGCCCTCATGCTGGAAGACAAGCGTCATGCCATAGACGACACTCGCAAGCGCAAGATGATCAGCAAGGGTAGCTCCAGCAACCAGAAGCCTCGCCCCTGTCAGCTAGCCCTAGCCAAGCCAACCTATCAACCACAACAGGCTAAACCTCCTACGCCTCGTCCGAGCTACCAGCCTTAGCAGTATGCCAATCCCAGGCCAGCTTACAACAACCCCAATAACAACAACGGCAGCAGGAACTACAACAACAACCTTGGGCAAGTCGCTTGCTTTGGATGTGGTCAGTTAGGACACATCTCTAGGCTATGTCCCAACAAAATCCAAATGCACCGCGCCCCAATGCACCAAACCAAGGTCAAGGCCGTGGAGCACCCCCAAGGAAACCTGCTCCCCACAACCAGCCCAACAATGGCAAGGGTCGTGTGAACCACGTCACTGCAGAGGAGCCCAGGAAGACTCGAACATCATACTGGGTATGTTCCTCGTTAACTCAACCCCAGTAACCGTATTGTTTGATTGTCGAGCTTTCCATTCTTTTGTCACCCAGAAGTTTGCACTAGAGAGTGGCATGAAGCCTACACCCCTGGGTAGTCGTATGTTGATACAAACCCCGAGATCGGTTATGAAGTCTAGGATAGGTTGTAAGGGAGTTGAGATTAACATCAACGGGGTAGATTTCCTAGCAGACCTTATCATCCTGAAGTCAGAAGGTTTGGATGTGATCCTAGGCATGGACTGGTTAACCAAGCACCAAGGCTTGTTAGACTATGCCAAGAGGATTGTCACCATGACTAATAGCCGAGGAGTGGAAGTCAAGTATGTTCCCAACCCTGCCTCCGCTCAAGTCCCTCAGGCTAACTGTCTATCGGGAACTGAGTTGGATCAAGTACCAGTGGTATGTGAATACCCGGATGTGTTTCCTGATGAGCTGCCCAGAATGCCCCCTAACCGCGTCATTGAGTTCATCATTGAGCTTATGCCCAGATCAAGGCCCATCTATAAGAAGGCCTACAGGATGGGATCCGAAGAGCTGGCTGAATTAAAGAAGCAACTGGCGGAGCAGCTCAGAAAAGGATTCATTCGCCCAAGTGCCTCTCCTTGGGGATCACCTGTTCTATTTGTGTCAAAGAGGGACGTGACTACCAGACTCCGTGTCTATTACCATTCTCTCAATGAAGTCACAATAAAGAACAAGTACCCACTCCCCAAGATTGAAGACCTGTTTGATCAGTTGAATGGAGCCAAGGTGTTTTCCAAGATCGACCTCAGGTCGGGGTACTATCAGTTGAAGATCAGCCAACAAGACATTCCGAAGATGGCATTTGTAACCCGGTATGGCCTGTATGCATACACGGTCATATCATTTGGGTTAACCAATGCCCTTGCCTACTTCATGTACCTCATGAATAAAGTCTTCATGGAATACTTGGACAAGTTTGTTGTCGTCTTCATTGATGACATACTTGTCTTCTCCAAGTCTAAAGAAGAGCATGAGGAATACTTGATATTGGTGCTAGAGAAGCTTTGAGAGCACCAGCTTTATGCCAAGTTCAGCAAGTGTGAATTCTTCCTGCATGAAGTTGGGTTCTTGGGTCATGTGTTGACTTCAGAAGGATTATCAGTGGATCTTGCCAAGATTGAAGCCGTGACTGAATGGCAAGCTCCTACCACCGTGAAGGAAGTCAGGAGCTTCCTCGAACTCGAGGGATATTACCGCAAGTTCGTGGAAGGGTTCTCAAGCATTGCCCGACCCATGACCCAACTTTTGAAGAAGTAAAAGAAGTTCTAATGGACATCTAAGTGCGAGGAAAGCTTCCAGTAGCTCAAGAAGAGATTGACCACAACCCCCATTTTGGCCACCCCCGATATTCACAAGGAGTTTGTGATATATTGTGATGCATCAAGGACCAGGCTTGGAGGTGTTATGATGCAAGAAGGCCGAGTCGTAGCATATATATCTAGACGGCTACGTCCTCATGAAGAGAACTATGCCACTCATGACCTTGAGTTGGCAGCCGTGGTTCATGCCTTGAAGACATGGAGACATTACCTTCTGGGGAAGCGATGTGAGATATAGATAGACCACAAGAGTTTGAAGTATATTTTCACCCAAATAGAATTGAACATGAGGCATCGAACATGGTTGGAGTTGATCAAGGATTACGACCTCAGTGTTTAATACCACCCCAGAAAGGACAACATGGTAGCAAACGCCTTAAGAAGAAAGGCTTGTTCCTTGAATGCTACTATTAAGGAAAGGCTACCCGCCTTGTATGATGAGCTTGAAAGCTTCGGCTTGGAACTAGTTGCCCCCGGGTTCCTTGCCAACCTCGAAAGAAAGCCTACCTTGATGGATGATATTAAGGAAGCTCAGAAGGGACACGAGAGCATTCAAGGCATCAAGAGGAACATCAAGGCAGGCAAGGCCCCATGATTCTCAATGGATGAGCAAGGAGTTGTATGGTTTGGGAAGCGCATCTGCATGCCCAACAAAGAGGAGCTCAAGAACCTGATCTTGCAAGAAGCTCATGACACTCCATACTCCATCCATCCTGGAGGAACCAAGATGTATCAAGACCTCAAGGCAAGATTCTAGTGGCATGGCATGAAACGGGAAATAGGCACATTTGTCGCTAAGTGTGACATATGCCAGAGAGTCAAGGCTGAGCACCAGCGACCTACTGGGCTATTGCAACCTCTCAAAGTGCCTGAGTGGAAGTGGGACAAAATCAGGATGGATTTCGTCACCGGTTTAGCAAGGTCAAGTAAGGGACACGATTCTATTTGGGTCATTGTCAACCACCTGACCAAAGTAGCCCATTTCATTCCCGTCAAGACAACCTACAATGGGAACCAATTGGCCAACCTCTACATCAACCGGATTGTGAGCCTCCATGGAGTTCCAAAGGAGATCGTGTCGGATTGAGGAACCCAGTTCACCTCAAGATTCTGGAATAGCTTTCAAGAAGCCTTGGGAGCCGAGGTCTCCTTCAACACTGCTTTTCACCCCCAGACCGGTGGGCAAATAGAGCGAGTAAATCAGATACTCACATATATGATCCACGCTTGTGTCTTGGCTTATGGAGCCAAGTGGGAAGATTGCCTACCGTTTGCTGAGTTCTCCTACAACAATAGCACCAGGCGAGTCTTCAGATGGCACCATTTGAGGTGTTGTATGGGCGCAAGTGCCGTACTCCCCTCAACTGGTCAGAAACCGGAGAAGGGTTAGTCTTCAGACCAAACATCCTCCGCGAAGCAGAAGAGCAAGTTCAACTCGTCCGTGAGCGACTCGAGACCGCAAAGACTAGGTAGAAGAGCTACGCCGACTCTCACCGTCGGGACATGAGTTTTCGCATTGGAGACCATGTTTACCTCCGTGTCACGCCTCTCAAAGGAACCAAGCGATTCCACGTCAAGGGAAAATTTGCATCGAGGTTCATCGGCCCCTTCAAGATCACCGACATGCGAGGAGAAGTTGCCTATCAGCTGGAACTACCTTCCGAGCTATCGGATGTGCACAACGTCTTTCATGTGTCACAACTCTGGAAGTGTCTACAAGTCCCCAACCGCCCCGACCTCTACAAGGACATCGACCATCAAGCCATCAATCTTCAGCTAGACCTCACTTATCGTGAGAGGCCAGTTCACATTTTGGATGAAGCTGAGTGCTGCACCCGAAGCCACACCATGAAGTACTTCAAGGTCCTATGGAGCAACCACACTGAAGCTGAAGCAACCTGGGAGCGTTAAGACTATCTTAGATCGGAGTTTCCTTATCTCTTTAGCGGTTAGCCTAGGAATCTCGGGGACAAGATTCTTGTAAGGGGGGTAGGTTTGCCACACCCTGTGTTTTGTATCACTTGTTATACTTGCATTTATAAAAATTTGGAACCAATTAAAACTTTTTCAATGCTTGTGCTTGTTTTAATTATTGCTTATTTGCTTTTTGATTGTGATATGTGGCACTCTTAGATTCTATCCCTCTTCATATTCATCTTCCTTGACCCAAACTTCATGCCCAATGATCATGCCATCTGAATAGTGCCTAAATTATTTTTATCAAATTTTGTTTTGATCAAATGGGATTTATTCCAATTAGGTTTTCAAAAGACCCGTGAAATGAGGATTTCATTGCAAGTCCTCACATTGGGTGGATCCTTCTTCCCCAAAGGCCTTACTTCAAACCTACTGTATATAAGACTTTCCAAAACCACCAAATATAAATTTTAAAGATTATTTTTATATTTTATTAAAAGCTTTTTCTTATGACCAGAAATTGTTTTTCATAAGGAAAAATTAGTTAAATGCCTTCAAAATATTTGAGAAAATTTAGGGGAACTCAGTGGACATATATTTTCCATATATATGAGTTTCAACACATGGGCATGATCAAATCATGGGCAAAACCGCTCAAAACCCTTTTTGTCCAAATCAAGCTTTTGAAAAATTTCTATAAGAAAAATTCTCCATAAATTCCATGAGAAATCCAGAAAGTCAACACTACCATAGGTGATGATCTTGCAAAGTTTCATCTCAATCCAAGTTGATTTGATTCATCAAACCATTCCAAAACCCTCCCTGTCCAGATTCAAATTTGAGCAACTTTACATAGTGAAGTTTCTTCCCTTGACCCCAAACTTTGTGGACATACTCTAATAACCAAATAATGATGCTACAGTAAGTGGTGCATCAAGGGTAAAAGCTTAGCATGCCTAGATCTACAGAAACATGATTCTATTAGTTTCTAGGGTTCACAAAGTTTCCATTATCAACTTTGCTCATTTGGGATCAAACTTGGTAATCAGGCTTATTTTCAACCACCATTTGATCCGGTGAAATCTCATGGAAAGCAAAGTCCATTTTCTTGCCCTAATCCCCATCAAACACCTTCTGCAGGTTTGGAAAAATCATGTTCTCACCACCTCTTACTTTTCCCCTTGCCTCCAAATTTTTACCACACTTGCTCCCTCACCTCTTACCCCTCCAGTAAAACCCCCAAGTCCATAGGCCACAGGAAGATGGGGTAAAACCCCCATTTTTACCCTTGGACAGCCCTGCCAGGAGCTCTCTCTCCCCTCCCCTCTTACTCTATTCTTCTCCTAGGGCATCCAAGGTATTTTTCTCTTAACCTAGAGGCCCTAGATCCCCCTAGACACCCTTGGCCACGCACAAGACGTCGTTGGCATGCCGTGGCATGCCAAACGCGCCCTATTGAGCACGCTACAATGCCGACATGCACTGTAGCCGTTGCCCACTACATGGCCCCAACCACCTCGGGCGCCCCCCTCTCGCCGGACGGTTGGCCTTGGCATTCGCAGCACGTCGCCCCTTGTCCCCCTCCTCTCTTTCCCTCCTCTGGCCTCCCTCGCATGCACCGCGACCGCCCGAGCCGGCTAATCGCGAAGCTCACACGCGCGCTCCCCCGCCTCTCTCCTTTCTCCCCCCGTCCTAGAATAACCCCACATGCACCCCAGACTCGCTCCCTCCCTCTCCCGTGGCCTCTGGCCCCGACCACGAGCTCGCGGACACACCCGAGCTCGGTGGACCGAGGGCCGCCTACTTAAGGCCCTCCCCGAGCCTCCTGTCCCCTCTGGCCTCTCTCTCCACTCCCAAGTAGACCCCCTATGCGCCCCGGAGAACTCCTGAAGCCTCTGCGCTCGGGATCAAGCCGAGGACTGCCTCCGCTCCCCATTTTCCTTCCGCTTGTCTCTCCTTGCTCTCTTAACCAGTTTTCCCCCTCGTCCCCGTCGTCTTTGCAGCTTGAGACGACCCCGGTGAGCGCTCCCGAAGCTCCCTCGGCCGCGGGTGCTTGCCACCGGCGACCTCGGCCACCTTTGGAGCTCCCTCCACCTCCAGGGGACCAGCGACTCGACCCCAAGTCCATCCCCGCTCTCTCCTGCCACCGTCGTGCCCGCCTCCGCCGCTGGTGAGCTTCCCCCCTCTCTGCCCCAAGGTGGGAGAAGGATCTGACAGGTGGGTCTCACCTGTCGGCCTCTCATCTCCCCTCCCGCGCCCTCTCTCCCCTCGTGGTCGCCCACAGCTAGGCCCCATGCGTCAGGTTTGAACCTGACCGCACGCATGGCCGGCTAGCTGGCCAGCTGGGCTGGCCCAGCTGCTGGCCGCCTCTGGCCCAGACTTTGAGGCCTCTTCCTCTATTTTTCCTTTTCTTTTTCTCCCTGTTTTCCAAAAATTCCACAGAATTAAATAAAAATCCAATCACAATGATTTTTCCACCTAAGATCTTAGAATCTTCCCTAGAATTTAATAGTGCATTTTGTGTAATTTAAAAAAAATATCTTTCATCCATTGTTTTATTTTAAAACCTATATTTAGGCATCTTTTTGCCTCTGTTTAATAATTTCAAAAATACTTTTCACAACAAAACTCTAGGCCAATATTTTTAATATAACTTTTAGTATTTATTAGGGCAGAGTAGCATTTTTAATGTTAGCTTGAGTGCTCTATTTTTATGTGATGCTTATTTTTATCGCTATTTATCGTGATGATTTATTGCACTATTGACGAGGGAGTTGGAACCGAAGACTTTGAAGACCCCGAAGACTTTGTTGAGCCAGGCAACAACCCTTTTACCATGTTAAGAAACGTTTTCATGCATGACATATAGCACTTGTTGTTTTGATCATTGATCATGATGTGGTGCTCCACCTTCGGTGGGGTGCCTCCTATACTTTTACCGTTGACACTTGCATCGTGCATGACCCTACCACCTCATGAGGGTTATGCGGGTGGGTATAGATAGGATGCTAATAGATGCTACACAAGTGGGATGGGATTTAATCATAGAAATGGAAAGGGAGAAATGATTTCAAAGACTTTTTGAAAACCCTGTCGGGTGCCACTAATGCCCGAGGGAGATGATGATGAATTGGGTGACCACTTGAGAAAGAAGTGGTGTACCGGAGCAAATGGGTGTGGGTGGTTTTCGAAAACGCATTGGTGTAAGTTGCGACAGTTATTCCAACCTTACATGTAGGACCACGATATAACCCTTATGGGATGGGGCTCTGTTGAGTACTTTGGTGGGTAATGGCAAGGAGCCGGCATTACTAGTGGCGGGAGTGGCGTGGTCACTCCCGATATGGGGTCATGTCGGTATTGACGATCATGCGCTGTCTTTACAGGCACTGGGCACACCAATGGTCCCTGCATGGATGCTATGAGTGATGTACATCATGTGGGCTGGGTACCAATCGAGTGGACTCTTTGTTTAGTATCGCTAGGGGAAAGACATTGTTTGGGTGCTTACCTCGGGTATGTGACGTACCGTGAGTCGTGGATGACACGGAAGTTCCTCGAGTCTTGTGGGTAAAGTGTGCAACCTTTGCAAAAGGGTAAAACTATTCAAATAGCCATGTCCACGGTCAAGGACAGTTGGATGACTGCTCTTGTGCTACGTCCAAATGTTTTCACAACTGATGTGTGTGCGTGTGTTGGTGACAAGGATGGTACTTGGGCTAAGTCTGATGACTTAGCATGGCGATTGACTAAGTCTGATGACTTAGCATAATAAATGAACATGAGATGTTCAACCCCTGCTTATGATGATATCTACAACTTGTTCATATGGATATCTGCCAACTGTTAATGCATGCCTACCTAGTTACTTGATCATGTCATTGCATTAAAATTCAGCTTTCGCAAATTACCTACTTGGTTCTATATCATGCATCATCATTACCTTGTTCCACAACTTGGGTTGCTTGCGAGTACATTCAAAGTACTCATTGGCTTGCCACTGGTTATTTAATTGGCCAGGCATGGAAAAGCAGGAGTATGTTGAAGAGTTCGTTTATGACGAACATGCAAACTAGGATGCTTCCCAGTCAGGATACCTGTAGGTTAAGGAAGATGGCATGGGTTCACGCTTTCGATCAAAATTTCCGCTGTTTGTTCTATTTAAGTGTTTGGCCCTTGTGGCCCTATCTATGTAGGACTGGACCTTCATGGTCTTTATTTGTGTAAGACGCTAAATGTAGATGTAAGACTCTTCTTATTCATCTTCTATGTGTTTAGTGAGCATTGATCTCTAGGATCAGTGTACACGTGCATTCGGTGATCACGACTTATGAGTCGGGGTCCCCACAAAATGAAGAGAAGAATCACCAAGAAGACGAAGCTCAAGAGACGAATCACCTCATAGAGAGAGAAGGAGTATAGATGATCTTTATGAACGAAGACCCTCAAGGAGAAGTAGGGACTCGGAGAAGAAGGACAAGAACACCAAGAGCTACTCAAGAAGAAAGCATCAAGCTCATGTTGGTGAATGGGTTTCCGGCTCCGACTCCGACAACCACTCTGAGAGAAGCTATCACTCCAACTTTGACTATAGTGAAGATGATGGTGTTGCCGGAATTACACTAGTGACAACAAACTCCTATGATCTATTTGATTCAAGAAATGAAGGAGGTGGAAGTTGCTTCATGGTAAAGTCCCAAAGGTATCTCACCCCGAATATCTTGATTTCGATAGTGATGAAGATGATTTGCTTTACGATGATGACTTGCTATGTGATAAATCTAGTGATGTTAATCATAATGAACTTGATAATTCTCATGCTAGTCAAGATAAGTCAATTGATGATGATAAGATGAAAATAGAAGAAATAACTAAAGAACTCAACACTCTTAAGTTAGCTCATGAATCTACTCTTGAAGATCATAGAGATCTTGTAAGAACTCATGAGAAGCTATGCTTCGAGAAGCTCAATTTGGAGCAAGAACATGGATTTCTTAAAGCTATCAATGATGATCTCCGAAAGAAGAGTTCATATTATATTACCAAACAACTACTCTTATCTATATTCATGCCACAAGTCTAATCTAAGCAAACTAGTAACAATGGAAAGAAAGGTTCTTCATCTAGTAGCAACAATAAAAATGCTAAACCCAAAGATGTTGCTCCTAGTAGTTCTATTGATTCCACTAATGATGATTCTCTTAGCCAAGTTACACTTGATAAAGAAAATGCTTTATTGAAAGGAATTATAGAGAAAGGTATCTAAAAGAGTCTTGAAGGGTACAAACAATTTGATGAGATTGTACGCAAGCATGGAGCATACCGGAAGAATCGCGGTGTTGGCTACTTCAACGCTAATGGAGTTGAATGGGAAGCAGGTCAATATCGCAATCCCAAGTTTGTTCCTCAAAATGAGAAGTATGAAAATACTCTTCCCAAGGGGACAAACACTCAAGATGGACTTCCACCACAAGACAACAAGCTCTTGGGCAAGAACAAGCTCCAAGAGGACTTTGACTCTTATGAAGATGAACCCCAAGCTTTGGTGAAGTGGGTTCCCAAGGCTACTACAAGATCAACTTCTGCAAGTGCTACTTCAACACCAAGGATCCCCATCAACTTGATGTGGATTCCCAAGAAGAAGAACTAGAGAGATCTTGAGGGGTGACTACGCAAATGAAATTCACTCATATTCATTATTGGCAAGATCTATTTGCAATCAACATCAACCCTATGCAATAGATCAAGGAGTCACACATTCCCTCAAAGGTAAGCAAGGGACAAGGTAATCAACAAATCAATGGACATAATTACACATGCTTTGCACTCCATGTCCATAGATATCCTTGTATTTGTCTCTTGTGTGTTGGGACTAACCCATGTAGGTGAGAAGAGTAAGGAAGCAACAAGGATGCTCCCAACTCTTGGTGATCTTCATCAACCTGGAGCATCCACCACGACCTCACCAACATGAAGTCTTCAACGAAAAAACGCAAGGTTAGTTTATCCCTCTTATGGGGGGATGTCACATCAAGGGGGAGCTTTACTCTAAGACTTGACTCAAAGCATCTCGTAGTATGTGACAACATTAAATGCTTAAACAATGAGTATGACCTATGATAAAGTACTCTTACTTGGCTCCTAAGTCAAATACTCATATATAGATGACTTCGTTGTCACATCCCTAGCTAGTTGTCTTAGGACAACATGTGTGTGCATCATATTTAAATTTTTGCATCAATTTGAAATGGGGATCAAAACAAACCCCAAACAATTCATTTGAATCAAACCAACTTAATGAACGTGAAAAACCAACAAATTCAAAATTCCCATCTAAAATGTACCCTATGTCTGATAAATATGGACATGAATATATCAAGGGCCATCTTAAATATTTGAACATTATAGCAAATTAAGAATAAATAATAAAGCTTCTGAAAATGCCAAATAAAGCATTATCATTGTTTTAGATTTCAAAATATCCTGAAACCTTTTATAGGAGTTTGAAATATTCAAACTGAACTCTATAAATATTTGGGATATTTGATACTAGCATTTGTACCTGAAAAAACAAATAAAACAAATGTCAGAATAAGAAAACAGAAAGTAAAAGAAATAAAAAAGGGGAAAGATGCCGAGGAGGAGCCGGCCTAACTAGCCCATGCCAGTCATCCCCGTCCTCTTGCCAGGAGGACAAGGGCACGCGCTCGCCGCGCGTGGGCACGCGCCCGACCACCTCTTGCCTGGTTGCTGCCCTAGAGGCCTCCGGAAGCACCATCCTGTGGCCCCCTCGCCATGGCTCTCTTCTCCTCTCCCTCTCTCCCATGCCGTGCTCTCTCTCGCTTTCTCCCCCTCTACCGCCATGGCCGAACCCATCGCCGCCGTAGCGCCATCGCTCTAGCCGCTCCCCTACCTCGTAGAATAGCCTCCGAGCTCCATTGTGACCCCCTCGTCCTCCCCGTGAAGCTAAAAGACGCCGGGAGATCCCCTACGCCACGCCATCGTTGTTCTTCCCCGCCTCCGGCCGTCTCTCCCCGTCATCGATTCGCCGACTGCCGGTCGTCCCCGAGCCCGTTGAGCCTCCCCTGCTGCCCCCTATGAGCCCTTGTTGCTCCCCCTTCTCCTCCCTAGTCTTCCCGTGACCTCTAGCGCCGTAGCTGGACCTACCCGAGCCGCCGCCACCAAGCTCTTCATGGCCATCGTTTCTAGCAACCCCGAGCCCACAGACCAGCCCCACTCGACGTGGTCAAACATGGGCTCCCTCCCAGCGCTTTCGGCGCATGAATCCGTACCCTGTGGCACATTTCCGGCCAACTCCGGTGGACCTCCGCCACGGCTTTGGTCGTCGTCGGCCCCACTCCAGTGGGCACCGACGTGGCCGGCTGATTAGTGCTAATCAACCCGGCTAATGAAGCCATTAGCCGC
Source organism: Hordeum marinum (assembly GCA_022496015.1). Classification (NCBI taxonomy): domain Eukaryota; kingdom Viridiplantae; phylum Streptophyta; class Magnoliopsida; order Poales; family Poaceae; genus Hordeum; species Hordeum marinum. The sequence goes on from CM039678.1 coordinate 277,051,138, forward strand.
TGACAGCAGGCCTCGCAGAGGGTCAAACCCCTGGTCAGCACGGGGAATTAGCCCCTGACGCTGACATGAGGGCCCCATCCTGTCAGGTTTGACCTGGCCGGGTGTGTTGACCTGCTGACGTCACAGTGACGTTAGGGTGGCGCGTTAATTCAATTTCTAGTATTAAAACAAATCAGGAAATTCCAGAAAATGTTTAAAACTTCTAAAATTCATATAAATTAATCTATAAATCAGATGAAAATAATTTATATATGAAAATTTATCAGAACAATCCAATGAATCCAATGGTGCCATTATCATGCATGTTATAGAAACCTATGTACATGAACATTGTCATTTACTAATAGGTTAACTTATGAAATATGAAATGGAGAATAATTTTGAACCTATATTCAAACTCACTTCATATTAACTTGGACAATAGTTGCATTAGCTCATCCATACATGCTGCCATGTCATGATCATGCATCATATTGTTGCACTTGCGTGTATTGATTGCTATTTATCTGCATTGCGGTAGGCCCTGCTTCTGAGGATACCCCCAAGTATTCCAACGAAGGAGAAAACCTTTCCGCTACCCAGCAAGGCAAGCAACCCTTTTGATTATTCCGATAACATCCCACTCTCTTGCTCCTGCTCTTGTTTATTGCATTAGGACAAACATTCACTTGTTTGTCAAACACGGTAGATGAACCTATTCTTTTGCATGACCTGTCATTGTCACAGTAAATAGCTAAACCTTGCAACCTAGAATACCTGGTAGATGCTTGTGCCATGATGTGCTTTGCTTACTTTGCCTGCTATGCTTGCTATGCTTAGACTTGTGTCAGGTCTGATTCATCTTGGTGATGAACTAGAGTGAAACAAGGTTGTTCTGATGTGATAAGCTTATGATGAACTCGATTTGGTAAAGGAGTTCGTGCGTAGCGCTGACCCAGGGGTGGGTTACAATGTGGTAGGCAATGGCATGGTGTACCAAGGGTCACCCGAATGGTGGGCTTGGGAACCCTGCACACATTGTTTGAGGCCGTAGCTGAAACTTCGGCCGGACTTCCGTGCAGGTTCAGTATCAAATAGGCAATAGCCTGGACTAGAGGTCTTATGTGATTGACGGTCGTGGTCGACTTCCTCACCGGGATTTCGCTTGAAGGTTGCCGAGGTGCATGGTTTTATGAGCACATAGAGATAAGTGGTGAGAGCATGTGTGAAGAAGTACATCCCTACAGGGTATGAAACTATTCGAATAGCCGCGCCCTCGGATATGGACTACTTGGAAAGCTTATGCTGTTCATAGATAATTAAATGGATACTCATAAAAATATCAAGACAAGTGTGAGTCATGTGGATGGCACTCCCCTAGGAGAGGGAAGTGAATCCATGGTGGTGTATTGTTATGGAGTTAGTGGACTCGTGTGCGATATCTAAAAATTAAACAAGAGTTAAAGTGGTGTAGTGTAGGTTAGCCATGAGTCAAAGCTGGCATTGCTGCATAAACTCCACAACTCCCCTTGTTGATACATGAGCATGAATAGTCTAGGTCTGTTTTAAAGACTTGCTGAGTACGTTTGTAATCACGTTTGTTTAATAAATGTTGCAGATGAGACTTAGGACCCATCAGGTGGGTTCTTTCTAGATGTTGACGATGCTGAATAGTTGGTGTCCCAGCTACGACCTTATCCTTGTGGCGGGCTGTAGATAGTCAAGCAATGTGCCTTTTTACCCTTTCATCTGTCTGTACTCAGACAGCTTTATGCTTCCGCTTGGTTTATGTGAACTTGTTTGTATGACTTGAGTGTCGGGTCATGTGACCCCTACCTGTAAGAACATATTATGCAAGGCTCGTCTGAACCTCTTGAATAAAAGTTGTGTTGTTGTATGGTTATGTTGTGATGCCATAGTTGTATCTATGCATATCGGGCATGTCGTGCGTATGTGTGACGTGCAATAGTATGTATGGGATCCGATACCTAGTCATGTGACTTTAGTAGTACTCTTTACGGGAAACTGTCTCTTTGTGCTTCCATCGAGCCTTGGTAGCTTGCTACTACTCCGGACACATTGATTGACCAGCATGTATCCTTGTTTGCTGCTCTGTCTGTCCATTTGGGGAAATGTCTCGTAGTGTAATGGAGTCCCTGTAGCCAGCTACGACTCATCTACGTGCAGTGATGACATTTATGTCCCACAACGTAATGGAGTCCTTGTAGCTTGCTATGACTCGTCTACACACGCTTGAGGCCGACACCTGCATTGCTGGGATACGTATGCCTGTTCCGTATGGATGTGCCACTTGGGTTCTATGACTAGTCATGTCGGCCTGGGTTCTCTGTCATTTGATTGCCAGCGACATGTTCACATACATGAGCCAAAAGACGCAAACGGTCCCGGCTAAGGTAAGGCTGCAGCCGTGGAGCTTACCACGCGTGAGGCCACAATGTGATGTGATATGTTACAGTCTGGATTCATATGACTTAGGATCGGTGTCCGGGATATACCCCGCGGTATGACCCGGCCTGGCGACTCACAAGAGACCGGGAAAAGACATGACATTTTATTAATGACCCGACAGGCGGATCACAGGACGACCAGGCCCAAGACCCGGCGTGTAAGACGGCGCCAGGCGGCTCACAAGAGAAGGCTCAAAGAGAGAAAGACTCCCTCCGAAGGTTACAAGACCTAGAATAGGATTCTAGAGAGACTAGTCCTAATCCTATTCCTAGTCGGACTCTATTTGTAAACCTACCCTCTCCTCCTATATAAGGAGGGGTAGAGAACCCCTAGAGAGAGGAGAGAGACAAGTCCACAAGTTTAGACACATTAGAGGCTCTCGGGATTAGAGGTAGCAAACAATACCCTTGTAACCGAGAGATCTCCTTCATCATCAATACCAGACAAGCAGGACGTAGGCTTTTACCTCCATCGGAGGGGCCGAACCTGGATAAATTCCGTGTCTCTCGATTCCGATCAACCCCTTCAAGCCGCCACATAGTTGCGTATTTGCCCCAAACCTAAGTCCGTTCACCCAGACATGTGCCGTGACAAATCCACGAAAGTTGGCGCCCACCGTGGGGCTAGTGGTGTTATGTTCTTGAAGGGAGCTTTCAAGGGATTGAGAAGATTATGATCCGTCGGATGAATAAGAGTCGGCCTTTGGATATGACAGATCTGAGATAGAGACAAGAGAAATTAGAGTTATCACATGCCACCGTGCGTACCGGGGCGATCTGTCGATTTCAGCTGGAGATGGATTTCCGCTGTTAAAGTTGCTTTACCAAGCCACGTGCGTGCCAACGACCCAGCAGGTTCTGTATGCGTGATGGTTGTTCCACCCATGTGGAAGTTATAGGTCCGGCAGGTTCGAGTGATCGGCAGGTTCCGCAACACTAATTCGATGTGCTACTGTGTTGATCCATCAGTCCATCAAACACGTTGAGACAGAGCATAAACTGCTACTGAAAATTCAAGGTTTGACTAAACAAAAAAAGGAAGCCATGGCCCAAACAACTACGACTCGGAAGTGGACGTACATACGGATTCGTGCTCCGCCGGCGCCTTACCCCTCCTTGATGCGCGGCCTTTGCTCCCTCGCTGAGCGACTTTGTCGGCCCTGCTCCCATCTGTGCGCTCGCGATGGCGGTGGCCGCGTCATGGCCGCCGGCTCGCCCCGCCCGTTTGTACCCAGCTCTCCAGCTCACATCAGGCGTCCATGGCCGAGCTGCCACTACAACTCCTACTCTGCCGAATTGATGGATATGTTGTTGCATTCAAAACAGAGAGAAGAAGACCATCACGAGTCGGTCTCTGTCGGCTGCGGTAGCACCGTGGCTGACTCGGCCCGCTCGCCCGCCAAATCCCGGTCGCATGGATCCGCTGCCCCGACTCCACCCTGTCTCCACGCGCTACTGCGTCCGCCTCGCGCGCCTCCCCTCTTGCGCCTGCCATGCCGCACCGCCGCTCAGGAGCCGCCGCTACAGTCGCCGGCTACTATGACCTCGAGCCGCCTGCAAGCCGCCCTCCCCCCCGCGCCGCGTCGCACATTCGCCATGCGCCTACACCGGCTCGCCCCCTGGCCGCCGTCGCGTTCTACGAGCCACCCATCGTGCTGCTTGGTTCAGCAACACCTGAGTTGCCGTAGCACCCATCTCCATGTGCCGCTGAGCCGGCCCCGTTCAAGTCGCCCACTACGCGGTCACGCCTCACCGCTTCACCACGTCCGGCTGTTTCTGATGCGCCTTGCATCGAGCCGCCCCTACCAACGGCTGCTGCAACCCATCACAGGGCTGCGACCACTTCTCATCGCCTTGAGCCGGCCTCCGCCGCCATGACTACTCGCTCCTGAGCCAGCAGGCACTGGTTAGCCCCGCCACGCCGAGTCCATCTCGGCCTCTCTCCAGCCGCCGCGCCATGACCGGTTGTCTGGCTCGGCCCCGCCCACCGGGTCACTTTCTCGCTGCTCTATTTTGACTCACCCTACGTCAGGCGGTTGGTAGGAGAATAAGGACAAGAACAGAGGTGGAGGCCGGTTGAAAAAAATTTGGGACCCGCCTTGTAAAACACGCCGCGGCCCTTCATCGCCTCGAGTCGCCTTGCTCGACTTCTTTGACGCAAACACCGTCACAGCCAAGCCGCCCTAGTCTAGCGCCGTCTCGGAGCCGCTGTGGCCAAATCATCACCTCCGCTGCGGCCTCGAGAGAGTGCCTCAATCGCTGTTGAAATTATGGGAGGCGATCCACGGACGATGTATATGACTCAGCTGGTCGTCGAGACGAAACAGGTGCTATCCACCCAATTTATTTTATCTATACATTTTGATTCCTTCGAAGAACAATTACTTCGTCTTTGTAATATTTTTTACACATGACAAATTATTCATTACCAAAGTGGCATCATATCACGGAGATGGAGGCACACCTGCGTCCTTTGGTACAGTCGTCCGTACCGGCTTACAGCGCCACAACCATCTCTCACGGCTGCGCCGGCTCGCAACGTCCGCGGCTGAGTCATCTATCTTCGCCGGCTTACAATACCCGCGGCAGAGTCACCTGTTTGCGCCAGCTTACAATGCCACGGTTGGTTTCTACGTCTACTTGCCGGTACCACTCGTGCTAACCCGGAATTATGAGCCGCCCAATGGACGCGGTAAGCCGCCGCATTCGCGATATGGTCTTCACAAACAATGCCGCAACTCACCGACTGCCCGGCTCGCAACACCGTGGCCATCTCTCACGACCGCGCCGGCTTACAGTGTCGTGGCCGTCTCTCGCGATCATGTCCCAGCTGACTTCGACGTCTACATCAACACGCCAGCGGCCGCATACACAAATACGAGCCGCCCAATTGACGCGCGCCAGCCATCGCCCATAGTTTGTTATACATCAACGGTGCAATGCTCATCGACACGAGCCACCCAACGGACAGGCGCACAAATCGCCACCATTACAGTTTGGTTAATTCAACAACCAACCGGAATGAACCATCGACCGGATCATTGAAACAATTCATATGGGATTATCTATAACCCGCCATGGCCAACCTCAACTTTCAGTGGAGATTTTCAAGCCACCTCTTCAAGTCAACTTAAGACTCGGGGGGCTACAGACATAACAAGACTCGTTTGGTCGTTTTCAACGAGAACCCCGGGTCATGGCAAAAATTAACCCAAACCTGGAGGCTACTACATCTTTGGCGGAAGATTAAAAGTTGGCCAAGAGGACGAACCGCCGTGATGCACCATTCAAACATAGGTTTCCGGATTTATTGGATCATCACTAGGAGCTTCTGCCGTTTCTTCATAATAGATGGCGGCTTACAAGATGGCGACTTACAAGAAGAGTTCATAAACATTCCAGTTGATATATCAACTGCGACTGCTGAGGGCGGCTTCTTACCTTGGGGTATTGCTTCTAATGCCTTATCGGCCGGCTTTATGCCAAATCTCTGGCTAACACGATTAGCCGCAGCGGAGGGCGGCTTCTTACCTTTGGGTATCGCTTCTAATGCCTTATCGGTCGGCGTTTATGCTAAATTGCTGAAGGGGGCTTCTTACCGACGGGTATCGCTTCTAACACCCTATCGACCGGCTTTTTATGCCAAATCTCCGGCTAACAGGATTAGCCACGGTTGTAGGGGGTTCTTACTAACAGGTATCTAACACCCTAAGAACCGGCGAAGGGTGGCTTCTTACCTCTGGGTATCACTTCTAATGCCTTATCAGCCAGGCTTTATGCCATCTCCGGCTAACACAATTAGACATGGTTGTCTAAGGGGGCTTCCCATCTTCGGGTCTAGCTTATCTAACCCTAATAACCGGCGTTCGAGCCATATTGCTGAGGGTGGCTTCTTACCTCCAGGTATCGCTTTTAACACCTTATTGGCTGACTTTATGCCATCTCCGGCTAACACGATTATCCATGGTTGTCTAAAGGGGGCTTCCCACCTCCGGGTGTAGCTTATCTAACCCTAACAACCGGCGTTCGCGCCATATTGCTGAGGTTGGATTCTTACCTCCGGGTATCGCTTCTAACACCTTATCGGCCGACTTTATGCCATCTTTGGCTAACATGATTATCCATGGTTGTCTAAAGGTGGCTTCCCACCTCTGGGTGTAGCTTATCTAACCCTAACAACCGGCGTTCGTGCCATATTGCTGAGGGTGGCTTCTTACCTCCGGGTATCGCTTCTAACACCTTATCGGACGACTTTATGCCATCTCCGGCTAACACGATTAGCCATGGTTGTCTATAGGGGGCTTCCCACCTCCGGGTGTAGCTTATCTAACCCTAACAACCGGTGTTCGCGCCAAAAATGTTGACAAGTCAAACATTGCATCATACATTGCATCATATTCACATGACATATCGGCTTATCAAGCCGGATCAGAGCAAGATTATGAAAGAAGGAGCAATGTTATGAAAGATATAACATCTCCTGGTTGAGCTTCTTCAAGCCGCCCCCACAACAATGTAGAATATATTCTGTCTTGTTTATTTTTTGCAGGTATTATCTCTTAAGATGAGCTGCCGTTAAGTGTTCTGCAAGAGCAAATGGATCTTTTAATAGCCAACATAGCTAGATCTTCATGGTTTATCATAACTAGTAATAAATGATTGGGGTTTTCAAGCCAGCTCGGAGATTTTTTTTTCAAAGAGCCGCCCTGTCAGATATAATGCCGTGTCATCTAATTGGCCGGTTCTCGGATTTCTTCAATCGTACTCTGTAGTAATCTACAACACTCATGGATTTCTCCAAATATATATTGCCGGGTTGCATCGCAACCACGAGCAGGGATTTCATGTCAGAGACAAAGGAATTATTCCAGGATATTCATTCCGGGTTATATTACAACCACGGTCAAAGATTCATCCAACAAGTTGTGGTGAGTCATATTATTCTCACATAGTCCCGAGTCGTCGCAGGCAGACAACCGGACACTTGGGGGCTACATTATTCAAGTCCAGTTTATATCAAATATGCAAGTCCCAAGTCGCTGCAAGCATGCACCATGGCACTTGGGGGCTAATGCAAGCAGGTTTTCAAATCATTACATTGTCAGCAAGACCACATTATCTCAAGGAGATGAGCCGGTCTTTCTATATTTTTTCCCAGCTCAGTAATTCTTACTGACCCGATACTTGGGGGCTACACCGCTCAGATCAAATTTTCTAAAAGCCCCAAGTCGTCGCAAGCATGCGACCCGGCACTTGGGGGCTACAGTATTCAGCTGTTCAAACAGATTAAAAGATTCAAATTGAAGACCCGGTCCATCACATGATGACGAGCCGACCCTTGGGGGCAACACCTGCTGAAGTTTCATAAAGTATAAGACAGTTATAAGTCCCAGGTTGCTGCAGGCAGGACAACCTGGCACTTGGGGGCTACATAGTCCAAAATATTATTGCAAAGCACCAAGTTATCATGGATAATCTCGGAGCTTGGGGGCTATAGGTAATATCCAGATATCAAAAACTTTGAGGAGAGTTTTCAAGATGTTAATTATGGGGTTCAGTTGTTAGACCCGACGTCACCAAACATTTATGACCCGACATTATCAAAAGATCATAACCCGCCAGATTTTATATAAGTCGCCCTGCTTCACAACAATGGAAGTCCGGTTTTACATCAGATGCATTTTCATCCCAGTATTTTTATCAAGTCAGCTGGATTCTAGTTATTTGACCCGGCATCACCAACGATAATGACCCGACATCATCAATGATTATGACCCGGCGGAAATGACCCGCCAAGAGTATTGAAAGCTGATTCAATGGCATATGGCTGTTCTATTCTCAATGTTTTTCAAAGGACATTGACAAGCAAGATGATTATCAAAGATGACTATTTAATATGCAGAAAAGACCTGGATTTCTAAGGAGCCATTTCATATGTCGGCCAAAGGAGCAAGCCGACTACTTAATATATTTGTTGTTCTTATTTCAGGAGCTTAGCATGAACAAATTCAAACTAATCTAGGGGCTAATGTCGGGGACATACCCCGCGGTATGACCAGGCCTGGCAACTCACAAGAGACCCCGAAAAGACATGCCATTTTATTAATGACCCAGCAGGCGGATCACAGGACGACTAGGCCCAAGACCCGGCGTGTAAGCCGGCGCCAGGCGGCTCACAAGAGAAGGCTCAAAGAGAGAAAGACTCCCTGCCGAAGGTTACAAGACCCGGAATAGGATTCTAGAGAGACTAGTCCTAATCCTATTCCTAGTAGGACTCTATTTGTAAACCTAGCCTCTCCTCCTATATAAGGAGGGGTAGAGCACCCCTAGAGAGAGGAGAGAGACAAGTCCACAAGTTTAGACAGATTAGAGGCTCTCGGGATTAGAGGTAGCAAACAACACCCTTGTAACCGAGAGATCTCCTTCATCATCAATACCAAACAAGTAGGACGTAGGCTTTTACCTCCATCGGAGGGGCCGAACCTGGGTAAATTCCATGTCTCTCGATTCCGATCAACCCCTTCAAGCCGCCACATAGTTGCGTCTTCGCCCCGAACCTAAGTCCGTTCACCCGGACATCTGCTGTGACAAATCCATGACAATTGGGGTCCCGACAACGTTAGTATCCGAGCCTGACTGACTGTAGGACTACCAAGCCAAACCGGTCAAAGTTGAGTCTAGAAACACTATAGAAAAATAGGGGAATTGATTGTGGAAGGGAACGTAAGGCTCTTTTTACTCCTCTTCCCAACATTAAATGCTTAAACAATGAGTATGACCTATGATCAAGTACTCTTACTTGGCTCCTATGTTAAATACTCATATATAGATGACTTCGTCATTGGCCAAGTGCTTGTTAGATGCTAGAGTGTTTGTGAATGTTTTCCATGATTTCATTTGACATCTTATTGTGTGAGCATGTTGGTCTACATTTATTTTCTCATTCGAGGATATCCAATTGTTGTTATTTGGATTTTGATTTATCGCTTGCCAATTGGATATACAAGAATGCCTAGGACCACTTCTCTAGCTATCTATGCTTTCTCACCCCATACTCTATTCATGCTACATCACAAAATTTGAACAAGCGCTTTTTGATCCCTCTGTGTGGGGAGCACTCAGAGTTCCGTATCGACAAGGACTGACCATTAAAACCTCCCAAGTGCATCTCGGTGGAACCAACCACAAAATCTCGGTCTCACTGAATGCCTAGGGTTTATATGGTTTTCAAACTTGGTACCACCGATTCCATTTTTCTCAGTTACACCGAGTGTCCCTGTCAGCTGACAGTTGAGGCACTCTGTGACACCGAAAAATTAGAATCCGTGTCATCGACAATGGTGGGTAAAAAAGTTGTGGACCCTGAAGCTTTGAATTTCATTCTCATACGTTGTGCCTTAGAACCCTAAGATGCCACCGACAAGACCCCTCATCGTCGCCCTCATCTCCCCGCGCTCCTCCGCCGCTGGGAATCACCGTCGCCGATGAAATCCACTCCCTCGTCACCGCCATAGAGGATCCGTGCCAAGCTAGGGTATGGATTAGATCTCTATTGTGCTCCTCGTTCGATTCTTGCGCATTAGATTCATGTCTATCATTGATACACCCTTTGCACGTATTCCTATCCACTCAGAACTTCAAAATCTTGTGAATAATGAATTTTCTAGCGTTTTGCCGTCCGCTCGATAAATCTCCGTGGAACCGAAACGGAAATATCAGTCTCACAGATATGCTTTTCTGTGTGGCTGAGAATTAACTCGGTGAAACCGACTTTCTCTTTTCGGTCTGACCGAAAAGGATGCTAAGGTTCAGTTAGAGAGTCAGTCAGTCTTGGCCCCACCGAATATTCTGTTTTGGCTCTAACGATAATTTTTTGATAGAATGCAAAAAACTTGAAAATTCATTGTTCAAATTTCAAAATACCAGCCTCATTTTGTGATGGCTCATCTTCTTCTGTTCTCCTATACTCTATTCACATGGTCAGTATCTCAGGCTCAGAGGACTGTCAGAATTTGGCAGAGCAGGGAGTTGACATGAGTTCTCGCACAAGCCGAGAAGCTAGTTCTTTTTCAAATCTAGGCACCCCCAGCTTTCACGGGTTTCCCAAGGCTGCCACCTGGACCAGGAAGAAACTCAACTCTGATGAACAAGATTCAGATTTCATTCCTAAGGAGATTCTTGCTAAGAAGCAAGAAAAGGCTGCCAAGAAGTCGGTAACTGAAGCTACCTCATCTAGGAAAGTAGTCAGCAAGATCTATGTCGGCTCAGAGACTATCAAGGCACATGAGAGTGGTAGAGCCACTATTTCTGTTGATCCCCCAAGGAAGGTTATGCCTAAGAAGGCAGGGGAGAAGAAGTCCAGGAAAAGGATTGTCCATGTGATTGGCAGGGCTACCTCTATGTATGAAGATCCAGAGGAGGCTGTTGGTGGTGCTGCTGAGGAAGAGGAGGAAAAACATGTTGAGAAGGGCCCTCCCAAGAAGAAATCCAAGAAGCTGATGGCTGATGCTATGACAAAGACTGGCACCTCCAAGATCACCAAGGATCCTTCCAAGAAAATATCTGCACAGAAGTCCAAGAGGACTACTAGAGACATCCTAGCTTCTAAGAAGAACAAGGGGACTGCCTCTAGAACCGAAGATGATGATAACTTGACTACCTTAATGAAGCTCATACCACATCTTCTAGTGCATGATGCCAGCCACTTAGTTGGTGAGGGCATGAAGAAGAGGAAATACTCAGGATTGAGAGCATGGAGAGCCATAGATCCTTAAGCTCAGAGGAGGAAAACTGCTGTTAACTACAGGTTCTACACAAGAGAGCAACATGATTTTTATGAGACAGTGCTGCTTAATAAGATCCCAGCTGTTAGCGACATGAGATATGTCGACTAGAAGTTCACTAAGGATAATGTGGACTACTTCCCAAGTGTCCAAGACAACTTCCGTTGCATTGTTTTAGACAAGTTCATTGGCAGAGAGCTTACTGCATGGAACGACAAGATGATCATGCAATTCTACTCCACTACTCATTTCTACGGAGATGGTACAATTGTATGGATGACTGAAGGTGCTAGGTATGAGTCCACTATTGAGGAATGGGATGCACTTTTAGAAGGTCCAGAAGCTTAGGAAGGTGATATGGATGTATTCTCAGAACCCAAGGCAAGTCACAATGCCATGAAAGATATGTATACTCCTATCCCTGCTGACAAGGTGCAATCACACAAGCTAGGATCCATCTATTATTTGCAAGCAGGCCTCCGTACAATGAACACCATTCTGAGGCACACATTGATGCCCAAGTCAGGAGATGACAAGATGATCCAAGGCTACTCCATCAACATGCCGATCCACCTTGACAGGAACACCAGGATTAGAGTCATGGATTTGATTGTTGAGACAATCAAGAGGGTTGCTGCTGATCAAAAGCGCTCTTGCTATTATGCACCCTACATCCAATTGCTTATCAACTCTTAGTTGGAGAAGCACATCTAGATCATCAGCCATCATCTGCTACAACAATGAACTCTTAGTCAGATTTTAAGGATAATGTTGTGGTGATGGACCCAGATCAGCCCACATCTGCTACAACACAGGCTGAAGCAGAAGCAGTACGAGCCGCTAGTGCTCAAGCCCCCAGATCTAGGAATGAGCAAATGGATCTTATTATCTCAGCCGTCCAGGGCATGCAGAAGGATATCAAGGGGATTCTAGATAACCGGAACAGTCTAGTATGGATCTTCGAGACAAGAATCAAGGTTCTTGGTGATAAGGTGGACAAGTTGTCCAAGACAGTTATAGAGCTTCAGAAGGAAGTTTACTCAGTGCACATCCCTCGGGTCTCTTCTACTTCTTTAGATGATGATGATGATGATGATGATGATGATGAGGATGGATCACCTCTTAGGAGGAGCACCCACTTCACCACTCAGATGAGATCAGCCACAGTGCCTGCACCAGACTTGAGGCCCTCTTCATCAGCTCCAGCTGCTGTCAGCACAACTCCTACTCCATTAGCTCTAGTTCCTCCTGTGACCACTCCAGCTCCTTCCACGACATCTACAGAGATCTTCGCCGACGCCGTTATCTCGACTTCTTCATCGACAACCGAAGGAGATCAGCCCAAGTATGATTAGTTATATGCCTTTGCCCTTTTTGGTAACTTGTTGCCAAAGGGGGAGAAGTGTATATAGATCATTAGGCTCTGAGTGAGAGAGCGTTTGGTGTTTGTTGCTTTTGCAAAACAATTTCTGTTGGTTGCTGTGATACTCTTTTGTTTTGCTTGTGATACACGCTTGATGATGTTTGATCATACGCTTTAATGTGTGATGCTACTATTTCCTATCATCTTAATACTTATGTGATGATCATTCATCTTTGGTTGATTGTGTTGTGCTATGATATTCACTCCAGTTACTCTCGCACACCACCAAGTGGTATGTGACATGTAAGAAGTAACCCATGTACCTAATCGATTGTGCATTTGAATTCAAACAAAAATTTAAAAATAATGCACAAATTTACGGGGAGCTCTTGCTTATCACCTACTTCTCAAAGCGACGATTATATTTCATGATTATATCTTGTCGAAGCTTTGATCTATATGTTGTCATCAATTACCAAAAAGGGGGAGATTGAAAGCACATTCGCTCCCTTGGTGGTTTTGGTAATTAATAACAACATATAAGTCATTGAACTAATGCTTTCACCAAGTATATTTCAGGATAAGTTCAATGATAGGGATAGCTAATGGATTGTGGAATCACCCCAAGATTCAAGGAAATAGGTTGGCCAAGCTTCAAGCAAGAGGACTCTACATTTTACATTTGTGTGAAATCACTTTGAGTCCATAGGAAAGCCAATACTATTAAAAGGGGGTAAAGTTTTGATGATGGACAATGTGCTCAAACGTGCACAAGTGACAATCACCAAAACATCCACAAACTCTCCCACCAAAGTCTTTCCTAAGCCAAATATGCAAAATCGGTGCAACCAACATTCCCATCCTGGTGCCACCGATTCTAAACCCTATACAGACTCAACCAAACCCTAACACTTCGGTGCAGCCGACATTGCACTCGGTGCCACCGAGTTGGGTTGCCAAGTTTCTATTATGCAATTTCTCATTTTTGGTCTAACCAAGAATGGTGAATTGGCGTCACCGAGATTGGTAAATCTGACCATTGGTCACCTTGTTGGTACAACCGGGAATTGTATATCGGTCCCTTCGAGATTCAAAAGTTGCCACTTTTGGTCACTTTGGTACCACCAAGGTTTACACATCAGTGTCACCGAGTCTGACTTATTGTGTGTAACGGTTGGATTTTTGGGGATGCCTATATATACCCCTTCACCACCACCCAGTCGAAAGATAAGCACTCAGAACTATTCCATACCTATCCTACTCAGTTTTCTAAGAGAGAACCACCTACCCTTGTGTTGAGGTCAAGATCTTCCACTCCAACCATATGGATCTTGATTTCTAGCATCCCCAAGTTGCTTTCCACCAATCGCATCTCTTCTACCAAGCCAAATCTGTGAGAGAGTGATTGTGTGTTGAGGAGTCTATCATCTTGAAGCACAAGAGCAAGGAGTTCATCGTCATTACCGAGCCTATTACCTTTTGGAGGGTGGTGCCTCCTAGATTGGTAAGGTGTCGCTTGGGAGCCTCCTACTTCATGTTGTGGAGTGAACCAAGAAGTTTGTAAGGTCAAGGAGATTGCCTACTTCATGAAGATCTACCCATAGTGAGGCTACTCCTTCATGGATGGAAGCCGCATGGAATAGTCAAGGTTGCTTCTCTGTGGAACCCTACATGGGTAGAGCCATCCATGGACTCTCGCGACCGTTACCCTCTGTGGGTTGAAAACTCCATGAACATGGACGTACGATAGCACCACCTATCGGAACCATGGGAAAAATCTTCGTGTCATCACTTGTGTTTGCTTTCCTAACCCTCTCTTTTACTTACATGTGCAATGTCTTTACTTTCATGCATGTGTAGGGTGTTACTTGATATGCTATGAATGCTAAAACTTGCCAAGAACTAAAATTGGGGAAAGGAAAAACTTTTATTTGGTCAAGTAGTCTAATCACCCCGCCTCTAGACCTACTTTCGATCCTACAACGATAGCACTACCTATAGGAACCACCGGAATAATCTTCGTGTCTCCAAATTGCATTTGATCTTCCTACCCTTCCTGATGTGGAGCATCCCATGAGCACTACCATCTACCCATCATCAACACATCAAGATCCAAGTGTCCCATTGACAAGAGCCAGGGAACGTGCCATTACAAACGAGGTGACCTCACTCCTTTATGGCTCTCCCTTTGATGCTCTTGGAACATGGATGCTACCTCAAGCGGAGGCACTTTGTGTGCTTAGATATCAAGAAGGAGGAAGGGAGCAAGAGGAACACCAATATCAAGGAGAAGGACAAGGAGCTGCCTAGGAATTAGGGGTTCAACCGGTGCACCATCGGCCAACAACCGCTGCACCGGTTCAACCGGCCAACCACCGCCAACAACCGCTACCATTGGGGCCAAGAATCTTTTATGGAGCTGTGCAAGACCGGTGCTACCCTGGTTGTACCGGTTAATGCCTCATGACCGGTCCAACCGGTCCAACCTCTGGTACAACCGGTGTGCCTGTGCGCAGGAACGGGCCCGAGGCCTAGGTATCTCCCTCTCACTTACCCTTTCGAGACTAGCACTATATATACTCCGTCCCCTCCGCATTTTTAGGGTTAGCTTAGGTTTGCTCTTAGATAGTTGAGCCTAGCTCCTTCCACTACCTCTCCCATGGAGATGCCTCTATAGGAGAAGATACCTAGTGGATTTCAAGGCCCCTTACAAGGGAAGATCCTTCGGGATATCAAGGCCCCTCCTTCCATTGTGGGAGACCGCATACCGCTACTTGTATTGTTGTTTGACTTGGGGATCTCGTTCCTCGTGTGCTATCGTGAATCTATTGGATGTGTAATAGTGTTTGCCTTTAGTGTTCTCCGTGTTCTTGAGATGCCCCCCTCCAATTCGTGAAAGATCGGCCCACACGGTCTTGCCGGTATCATATTGGTATCATGAGCCACGTTGATCACGAATTTGGAGTCTCCCCAACGTTTTCTAGCCAATTTTTGCTTTGTTTTGACCTAATTTCGAAAATCCCCACAAAAATAGCCATGCCAATTTTTCTTGGATTCATTGGATTTGAGAAGATTTTGTTGACTGTGATCCATGGCTTCATGTGTGAACAAGTGGAACTAGCTTTGCCCCATCATCCCCATCGATTTCCTCTGCAAAATTGCTCGAATTTTTATTTTCCCATGATTTTGGATATGTAGTTTTGCCAGGAGCGCTACAACCTCCCATACGATCGGTACAACCAGTAATGCCCTAGGAGAGGTACAACAGCTCGGTCTAGCGGTACAACCGCTAATTCCTAGGAAGCCTAGGAGTGGTACAACCGGCGATCCCACGCGATACAACCACAACCTCCTAGTTTCAGCTTTGTTGATTTGCTCTTTTGTCCATTTTCTTCCGCAACCCATTTGCATTTGAGATTTTGAGTCGCGAGCCTCGCCACTTCCTAAGGTGTTTTGGCTAATTAGGAGTGGTTCTTCATTGACATTGCCGCTCATCATCGCCTCGGAACGTCGCCAACCAACTCTTCATTGAAACTACACCATAAGCAAGGACGGTAACCGCGACGACACTCTTGACTCATATCCTTGCCATTGCATTTTTGCCCCTAGCCTATTTGCGTTACTTGCCTGTCGAGACTAGCTATTAAGTATTGTTGGGCCATGCTACTTGTGCACATTAGTGATACATACTCCGCATAGCTACGACTGCATGTATATACGTCTTAGTATCATCTCTTGTGTTGCAAAGTACCCGCATACATAATTGCTATCTTGGTGTGCATGTCCCGCATAGTGACAATCCAAATATAATTGAACAAGGAAAGAAACGTGAAGCTCTTAAGAAGGGTCAAAAGAACAATAGCATCGCAACATTTGCATATCATACATCATCACTTTGGATCACTTTAGTGAGTGACTCGTGTCGCATACATAGCAAGTCGGGAATAGGAAGACGACACATTTTTGTCTCTTATATGTTGTGCACAAGTTCATATCACGCCCATTAGAGCAATCATGCTACCGTCTCTCTAGTGTTGTGAAACACGAGATTTTTCCGTGGATCCCATATTTTGAGCTCACTTTTGGTTGCACAACCCCATTTTTCTATTTCGTGTGTGTGTTTCCGAATTCACCCATTGCTATTGATTCACATTGTCTTACTTTCTTACTTGCAGATCTCTCTCAACTTTATTAACTCATATTCTCGAATTGCTTGAAATTTTGTGCCACCATCCTAACCAAGCTACTCCAAAAGCATTATCTTTGTAGGTGTGAGAAGGGCAAACTCGGTACCAATTCTACTATTTCCATGATTTCACAATGAGTGATTGATCCTCATTTCAAGCTTCGGAACGGTATTTGGTATTGTGTTTTCCCATTCTTCCACTTATATCTACTTGAGTACCATGGATAGGAACACTATGACAAACTCGGCATTCAAGGAGCATGATGACGACGTGAACACCTATGTCACCAAACTACAATTCTTCGTCGCACAAAAGGGAACGTGCCAAGCACATGACGTCCTCACGGACCGCATCGAGAAGCTCGCCACTAACATACTTGAATTTGAGGAGTGGATGCGGGACTTCATGGCAACGCAAATGGATGAGATCTGAGCTTTGTTGGTGAATCGCGCATCATCTACGTCTACCTCAACTCACCGGCGCACCGCAAGTTGACACTCCTTCGAGGAATCTTCCGGCAAAAGTCCTCCTCCTCGAGCTCGACCACACCAACGTGACAAGCATCGCCTCTCTAAAGATTCAAGCAACCCCTTCCACGGTGAGCCTCAAGGTTGACATCGCAAGCGTGACCACTGTCGCCAACAAGAGCAAGACGACTACGAGCATGATCGCCTACGTCATCGTCGTGAATAAGACCGGCGCCGTGAGGAACAAGCACGAGAGGCACAATGGGTGCTTTGCAACGCAAACTATGCCATCCAAGAATGCAATTGTCTAGCTCATGAGGAACAAGAAGCTCTACATCGAGAATGCCAAGAAGAAGAAGCTTGCCAAGAGGAGAACCAAGAACACCAACAACGGGTGCGACAACGACATCCACAACACCCAAGGCAATAGAAGCAACACATTGATGAGCTCGCCCAAAGGCAAGAGCAAGACCAACATGAAAACAATGCACCTTCGTGTCAAGATGCATGTCCTCATGCAAATCCCGTTGACCACGTGGATGATCACGCCCCAAGGCATGGACAACGTCAACAAGACAACTATGCTCCTCCATGTAAGATCGAGAGAGCGGTGTCTAGAGGGGGGGGGGGTGAATAGACTACTAGCAGGAATTTAAAACCTAACCTTTTCCCGAGTTAATTGGTTGGCAGATTTTAACTATTTTAGCAAGTCTAGCAACCCTACACATGCATGTCTACAAGTATGGTAGTGGAAAGTAAGGACATTGCACATGTAAGTAAACAGATGGGATAGGAAGATCAAACGCAATAGGAGACACAAGGATTTTTCCCGTGGTTCCATAGGTGGTGCTATTGTACGTCCACGTTCATGGAGTCTTCAACCCACGGAGGGTAACGGTCGCGAGAGTCCACGAAGGGCTCTACCCACGAAGGGTTCCACGAAGAAGCAACCTTGACTATTCCATGCAGCTTCCGTCCATGAAGGACTAGCCTCACTATGTGTATATGTTCACAAAGTAGGCGATCTCCTTGCTCTTACAAACTTCTTGGTTCACTCCACAACACGAAGTAGGAGGCTCCCAAGTGACACCTAACCAATCTAGGAGGCACCACCCTCCAAAATGTAATAGGCTTGCTAATGACGATGAACTCCTTGCTCTTGTGCTTCAAGATGATACACTCCTCAACACACAATCACTCTCTCACAGATTTGGCTTGGTAGAAGAGATGGGATTGGTGGAAAGCAACTTGGGGAGGCTAGAAATCAAGATCCATATGGTTGGAGTGGAAGATCTTGATCTCAACACAAGGGTAGGTGGTTCTCTCTCAGAAAACTGAGTAGGATATGTATGGAATAGTTCTGAGTGCTT
Organism: Hordeum marinum; assembly: GCA_022496015.1. Classification (NCBI taxonomy): domain Eukaryota; kingdom Viridiplantae; phylum Streptophyta; class Magnoliopsida; order Poales; family Poaceae; genus Hordeum; species Hordeum marinum. Next base: position 277,069,755 of record CM039678.1, read on the forward strand.
CTCTCTCTAGTGGGTGGTGGTGAAGGGATATATATAGGCATCCCCAAAATCCAACCGTTACACACAAAATGACCAACTCGGTGACACCAATGTGTAAATCTCGGTGGTACCAAAGTGACCAAAAGTGGCAACTTTTGAATCTTGGAGGGACCGATATACAATTCTTGGTTGCACCGACAAGGTGACCAACGGTCAAATTTTCCAATCTCGGTGACGCCAATTCACCATTTTCGGTCGGACCGAAAATGTGAAATTGCGTAAGAGAAAGTTGGCAACCCAACTTGGTGGCACCGAAAGCAGTGTCGGCTGCACCGAAGTGGCTAGGGTTTGGCTGAGTCTTTCTAGGGTTTGAATCAGTGGCACCGGTATAGGAATGTTGGTTGCACCGATTTTGCATGTTTTGCTAGAGACAGACTTTGGTGGGAGGGCTTGTGGATGTTTTTGGTGACTATCACTTGTGCACGTATGAGCATTTTGTTCACCAACAAAACTTTTGCCCCCTTTTAATAGTATTGGCTTTCCTATGGACTCAAAGTGATTTATCACAAATGTAAAATGTAGAGTCCTCTTGCTTGAAGCTTGGCCAACCTATTTCCTTGAATCTCGGGGTAATTCCACAATCTCCTAAATCCTTTTGTAAACTCAGCTCTCCATGGACTATTCTCTGGAATACACTAGATAGAGATGTTAGTCCAATAGACAATGTATGTTTTCATGAATTATCAAAACCACCAAGGGAGCATGTTGTGCTTTCAATCTCCCCCTTTTTGGTAATTGATGACAACATACAATCAAAGATTCAATTAAAGATATGCATGGATGCAATGAAGACTTTGAGAAACACATGACCTTGATTTGCTCCCCCGAAATGTGTGCAGTCCTTTAAAGGATAGTTGACTTGGAATGCATGGACACACATATGGATGAAAGGGATATAAGATTCATGTGTATCCTTGATAAATACTTCACTCTTGCAAACAATATGTGCAAGAAGCAAGAGATCATGTTGATCAAAGATAAGATGCATATACTTACCTTGAGTACTTGAGCATTCTAGTAGTAGAGACACACTTGAGAAAACAATGTTAGGAAACACAAGAGTATTCTACCAATCAAAAGCAATAGAACTCAAAGGATACCAAGATGTGGAGAACATATATAATATGATAATCATTAAGATTGATATGTCTCCACCTTTAGCATAAATCTATTATATCTTTTCACACCTTTGATCTAAAAATGGTAGTACATCCTCTCCTCCTGAATCTCGCCATGTAGATATTCGGATCGGATAGGGTGAGAAAAGGAATCCTTAAGTAGTTTTCTCCCCCTACATTGTTGTTCTCCCCTTGTTTATATAAGTGTGAACTTTTGATATTTTCCTCTCCCCCTAAGTCATATCTCCCCCTTTGCATAAGCATGTAACTCTCCCTTTAGCATGAATCTTTGATATTCTCCCCCTTTGGCATAAAATACCAAAAAGGTTAAATTTAGGAGTAGTGACAGGGATCATTGATAGGAAGGGATCCTGGAGAACAAGGGTCATTGAAAGTAGGGTTCATTAAAAGACTAATGGAATCATTGAATGTAACTTCTCTCCCTTTGGAAAATTTTAGCTTTCTTCTCCTTGGAGCTAGGGATCCTTGAATAAAGAATTTCTCCTCCGAAGTGTTGTTTGTTTTTCTCCCCTAAATATATATGTTTTAGTTTTTTTAAGAAGGGTCATCTAAGGAACAAGAATATCACAAGAACAGAAACAAATAAATAAAATTGAAGAAACACATATTTTGAATGCATAGAAAATCAATGACTCCGGGATAAATAAGTCGATGATACCGAGATTGTGTAGTGCAGATTATATGCAAATTCGGTAGAACCGAGTTATTTATATCGGTGACTCCGAATGATAAACCAAGTTTCTGTTTTTCAGAGAGAGAAACGAGACAGTTTCACAAAGAAAGATGCGAAAGATTTACAAATGATATCAAATAGATAAGATTTGAGTGGTTACGAGAGATCATGCAAATAGAGAGCAAACCACGCAAGATTCTTAACTAAATGATGGGTGGTTACTAGGTCACCTATATTTGAGAATATTGACTTAGGAGCCAAGCAAGAATGCTTGATCATAGGTCATACTCATCGATTAAGCTCAAAATGGGGTTACCATTTTTAGATTAAGCATTTTGATGTCGTCATATCAATTGAGTTTCTTTAGCTCATGACTTGGAGTAAAGCCTTTTCAAGGATATGTGTACATACCTTTGAATGATGTTGACGATGTTCTTCGTAGGTGAACTTGTTGAGGATGATCGAGGTTGATGAAGATCGTCTTGAATTTGGAGCCATACTTCTCGTTCTAGTACACTAGTTACCTACCAAGGTTACTCATGCAAGGAAGAACACTAGATATATCCAATTGACATGATACTACTTAAGATTTTTCAACTAAGATCAAGTATATGTCAAGGATATGTTTTTGTTGTCTTCTTCCTTCCATCATCAAGAGGGATTGTGGATACTTGGTAATGACAAGATTGCTGATGATTTGAGTTGATGGCAATCTTGTGGAGTGTAGTTCTTCCAAGTACCTACAAAAGGTTAGATGCAATACAAGGGAGCATAGAATTCCATGGCACATGATAACGAGTTATGGGAACATGGAGATAGTAAGATAGCTCATCCCTTGCTTGCAACCGAGTGAGTCTAGCTCAAGCTTGAAGCATCAATGATGTCCAACTCACTCCTCAAGTGACAAAATGTTTTCTCATCAAGTGGCTTGGTGAAGATATCGGCCAATTGTTTGTTGGTACGAACATGCTTAAGATTGATCTCCTTTGGCAACATGATGACGAATGAAATGATGTCAAACTTGAATATTCTTGGTTCGAGAATGTTGCACAGGATTATGTCCAATTTTAATAGCAATTTTATTGTCACAAAGAAATGGAACATTTTTAATATAGATTCCATAATCCTTAAGCATTTGTGTCATCCATAGTAATTGCGCACAACAAGATCCAACACTAATATACTCAGCTTCAGCAGTAGATAGAGATACCGAGTTTTGTTTCTTGGAGGACCAAGACACAAGAGATCTACCTAAAAATTGACAAGTACTCGAGGTGGGTTTTCTATCAATCTTGTCACCGACATAGTCCGAATTGGAATAGACAACAAGATTAAAAGAAGATCCCTTGGGATACCAAATGCCAAAGTTTGTTGTTTGTATCAAGTACCTCACAATACGTTTCACAGCCAAAAGATGACACTCTTTAGGTGCAGCTTGATATCTAGCACACATGCAAACACTAAGCATAATATCGGGACGAGATGCACATAGATATAACAATGAACCAATCATAGATCGACAAACCTTTTGATCAACCGGTTCATCCTCCCTGGTAAGGTCAACATGTCCACTAGTGGGCATAGGAGTTTTCATACCTTTGCAATCCTGCATGTTGAACTTCTTGATCAAGTCCTTGGTATAATTAGTTTGAGAGATGAAAGTTCCTTCTCTTGATAGCTTGATTTGCAATCCAAGAAAGAATTTCAGGTCACACATCATAGACATCTCATACTTCTCGGACATCAACCTTCCAAATCTTTCACTAAATTGAGGGTTAGTGGAACCAAAGATAATATCATCCACATAGATTTGGCACACAGATAATTCTCCATTAACTCTCTTAGTGAACAAGGTTGCATCAATTTTACCAATTCCAAAGCCTTTTTCGATGAGAAACTTTGTTAAACATTTATACCAAGCACGAGGGGCTTGCTTGGGACCATAATGAGCTTTCAAAGCTTGTAAACATGATTAGGCTTTTTAGTATTCAAAAAACCAGGTGGTTGCTTAAGATAAACTTCTTCCTCAATTTCACCAGTTAAAAATGCACTTTTGATGTCCATTTGATGAAGCGTGATATCATGGTGATTAGCATAAGCAAGAAGAATACAAATAGCTTGAAGTCTAGCGACGGGGGCATAAGTCTCACCGTAGTCCATACCTTCTAGTTGCGTATATCCTTGGGCTACGAGACGATCCTTGTTGCATACGACTTGACTATCTTCGTCTTGTTTGTTCCGAAACACCCATTTGGTTCCGATGATGTTGTGCTCATCTTCGGGCTTCTCCACGAGTGTCCACACTTTTTTCCTGTTTGTATATCACCAACTATTTGGTTTAGAGGATGGTTCTTGGTCACTTGATCTCGAACTCGGGTTAGCTTCCAATTGTTGGATGGTGGAGCTTCTTTTTTTTCATCATCATCTCGTTATCTTCGTTGTTGTTGAAGGTGTCGTTCCCTTGAGGTGGTGGTGAAGGTGGTTGTGGTGGATCTTCATGATGCACTTCCTCTTCTTCATCTTCTCATCGTGTACTGCTCGTGGATACCTCCACGTCCTGTTGAGGTTCACCTTGACATGAAGTGGGGGCTTCCACTTGAGTTGATGAAGTACTCTCCTTCACCTCCATGGGATGAATCTTCCTGATGGGTAGATCTAGAATGGTTTCCAAAGGATCCTTATCACCTACATCATTTGGCAATTGTTTCACTTGCGCACCATTAGATTCATCAAACTTCACACCTACCATCTCTTCAACATTTCGAGTGAAGTTGTTGTAGACACGGTAAGTGTGAGAGTTCGATCCGTAACCAAGTAGGAATCCTTCATGAGATTTAGGAGCAAATTTAGTACGTCGATGCTTATCAAGAATGTAACACTTTGAGCCAAATACCCGAAAGTATCCGACTTGGGCTTTGTTACCGGTGAGTAGCTCGTATGCCGTTTTACCGAGAAGCTTGTGCAAGTAAAGTTGGTTTGTGGCATGACATGCTGTTTCAACGGCTTCTGCCCAAAAGTGTCTTGGTGTCTTGTATTCGTCAAGCATTGTTCTTGCCATCTCAATGAGCATCCAGTTCTTCCTCTCAACAACTCCATTTTGTTGAGGTGTGTTCGTAGCCGAGAACTCATGTGAGATACCTTCTTCGTCAAGAAAGGTATCCACATGGGTGTTCTTGAACTCCAATCCATTATCACTCTGAACATTCTTGATCTTCACTTCAAACTGATTTTGTGCTTTGCGAGCGAAGTTCTTGAAGATCTTTTGAACCTGCGACTTATCATCAAGAAAGAATACCCATGTAAATCTGGAAAAAATCATCTACTATAACTAGACCATAGGAATCTCCACCGAGACTCTTGTAAGCATTGGGACCAAAAAGATCCATGTGAAGTAACCTAAGTGGCCTCCTAGTAGTCATGATATTCTTAACGGGATGACTTCCACCTACTTGCTTTCCAGCTTGACAAGCACTACAAAGTCTATCTTTGTCAAAGATAACGTCTTTAACACCAATTATATGATCACCTTTGATTAGCTTATCTAGATTTCGCATGCCTACATGTCCAAGTCTTCTATGCCAAAGCCAACCTTTAAAAGATTTTGCAATTAAACAAGTGCGAGGCTTGGATCTTTTAGTAAAATCAACAATGTATAGATCACCTCTACAGAAACCGGTAAAGACCATTTTATGATTATCTTGACGAAACACTTGGCAATCTACTTTCGTGAATAAAACATTGAAACCGAAGTCGGGAAGTCTAGATACGGAAAGAAAATTGTAGCCAAGGGATTCAACAAGCAAAACATTTTGAATATAGTTGTCATGGGATATAGCCACCTTACCAAGGCCAAGTACCTTACCCTTAGAGTTGTCTCTTGACGGGGTTATTACCCCTAGGTAGGCCAAAGCGACGGAGTCTTCCCCCTTTCGCTTCGAAGAATAACTACGCGGCCGGCTGGCCATGGCCGGCTAAAGGACGTCCGGCACAAGCCAGTGCCGCTGGCACCCCAGACAGTTGGTCGAGGAGCCGACTGGCCCCTCGTCCGGCTGGGTGTCACCGGCTGCCTCTAGGACGGCTCTTCCGTTGACCTTGCGACGGACATGCGACATCCCATCCCACTGCGCGCAGATATGACGACACGACGCGACTGGCATGATGGGCTGCCCTGTCGCTAGAATGGCCGCTGACGCACTGCAGAGCATGGCTACAGTCCAACCATCTTGACCGCTGACCTCGGCGAGCGCGACCGGGCATGGGAACAGTGCCAGCATGCCCTCCCCACTTGATTACTTACCCCGGAGTGGCTACAATGCAGCCGGCCGTAATGGAGACTTCGGCCGGCTGGCACCAGACGATGCCCCCTGGGCGGCCCGTGCCGCGGCAGGTGGGCGAGGGCCAATCATAGAGTCGGCCGGCTGGCCCCAGCAGGAGATGGGACCGCTTGGATGGCGGACCCCACCAATGACAAGATGGCACGAATAGCGGGACCCTCTGGCTAGTCGGAGAGACTACCAGCTGGGTACCCCACCTTTGTACTTAGAGCATATTATACGAGCTGAGGGGTTGGCCTATAAACCCCCCGAGCCCCCCCATGCAACGGGGACAGAGGATCACCTTCACACACCCACACGCGATCCCTTCTAGTAGTGGAGGAAGAGGAGTCAGTTGCCCCTTCTTCCTCCTCTAGACAAAGCTCTAGGAGCACCATTGTATCTATACCCATCCATCCAACTAAACCAAGCAGGACTAGGGGTATTACCTCCTCCGGAGGGCCCTGAACCTGGGTACATCGTGTGTCATCACTGCTTGTGCCCAATCTCGCACCTGGAGCCCGTCGGCGTCCTTTGGCCCCAACCACCTACGATAAGCCACCCTATGGCATCTATCGTCAGAAAACGATGACAGTTGGCGCCCACCATCGGGCCGTACGTGGCGCCGGCCGGAGTCATGCTCCGGGCGGGACCCCTCGCTATTCCTCGTTGTCGCCGCTCGTCTAGGCAAAACCGTGGGGGGCTCGTGGGGCTTGCTCCGACACGCCCTGTGGGCAAGTCCGTCGGCCTCATGGCCGACATCGATGCGCTAACCGAGCGCTTCGGCAGGCTCAGCCTTGCCGAGACTCCGGCTGCGGACGAGTACCCCGCGCAGGTGCTCGTCTGCGCCGGCCCGGCCACGGCCGTGGGTGCACTCGCTGTGACTCGGTCCAGTGGCTCTCACAGTCACGTGGGAGTAATGGCCATCACTTCCTCCACTGCTTCCAGATGGGCGCGGGTCGCGGCTAGCGCCGCCGTTTCCCGCATCGGCATGTCCGACCGGCTCGGCGCGACCCTCCGGGGTTTGAGTACTCCGATCGCCCCGACGGCGAACCCCGACACCGCAATGGCCGATCTCGAGGCAGCTCGTCGTGTCCTGTTTGAGTACGCCACCGCCCTCGCGGCCACGCGGCGCCGCATGGAGGCGGCACAGCAGGAGTACGCTTCCGCCTACGGACTCACCCCGTCGGGCAGTGAGCCCAACCGGCGTGGGGCTGTGCGCGATCGCGGTCACGTGGTCGCCGAAATCCTCGGCGGCAAGATGCCCATCGACGACACCCCCGCAGCCAACCTAAAGGCTCTAAAGGTGTCCTACGAGGAATTTCCCACCTTGGAGGGAGAAGAGCGTGCCGCCCATGAGCGCCACATCAAGGAGCTCATCAATGCTGCTGATGCGCAGTAGCATTTGCCCGCGACAGGCGGCGCTGCGATTGAAGGCCCCCGTCTCGAGCGCGAGGGCACGGGAACTGCAGGCCGCCAGGCGGCCCAGTACTCCTGCTCCCCTCGTGTCTTCGGCCGCTGGGCCGGAGCAAACAACCCCCGGCCCTCTCAGACGCCGGGGAGCGAGCAGCCGGCTGTCAGCAGCCGGCGCACCAACGACCCGCCTCGAAGCGGCCGCCATCACGAAGCACCGGCATCCGGCGCAGCCACGGGCACATGGCGCCCCCACGGTGCGACTCAGGGCAGTCGGTGCCACCCACCGTCTGTCCCGAGCTCTCGGCTCGGCTCAGACCACTCGTCCCCCGCAGCGAGAACGACGCTCGCAACCGCCTCGATAGACTTGCACAATCTGCCCTCCTCAAGGAGGAGGGCTCGATTGGTCCAGCTTGCTTCGGCCCCCGGATCCGCAATGAGCCATTCCCAACTGGCTTCACGCTCCCTAGGGACACCCCGAAATAAAGTGGGGCTGCCAGGCCCGAAGACTGGCTGATCGACTACACCACCGCAGTTGGCATCGCTAGGGGGAATAAGCGCGTAGCCGTTCTCTACGTCCCCCTCATGTTGATCGGCCCGGCCCGCACCTGGCTCAACAGCCTGGCGGCCGACAGCATCAACACCTGGACGGACTTCGAGGAGGCCTTCGTCCGCAACTTCACCGGCACCTACAAGTGGCCCCGCCATCCCCGTGAACTCGCCATATGCGTTCAGGGGCCGGATGAATCCCTCCACAACTTCCTCACTCAGTGGACCGAGCTCCGCAATTCCTGCGAGGGGGTGCATGAGGTGCAAGCCGTGTAATACTTCATCGAGGGCTGCTGGGACGACACCCCTCTCAAACATAAGCTTCTGTGCTCCGAGCCGGCCACGCTTGTCGAGCTCATGACCAAGGCGGACAAGTACGCCACGGCCGATTTGACCATCCGGGTCAAGACGACCCTGCCTGCCAAGGCGACAACAATGTTGGCCACGTCCTGGCCAGGTGCCGACAACCGGCAGCCGTAGAACAACAAACGCAAGAACGACCAGCCGGATCCCCGCAATGGGAGCAGGCAGGTCAACACCATCGAAGAGCAGGAGCCGTCTGCCCAGCCTTCCGGCCAGTGCCAACGCACCGGCAAGGCTGCCTGGCAGCCGAAGCTCACCTTCGAGAAAATGCTCGATCTCCCCTGCGAGAAAACCTCAGGGGCCAAGCCCTCTACCCACACATTTCGGTAGTGCAGCTTCTCACAGCGATTGGCCCGGGGGATGGCCTTCCGGCTCCTCCCGCACCGCCAGCCCGTGCGCTGGCCCCGGGCCAAGCTGCCGCCCCGGCGCTGGCTCCGGCCCAGAACGATGGTCGTCTAATCGACCAGTTTCACAGCCAGGACGGTTGCTACGTCGTCTTCACCAGCGAAGAGATGGGAAAACAAGCTCAGCGCTAGCTCTGCGATGAGGTGAACGCCACCATGCCGGCAACTCCCCACTTCATGCACTGGTCGGAGAAGCCGGTCACTTGGAGCCAGGCCGATCACCCTGCCATGATGCCGAATCCCGACAGCTATGCTTTGGTTCTCGACCCCACCATCGCCACCAAGGAGCGAACCTGCCGCTTCTCTCTGCTGATAGATGGTGGCAGCAGCATCAACATTCTCTACCTCGACATGATGCACAAGCTAGGGCTGAAAATAGAAGGCCTGTAGGCGAGCCGGACGGTCTTCCACGACATCGTGCTTGGGAAGTCCTGCTCCCCTGTCGGCAAGATCATGCTCGATGTCCTCTTGGGTGGACCCGACCACTTCCACCACGAGCAGGTGTTGTTTGAGGTCGTGGACCTCGCGAGCCCCTACCACATGCTGTTACGCCAGATGGCCCTCGTCAGCTTCATGGCGGTCCCCCATTACGCCTACCTCAAGCTCAAGATGCCAGGCTGCAAGGGAATCATCACCATCATGGGTGACTAAAAAATGTCGCTCGAGTGCGCTCGAGACGGCAGCCGGCTGGCCGAGGCCCTAGAAATCGCCGAGGTGAAACGACACCTCGACCGGCTCGTGGCCCTTGCTGCCAGCCAGTCGGCCGTGCCAGGTCCTCCCTTGCAATCCGTCGGCGAGGCCTCCTTCCAGCCGTCCAAGGACACTAAGCAAATTCCGCTCGACCTGGCCAACACGGGTCAATGCGTCACCATCAGCTCCCGCCTCAACAGCAAATAGGAAGGTGAGCTCGTCGACTTCCTCCATGAGAATCGGGACATCTTTGCATGGTCCCCCAAGGACATGCCGGGTGTTCCGAGGAAGTTTGCCAAGCACAAACTACACGTCTGACTGGACATCAAGCCGGTCAAGCAACCTCTACGTCGTTTCTCTGAGGAGAAGCGGTGTACTATAGGCGAAGAGATTGCCCAACTACTCGCAGCCGGGTTCATCATGCAAATATTCCACCCGGACTGGCTGGCCAACCCAGTCCTGGTGCTGAAGAAGAACAAGAGTTGGCGCATGTGCATTGACTACACTAGCCTGAACAAGGCGTGTCCCAAGGATCCGTTCGCTCTGCCGCGGATCGATCAAGTCATCGACTCCACGGCCTGCTGTGACTTGCTGTCCTTCCTGGACGCCTACTCTGGCTACCACCAGATCAAGCTGGACCCGGAAGACCGTCTCAAGACGTGCTTCATCACGCCCTTTGGGGCCTACTGCTACATCACCATGTCCTTCAGCCTGAAGAACACAGGCGCCACCTTCCACCGGTGCATGTAGAAATGCCTCCTGCCTCAGATAGGCAGGAATATCCACGGCTACGTCGACGACATCGTCATCAAAACCAAGAAGCATTTCAGCCTCCTCGACGACCTCCGGGAGACCTTCGCGAACTTGCGCAAGTACAAGATCAAGCTCAACATAGAGAAATGTTTCTTTGGCGTCCTCGCCGGCCAACTCTTGGGGTTCTTCGTGTCCGCTCGCGGCATCAAAGCCAACCCCAAAAAGATCAGCACGATCGAGCGCATGCCGAAGCCGACCTGGCTCCGCGACGTCCAGAAGTTCATCGGCTGCCTCACCTCACTCAGCCGGTTCATCAGCCCGCTGGGGGAGAATGCCCTGCCCCTCTACGGGCTCCTCCGCAAGATGGAACTGATCGAGCCGGGCCACACCAAGAAACCTTGTATGTTCGATTGGCCTGACGAGGCGGACGAGGCTATCCACGGCCTCAAGAAGGCGCTCACCCGTGTGCCCATCCTGGTCGCGCCGGCTGAGAAGGAACCACTGCTCGCCTACATAGCGGCGACCACCCGCGTCATCAGCAACGTCCTGGTGGTCGAGTGGCCGAAGGAGGGCAAGTCCCTGCTAGTCCAACAACCCGTCTACTACGTCAGTGAGGTCCTCTCCGCGTCCAAGCAAAACTACCCCCACTACCAGAAGATGTGCTATGGCATATACTTCGCCGCCAAGAAGGTCAAGCAATACTTCCAGGAGCATACCATTACCGTGGTGAGCATGGCCCCGCTCGGCGACATCATGAGCGTCCAAGACTCCACCGACCGGATCGCCAAATGGGTCATCGCCCTCGCCGATCATGAGATCCGGTACGAGCCAAGAACCGCCATCAAGTCATAGGCGTTGGCTGACTTCCTCGTCGACTGGGCAAAGACGGAGTTCCACCCGCCTCCCCCAGACTCCACGCATTGGCGCATGCACTTCGATGGCTCGAAAATGAGGACCGTCCTGGGTGCCGGCATAGTCCTCTCCTCCCCGAAAGGTGACCAGCTCAAATACGCCCTACAAATCCACTTCGCCACCTCCAACAACGTAGCCGAGTATGAGGCCATCGTGCACGGCCTCCGGCTCACCAAGGAGATCGGCATCAGGCGCATCCTCTGCTTCGGCGACTCCGACCTCGTGGTGCAGTAAGTCTTCGGCGAATGGGATGCCAGGGACGCCAACATGGCCAACTACCGCTTCCTCGTACAACAACTCACCTGCTCCTTCGAGGGCTATGAGTTTCATCACGTCCCACGGGCGGACAACAAGGCGACGGATGCACTAGCAAAGATCGACTCCACCCGGCAGGCCCTCCCAGTCAGCTTCTCCCTTGAATGGCTGCTCAAGCCATCGATCAAGCCTTCCCCAAAATCAGAGTCAATCTTCGTGTCGGCGGGTGCCGCTGGCCCGTCAACGGTCTCGGCCACCTTCACCACCGGCTCCCGAACCGTCGGCCGCCAAGCCAGCTCCGATCGAACCGGCGGCGTTCGAGGCAGCCGCCCTCAGCAACGCGGCCGCCATGATTATCATTGACCAGTCGGCCCTAGGGGCAGGCGAGGCTGGCCCGGGGGCTGATCAACCAGTCCCGGGGGCTCCCGAGCCGGTCCCGGGGCTGATCAGTGAGTTCCGGGGGCTCTCGAGCCGGCACCCGTCTCAGCCCCCTCGTGGGCCCAACCGATACTGGCATTCCTCCTACGAGGCGTGCTCCCTCCGAACGAGGCCTTGGCTAGGCAAGTCCAACACCGGGCCATGGCCTACGGCATCATCATCAACGAGCTCATCCACCGCAGCACCACCGACGTCTTCCAACGATGCGTTGAGCCAGAAAAGGGTCTGTAGATCCTTCTTGACATTCACCAGGGCGAGTGCAGGCATTATACCGCCTCCTGGACCCTAGTGGCCAAGGCTTTCCGCCATGGATTCTTTTGGCCGACGGCTCTCGAGGCAGCCAAGAAGTTGGTCGACGAGTGCGAGGGCTGCCAACGCTTCAGCACACAGAGCCACCTGCCGGCAACAACCCTCCATACCATCCCCCTCTCGTGGCCTTTCGCTGTTTGGGGGCTGGACATGGTGGGTCCGTTCAAGACCGCTTGAGGCGGCATGACGCACTTACTAGTGGTTGTCGAAAAATTCACCCAGTGGATGGAGGCGCGACCAATCAAGAAGCTGGATGGCTCTACGGCCGTCCGGTTCATTGATGACATCACAATTCGCTATGGCGTCCCCCACGGCATCATCACCGACAATGGTACGAACTTCGCCAAGGGTGCACTCACACGCTTCTGCTCCAAGCAGGGAATCCGGCTCGATCCGGCCTCTGTCGCTCATTCGCAATCAAACAGCCAGCTTGAGAGGGCGAATGGCCATATCCTTTCTGGCATGAACCTCGGCTCGTAACGTCATTGGTAAGGTCAGCCGGCTGCTGGATTGATGCGCTGCCGTCCTTCCTTTGGAGTCTCCGAACCACCCCGAACCGTTCAACCGGCTACACGCCTTTCTTCCTTGTGTACGGATCCGAGGCGATCATCCCCACCGACATCGAGTTCGACTCGCCTCGGGTCACCCTATACACGGAGAAGGACGCAAAAGAAGCAAGAGAAAACGACATCGACCTACTCGAGGAAGCTCGTGAACTAGCCTTTAGCCGGACGGGACTCTACCAGCAGAAGCTCCGGCACTACCACAGCAAGCGGATCCGGCCACTTTCATTTCACGAGGGGGACCTGGTCCTCAGGCGGATCCAGCGGATGGCCGGACAACACAAGCTGTCCTCCCCATGGGATGGCCCGTTCATCATCAGCAAGGCACTACACAACAACGTGTACTATCTAATAAACGCCCAGAAGCCGCAGAAGCGCAAAAGAGATGCCTTTGGTGAAGAGATGGAGCGGCCATGGAACACGACCCTCCTGCGCCTGTTTTATTGCTGAAGAAACCAGTGTATGTATGAATCCCCACCCTTTTGGGCTTATGAATGCAATGGGCACCCCAAGCCGGCTCTTGGGGCGCGCCCCATTTCGTTTCCCTCAAAAGTGTTTCTCACTCACCGGCTCCCCGACCCGGCTCCCCGACCCGGGGGCTAGCGGACTGGACCTAGAGCGCTTCTCCCAGAAGTTGGCTAAGTAATGTGAGCCAGCCAAACGTCCCCACCCTTACCAGCTACAGAACCAGCTCCCGGCTGTCCGGCTGACGGGGCGTCGAGGCGACAAATATTGGCTCACAACAAAGGTCAAAGCAAAGGGAGACCCCTTCTAGGCCCAGCTGGATCGTCACCGCGTCTCTACCACTCTACTTATCCCGAAAAGCCCTCGCAATTCCTAAGTTTTGAACCGGCTCCCTTGAGGCGGATGCCCCAACCCAGCTACAGACCGTTTCCCAACTATCGGGCTGGGGGGGCTGAAACCAAAGGGGAAAAGGAGAAGAACCGAAAAGAGTCGTGCAGGCAAAAAAGGATAAGGATGAGGCAGCATGAGTAACGAGGCAAACTCTTCGTGGCATAAATATTAAGGCAAAAGCGGCCACGACCAACATTTAGTTCATTACATAAACACCCCTAGTTAGTGGATTCAAGCTTAACATCCAGGGAGAAAAAAGAGAAAGATAAAAAACGCCCGGGGGCTTAGGCCACTAGCGCATCGCTAGCCGGCGCGTCACGAGGCAGCTTGGTTCTCGCCTTGGAGGTGGTCGTGGCCTTCGGGTCAGCCTCCTTGGCCTTCGAGGCGGGCTCCTTAGTCTCGGCCATCTTGCCGTTCGAGTCGGTGCTCTTGTTAGCAACTTCATGATCCGTCGGGCCTTGGGGGATGCCAAAGGAGTCCTCGGGGAGCGGCTTGCCATCCTCACCAAGGGCCGGCAGGAACTCGTCCGTGTCGACATACGACGAGAGCTCGTTGGCCCGCTGGACAAGGGCCGTCTCGCGGGCCTCCCGCTCTGTGGCCACCACGTCTCGCATGGTCGCCAGCCGGCCTAGATCCACGCCGCGGTACCACGACGTGGCGAACCAGAGTGACATCTACGCTCCGGCTCGGGCAGCTGACGCCTTCCGGGCTTCGAGGTGAGGGACGGCATGCTCCAGCCACTGAGCCTCGTGGTGCATTGGAGCTCCCCTGCGGCCCGGCCACAGTGCGGCGATGACCTATTTGACGGCGGTCTTGAGCCGCTCCACGCTCCGCTCGAGATGAGTCATCCGCATCTCGATGGCGAGTCTGATCTCGTCCACGTCCCACGCGGCATCGTCCTTGATGGAGCGACCGCACTCCCGGAGGTACTCCCGGTGCTCCTCAATGGCGCGTGCAGCGTGCGCTGAGTTTCCGGGAAGCGCCCTGGAAGAAAGAAGAAGAGAAGGAAAGAAAGGCAAGTTGAAACACAAGAAATGGCAAAGGTAAAAGCAACCGGCTGGGGAAGAGAAAAAACCGGCACTTACCTTCGATCGCGTCGTCCACTCTAAGGGCGAAGTTGAGCGCCGCCTTGTGCTCCGACTCTCGAGCCGCCTCCGACGCGGCGAGGGAACCCCTGACCTCCTCGAGTGTCCTCTCGAGCCGGTTCACCTTGCCTTGGAGGGCGACGATCCTCAGGGCGACGTCAGCTGCCTCCTTGACGGCCGTCTCCCGGGCCGCCACCTCCTTCGCCGCCTTGACCTTGAGCCGGTCCTGGGCCGCCTCCCTGTCGACCAGCAGTGCGGCCAGCCGGTCTGTCTCCTGTGTGGCCGCCTGGACGTCTCACGCCAGCCGGTCCCACTCAGAGACAAGCCCGGTCTTCTCCACCTGAAGCGCGGCCAGGTCACCTGCAAGACACGACAGGCGTTAGCCAACTCCCGAGGGCTACGTGCCCCTCCTGCAAAGTGCAATGCATGCGAGCCAGCTACTCCTCTAGGCGGTAGAAGCCGTATTTGCCGCGGTCGTGGGTGGCGACCGCCTGCGCGAATAGCTTCTACCGTAGGGAGGTTCCTTCCTACCACAAAAAGGCAAAGGTCAAAGACACGCTCAAAAGAGATCCAACCCGGCTGCCCATCAGCCGGTCAACCGGCCCGCATCTCGAGGTCAACACCTAGTGGGTGCGCTCGTGCGCCCCCACTAAAAATTCTAAGTCAAAGCATCCAACTTACCTTCGCACGTTGTAGGGCGGCGTCTGCCGCCTCCGCGAACCAGGCCAGCTCCTGCCGGCACCGGTCTAGGACACTCCCCAAGTCCGCAAAGAAAGGGACCGGGCCGCCTGCCTGGGGGGCCGGTAGGGCCAGCACGCTCGCCAGTGCTTCCCAGTCGCGGATCACCTCCTGCATCGACCGCATGGTCCTCCGGGCCCAGTCGGGCTCGCCGCTGCTCTAGCCGCCGGGGGCGGGTTGATGACGGCAAGGGGCCGTGAGTCGCTTCTCGCCAGCCCCCCTCCCAGCACCGTCGCCGCCTCCTCTTCCTGCCGCTCCGGTGCATCAGTCGCGATGGAGGGCACCTCCACCTTCAGGGCCGCCGCCTTCGGTGCCGCCGGGACCTCAGGCACCTTGGCCCGGGCCGGCTCGGCCGCAGGCGGGGTCACCTCCGGCACCTCAGGCCGGGCCGCCTCGGGAGCTGGCTCCGTCGTCGCCGCCCTCGCCTGGGCCGTCTCCAGCATGGGCGGGTCCATAGCCGCCCCTCGCGGCTCGCTTGACGGAGGCCTCGACATGCGGGTTGACTCCGCCACCGAGTCCGACGCCCGTAGAGGATCCACCGACCCCCTCCGCCTCTGTCTGCTCGAGGTCCCGAAGTGCGAGGCCCCTCCTCGCGTCCCGGACTTGGAGGCTCGCAGCTCGATGAGCCTCCTCTTCTTCTCCCCCTGTGTCACGCCCAAGATGCGCGCCTATCCGTTCAAGGCACGAGAGCCTCGCAAAGGATAGAGGCGCATCTTGCCGTTAGCAAGAATAGTATCATCACAACATACAATACTGAATGAGAAGAGTATACAAGTTGGCTTACACTCGCCACATGCTAACTTACAATGTCACTCAAATCATAGCATCAAGCTGAACACAGGGTCCGACTACGGACGAAATCGAACGATAAAAAAAGTTGCAAATGATACTATCAAGTTGTCCCAACGATCACGACCAGGTCCTCTACTCATCCGGATATGTCACGTACATCCTGCCTCTCTCCTCATCATACTCCCACTGGAGCTGAGTAAGATCATCCTGCACGAACTCATCTGATCCTGCACCTGGATTGTTGTAGTAAACTGTGAGCCACAGAGGACTCAGCTATCATGTGCCCGGGTACCAAGACTATTTAAGCTTTAGGAAGGAAGGAGATGTTTAGTTTGCAGCAACACTAAGCATTTTATGGTGGCTAGCTTACGCAACATGAAATAAATGTGAGTGGCCTACGAATATGATCGAATGTAGAATGATCTCTAAGAGATCCTAAACACTTACTTACGTCAATCATAACCCCACCATGTTCTCTCTCGGTTCATGTTCACGAGCAGAGACGATCACGGCTACTCACACAATTTGTGTATTTTAATTAGAGTTTACTTCAAGTTTCTATAACCAGGTGTTAAACAAATATCCAAGTTGCCACATAACCGTGGGCAAGGCTTTCCGAAAGATTTAACCCTGCAGGGGTGCTCCAACTAGTCCATCACAAATAACCACACTCCGTGGGAATAGTCTCGAACGCGGTTCTCGCGATCATCATAGACAATTCCAAAGGAGGCCAACACCTCGAGTAAACCCGAAGACAGTTAGACTCCTCACACAAGACATTCGATAAAGGTAAAACAAATCCAGCAAGACCTCCCGACGTGTCGACGAACCCGATAAGAGCCGCAAATCTCAGTCTCAGGACACGACGGATAAGCTACGCGTATGGAGGCCTGATAGAAATCTCGCAAGTTGCCCTGGGTTGGCCCCGCACAGTGCTCTAGTTTGGACCAACACTCATGAGGAGCACTGGCCCGGGGGTTGATTAAATTATCCACGCGGTTGCAATGCCCTATGCAAATTCATTAGTTATTAGCAAATGTAGTACCAAAGTTGGGTCTTGCCAGACAAATTTTAATCTCAACCGAATAATGAAGGGGGTCCCCATAACAACCCCAAGCGTGTTAGGAGCACAAAATATGGAAAAAACATAACACCGGTAACAAGGAACTAATGACGACACGAGTGGAACAAATCACTTAGCAAAAGGCCAAGCTTTCCATCAATACCAGATATATATGTGCATTAAATTAAATAACAGAATTTATTGTGATATCCAATCCATGTTAACACATGGAACAACCTGCACCTGCAACTAAAAACGCTATAAACGGGGCTGAGCAGCGGTAACTTAGCCAATCAACGGTTTGCTGGGATGTGGAGGTTAGAGGCTGACATGGTAACATGGGGGCTGATATCATGTGGTAGGTAGCGCAATTGTAACGATAAGAACGAGAAACTATCAAGCAAAGATAGTATTGGGATCCGGGTACGATCATCTTGCCTGTTGGTTCTTTAGCTAAACAAGTAGTGGGATCCTCGTAGTGGTACTCTCCAGGGTCCTCGAACTCAGTTTTGACACTCGCGTCTACCCAAGAGAAACAGAAAATAAATAACCAACCAAGGTTCAATGCACAACCAAGATGATGCATTATCCATTTAATGAAGTTTTATAACATGGCAATCCTAAACTAGTCATGTCTCACATGCAAAGTTGTTAATTAATGGATCTGGAAAGAGCCTCATGTTAAGTTATTTAGACATGCATGAACATGGCAAATATGTACGCAGCATGTAAAATCGATGAAAATGCATATAAGGATCGCAAGACACGGAGCTACGGTTCTCGAGATACGCTCACGACAAGGCACGAAGGCAAAACACAAGACCACCAAATACCTGGGCTAATTCTTGGCATTCCAAGGTAGCCACTGTATAGGTGATGAAAAATAAATCACAATAGACTCAAGAATCACTCAATTCCATGGAGTATAGCTCCCACAACACACAAAACAACATAGCACTGAACCTGCCACGAAACAGCAACATAGCAATTTGAAAAGATCACAACTATTGCTACAGGATCTCT
The DNA here is from genome assembly GCA_022496015.1 of Hordeum marinum. Classification (NCBI taxonomy): domain Eukaryota; kingdom Viridiplantae; phylum Streptophyta; class Magnoliopsida; order Poales; family Poaceae; genus Hordeum; species Hordeum marinum. The sequence goes on from CM039678.1 coordinate 277,088,124, forward strand.
ACAGCCACAAACAAGACATGTACATAAACTAGACCACACACACACCAATTATTCAAACTACGCAATCAGAAAAAGAGCTACACATCACTATGCATGGAGCTGTGAAGTAGGCATGATGAAACAGGTTTCTAGGGACTTGGTGAAAATTCCAGTTTTTCTGGAATCTGGGTTAACAAAGTAGCAAGTTGACAACACTGGTTAAATATGCTAGAAACCTCCAAATGTCATGAAAATTAACAGGACGGTAGATGGCAACATATAATACAATTAACTAACACTGAGAATGAACAAAATCCCACCACAGCACTTGCTACAACCCACTCTTCATGGCAAAACAATAACAACAGATTCTCCAGACGCCATTTATAGAGCAGGTTGGCAGAAACAGAAAGTAGCTTGATAAAAAGCATGGTTCCCACTTATCTAGTGACTTAACATGATTAATAAAAATACTGGGGGATTCCCAACAACTTTTACTAACAACTTCGTGTTGGCAAGATCTTGAAAGCATGCATAGATTAATTCATATGAAAAAGACAAAAGGGCATCACAGCATAGAAATGCAGTTTTGTCAAGTTGCCCCAAAGTCAAATCTGACTTCACAGGTGCATTCCTGGGTTGAAACTACCCCCAATGCATTACTCATACCCCTATACTTGTTTGGAGCAAGTAGGAGTAAACCTAGGTTGAAATTTGACCTATAAGATATGGGTGACTTTTGTCACTTATGCATATGCAAGAAAATGGACCCTAAATGACATGTAGGCTATTGGTACATGATGGAAAAGGTTAATTAGCATCGTAGTAGCATGTTAACATGGCATATCTCAAATACTAAGAAGAAACTAGCTAGAGAAGGATTCATGCTCGTATGCACATAAGAGGGAAAACTACACATGGAGCTATGCTCTTAAGCTCACACACATCCACAAACATATGTAAACCTACCACACACCACCAAACAACAATACACATGTGCACATGCACATTTAGGTACAAACACATGTACCTACACACATGCACGAGCACTCACATACAAGGTGCACCACACACCCAACACACACACACACACTCTCTAGCACACCTACACATGTATGTGTGTGTGAAACACACACACAAACATACATGGCACCACACCATGTGGAGCTCTTCACTCCACCTACAACAAACACACACACCACACACACATGCACATGAATGCACATACACATAAGTGTATGCATACACATGCACATAACACACACACACACAACAACCTACACTCTACTCCACTACACATCCACATGTGCAAAACACAAGGGGATGTATGTATGTAACTCACATACACAAGTATACACACCAAGATGTGCATGTGTGTATGCCAACACACACACACACACTAGAGCACATATGATAGAAAATAAAATGAACCTGGTCCTACACATACATACATACATACACATCCAGTAAAACAAAAGAAAAATAAAGCAAAATAAAAGAACACAAAAAAGGGGGGAGAAGGGGATTCGAACCAAAGACCTTCCGGACACACATAGCACACCACACCACTGGGCTACGGGCTCGACTGCTACCAGAGGAGGGGGCAGTCCGAACTAATACACACGCACTACCACTATGCGTGACGAAACTGACATGCAGCGACTCCGGTGACAGGGAAACGCGGCGGCGATTCCGACCGCGACAGGGCTCCTACGGCGACGCGGACGGGCGGAACCGAACAGGCAACCTTCGGGGAACTCGTCCCTCGCCTCATCTTGCGAAGAGGGGGACCGGAGGTGAGTCCACGCTCGAGCCTTTGGACCGGCGGCGACAGCTACGGCGAGGCGTCAGCTACGGCGACAGAGAAACGACGGCAGCGGCCAGCGAGCACAGGGGGTGCGGCGACAGAGCTCACCTAGGGGAAACGACGAAGGCTCAACACACGAGGCGAGGAGGAAGGAGTCAGAGCCGAAGGGGAGGAAGAAGACACCGCGACGAGGAAGAAGACAAGCTCGGGGCCGAAGCTTCCGCCCCAGAGGAAGAAGACGAAGTTGGCGTCGATGCAGAGGGCCTTCCGCATCCCTAGCGCCGGGAACGGGATGCGGGCACACCCAGTTTGGCCTTGGACATGACGGCGGGGCCCCGACGACGACGAGGAGGCGCCGGCCATGAGCTCTTCTCTCCTGCTCACACCCAGCGACTGCTGCACCTTACCTGAACCCCACCTCTGCAGGGAAGAAGAAGGAAGAAGAAGATGGGGGAGGAGCGGCGGCACGAGGAAGGAAGGAGGGGGAATGGGAAGAGGGATGCTGGGGCTAGGGCTAGACACTACTTATGGCCATGGGGACGCGCTGGAGGCCGTCAAATCGAGCTTGCTTTTCACGTGGACAGGGAGGATGGACGCCGTACTGACAGAGGAGGAGGGAACGAATGCGAAGGAGACCGATTGGGCTGCTAGCGCACAGATGGGCTGCGTGGAAGAAGGAAGCCCACCACACTCACACTCACTCATGTTAAAACCGAAGGGGTTTTCCTATTAATTAAAAAACAGCCACACTAAAAATAATCCTAGGAGCATATAAAAGGTTTTTAGAGTAAAACAAAAATAGTTTTGTAGAGGAAATAATATGCTCTAATTTAATAAAAGATAGAAAAGATTTTTAGGACAAGTTATTTTTTTAATATAATAATAAAACAGCCCCTGCTTAAATAGTTTCTAGAAACCAAACCTATTCAAATATGAAAAGCTACACTCCCAATATTCATAGGACATATTGGGATAACACATGAACATTTCTAAAAGGTTTTTAAAACAACTTAATCTGGACATATATTTTTTAAAGAAGAGAGGGGAATATGGGAGGTGAAGTTGATGGAGGAAGAGAGAGGAAGAGGAAAGCACACATGACCCCAACCACACATAAACCACCTCAACACCAAGCACATCACAACACATGTTCCCAAACCAAGACACATGAAACCCAACATGGCAAATAAGAATGAAGGCATGATGATGAAATGATGGATGCCATGATGCATGAATGCAATTCAATCACATGGGACAAGGAGCAAAACTTCTCATAGCTCATGACACAAGGTTCATACATATGGATTACATGCCAAATAAGGTAGGGACAACATTTGGGCTGTCACAACTCTCCCACACTACATGAGGATCTCGACCCGAGATCTAGGAATGGAAGAAGTCTGGAAATTCGGAACGGAGCAGGTCCTCACGTTCCCAAGTAGCTTCTTTGTCGGAATGATGAGACCACTTCACCTTGAGGAACTTGATAGACTTGTTGCGAGTCTTACGCTCAGTTTCTTCAAGAATTGCAACTGGGTGCTCACGATAAGAAAGATCAGCTTGGAGATCGATGTCTTGGAGGTCAATGGTTCGTTCTGGAGTCTTGAAGCATTTCCGAAGCTGAGAAACATGGAAGACATCGTGCACATTTGCGAAATTTGGAGGAAGCTCAAGTTGATACGCAAGACCACCTCTCTTGTCAACAACTTTGAATGGACCAACGAAACGAGGAGCCAACTTCCCTTTGATCCCAAATTGCTGCATGCCTCTCATGGGAGAAACTTTAAGATAGACAAGATCATCCACTTGGAAGGAAACATACCGATGTTTGCTATCATAATAGCTCTTCTGACGGGACTGAGCTGCTTTGAGGTTCTCATGAATGACATGGCACATTTCTTCTGCTTCAGTGATCATGTCATTGCCCAATATCTGACGCTCACCGGTTTCAGACCAGTTAAGCGGGGTGCGACACTTTCTGCCGTAGAGAATCTCGAACGGGGCCTTGCCTGAACTAGCTTGGAAGCTATTGTTGTATGAGAATTCAGCATATGGGAGGCAGTCTTCCCACTTCATGCCGAACGATATCACACAGGCTCTGAGCATATCTTCAAGAATCTGATTGACCCTCTCAACTTGACCACTTGTCTGCGGATGGAATGCCGCGCTGAAACAGATCTTAGTACCCATAGCAGTCTGGAAGGACTCCCAAAACATAGAAGTGAAGAGGCTTCCACGGTCAGAAGAGATGAGCTGAGGAATACCATGCAAAGAGACTATCCTTGGCGTATACAACTCTGCAAGCTGAGCTGCCGAGATAGATTCTTTGACTGGCAGGAAATAGGCAACTTTTGACAGCTTGTTGATAACCACAAAGATGGCATCGTTGCCTTTCTTGGACTTGGGGAACCCAGTTACGAAATCAATCTCCACATGATCGAATTTCCACTCTGGGATAGGCAAAGGCTGAAGAAGACCTGCTGGACGTTGATGCTCCGCGTTCACCCTGCGACAAACATCACACTTGTTCATGAACTGAGCAATTTCACGTTTCATGCGAGTCCACCAGAAGGTTTGCTTGAGATCTTGATACATCTTGGAACTGCCTAGATGAATGGAAAGAAGAGAATTGTGTGATTTGTCCATGATAACCTTTCTGAGATCACCTTTTGGAACCACAAGATGGTCCTCAAAGAACAAGGTATCTTTGTCATCGACATGAAAGCACTTATACATTGGAATGCTCTTGGCCACACCTTTCTTCACTTTCTTCACCATAGCGTCTAGCAGCTGCGCTTGGCGAACCTGATCTTACAGAGTCGGAGAGACTTGAAGATTGGCAAGAAATCCTTGCGGAATCATTTGAAGGTTGAGCTTGTGGAAGGCTTCACAAAGCTCGGGTTGAAAGGGCTTCAAGATCAGACTATTGCAGTACGTCTTACGGCTGAGCGCGTCTGCAATGACATTTGCTTTCCCAGGAGTATACTCAATGCTTGGATTGAAGTCTTGAAGCATTTCCACCCAACGAGATTGCCGAAGATTGAGATTGGGTTGAGTGAAAATGTACTTCAGGCTCTTGTGATTAGTGTACACCTCAACTGGTCTACCCAACAACAAATGCCTCCAAGTCATAAGAGCATGCACAACTACCGCCAACTCAAGATCATGAGTGGGGTAGTTCTTCTCGGCAGGCTTCAACTGACGCGAGGTATAGGCCACAATCTTCTTGTCTTGCATAAGAATACCACCAAGGCCTTGGAGAGAAGCATCACGAAAAACTTGGAAAGGCTTGGACTGCTCCGGAGGAACAAGAACTAGAGCTGAAGTCAGTCTCTGCTTGAGCGTATTGAACACCACATCACACTCAGGAGACCAAACATACTTGACACTCTTTTGGAGGAGATTGGACAGAGGCTTAGCAATTTGAGAGAAGTTCTCCACGAATCTTCTGCAATAGCTAGCAAGCCCGACGAAACTCCGAAGCTGCTTCCCATTCTGAGGAGGTTCCCACTTCAATATTGCCTTGACTTTCTCAGGTTGCACTTTAATTCCCTCGGCAGAGATGACATGCCCGAGGTACACCACTTCATTAAGCCAGAACTCGCACTTGGAAAACTTGGCATAGAACCGATGTTCCCTTAACTTGTCAAGCACAAGGCGGAGATGCTTTGCATGATCTTCTTCTGTCTCCGAGAACACCAGAATATCATCAAGATAAACCAAGACAAACTCATTCTTGAAGGGAGAGAAGATGAAATTCATCATCCTTGAGAAGGTTGGAGGAGCATTCGCAAGACCAAACGACATCACGGTGTACTCATATGAGCCAAAACTCGTCCTGAACGCGGTCTTGGGAATGTCTTCTTCACGAATGCGGATTTGATGATAACCCATTTGAAGATCCAACTTGGAGAAAACTTTGGCACCCTTCAGTTGCTCAAACAACTCATTGATGTTGGCAAGTGGGTAGTTGTTTTTGATTGTCTTCTTGTTCAATGGCTGATAATCAACACAAAGACGATCTGTGCCATCCTTCTTTTTGACAAACAAAACTCCACAACCCCACGGACAAGAGCTTGGTCTGATCAGACCCAGACGTTCTTGCTCATCTAGCTGCTTCTTCAACTCTTTCAGCTCTTCGGGGCCAAGTTTATACGGGCGCTTGCAGACCGGTTCAGTTCCAGGCTCGAGGTCAATCACGAACTCAACTTGCCGGTGCGGAGGCATTCCTGGCAATTCTTCTAGAAAGACATCTTCATACTCACAAACCACCGGAATTTGAGAAATCGCCGAGATTTCACCCTTCTCATTAAGAGCAAAGAGACGGATTGTGTCATCGCGAGCTACAAAAATAATCACGTCTTCTGAAGGATGAGTCAGCTTGACTTCTTTTGCTTGACAATCAATGTGAGCCTTATTAATAGCCAGGAAGTTCATGCCCAGAATGAGATCAATATCAAAATTCCCAAGAACAATTGGAGAAGCCAGAAAAGAATAATTGCCCATCTTGATAGAAACATCTGGAACCACTACATTGGAACTCATCAACTGGCCTGGGGACACAACCCGAAAAGGACTAGGCAGAACTACTGAACTGAAATCATGCTTCCAAGCAAAAGGTTTAGAAATGAATGAATACGATGCACCAGAATCAAACAGTACTTTAGCAAGAAAATCATTAACTGAGAGATTACCCATAATCACATCATTGGCCTGCTCTGCTTCCGCTGCATTCACCATATTCACTCTGACTGACTTGGGATTATGCTTCACCATAGCATTGCCAGGAGGCTTGACAGGAGGAGGAGGCGGAAGACGCCGCTGGTTGCACTTGTTTGCATAGTGGCCCTTATGACCACACTTGTGACAAGTCACCTCAGAAAGCGGACGAACATTGCTTGGAGGAGGAACAAGAACTGCCTTGGATGCTTGGTTCTTCTGCTAGAAACTTGGGTTGGGTGGGTGAGAAGAACCACGACCACCGAACTGCTTCTGTTGCTGCTGAGGACGGAATAGAAGAGGATTTGGCGCCCAATACTTCTGCTGCTTAGGAACCATCTGAGAGCCGGAAGAAGAAGAATATGAATCCCTTGAACGCTTCTTGGAGTTCTCCAACTTGAGCTGAGCTGCTTCAATCTTCAAAGCCATGTTGTAGAACTGATCGAACTCACGAGGCTCTTGGAGAACAAGACCTGGTAGAATCTCATCCTTGAGACCACCTCTGAACTGATAGATTATAGCCTTATCATCTGGAACATCTTGCTTGGCATAACGAGCTAGATTCTGGAACTCAATGTTGTACTGGTAGACTGACTTAGTTCCCTGCTTTAGGTGCCTGAACTTCTCACGCATCTCCTTGACAAAGATTGTCGGAATGTAATGAGCCCTGAAGTCATGACGGAAATCGTCCCAAGTAACAACACGATCGCCCCTGGAATCCTTGTACTGTTGCCACCAATCAGCTGCTTGACCCTTGAGCTGAAAAGAAGCAAATCTGACAAAGTCCTCTGGCCTGACATTGCTGCACTCAAAATGCTTGCTCATATCACGAAGCCAATCATCAGCATCTAGAGGCTGCTCACAATAGGTGAAAGTCTTGGGCTGGTTGGCAAGGAACTTATTGAGAGTCGCAAACTGAAGATGATTCTGAAAATTGCCTTGAAAACCTTGCTGACCCTGCTCCCTTTCTTGCAACAACCTGAGCAACATCTGGGTGTTTGCATTGGTCACGGCCATCACAGCTTGCCAAGCTTCTGGGGGAGGAGGCGGAGGAGGCGGTGGCGGGGGTGGTGGTGGAACATCAGTCTGCTCCTCACCACGACCCGGATTGCTGTGAGTTGGTGGAGCCATCCTGAAGATGGACAAAACACATTAGCCTCATTGATAAGATGAAACATAAGCTGAATCAAATGCTTGAAAGAATTGAACAACACACATAGCCTTCCTACTGAAAAATTAGTAAGAATGCTTCTTCGGATCATGATAACATCATTAGACATAATAAGCTACTTGCAATAACACAACAAGTATTGAGCTAAGCGCTCGGAACAAATGTACATGCCCAATACATCTGGAGAAGATGATCCTAAATGACTACAAGATTTCCCACCTATGAACTTCCGAAAACTTTCTTGTTTATGCGATTCGGGTTGCGGAATCAGGAACCTGCCCTAGGCAATCAGCTGCGACTGCATTTGCAACCTTCCACACCATAATTCAAGACATTTCGCAAACTCGTCTAATCTCGAATCCTCGAACTCACAATGATACTACACCATGGTGGTACCACGGACGCCTCCCCAGTACTGGGTGACTCCGACCTTATCTCACCACGATAAGTATTGAAGCAATTTTGAACATTCTTCGTCCTGAGATATCAAGGAAGCTGAATGATAACGATGTGCCAACATTCGTCGGAGCTCAACTCCCCGGAAGAAATCAAGTCAGATAGGAGGCACCAAGACAGAACCCTGTCACATCGCCATCATATAGATTCCAAAATACCCGCGTGATCCTAAAAAAAATTTGAGTGAGGAGAGGAGTAGAATTAAAATTCCTAAGTCGGAAACCTCACCAGAGCATGGAAGAGGAGTAAAAAGAATCCTACTCTCCGATATAACTAGACTCAAAATAGTTTTACTAGACACAACTTGGCCAAGTTCGAACAAGCAAAGGCTCCTATGGTTGTATGGCTCTGAATACCAACTTGTCACGCCCAAGATACACGCCTATCCGTTTAAGGCACGAGGGCCTCGCAAAGGATAGAGGCGCATCTTGCCGTTAGCAAGAATAGTATCATCACAACATACAATACTGAATGAGAAGAGTATACAAGTTGGCTTACACTCGCCACATGCTAACTTACAATGTTACTCAAATCATAGCATCAAGTTGAACACATGTTTCGACGACGGACGAAATCAAACGATAAAAAAAAGTTGCAAATGATACTATTAAGCTGTCCCAACGATCATGACCAGGTCCTCTACTCGTCCAGATATGTCACGTACATCCTGCCTCTCTCCTCATCATACTCCCACTAGAGCTGAGTAAGATCATCCTGCACGAACTCATCTGATCCTACACTTGGATTGTTGTAGTAAACTGTGAGCCACAGAGGACTCAGTTATCATGTGCCCAGGTACCAAGACTATTTAAACTTTAGGAAGGAAGGAGATGTTTAGTTTGCAGCAGCACTAAGTATTTTATGGTGGGTAGCTTACACAACATGAAATAAATGTGAGTGGCCTACGAAGACGATCGAATCTAGAATGATCTCTAAGAGATCCTAAACACTTACTTACGTCAATCATAACCCCACCGTGTTCTCTCTTGGTTCATGTTCATGAGCAGAGACGATCACGGGTACTCACACAGTTGGTGTATTTTAATTAGAGTTTACTTCAAGTTTTCTATAACCGGGTGTTAAACAAATATCCAAGTTTCCACATAACCACGGGCACGGCTTTCCGAAATATTTAACCCTGCAGGGGTGCTCCAACTAGTCCATCACAAATAACCACACTCCGTGGGAATAGTCTCGAACGCGGTTCTCGCGATCATCATAGACAATTCCAAAGGAGGCCAACACCTCGAGTAAACCTGAAGACAGTCAGACTCCTCACGCAAGACATTCGATAAAGGTAAAACAAATCCAGCAAGACCTCCCGACGTGTCGACAAACCCGATAAGAGCCGCGTATCTCAGTCTCAGGACACGACGGATAAGCTACGCGTATGGAGGCCTGATAGAAATCTCCCAAGTTGCCCTAGGTTGGCCCCGCACAGTGCTCTAGTTTGGACCAACACTCATGAGGAGCAGTGGCCCGTGGGTTGATTAAATTATCCACGGGGTTGCAAAGCCCTATGCAAGTTTATTAGTTATTAGGAAATGTAGCACCAAAGTTGGGTCTTGCTAGACAAGTTTTAATCTCAACCGAATAATCAAGGGGGTCCCCATAACAACCCCAAGCGTGTTAGGAGGGCAAAATATGGAAAAAACATAACACTGGTAACAAGGAACTAATGACGGCACGAGTGGAACAAATCACTTAGCAAAAGGCCAAGCCTTCCACCAATACCAGATATATATGTGCATTAAATTAAATAACAGAATTTATTGTGATATCCAATCCATGTTAGCACATGGAACAACCTGCACCTGCAACTAAAAACGCTATAAATGGGGCTGAGCAGCGGTAACTTAGCCAATCAACAGTTTGCTAGGATGTGGAGGTTAGAGGCTGACATGGCAACATGGGGGCTGATATCATGTGGTAGGTAGCGCAATTGTAACGATAAGAACGAGAAACTAGCAAGCAAAGATAGTATTGGGATCCGGGTACAATCATCTTGCCTGTTGGTTCTTTAGCTAAACAAGTAGCGGGATCCTTGTAGTGGTACTCTCCAGGGTCCTCGAACTCAGTTTCGACACTCGCGTCTACCCAAGAGAAACAGAAAATAAATAACCAACCAAGGTGCAATGCACAACCAAGATGATGCATGATCCATTTAATGAAGTTTTATAACATGGCAATCCTAAACTAGTCATGTCTCACATGCAAAGTTGTTAATTAATGGATCTAGAAAGAACCTCATGTTAAGTTATTTAGACACGCATGAACATTGCAAATATGTAGGCAGCATGCAAAATCGATGAAAATGCATATAAGGATCGCAAGAAACGGAGCTACGATTCTCGAGATACGCTCACGACAAGGCACGAAGGCAAAACACAAGACCACCAAATACCTGGGCTAATTCTTGGCATTCCAAGGTAGACACTGGATAGTTGATGAAAAATCAATCACAATAGACTCAAGAATCACTCAATTCCATGGAGTATAGCTCCCACAACACACAAAACAACATAGCACTCAACCTGCCACAAAACAGCAACATAGCAATTTGAAAAGCTCACAACTATTGCTACAGGAACTCTACAGCCACAAACAAGACATGTACATAAACTAGACCACACACACACCAATTGTTCCAACTATGCAATCAGAAACATAGCTACAAATCACTATGCATGGAGCTGTCAATTAGGCATGATGAAATAGGTTTTTAGGGACTTGGTGAAAATTCCAGTTTTTCTGGAATCTGGGTTAACAAAGTAGCAAGTTGACAGCTCTGGTTAAATATGCCAGAAAGCTCCAAATGTCATGAAAATTAACAGGATGGTAGATGGAAACATATAATACAATTAACTAACACTGAGTATGAACAAAATCCCACCACTGCACTTGCTACAACCCACTCTTCATGGCAAAACAATAACAACATATTCTCCAGACTTAGCCATTTATAGAGCAGGTTGGCAGAAACAGAAAGTAGCTTGATAAACAGCATGGTTCCCACTTATCTAGGGACTTAACATGATTAATAAAAATACTGGGGGATTCCCAACAAATTTTACTAACAACTTCATGTTGGCAAGATCTTGAAAGCATGCATAGATTAATTCATATGAAAAAGACAAAAGGGCATCACAGCATAGAAATGCAGTTTTGTCAAGTTGCCCCAAAGTCAAATCTGACTTCACAGGTGCATTCCTGGGTTTAAACTACCCCAAATGTATTACTCATACCCCTATATTTGTTTGGAGCAAGTAGGAGTAAACCTAGGTCGAAATTTGACCTATAAGATAGGGGTGACTTATGTCACTTATGCATATGCAAGAAAATGGACCCTAAATGACATGTAGGCTATTGGTACATGATGGAAAATTTTAATTAGCATCCTAGTAGCATGTTAACATGGCATATCTCAAATACTAAGAAGAAACTAGCTAGAGAAGGATTCATGCTCATATGCACATAAGAGGGAAAACTACACATGGAGCTATGCTCTTAAGCTCACACACATCCACAAACATATGTAAACCTACCACACACCACCAAACAACAATCCACATGTGCACATGCACATTTAGGTACAAACACATGTACCTACACACATGCACAAGCACTCACATACAAGGTGCACCACACACCCAACACACACACACTCTCTAGCACACCTACACATGTATGTGTGTGTGAAACACACACACACAAACATACATGGCACCACACCATGTGGAGCTCTTCACTCCACCTACAACAAACACACACACCACACACACATGCACATGAATGCACATACACATAAGTGTATGCATACGCATGCACATAACACACACACACACACACACAACAACCTACACTCTACTCCACTACACATCCACATGTGCGAAACACAAGGGGATGTATGTATGTAACTCACATACACAAGTATACACACCAAGATGTGCATGTGTGTATGCCAACATACACACACACACACTAGAGCACATATGACAGAAAATAAAATGAACCTGGTCCTACACATACATACATACATACACATCTAGTAAAAGAAAAGAAAAAGAAAGCAAAATAAAAGAACACAAAAAAGGGGGGAGAAGGGGATTCGAACCCCAGACCTTGCGGACAACAACACACCACACCACTGGGCTACGGGCTCGACTGCTACCAGAGGGAGGGGGCAGTCCGATCTAATACACACGCACTACCACTATGCCTAACGAAACTAACACGCAGCGACTCCAGCGACAGGGAAACACGGCGGCGATTCCGACCGCGACAAGGCTCCTACAGCAACACGGACGGGCGGAACCGAACGGGGAACCTACGAGGAACTCGTCCCTCGGCTCATCTTGCGAAGAGGGGGACCGGAGGTGAGTCCACGCTCGAGCCTTTGGACCAGCGGCGACAGCTACAGGGAGGCGTCAGCTACGGTGACAGAGAGACGACGGCAGCGGCCAGCGTGCACAGGGAGGGTGGCGACAGAGCTCACCTAGGGGAAACGACGAAGGCTTGGCACACAAGGCGAGGAGGAAGGAGTCGGAGCTGAAGGGGAGGAAGAATACGCCGCGACGAGGAAGAAGACGAGCTCGGGGCCGAAGCTTCCACCTCGGAGGAAGAAGACGAAGCTGGCGTCGATGCAGAGGGCCTTCCGCATCCCTAGCACCGGGAATGGGATGCGGGCACACCCAGCTTGGCCTTGGACATGACAACGGGGCCCCGGCGACGACGAGGAGGCATCGGCGACGAGCTCCTCTCTCCTGCTCACACCCAGCGACTGCTGCACCTTACCTGAACCCCACCTCTGCAGGGAAGAAGAAGGAGGAAGAAGATGGGGGAGGAGCGGCGGCACGAGGAAGGAAGGAGGGGGAATGGGAAGAGGGATGCTGGGGCTAGGGCTAGGCGCTACTTATGGCCATGGGGATGCACTAGAGGCCGTCAAATCGAGCTTGCTTTTGACGTGGATAGGGCGGATGGACGCCGTACTGACGGAGGAGGAGGGAACGAACGCGAAGGAGACCGGCTGGGCTGCTAGCGCACTGACGGGCCGCGTGGAAGAAGGAAGCCCACCACACTCACACTCACTCATGTTAAAACCGAAGGGGTTTTCCTATTAATTAAAAAAAAACCAAACTAAAAATAATCCCAGAGCATATAAAAGGTTTTTAGAGTACAACAAAAATAGTTTTGTAGAGGAAATAATATGCTCTAATTTAATAAATGATAGAAAAGATTTTTAGGACAAGTTATTTTTTTAATATAATAATAAACAGCCCCTGCTTAAATAGTTTCCAGAAACCAAACCTATTCGAATATGAAAAGCTACACTCCCAATATTTAGGACATATTGGGCTAACACATGAACATTTCTAAAAGGTTTTGAAAACAACTTAATCTGGACATATATTTTTTAAATAAGAGAGGGGAAGATGGGAGGTGAAGTTGATGTAGGAAGAGAGAGGAAGAGGAAAGCACACATGACCCCAACGACACATAAACCACCTCAACACCAAGCACATCATAACACATGTTCCCAAACCAAGACACACAAAGACACATGAAACCCAACATGGCAAATAAGAATGAAGACATGATGATGAAATGATGGATGCCATGATGCATGAATGCAATTCAATCACATGGGACAAGGAGCAAACATCTCATAGCTCATGACACAAGGTTCATACATATGGATTACATGCCAAATAAGGTAGGGACAGCACTTGGGCTGTCACACGCTGGGTGGTTGCGTGCTCGCGGGCCAGCCGACTGGCGGCGTCCGTCAGCTCCCCCACCGGCTCCTCCTCATGGAGCTTGATGGGGTCACTGCAGCACCCAAGGATTGGTCATTTATCAGCTGGCGACCCGGAAGAAAACTCATACAAGGAAAAAGCCTTACCCGATGAGAAGGGGCAAGGCCCGCTTGGTGCGTGGCGGCGGCTTCCGCGCGGCCACCTTCACCCGTGTCAGGCCGGGCGGCAAGGTCGCTGGCCCCCCCTAAGTCGGCCTCTTCCCCCGGCCGGCCACTTCAGCCGCCGGGGCTTGAGTCGGCCGCTCTTTGCTCCTCTAACCTTGGCACGCTGAGGGAGGAGGCTCGTTCCGAATCATCAAGTCGTCATCATCATCGTCGTCATCCGTCCAGTCCTTGATCGAGGGGGCAGGAAGGAACTCACCCGTTCCACTGGGCTCCCCGGCCATGCCGGACCCTCTGGCTCCACTGGAAGCACCGGTTCACGGGTCTGCTGGCTCGTCGGCTCCTCCCGAGGAGTCCACCCCTTCCCCTGGGGGGCCTCCCGTATGGTAGTCTTTTGAGTCGGAGTTTTCAGGATCCACCTCGAAGATTTGAGGGTGCAGGCCGTCCGACCTGTTCTGTCGTACCAGCAGCTGCGGTCAGCACATCAAAGTATGTTCTCCAGCCAGCTGCCGGCTGGGGAATATCAAACAAAAAGAAACTGCCTCAACGAAGAATTCACCAGGGGAGGCCGATTTATGCGGTCATACGGCTCCATGCCGAAGGACTACGAGGCAGATTTCAGCGTGAACATCGTAAGGGCGTTCACCCGCTTCGCCACCTGAGCCGGCATCAGCTCGATGGTGGACAACCGGCAAAGGTCACGCCGGTCGGACATGTCGCAAATCTGGTGCAACCTCAGCTGGAGGGGCGACACCCGGCACGAGATAAAGGTTGCCACCAGGTCGGCGGCGACCAGCCCCTCGGAGCTCTTCAGCTGCGTGAGCCGGCCAAGCTCCTCCAGGGCCACGCCGCGCAGGACAGCCCCCAGCCAGTTCTGCTGGGTGGACTGCCTATCTTCAAAAGGCGGCAGCCGAATGTAGTCCATCCTCGGGTCGACGTTCTTCACGTAGAAGAACATTCTGTGCCACCCCTTGACAGAGTCAATAAGAGAGAGGGGGAATGAGCAACGCCACGGTAGCACACCATAGTGCCCCCGCAGGCGTCGCTTTTCAGAGGTTTGAGGTAGAAAAGAGCATTGATGAGGTCGATGAAGGGCAGGATACCGAGGTACCCCTCGCACAACGTCGCGAAGGCGGAGAGATAAACAATCGAGTTTGGGTCGAGGTTGTGTGGTTGAAGGTCGAAGGTATCCAGGAGGAGGTGAAAGAAGATACTAACCGAGAGCCCGAAGCCCCGAGACAAGTGCCAGAGGAACACGACGTGTTCCCCTGGCTATGGTGCCGGCGCTATCTCGTCGCCCAGCACGCGTGCGACCACCCGCTCCTCCGGTGGCAGCATGCGCGCATGGCGAAGCTCGGCGATGTCCGCCTCGACCACAAAGGAACCTGCCCAGCTTCCACTGCGTCCATTGGCCATTGCGGCGGCGGTATGACGTGCAGGCGTGGGTGCGTGCTCGGGTGCGGCAGCGCGTGAGGAAGGCAGGAGGCTACAAAGACGGGCAGCAATAGGGCAAGTGAGGTGCGGGTACCTCCACCTCCTGCCTTTCCTCTCCTTTTATAGGGGAGGCCACGACCGGGGGACGTGGGATTAACTGCGCCCACTCCCCTAGAAACTCCACGCATGCGTGGGTGGCCCGGGTCGTAACGGCCGCCTCGGGGCGTAGAGGATCCTGACCTGCGCATCGAGGCCAACTGGGCTACACCTGGAGTCCTAGCAGGCTAGGCCCAGGCGACGTCCTGTCTCCCCATGTGCCCAGGACCCGCAGCATCATCACTCGCCGCGTGGCGTGCCGCGTGCTGGCGCGGGCCCTAGGGCTGCGCACCGGAACCTGAGGCGTTGGGTCCGACAACCGACCCGGCTACCTTTTCACCTTAGAGCCGGAGGCGGGCATCGCTAAGGGGAAGCCGCTGGCTCCCCACCGTCTGCCAGACACGGGCCCCCGCCGGCTTGAGGGACTACTGACGAGGTTATTACCCCTAGCTAGGCCAAAGCGACGGGGTCTTCCCCCTTTCGCTTTGAAGAATAACTATGCGGTCGGCTTGGCGTGGCCGGTTGAAGGATGTCCGGCACAAGCCGGTGCCAGGTGGCGCCCCGGGCGGTTGTTCGAGGAGCCGTCTAGGCCCTCGGCCGGCTGGGCGTCACCGGCCGCCTCCGGGCCGTCTCTTTCGTTGACCTTGGGACGGACATGCGACATCCCGTCCCACTGTGTGCGGGTATGACGACGCGACGTGACCGGCACGATGGGCGGCCCTGTGGCTACAGTGGCCGCTGACACACTATAGAGCATGGCTACAGTACAACCGTCCTGGGCGCTGACCTCGGCGAGCGTGATCGGGCGTGGGAACAGTGTCGGCACGCCCTCGCCACTCGATTACTTACCCCGGCGTGGATACAGCGCAGTCGGCCGTACCGGAGACTTCGGCAGGCTGGCGCGAGAGAATGCCCCCCGGGCGGCCCATGCCACGGCAGGTGGGCGAGGGCCAATCGTAGAGTCAGCTGGCGGGCCCCAGCAAGAGGTGGGACCGCTCATCAGGCGGACCCTACCAAGGACGAGATGGCGCAAATAGCGGGACCCTTTGGCCATCTAGAGAGACTGCTAGCCGGGTCCCCCAACTTTGTACTTAGAGCATATTATACGAGCCGGGGGGTTGGCCTACAAAACCCCCGAGCCCCCCCATGCAATGGGGACAGAAGATCACCTTCACACACCCACACGCGATCCCTTCTAGCAGTGGAGGAAGAGGAGCCGGCTGCCCCTTCTTCCTCCTCTAGACACAGCTCTAGGAGCACCATTGTATCTATACCCATCCATCCAACTAAACCAAGCAGGACTAGGGGTATTACCTCCTCCGGAGGGCCCTGAACCTGGTTACATCGTGTGTCATCACTGCTTGTGCCCAATCTTGCATCGGGAGCCCGTCGGCGTCCTTCGGTCCCAACCACCTACGATAAGCCACCCTATGGCATCTGTCGTGAGAAAATGACGACATCTCCAAAGGTCACGTACCCCCGAGGACCTTTATTAGGCGTGATCTCTTAGAACATGTCTTTATCACCAGTCATATGATCCGTACATCTGCTGTCAAGAATCCACTCTTTTCCTCTGGACATGTAATCCTTAAAGTTTGCCATGAGGCTCAGATTCTTCATGATCTTCTCGTGCTCGATGTCGAATAACTCATCTTCTTCATAATAGCCATGTTCCACATTGTCATCATCAAGTGGGAAATCCTCGTCATAAAGAATAAGAGATTCGTTAAAATAGTGATCATGACAATGTTCAAGTTTATGAATGCTAATGGCTTCAAGGATAATGTTGTTAATAGTGGTGACATCTCTTTTAGCACGCATAAGATCACGGAGCTCAAATAGGCATTTATCAAAGTTTGGATCACTAGGCTTCATTTTGTGAAAATCAATGGTTTCATCAAAAATTTCATCAAGATTTCCTAAGGAAAGATTTGGATATCGTTTCTCCAAGTCAGTCCATAAGGTATAGGCACATGCAAAGTTCTTCAATTGAGAAAGCACGAATCTTGGTAAACCCCTAACAATAAGATTGACAGTTCTTAGGTTACAAAGCATATTAATATCCTCTTCGTGTGTGGGATGCAATTCATTAATAGGGAGCACACAGGGATTTTCAATATATTTTGTCAAATGGAATCTATTAAATAGATCAATCATGGCATTCTACCATTGACTATAGTACTCTCCATCAAGAATGGGCACTCTACAACTCAAACTCTCTACTCTAGACACATCCATCTTCCTCCACGATGATTAACCGAAGCAATGGAGACCAAAGCTCTCATACCACTTGTAGGATTGAGAGAGGGGTGTCTAGAGGGGGGGTGAATAGACTACTATCAGGAATTTAAAACCGAACCTTTTCCCAAGTCAATTGGTTGGCAGATTTTAACTATTTTAGCAAGTCTAGCAACCCTAGACATGCATGTCTACAAGTATGGCAGCAGAAAGTAAGAACATTGCACATGTAAGTAAAGAGATGGGATAGGAAGATCAAACGCAATAGGAGACGCAAGGATTTTTCCCATGGTTCCGATAGGTGGTGCTATCGTACGTCCACATGCATGGAGTCTTCAACCCACAGAGGGTAACAGTCGTAGGAGTCCATGGAGGGCTCTACCCACGGAGGGTTCCACGAAGAAGCAACCTTGACTATTCCATGCGGCTTCTGTCCAAGAAGGACTAGCCTCACTATGGGTAGATCTTCACAAAGTAGGCGATCTCCTTGCCCTTACAAAATTCTTGGTTCACTCCACAACACGAAGTAGGAGGCTCCCAAGCGACACCTAACCAATCTAGGAGGCACCACCCTCCAAAAGGTAATAGGCTCGGTAATGACGATGAACTCCTTGCTCTTGTTCTTCAAGGTGATAGACTCCTCAACACACAATCACTCTCTCACATATTTGGCTTGGTAGAAGAGATGGGATTGGTGGAAAGCAACTTGTGGAGCCTAGAAATTAAGATCCATATGGTTGGAGTGGAAAATTTGATCTCAACACAAGGGTAGGTGGTTCTCTCTCAGAAAACTGAGTAGGATAGGTATGGAATAGTTCTGAGTGATTGTCTCTCTAGTGGGTGGTGGTGAAGGGGTATATATAGGCATCCACAAAATCCAGCCGTTACACACAAAATGACCAACACGGTGACACCGATGTGTAAATCTCAGTGGTACCAAAGTGACCAAAAGTGGCAACTTTTGAATCTCGGAGGGACCGATATAAAATTCTCAGTTGCACCGACAAGGTGAGAAACAATGATATTTTCCAATCTTGGCAATGCCGATTCACCATTTTTGGTCGAACCGAAAATGTGAACTTGTGTAACAGAAAGTTGGCAGCCCAACAAAACTTTTACCCCCTTTTAATAGTATTGGCTTTCCTATGGACTCAAAGTGATTTCTCACAAATGTAAAATGTAGAGTCCTCTTGCTTGAAGCTTGGCCAACCTATTTCCTTGAATCTTGGGGTAATTCCACAATCTCCTCAATCCTTTTGCCAACTCAACGCTCCATGGACTATTCTCTGAAATACACTAGATAGAGATGTTAGTCCAAGAGACAATGTATGTTGTCGTGAATTATCAAAACCACCAAGGCAGCATGTTGTGCTTTCACTCCAAGACAAGGATATCGCAATAACAACAACAATGAACAAAATCTCTTTGGCAAGATCAAGTTCACCATGCCTAAGTTCTCCGGAAGCAACAATCCCAAAGACTACCTCTCTTGGGAAATCAAGGTCGACAGAATATTCCGGTTGCACAACTATGAAGAAGACAAGAAGATTGCCATGTCCACTCTTGAGTTCCAAGATTACATGCTCATTTGGTGGGAACCAGTGATTGCGTGATGAATAGAAAGAGGTGACCCTCCAATCACAACTTGGGAACAAATGAAAGAACTCATGCGAGCGCAATTCGTCCCAACACACTATAATCATGACCTCTTCAAGAAATTCCAATTACTCAAGCAAGGCACCAAGTCGGTGGAAGAGTACTATCAAGAGATGGAGATGGCCATGATACGAGCACATGTGAAGGAGGATGACGAGCAAACTATGGCAGGTTTCTTGAATGGTCTCAATTACCAAGTCATGAAAATTGCAGATTTCCAACCTACTCCAACTTGCTCGAGCTAGTGCATCAAGCCTCCAAGGCGGAACACCAAGTTCTAGAAGACTACAAGTACTCCAAGACCTCCTAGAAGACCTACGATGCAACTCCTCAAGATAATCCACCTATGACTCCTTCTACAAGAACCTCCACGACAAAAGATGACAAGTCAAGCTACAAGGACAAGTCATCTTCATCCTCTACACCAACACCAGATGACATCAAAACAAGCTTGGTAACCCACACGTATAGGGGATCTCAACAATTTTCGAGGGTAAATTATTTGACCCAAATTTATTGATTCAACACAAGGGGAGACAAAGAATATTCTCGAGTATTCGTAGCCATGCCTGTAAGACTTATTATCTGCAGCAAAGTATTTAGTAGAAAAGTAGTATGGAAGTAACGGTAACGGTAGCAAAAGTAACAATAGCAGTTTTGTAGTGATTGTAACAGTAGCAATGGAACAGTAACTTAGCAAGGATCAATATGTGGAAAGCTCATAGGCAATGGATCAGTGATGGATAATTATGTTGGATAGCATTCATCATGCAATAGTTATAACATAGGGTGACACAGAACTAGCTCCAATTCATCAATGTAATGTAGGCATGTATTCCATATATAGTCATATGTGCTTATGGAAAAGAAATTGCATGACATCTTTTGTCCTACCCTCCCATGGCAGCAGGGTCCCAATGCAATCTAAGGTATATTAAGGCCTCCTTTTAATAGAGAACCGACCAAAGCATTAGCACTTAGTGAATACATGAACTCCTCAAACTACAGTAATCACCGGAAAGAATCCCAGTTATTGTCACCCTGGGGTATGCAGATCATAACTGTAATAGGTGTCTACAACTTGCAAGATAGGATCAAGAACACATGTATATTCACGAAAACCTAATAGGTTCAGATCTGAAAACATGGCACTCGGGCCCTAGTGACAAGCATTAAGCATAGCAAAGTCATAACAACATCAATCTCAAAACATAGTGGATACTAGGGATCAAACCCTAACAAAACTAACTCGATTAGATGATAAATCTCATCTAACCCATCACCGTCCAGCAAGCCTACGATATCATTACTCACGAACGACAGAGAGCATCATGGAATTGGTGATGAAGGATGGTTGGTGATGACGATGGTGTCAATTTCCCCTCTCTAGAGCCCAAAACGGATTCCAGATCTGGTCTCCCGAGGAAGAACAGGAGGTGGAGGCGGCTCCGTATCGTGAAACGTGATGAACTCTTCTCTTTGATTTTTTTTCTCCGCGCATAGGATTATATGGATCTGGAGATGACGTTGGAGGAGCCACGAGGGCCCCACAAGCCTGCTAGGGGCGACCAGGGGGGTGGCCGCGCCTAGCAGGCTTGTGGCCTCCAGGTGGCCCCCTCTTGTTGATTCTTGTGCTAGTAGTTTTTATTAAATCCAAAAATATTTTTCGTAAATTTCGAGGACGATCCGAGAACTTTTATTTCTACAAAAAAATAACACCAAAGCAATTCTGCTGAAAACAGCGTCAGTCCGGATTAGTTCCACTCAAATCATGCAAATTAGAGTCAAAAACAAGGGCAAAAAGTTTGGAAAAGTGGATACGATGGAGACGTATCAACTCCCCCAAGCTTAACCCATTGCTTGTCCTCAAGCAATGGAGTTGATAAACTGAAAGTGATAAAAAACTTTTACAAACTCTGTTTGATCTTTTTGTTGTAAATACGTCTAACTGATGTTCAGATTTTCAGCAAAGAATATGGACTAACCACATTCACAATAACATTTAGGTCTCACATTTACTAATATCAATGACATAATCAACTAGCGAGCAATAATAATAACTCTCGGTTGACAAAACTTTTTCAAAACAATCATGATACAATATGACAAAATGGTATCTCGCTAGCCCTTTCTGAGACCGCGAAACATAAATGCAGGGCATCTCTAAAGAACAAGGACTGACTAGACATTGTAATTCATGGTGAAAGAGATCCAGTCATGCTCGTACCCTGGTGGTGCTCTCTAACTGGTGCCTTTTATAAGAATATGATGACTCAACAATAAAGTAAATGGAAAGGCCCTTCGCAGAGGGAAGCATTGATTTGCATATGTGCCAGAGCTCGAGTTTTTAAAACAGCGATAAGTAATGATTTTTGAGCGGTATGCTTTCATTGCTCACATAACAACCAAGAGGTTTTCAACATCTTCCATGCTAGATACATGATAGGAGGTTCCCGAACAGAATGATAAAGTTTTTACTCCCCCTCCACCAATCAGTCACACTCCACGGCGAGCCAAATCCACGGGTATCGTCCATACAAACATAGTCCTGGGTGAGTTTTGTTTAATTATATTTTGCTTTTATTTCGAGCGTGGAACTAGGCATCCCGATTACCAGCCACTTTCTCATGAATGATAGTGAATCAACACATATCGTGAGAATAACCCACCTAGCATGCATGATAGTGATAGCCCTCAGTCGCCACATGAGCGATTTGGGCATACAAAACAGAATGTTTATTTGAAGGTTTCGAGTTTCGCACATGCAAATTTACTTGGGACGGCAGGTAAATACCGCATATAGGTAGGTATGGTGGACTCATATGAAACAACTTTGGGTTTGAGGGATTGGATGCACAAGCACTATTCCTGCTTAGAACAAGTGAAGGCTAGCAAAAGACTGGGGAGCGACCAACTAGAGAGCGACACAGTCATCAACATTCTTTGAGATTCACCAGCATTGAATGGAAGCATGAGTAGGATATAAATCACTATGAACATAAATATCATGGAGGCTATGTTGATTTTGTTTCAACTACATGCATGAACATGTGCCAAGTCGAGCCACTTGTATCGTTCATAGGAGGATACCATCCCATCATACTACATCACAACCATTTTAATATGCATGTTGGCACCCAAAACAAATCATTATCCACTCTTAGCTAATCAAGCATGGCATGAGTAACTATAATATCTAATTTTCATTGCAAATATGTTTCACCCATGATGAATTGGATTCAGAACGATGAGCTAATCATATGTACAAAAGCAAGATAGGTCGAGTTCATACCAGCTTTTCTCCATCTCAATCTTTTCATCAAATATCGTCATTATTGCCTTTCACTTGCATGACCGAACTTTGTGGAAAATAATAAGAGTGCATGTGCATTGGACTAAGCTAGAATCTGCAAACAATAACTCAAAGGAGAAGACAAGGTAACTTGGGGTCTCTAATAGGTAAACAATAATGTATATGAGAACCACTCAACATTTTCATTATGGTCTTCTCCTTCTGACCCAAAGAAATAAAAATCAAAACATGAACGAGAAAAACTATTTACACGGGAAAGCTCCCAACAAACAAAAGAAGAACGGAACATATTTTTGGGTTTTCTTTTTAATGCTACAACTAAGCAACTAGAAGATAAAGCTAGAACTATTTTTTTGTATTTTTATCAAAGTTAATTAAAGACACAATAAGAAAGCAAAACAAGGAAATACACTACCATGGATAGTACAATGAAAAAGTATGAACACCAACTTCTTAAGGATAAGTGTGTGAATATGAATGTAAAGTCGGTGAGAAATCATACTCCCACAAGCTTAGGCTTTTGGCCTAAGTTGTTCTAGGGCCATGGCTGGAAAGAGATCTCTCCTGGATACTCAGGAGTGTCCTCGTAGTTCCATTGGTTAGCAAACTCCTGTGGTTCACACTAAAAGACTGGCTCCGGGTAGGGATCAAGGGCTGGTGCCGGCTCTGGAGCCGGGAGCTGCGTCAAACCCCAATATCTGTAATTGTCTCCGGGCACAATGGTGTACCTGCTTATCGTTGAGGAAGTCGGTGCTGCCTGCATTCTTGGCCAAATAATAGAAATCTTTAGAAATTCCGGCCGCCCTCAAGAATGTGTCACACGACCATTCACATGGTCGAACTTCTGTGATGCAAGGAAGATTATATTTGAGTTTCTCCCTCATCTCATTTTCACCTTCCTTAGAACTCCGGCTTGAAGAGCCTCTTAATAATCTCCTCAACATTTCTTTCTTTGAAGAATTCTAAAAATTTTTAGTGACCCAAAATAAAGGTGAACCAAACTCAACAAAACTCATAGCAACTACTCCCACAAGTGCCTAGAGGATATATCATGCATCAAAACTACTTCGGACCATATAAATTTGACATGCAGGCTCAAGAACAAGGTCACTACAGCAGCAAAAATTTGGAATATATAATGCACTAGAACAAAAACTAATTGGACCATTGGAGGAGTCACATACCAAAGAACAATCTCCCAAAACAGTATCGCGAATGAAGCTTTGAACAAGGAGATCAAAAATGGCAGGAAAATGAGCTAGAACACGGGTTTGAACAATGGTGGGATTTTTTATGGAGGAAGGTGGAGTGGATGGGTGCTGGAATAAGTGAAGGGGGCACATGGGACCCACAAGCCTACTAGGCACGACCATGGGGGTGGCCACACCTTGTGGGTTGGTGGCCCACTGGTGCAGCGCCTGCAGTGTGCTCGGTGCCAGATATTTTTAAATATTCCAGAAAAAATCATAATCCATTTTCAGGGCATTTGAAGAACTTTTATTTTACGGTCACCTTTTTATTGCACGGGAAACTCAGAAAATAGAAAAATAATAGCATTTTTACTTAATTAAAGTTACTAGCAGAAAGTAAAAGTTGGGTACAGAAAGTTGTGCTTTCGAAATTCATCCATCTCATGCTCATCAAAAGGAATCCATCAATAAGGTTGGTCAAGTCTTGTTAATAAACTTCTTTCGAATAACATGAAACCGAAGAATTTTCGAATAACACTAAGTTACCTCAATGGGGATATGCATGTCCCCAACAATAAGTATATCATATTTCTTGTTGACAGTAGGAAGAGGGAACTCAAAGTCTACAATAATGATCGTTGGAATTTTCTCAATATAGTTGATACTGTGAACTTGAGGTTGTTACTTTGGAAAGTTTATCGTATGCTCATTACCATTAATATGAAAAGTGACATTGCCCTTGTTGCAATCAATAACAGCCCCTCCAGTATTCAAAAAGGGTCTACCAAGGATGATCGACATACTGTCGTCCTCGGGAATATCAAGAATAACAAAGCCCGTTAAGATAGTAGCATTTGCAACTATGACAGGTACATCCTCACAAATACCAACAGGTAGAGCAGTTGATTTATCAGCCATTTACAAAGAGATTTCAGTAGGTGTCAACCTATTCAAATCAAGTCTACGACATAAAGATAAAGGCATAACACTAACACCGTCTGCCAAATCACGTAAAGCAGTTTTAACATAATTCCCTTTTATAGAGCATAGTATAGTTGGTATTCCTGGATCTCCTAATTTATTTGGTACTCCACACTTAAAAGTATAATTAGCAAGCATGGTGGAAATCTTAGCTTCCGGTATCTTTATTTTATTAGTCACGATATCTTTGATATACTTAGCATAAGGAGACATTTTCAGAATATCTGTCAAGCGCATACGCAAAAACACAGGTCTAAGCATCTCAACTAAGCGCTCAAAATCCTCTTCATCCTTTTTGTTTGATGGTTTAGGAGGAAAGGGCATGGGTTTCTGAACCCATGGTTCTCTTTCTTTACCATGCTTCCTAGCAATAAAATCTCTTTTGTCATATTTTTTATTCTTAGGTTGTGGGTTATCAAGATCAACAGTAGGTTCAATCTCCACATCGTTATCATTACTAGGTTGAGTATCAACATGAACATCATCATTAATATTATCACTAGGCTCATGTTCATCACCAGATTGTGTCTCAGCATTGGAAACAGAAATATCATTTGGGTTTTCAGGTGTATCTATAACAGGTTCACTAGCAACATGAAAAGTTCTAACATCATCCTTGTTCCTCTTATTACTGGAACGACTAGGTGCATCAGTATTACTCCTCTGAGAATCTTGCTCAATTCTTTTAGGGTGGCCCTTAGGATACAAAGGTTCGTTAGTCATTCTACCACCTCTAGTCACAACTTTAACAGAATGATCATTGTTCTTACTATTCATCTCATTAAGAAAATCATTCTATGATTTAAGTACTTGTTCTACTTGAGTAGTTACCATGGAAGCTTGTTTACTAATAAGTTTAAGATCATTGATAGTTCTATTCATATAATCACCTAAGCGATCAAGCCTAAAAGCATTATGCTTCAAATTTCCACTAACATAAGCATTATAATTTTCTTGTTTAACAACAAAATTATCAAATTCATCCAAGCATTGGCTAGCAGGCTTATTATAAGGAATATAACTTCCATGAAATATAAGAAGAGAATTTACCTCTACTACCTGTGTTGGGTTATCAAGACCATGTATTTCTTCAATAGGTGGTAGATTCTTCACATCTTCAGCTTTAATACCTTTTTCTCTCATAGATTTCTTTGCCTCTTGCATATCTCCAGGACTGAGAAATAGAATGCCTCTTTTCTTCGGAGTTGGCTTCGGAGGTGGGTTGGGAATAGTCCAATCATTATCTTTTCTCAATATATTATTCAATAGTATTTCAGCTTGTTCATTGATTCGTTCCCTGAAAACAGAACCAGCACAACTATCTAGGTGGTCCCTAGAAGCATCGGTTAGTCCATTATAAAATATATCAAGTATTTCATTTTTCTTGAGTGGATGATCAAGCAAAGCATTAAGTAATTGGAGAAGCCTCCCCCAAGCTTGTGGGAGACTCTCTTCTTCAGTTTGCACAAAGTTAAATATTTCCTGCAAGGCAACTTGTTTCTTATGGGCAGGAAAATATTTTTGAGAGAAGTGATAAATCATATCCTGGGGGCTACGCACACAACCAGGAGCAAGAGAATTAAACCATATCTTAGCATCACCCTTTAACGAGAAAGGCAACAACTTAAGGATATAATAGTAATGAATATTTTCCTCATGAGTCAATAGGGTTGCTATATCATTCAGTTTAGTAAGATGCGCCACAAAAGTTTCAGATTCATAACCATGGAAAGGATTAGATTCAACCAAAGTAATTAACTAAGGATCAACAGAGAATTCATAATCCTTATCAGTAACAAAGATAGGTGAAGTAGCAAACTTAGGATCATATCTCATTCTAGCATTCAATGATTTTTCTTTCCACTTGCATAGTAGCTTCTTAAAATCATCTCCTTCGTTAGAAGAAAGAAAGTCCCTAGATACCTCTCCTTCCATAACATAACCCTCGGGAATATCAGGAAATTCATATCTAGGAGAGTTAGGTCTAGCATGTCTCAAAGTGTTCAGTTTCAATAATTTCATCAGTTTCAGAAGTATCATAATTTTCAGCATTGGCCCTAGCAATTTGTTAATCAAGAAATTCACCCTGTGGCACAGTATTATCAAGCAAAGTATCATCTCAATTACTTACGACATGTTAGAATTACTAGCATGTGGTGGTGGTGTCGCAAACTTACTCATAACAGAAGGTGAATCAAGTGCAGAGCTAGATGGCAGTTCCTTACCTCCCCTCGTAGTAGAGGGACATATCTTGGTTTTTGGATCTTTCAGATTCTTCATAGTGATCAACAGATATAAATCCCAAGTGACTCAGAGAAAAAAGCTATGCTCCCCGGCAACGGCGCCAGAAAAAGGTCTTGGTAACCCACAAGTATAGGGGATCGCAATAGTTGTAGGGTAGAGTATTCAACCCAAATTTATTGATTTGACACAAGGGGAGCCAAAGAATATTCTTGAGTATTCGCAGCTGAGTTGTCAATTCAACCACACTTGTAAGACCTATGATCTGCAGCAAACTATTTAGTAGCAAAGTAGTATGGAAGTAACGGTAACGGTAGCAAAACTAACAGTAGCAGTTTTGTAGTGATTGTAACAGTAGAAACAAAACAGTAACTTGGCAAGGATCAATATGTGGAATGCTCGTAGGCAATGGACCAGTGATGGATAATTATGTTGGATAGCATTCATCATGCAACACTTATAAGATAGGGTGACATAGAACTAGCTCCAATTCATCAATGTAATGTAGGCATGTATTCCATATATAGTCATACGTGCGTATGGAAAAGAACTTGCATGACATCTTTTGTCCTACCCTCCCGTGGAAGAGGGGTCCTAATGGAAACTAAGGGATATTAAGGCCTCCTTTTAATAGAGAACTAGACCGAAGCATTAGCACTTAGTGAATACATGAACGCCTCAAACTACGGTAATGACCAAAAAGAATCCCAGTTATTGTCACCCTGGGGGATGCGGATCATAACTCGTAATAGGTTTCTACAACTTGCAAGATAGGATCAAGAACACATGTATATTCATGAAAACATAATAGGTTCAGATGTGAAATCATGGCACTCGGGCCCTAGTGACAAGGATTAAGCATAGCAAAGTCATAGCAACATCAATCTCAGAACATAGTGGATACTAGGGATCAAACCCTAACAAAACCAACTTGATTACATGATACATCTCATCCAACTCATCACCATCAAGCAAGCCTACAATGGGATTACTCACGAGCGATGGAGAGCGTCATGGAATTGGTGATGAAGGATCATTGGTGATGATGATGGTGTTGATTTCCCCTCTCCGGAGCCCAAAATGGACTCCAGATCTGGTCTCCCGAGGAAGAATCGGAGGTGGCGGCGGCTCCGTATCGTGAAACACGATGAACTCTTCTCTCTGTTTTTTTCTCCACGAATCGGATTATATGGAGCTGGAGATGAGGTCGGAGGAGCCACGAGGGCCCCACAAGCCTGCTAGGCGCGTCCAGGGGGTGAACACGCCTAGTAGGCTTGTGGCCTGCGGGTGGCCCCCTCTCGTTGATTCTTGCACCATTATTTTTTACTAAATCCAAAAATATTCCCTGTAAATTTTCAAGACGATCTGAGAACTTTTATTTTGGCACAAAAATAACACCAAGGCAATTTTACTGAAAACAACGTCAGTCCGGTTTAGTTCCATTCGAATCATGCAAATGAGAGTCCAAAACAAGGGCAATAGAGTTTGGAAAAGTGGATACAATGGAGACGTATCAAAGCTCCATCAAGTGTTTCACGTGCCAAGGCCGAGGCCACAAGATGCATGAGTTCCCCAAAAGGCCAACCATGATACTCCAAGATGACGACTCCTATGACTCCATGAGTAACGATAAGATGGAAGCCCTTGAACATGTGGCCATGCACCAACAAGTCAATGAAGATGAAGACTCCCAAGTCTTTTGTGACAATGATCTGAGTCCCTCTCTCATTGTCTCAAAGGTTTTGACTCTTCAACAACAACAAGACGCGGACCAACGTTACCACATCTTCCACACCAAGGCCAGTATCCAAGGGAGATCCGTCAAGGTCATCATCGACGGAGGAAGTTGCCATAATTTGGCAAGTGAAGAACTTTGCTCCAAGTTGCACTTGACCAGGAAAAAGCATCCTCGCCCCTACAAGGTCCAATGTCTAAGTGACTCCGGCACAATCTAAGTCAACCATACCATGCACGTTTCCTTCAAGATGGGCGTTTACGAATACACCTTGGAGTGTGATGTGGTGCCCATGAACGTTGGCCACCTCCTCCTTGGCAGACCTTGGCAATTCAACCATGGCGCCATACACAATGGGCGTGCCAATCAATATAGCTTCAAGATGAAGGGCATCGAATATGTGCTTCACCCTATGTCTCCTAGTCAAGCGATCACGGCTTCGTCCCATCGTAGAGAGAAAAGTGAGAGAGTGATCCACCTCAAAGCGGGTGAGCACCAAAAGCCAAACTTGAGTGACTCCATGATGAGGGACATGAGTAACCTAGTTCTATTTCCCACCAAAAGAGATTTGAGGGATGTGAGTGAGATCCCATCGGCTATCCTTCACTACGGGATCGTGTGCAAGGATGATATTACCCGGCCTAACCCTTCACAACATCTTCCTCTTTTGTTATCTCAATTGTTGTAGGAATTATAAGATGTGTTCCCCGACGAGCTACCTCTAGGACTACCACCAAAACGAGGGATCAAACGCCGCATCAATCTCATACCCGGTGCACCGCTTTCCAACAAGGCTCGCAACCACGTCAACCCCGATGAAACAAAGGAGATACAAACGCAAGTCAAAAAGCTCCTAGATAAAGGGCATGTTCACAAGAGTTTGAGTCCTTTGTGTGGTTCCCGTGATCCTAGTGCCTAAACATGATCGTAGTATCTGCATATGTTCCGATTGCCACCCAATAAATGCTATCACCATTCGCTAACTTCACCCTATCCCACACTTAGATGACATGCTAGATGAACTTAGTGGTGCCACTGTATTTTCCAAGATAGACTTGAAAAGTGGTTACTACCAAATTCGCATACAAGAGGGTGACGAGTGGAAAACCGCTTTCCAAACAAAATTTGGTCTATATGAATGGCTAGTGATGCCCATGGGATTATCCGAAGTACCGAGTATGTTCATGCGCATGATGCATCATGTGTTGCACCCTACATTGGGTATTGTGTTGTGGTATACTTCGATGAACTCCTTGTTTTTAGCAAATCTCTAGAAAAAACACCCCACACAAGTTCGAAACTTTTTGCAAACTCTTCGAAAAGAATAACTTTATGCTAACATGGACAAATGCATTTTTGCTGTGGACAAAGTTGTTTTGCTGGGATTTGTGGTTTCCTCAAAGGGTGTCCATGTTGACGAGTCTAATATTGAGGCAATTAAAAATTGGCCTACACCCACCAATTTGCAACAAGTGCGTAGCTTCTTAGGTCTAGCTGGTTTTTACCATCGCTTCACGAAAGACTTTAGCACTATTGCTACTCCTCTACATGCTTTGAGCAAGAAAAATGCACCGTTTGTTTGGGGACCATCCCAAGACACCGCCTTCCATGAACTTAGAATTTTCTTACCCATGCACCTTTGGTTGCCTTGCCCAATTTTGACAAAACTTTTGAAGTGCATTGTGATGCTAGTGGTAATGGCATAGGAGGTGTGCTTATGCAAGGAAAACGCCCAATTGTGTACTTAAGTGAGAAACTTTCCGGAGCTCAACTTAATTATCGTATATATGACAAGGAATTGTATGCTTTGGCGAGAGTCTTACAAGCTTGGGAACATTCTTTGTGTCCTCATGAATTTTTCATTCATACCGATCATGAAACTCTAAAGTACCTCAAGGGTCAAACTAAGTTGAACAAACGTCATGCTAAATGGAGTGAATTTATTGAGTCTTTTCCTTATGTTATCAAATACATTAAGGGTAAAGAAAATTTTGTGGCGGATGCTCTTTCCCGCAAATGCATGCTCGTTACTCAACTTGAATTGAGTGTTGTTGGCTTTGAGCATATAAAAGACTTGTATGAGCATGATGATGTTTTTGCCACTCCTTATGCCAATTGCAAAGTGAAAACTTGTTGGGTGAGCTACTACATGAAAGATGGATATCTTATGCGTGCTAACAAACTTTGCATTCCCAAGTCCTCCCTTCGTTTGTTGCTTTTGCAAGAGGCTCACGGTGGAGGACTAATGGGTCACTTTGGACGTGACAAGACATATGCCACCCTCTCCGACAAGTTCTATTGGCCAAAGATGCTTCGTGATGTTGCCCGCTTCACCAACCGATGCTCTACATGCCGCAAAGCTAAGTCAAAAGCTCAATCCCATGGTCTTTACATGCCTATTCCTTTTCTGTTCCAACCTTGGGAGGATATTAGCATGGACTTTGTGCTTGGATTGCCACGAACAAAAAACGGCCATGATTCCATCTTTGTTGTTGTGGATCGTTATTCCAAAATGCCTCATTTAATTCCTTGTCACAAGATCGACGATGCTTCACATATTGCCAATCTCTTTTGTAGGAAAATCTTACGCCTACACGGAGTGCCAAAGTCCATTGTCTCGGATCGCGATGTCAAGTTCTTGAGATACTTTTGGAAGACACTTTCCCCCAAGATCGGCATCAAGTTTCTCTTCTCTTCGTCCTCCCATCCACAAACCGATGGCCAAACGGAGGTGATGAATCGGACACTTGGAACTCTTCTATGCGTGTTGATCAAGAAGAACATCAAGGAATGGGAAGATTGCCTCCCCATCACCGAGTACGCCTACAACCACGCAAGACACGTCACCACCAACAAGTCTCCCTTCAAGGTGGCCTACGACGTCAACCCATTGTCCCCATTGGGTATTCTTCAGCTTCCACTACAAGAACGCATCAACATGGACACAAGTGCAAGGGAGAACTACATCAAGAAAATGCATCAAGATACAAGGAACACCATCAAGCGCCAAGTGGAATGCACCACCGCCAAGCGCAACACCAACAAACATCCCATGGTCTTCAAACTCGGAGACCTCGTGTGGCTACATCTAAGGAAGGAATGCTTTCCCAATGAGCTCATGTCCAGGATGCTACCTTGCGCCGCTATCCCATTCAAGGTGTTGGAGCGCTACAACAACAATGCCTACAAGATCGACATTCCACACGACAAGTACAACATGAGCGACACCTTCAACATCGTGGACCTCTCCCCTTTCCATGGTGATAAAGATCTTGATGTGAGGTCGGATCCCTCGCAGGGGGGAGATGATGTGCAGCATCCCACGAGCACCAGCATGGACCCATCATCAACACCTCAAGCTCCAAGTGGCCCATTGATGAGAGCCCATGCACGTGCCATTACAAACGAGGTGACCTCACTCCTTTATGACTCTCCCTTTGATGCTCTTGGAACGTGGATGCTACCTCAAGCAGAGACACTTTGCGTGCTTAGGTATCAAGAAGGAGGAAGGGACCAAGAGGAACACCAAGATCAAGGAGAAGGACAAGGAGCTGCCCAGGAATTAGGGGTTCAACTGGTGCACCATCGGCCAACAACCGCTGCACCGGTTCAACCGGCCAACCATCGCCAACAACTGCTACCACCGAGGCCAGGAATCTGTTGTGGAGCGGTGCAAGACTGGTGCTACCCTGGTTGTACTGGTTAATGCCTCATGACTGGTACAACCAGTCCAACCTTTGGTACAACTGGCCTGCCTGCGCATAGGAACGGGCTCGAGGCCCATGTATCTCCCTCTCACTTACCCTTTCGAGACTAGCACTATATATACTCTGTCCCCTCCTCGTTTTAGGGTTAGCTTATGTTAGCTCTTAGATAGTTGAGCCTAGGTGCTTCCACTACCTCTCCCATGGAGATGCCTCTATAGGAGAAGATCCCTAGTGGATGTGAAGGCCCCTTACGAGGGAAGATCCTCTGGGATAACAAGGCCCCTCCTTCCGGAGTGGGAGACCGCGTACCGCTACTTGTATCGTTGTTTGACTTGGGGATGTTGTTCCTCGTGTGCTATCATGAATCTAGTGGATGTGTAATCGTGGTTGCCTTTAGTGTTCTTCATGTTCTTGAGATTTCCCCCTCCAATTCATGAAAGATCGACCCACACGGGCTTGCCCCGTATCACTTCCTTTACTACTCATGCTTGTCTTTACTTTATGCTGCTATACTCGTAGAGATGCATTTGTAGGGTGTGCTTGACTTGTTATCAATGCTAAAATCTCCAAACACTTAAAATTGGGAAAAAGGTAGAATTTCTATTTGGTCAAGTAAGCTAATCACCCCCTCTAGACCAACTTTCGATCCTACAAGTGGTATCAGAGCTTTGGTCTCCATTTCATTGGTTTGATAACCTAGGAGAGTATGGCATCTAGTGAGCGAAATTATCACCATAGAGGTCCGTACTTTGATTGTACAAATTTTGCTAATTGGAAGCACAACATGAAAATGCATATTCTTGGTCATGACCCCGCCATTTGGGCTCTTGTTCTTGTTGGATTGCAAGGTGAATTCTTTGCGGATGGAAGGGAACTGGATCGTGAAGCGACAGCAGAAGAATTGAAGACGTTGCCATACAATGTTCAAGCATGTGCCATTCTCTTCAAATGCTTATGGCCCGAAGAATTCAGAAAAATCAGCTGCCTTGAGAATGCAAAAAAGATTTGGGATACTTTAGTTGATATGCATGAAGGTACCAAATCGGTGACAGAATCCAGGTTGGATGTTCTTCAAAGTCAGCTTGGCAAGTTCAAGATGAAGGATGGTGAAGGAGTCACAAAGATGTACTCTAGGTTAGCTCTCATCACAAATGGGATTGCCGGCTTAGGAAGCGAATAAATGAGTGACAAATTCATCATCAAGAAGATACTTCTAGCTTTCGATGATATATACGACACCATGTGCACGTTGATCCAAATGATGCCCTACTACAAAGATCTCAAGCCTACGGAAGTGATTGGAAGGATTGTTGCTCATGAGATGACGCTCAAGGACAAGGAAGAGCTTCACAACAAATCTAGCGGTGCTTACAAAGCCACAGGTGATGCTCCCGCAACTTCAAGCGACAAAATTGTCACAAATGAAGAGATAAGCCTCATGGTCAAGAAATTCAACAACTTCTATAAGAATAGAAGGCAAAGATAGAAGCTCCAACTAAAGATATGAAGAGAAGCGTTCATCAAGTCGTGACCGAGACTGCTACAATTGTGGAAGCCCGAACACTACTCCAATGAGTGCACGGCTCCTAACAAAAGGAAAGAAGAGTCACCAAGAAGACAAAGCTCAAGAGATGAGTCACCTCGAAGATAGAGAAGGAGTAGGGATGATCATTATGAACGAAGACCCTCAAGGAGAAGTAGGGACTCGGAGAAGAAAGACAAGTACACCAAGATCTACTCAATAAGAAGGCATCAAGCTCATGTTAGTGAATGGGTTTCCGGCTCCGAATCTCACAACCACTCCGAGAGAAGCTATCACTCCAACTCCGACTATAGTCAAGATGAAGGTGTTGTTGGACTTCCACTAGTGACAACCGACTCCTACGACATATTTGATTCACCAAATGAAAGGAGTGTAAGTTTCTTCATGGCTAAAGGCCCCAATGTATCACACCCCGAGTATCTTGATATCAATAGTGATGAAGATGACTTATTAGGAGATGATGACTTTCTATTTGACAAATCAAGTAACGTTAGTCAATATGAACTTGCTAGTAATGACTTTAGTCAAGATAAGTCGTGTGATGATGATAAATTGGAAATAGAATGACTAACTCAAGAACTAAACACTCTTAAGTTAGCTCACGAGTCTACTCTACAAGATCATAGAGAGTTTGAAAGGACACATGAGAAGCTCCGCTTCGAGAAGCTCAATTTGGAGAAAGAGCTTGAATTCCTTAAAGATATCAATGACAATCTTCAAAAGAAGACTTCCTCTTATCTATACAAATGACTTCTCTTGTCTACATTCGTTCCACAAGTTAAGGCTAAGCAAACTAGTAACAAATGCAGGAAAGGTTCTTCTACTAGTAGCAATAAAAATGATAAATCAAATGATATTGCTTCAAAGGTCCAACCAACATTTCTCTTAGGCAAGTTACACTTGAGCAAGAAAATGAGCTTTTGAAAGGGATTATAGAGGAAGGTACCTACAAGAGTCTTGTCGGGAGTAAGCAATTTGAGGAAATTGTTCGCAAGCACGGACGATACCGGAAGAACCATGGCATTGGCTGCTTCAACGCTAATGGATTTGAATGGGAAGAAGGTCAATACCCCAAGACTAAGTTTGTTCCTCAAAGGGAGAAGTATGAAAATACTCTTCCTAAGGGTACAAAAGCTCAAGATTACCTTCCACCACAAGATCACAAGCTTAAGGGCAAGAACAAGCTTCAAGAGGACATTGACTCATATGAAGATGAGTCCCGAGCTTTGGTGAAGTGGGTTCCCAAGGCTAGTTCAAGCTCAACTTCTACAAGTGCTACTCCAACACCAAGTATCCCCATCAACTTGATGTGGGTCCCCAAGAAGAAGAACTAGATAAGTTCTTAAGGGGTGACTCTG
Organism: Hordeum marinum; assembly: GCA_022496015.1. NCBI lineage: Eukaryota > Viridiplantae > Streptophyta > Magnoliopsida > Poales > Poaceae > Hordeum > Hordeum marinum. Next base: position 277,123,665 of record CM039678.1, read on the forward strand.
CCAATGAAATTCACTCACATTCATTATTGGCAAGAACTAGTTGCAATCAACATCAACATTATGCAATAGTTCAAGGAGTCACACATTGCCTCAAAGGTAAGGACAAGGTAATGAACAAATCAGTGGACATCATCATGTATGCTTTTCACTCCATGTCCATAGATATCCTTGCATCTGTCTCTTGTGTGTTGGGACTAACTCATGTAGGTGAGAAGAGTAAGAAAACAGGATGCTCCCAACTCATGGTGATCTTCATCAACCTTGATCATCCACCACTACTTCACCTACATGAAGTCTTCATCGAAAAAACCCAAGGTTAGTTTATCCCTCTTAAGAGGGATGTCACATAAAGGGGGGGGGCATTACTCTAAGAATTGAGTCAAAGCATGTCAAAGAATGTGACAACATTAACAAGATTTATGTAAAAGTGGTAACCCCACTCTTGCTGAAATTATGAGTATGACCTATTATCAAGTATCATTACTTGGCTCCTAAGTCAATATACTCATATATAGATGATGTTGGAGAATGTTGCATGGGAAACAAAATTTTCCTACGCTTCACCAAGATCAGTCTAGGAGATGAGCATCTACGAGAGAAGAGATTGGATCCACATACCCTTGTAGATCACTAAGCGGAAGTATTAAAGAACACGGTTGATGTAGTCATACGTCTCCGCGATTCAAATCGCAAGCCGTCCCACGAACTCCCAATCAAGTGCCGAATGGACGGCACCTTCGCTTCCAGAACACATGCAGCTCGATGACGATCTCCGCCTTCTTGATGCATCAAGAGGGGGTGGAGAGGTAGATTGGTTCGCTGGCAGCACGACGGCGTGGCGGCGGCGGTGGTGGAGTTGATCCGGCAGAGCTTCGCTAAGCGTCGCCGAATCAATCTACTAAAGGAGAAGCTCTCGGGAGGGAGGACGGGCTGCGCTATGGCTTGTGGAGTGGCTGCCCTCCTCCCTCTCTCATATATATAGGGGGAAGGGGGGAAGGGTTTGCGCCCTATGGTTCCCACACCTAGGGGCGGCGGCCAAGGGATGGCTTGGCCCCCAAGGCAGGGTGGCCGAACCTCTTAGGGTTTCTCCCTCCACCCTTCGATCGCATGGACCCTTGTGGGAGGGGCGGCCAGCCCACCAGGGGATAGTGCATCTTCTCTCACAGTCCATGTGGCCCTTCAGGGTTGGTGGCCCCTTCTGGTGGACCCCCGGAACCCTTCCGGCACCCCCGGTACGATGCCGGTGACGCCCGAACTTTTTCTGGTGACCAACACGATACTTCCAATATAGGAATCTTTACCTCCGGACCATTCCGGAGTTCCACGTCATGTCTGGGATCTCATCCGGGACTTCGAACAACCTTCGGTCACCAACAGACATAACTCATCTATACCGAAACGTCACCGAACCTTAAGTGTGCACACCCTGCGGGTTCGAGAACCATGTAGACATGACCGAGACACCTCTACAGTCAATAAGCCATAGTGGGACCTGGATGCCCATATTGGTTACTAAATGTTCTACGAAGATATTTATTGGTCGAACCTCTACGTTAAGGATTCAGACAATCCCGTATGTTGTTCCCTTTGTTCTTCAGTATGTTACTTGTCCGAGACTCGATCGTCGGTATCTTCATACCTAGTTCAGTCTCGTTACCGGCAAGTCTCTTTTACTCGTTCCATAATACAAGATCTCGTTTCTAACACTTAGTCACAGTGCTTGCAAGGCTCATTGTGATGTTGTATTACCGAGAAGGCCCTGAGATACCTCTCCGTTAGACGGAACAACAAATCCCAGTGTTGATCCATGCCAACTCAACATACACCCTCGGACATACCTGTAGAGCATCTTTATTTTCACCCAGTTACGTTGCGACATTTGATATACAACAAGGTACTCCGCCGGTGTCAGTGAGTTGCATGATCTCATGGTCATAGGAACAGATACTTGACAAGCACAAAACCATAGCAATAAACTGACACGATCATATGCGACATTTGTAGTTTGGTCTTCCCCATCACAACATTCTCCCACTGATGTGATCCCGTTATCAAATGGCATCTCATGTCCATGGCTAGAAACCTTAACCATCTTTGATCAACGAGCTAGTCTACTAGATGCATACTAGGGACAAAGTGTTGTCTATATGCCCACACATGTATTTAGTTTCCAATCAACACAATTATAGCATGGACAAAAAATGATTATCATGAACAAGGAAATATAATAATAAACACTTTGTTATTGCCTCTAGGGCATATTTCCAACAGTCTCCCACTTGCCCTTGAGTCAATAATCTAGCTCACATCACTATGTGATTTACATTGTAATGAATCGAACACCCATACAGTTTTGGTGTTGATCATGTTTAGCCCTTGTAAGAGGTTTAGTCAATGGGCCTGCAAAATTCAGATCCGTGTGCACTTTGCAAATATTTATGTCCTCCTCCATGATGTGATCGTGGATGGAATTGAAGCGTCGCTTTATGTGTCTGGTCCTCTTGTGAAACGTTGGTTCCTTGGCCAGAGCAATGGCCCCAGTGTTGACATAGAACAAGCCATTGGATTCAGTGCACTAGGAACTACTCCAAGATCTGTCATGAACTCCTTCAACCAGACACCTTCCTTTGCTGTCTCCAAGGTTGTGATGTACTCCGATTCATATGTAGAATCGGCTACCATGCTTTGCTTGGAACTGCACCAGCTTACCGCTCCCCCATTGAGAATAAATATGTATCTGGTTTGCGACTTAGAGTCATCCGGATCAGTGTCAAAGCTTGCATCGATGTAACTCTTTACGACGATCTCTTGCTCACCTCCATAAACGAGAAACACTTCTTTAGTCCTTTTCAGGTACTTAAGGATTCTTGACCGCCGTCTAGTGCTCCATTCCTGGATCACTTACCTTCCATCCATACTTATGGCAAGGCTGACATCGGGTCTTGTGCACATCATTGCATACATGATAGAGCCTATGGATGAAGCATAGGGGATGACACTCATCTTTTATTTATCTTCCGCAGTCACTGGGTATTGATTCTTACTCAACTTAACACCTTGTAACACAAGCAAGAACCCCTTCTTGGATTGATCCATTTTAAACTTCTTCAAAACTTCATCAAGGTATGTGCTTTGTGAAAGTCCTATTAAGCGTCTCGATCTATCTATATAGATCTTAATGCCTAATATGAAAGCAGCTTCCCTAGGTCCTTCAGTGAAAAACTCTTGTTCAAATATTCCTTCACGCTTTCCAGCATTTCTATATTGTTTCCAATCAACAATATGTCATCCACATATAATATTAGAAACACTACAGACCTCCCACTCACTTTCTTGTAAATACAAGCTTCTCCGTAAACTTGTACAAACCCGAAAGTTTTGATCACCTCATCAAAGCACAGATTCCAACTCCGAGATGCTTGCACCAGTCCATAAATGGATCACTAGAGTTTCCAAACTTTGTCAGCATTCTCTAGATCGACAAAACCTTCTGGTTGTATCATATACAACTCTTCCTAAAGGAAACTGTTAAGGAACGCTGTTTTGACGTCCATTTGCCAAATTTCATAGTCAAAATATGCAGCTATTTCTAACATGATTCTGACGGACTTAAGAATCACTATGGGTGAGAAGGTCTCATCATAGTTAACTCCTTGAACTTGTGAAAAACCCTTTGCCACAAGTCGAGCTTTATAGGCGGTGACATTACCGTCCGCGTCTGTCTTCCTCTTAAAGATCCATTTGTTCTGAATGGCCTTGCACCCTTCAGGTAATACTTCCAAAGTCCAAACTTTGTTTCATACATGGATCCCATCTCGGATTTCATGGCCTCTAACCACTTCTTGGAATTTGGGCCCATCATGGCTTCTCCATAGCTCGTAGGGTCATCGTTGTCTAATAACATGACCTCTAAGACAGGGTTGCCGTACCACTCAGGAGCATTACATGCCCTTGTTGACCTACGAGGTTCAATAGAAACTTGATCCGAGGCTTCATGATCATCATCATTAACTTCCTCTTCAACTGCCGTAGGCTCCACAAAAACATCTTTCTACGTTGCGCTACTCTCTGGTTGAATCAAAGGTTCAACAACGTCATCAAGTTCTATCTTCCTCCCACTCAATTCTTTTGAGAAAAACTCTTTCTCAAGAAATGTTCTGTTTTAGCGATAAACACTTTGCCTTCGGATTTGAGATAGAAGGTATACCCAACTGCCTCTTTTGGGTATCCCATGAAGACACATTTTTCCGCTTTGGGTTTTGGCTTTTCAGGCTGAAGCTTTTTGACATAAGCATAACATCCCCAAACTTTCAGAAACGACAACTTTGGCTTCTTGCCAAACCACAATTCATATAGCATTGTATCAACAGATTTCGATTGTGCCCTATTTAAAGTGAATGCAGCCGTCTCTAATGCATAACCCCAAAAATATAGTGGAAAATCGGCAAGAGACATCATAGACCGCACCATATCTAATAAGGTTCGATTACGATATTCGGACACACCATTACGCTGTGGTGTTCCAGGTAGTGTCAATTGTGAAACAATTCCACATTGTCTTAAGTGACTGCAAAACTCATAACTTCGATATTCACCTCCTCGATCACATCGTAGGAATTTAATCTTTGTGTTACGATGATTCTCAACTTGACTCTGAAATTGCTTGAACTTTTCAAACGTTTCAGACATGTGTTTCATTAAGTAAATATACCCATATCTACTTAAGTCACAAGTGAAGGTGAGAAAATAACGATATCCACTACGCGCCTCAATGCTCATCGGACCGCACACCTCAGTATGTATGATTTCCAACAAGTCACTTGCACGTTCCATAGAATGGGTTTTTAGTCATCTTGCCCAAGAGGCATGGTTCACATGTGTCAAGTGATTCATAATCAAGTGACTCCAAAAGTCCATCAGCATGGAGCTTCTTCCTGTGTTTTACAGCAATATGACCTAAACGACAGTGCCACAAGAAAGTGCTACTATCATTATCGACTCTACATCTTTTGGCATCAATGTTATGAACATGTGTGTCATCACTATCGAGATTCAATATGAATAAACCCCTCACATTGGATGCATGACAATAAAAGATATTATTCATATAAATAGAACAACCATTATTCTCCGATTTAAATAAGTAACTGTCTCACAATAAACAAGGTCCATATATAATGCTCATGCTTAACACAGACACTAAATAACAATCATTTAGGTACATCACTAATCCCGATGGTAATCGAAGAGCGAGCGAGCCGACGATGATCACATCAACCTTGGAATCATTTCCCACGCGCATCATCACTCCGTCCTTTGCCAGCCTCCGTCTATTCCTTAGCTCCTATTTTGAGTTGCAAATGTGAGCAACCAAACCGGTATCAAATACCCAGGTACTACAACGAGAGTTGGTAAGGTACATATCAATAACATGTATATCATATATACCTTGTTTGGTGTTGGCCGCCTTCATGTTGGGCAGGTACTTGGGGCAGTTCCACTTCCAGTGACCTGTCCTCTTGCAATGAAAGCACTCAGTTTCTAGCTTGGGTCTAGCCTTGGGTTTCTTCACGGGAGGGCCAACTACTTTGCCGCCCTTCTTGGAATTACCCTTCTTGCCCTTGTCATTCTTCTTGAAACTAGTGGTTTTATTGACTGTCAACACTTGATGTTCTTTCTGGATTTCAGACTCAGTGACTTGTTCATCCCGTGCATGTTATAGTTCGGCATGAAGCTCTTGTACCTAGGTGGCAATGACTAGAAAACTCTGTTAGTGATTGCCTCCGGATCCCTAACTCCGCCAGACGGGTCAAATCCCACACATTCTGAGTATATGTTCACTGATAGACCCGTTCTCCTCCATCTTGGAAGCATAGAACTTATCGGAGGTCTCATACCTCTCGATTCGGGCATTCTTCTTAAAGATAAACTCCAATTCCTGGAACATCTCATATGCTCCATGACGTTCAAAACATCTTTGCAGTCCCGGCTCTAAGCCATACAACATTGCACACTGAACTAATGAGTAATCTCCAAAAAGTGCCTCCCAAGAATTCCTAATGTCTTCAGATGACATGGGAGCGGGTGGGTCACCAAATGGTTCATCAAGGACATAAGCCTTCTAGGAAGCTGTGATGATAATCCTCAGATTACGGGCCCAGTCCACAAAGTTACTTCCATCATTTTTTAACTCAGCTTTCTCTAGGAACACATTAAAGTTCAAGGGTGCTATTGCGCGAACCATTGATCTACAACATAAATAAGCAAATGTTACTAAGATTATTGTTCAAAATAATGAGTTTAGTTAATCAAATTACTAAAGCTCCCACTCAAATAGACATCCCTTGGGTCATCTAAGTGGTACATGATCCAAATTCACCAACTCAAGTCCAATCATCACGTGAGTTAAGGTGGTTTCAAAGGTGAACATCATCATGTTGATTATATCTACTATAAGATTCATGTTTGACCTTTTGGTCTCTTGTGTTCCGAGGCCATGTGTGTACATGCTAGGCTCGTCAAGTTTAACCCGAGTGTTCCACACGTGCAACACTATCTTGCACCCGTTGTATTGAACGTAGAGTCTGTCACACCCGATCATCACGTGGTGTCTTGACACGAACTTTTGCAACGGTGCACACTCGGGGAGAACAAAATTTATCTTGAAATTTAAGTGAGGGATCACCTTATAATGCTACCGTCATTCTAAGCAAAACAAGGTGCATAAAAGGATTAACATCACATGAAAATCATAAGTGGCATGATATGGCCATGAACTTGTGCTTTTCATCTCCATCTCCAAAGCACCGGCATGATCTCCATCGTCACCGGCAAACACCATGATCTACTTCATTCTGTCGCCATCGGGGTTGTCGCGCCCACGATGCTCATACTACTATTACTACCGCTTAGCGATAAAGTAAAGAATTACATAGCGCTTAATGATTGACACGCATGTCATACACTAATTAAAGACAACCCTATGGCTCCTACTGGTTGCCGTACTCATCGACATGCAAGTCGTGATATTCTATAAAAAACATTATCATCTCATAAATCACATATATCTCATCATGTGTTTGGCCATATCATATCACAACATACCCAGCAAAAACAAGTTAGACGTCCTCTAATTGTTGTTGCATGTTTTACGTGGCTGCTATGGGTATCTAGCAAGAACAGTTCTCACCTACGCATAAACCACAACGGTGATACTGAAATTGCTTTTCAACCTTCTCAAGGACCGCCTTTGTAGAATCCGATCCAAATAAAGTGGGACGGACAGACACCTGCTAGCCATCTTTTTTCAATTGAGTTACACGTCAGTCGATGGAACTGGTCTCTCGTAAGCGTACGAGTAAGGTTGGTCCGGGCCGCTTCATCCCACAATACCGTTGAACCAAAACACGACTAAGGGAGGAAGCAATCTAAGCATCAACGCCCACAAACTCTTATGTGTTCTACTCGTGATCTCATCTACACATAGACCTAGCTCATGATGCCACTGTTGGGGAACATTGCACGGGAAAAAAAAATCCTACGCTTCACCAAGATCAATACCCTTGTAGTCTGGTTTTGGTCGGATCCACATACCCTTGTAGATCGCTAAGCGGAAGCATTAAAGAACGCTGTTGATGTAGTCATACGTCTCCGCGATCCAAATTGCAAGCCGTCCCACGAACTCCCCATCAAGTGCCGAATGGAAGACACCTCCGTAATCAGCACATTGTGCAGCTCGATGATGATCTCCACCTTCTTGATCCAACAAGAGGGAGTGGAGAGGTAGATGGGTTCTCCGGCAGCACGACGGCGTGGCGGCGGCGGTGGTGGAGCTGATATGGTAGAGCTTCGCCAAGCGTCGCCGAATCAATCTACTAGAGGAGAAGCTCTCAGGGAAGGAGGGAGGGCTGTGCTGTGGTTTGTGGTGCGGCTTCCCTCCTCCCTCTCTCATATATATAGGTTGAAGGGGGGAAGGGGCTTGGCCAAGGAGTGGCTTGGCCCCCAAATAAGGGTGGCCGGCCCGCTTAGGGTTTCCCTCTCCACCCTTCGGCCGCATGGGACCTTGTGGGAGGGGAGGCCAGCCCACCAGGGGCTGGTGCACCTTCTCTCACAGCCAATGTGGCCCTTCGTGGCTGGTGGCCCCTTCCCGTGGACCCCCGAAACCCTTCCGGCACCCCCGGTACGCTACCGGTGACGCGCGAACTTTTTTCGGTGACCAACAAAGAACTTCCTATATATGAATATTTAACTCCGGACTATTCTGGAGTTCCTTGTCATGTCCGAGATCTCATCCGAGACTCCGAACAACCTTCGGACACCAACACACATAGCTCATCTATACCCAAACGTCACGGAACCTTAAGTGTGCAGACCCTGCGGGTTTGAGAACCATGTAGACATGACCGAGACACCTCTACGGTCAATAACCCATTGCGGTACATGGATGCCCATATTGGTTCCTACATGTTCTATGAAGATCTTTATCGGTCGAACCTCTATGTCAAGGATTCAGACAATCTCGTATGTTGTTCCCTTTGTTCTTCGGTATGTTACTTGCCCGAGACTTGATCGTCGATATCATCATACCTAGTTCAGTCTCGTTACCGGAAAGTATCTTTTACTCATTTAGTAATACAATATCCCGTGGCTAACACTTAGTTAGATTGCTTGCAAGGCTCATTTTGAGGTTGTATTATCGAGTGGGCCCTGAGATACCTCTCCGTCACACGGAGCAACAAATCCCAGTGTTGATCCATGCCAACTCAACAGAAAACCTCGGAGATACCTGTAGAGCATATTTATAGTCACTCAGTTACGTTGCGAAATTTGAGGCACACAAGTTAGTCCTCCGGTGTCAGTGAGTTGCATGATCTCATGGTCATAGAAATAAATACTTGACTTGTATAAAACAACAGCAATAAACTGACACAATCATACGCTATGTTTGTAGTTTGGGTCTTGTCCATCACACCATTCTCCCAATGATGTGATCCCATTATCAAATGACATCTCATGTCCATGGTTAGGAAACCTTAACCATCTTTGATCAACAAACTAGTCTGCTAGAGGCATACTAGGGACACAGTGTTGTCTATAAGCCCACACATGTACTTAGTTTCTAATCAACACAATTATATCATGGACAATAAAGTATTATCATGAACAAGGAAATATAATAATAAACAATTATTTATTGCCTCTAGGGCATATTTCCAATAGGTGACTACATCATCGCCAAAGTGCTTGATAGATGCTAGTATGTATGTGCATGTTTGCCATGATTTCATTTGACATCTTATTGTGTGAGCTTGTTGGTCTGCATTTCTTTATCCATTCGAGGACATCCAATTGTTGCTATTTGGACTCTGATTTTGTTTTCTCCAATTGGATGGACAACAATGCCTAGGACCCTTCTATAGTTATTTATGCTTTCTTGTCTCATATTCTATTCATGCTACATTACAAAATTTGAACAAGTACTTTTTGATCCCTCTGTGTGAGGAGCACTCGGAGTTCCGTATTGACAAAGGACTGACCATTAAAACCTCCCAAGTGCATCTTGGTGGAACAATCCAAAATTCTCGGTCTCACCGAATGCCTAGGGTTGATCTAGTTTTCACCTTGGTATCACCGAGTTTCCCTATCAGCTGACAGTTGAGAAACTCGGTGACACCGAAAACTTAAAACCAGTGTCACCGACAGCAAGGGGTATATAACCTGGCGGTCCCGACTTTTGAAATTCAACCACAAAAGTTGTTTCCTACAAAACCCTAAGTTGCCTCTCCAGACCCCTGGTCATCACCTTCGTCTCCCCGTGCGCCTCCGCCATTGGGAATCGCCACCGCTGATGGAATCTTCTTCACCGTCGCCGCCTTAGCATACCCTTCATCAAATTAGGGTATGGATCCGACCCTATTTGTCATCCTCATCCAATTCATGCACATTAGATTAAAGTTTATCGATACTCCACCGTTTTCTATGCTCTCAATCCACTAGAAACTTCATTAGACTAGTGAACGAACGATTTGTTAGGGTTTGACATCCGCAACCTGAATCTCGGTGACACCGAAGCAAAAGAATCGGCATCACCGATTCACTTTTTAGGTCAGCTGAGAACAACCTCGGTGAAACCGAGTGCCCATTTTCGGTCTCACCGAAAGTGGTGCCAAGTTTCTATTAACAGTTTGTCAGTCTCGATAGGTCCGAAAAGTCTGTATCGGTAGTACGAAATTCATTTGGTAGACTGCAAATTTGAGAAATTTTTGTTCAATCTTTGAAAATTGCCTGCATTTTGTGATGACTCAACCCTTCTACTCCTCTATACTCTATTCACAGGGTCAGAGATATCTGTTTCTGAGGACAACCAGAACAATCTCAAGGAGCTAAGTGTTGACATGAGCTCAGGCACTAGTGTAGACAAGAGCTCATCTTCTTTTGATGATGTTCCAACCTCACCAGATCTGCCCAAGGCTGCAACCAGAGAAAGGAGGAAGATCAATTCAAATGAGGGTGATGAAGATTTTGTACTTGATATAGTGCCTCCCAAGGGTAAGCAGGACAAGACTATCAGGAAGCCCACAACTGAGGCTACCACTTCTTAGAAGGTGATCAGGAAGGAGTATGCCCCCTCAGACACTTTGAGAGCACCTGAGAGCTCCAAGGGCACCATGACCATTGAGCCTCCCAGGAAATCCATGCCAAAGAAGGCCGGAGAGAAGAAGAGTAGAAAGAGGATCATCCGTGTTGTTGGCAGACCTACATCCATGTTTGAGGACCCAGAAGAGACTGCTGCTCCTAAGGAGGAGGAGGAAGAGCCAGCTACAAAGTCTCCTCCCAAGAAGAAGAAGAAATTGTTGTCTGATGCTATGCCCAGCCAAGTAGCACCCAAGGGCAAGCCAACCAGTTCCAAGAAACCCTCTGCACCCAAACCCAAGAGGACTACCGGAGACATTCCAGCTTCTGAGAAGAACAAGGGTTCATCATCCAGAGATCCAGATGAGGATGCTATGTCTGCCTTGATGAAGCTGAGACCACACTTTCCAGTGCATAATGCCAGCCACCTACAAGCTGAGGACATGAAGAAGAGGAAGGATCAAGGACTGAGAGATTGGAGAGCTGCTGATTCATACTCATACAGGAGTAAGACTGATGTGGACTACATGTTCTACACTAAAGAACAACAAGCCTTCGATGAGACCATATTGCTTGACAAGAGCCCTCTTGTGAGTGACATGATATACGTGGATTGGAAGTACATCAAAGACAATGAAGACTACTTCCCTAGTGTGCAAGACAACTTCCATTGCATTGTTCTAGATAAGTTTGTTGGCAAGGAGTTCATAGCCTGGAATGATGAGATGATCATGCAATTCTACTCCACTGCATATTTCATGGAGATGGCAGAATTGTGTGGGTGACTGAAGGTGCCAGGTATGAGTCCAAAGTTAAGGAGTGGGCTGCCATCTTAGGAGTCCCAGAGGTTGAAGATGGAGATATTTATGTGTACTCTGAGCCCAAGGCAAGACACAATGAGCTGAAGAACATGTACTAGGAGATTCTTGCTGCACATCAGAAGTCTCACAAGCTAGGATCAATCTATTTCCTCCAGGATGGTCTACGCACGATCAACACCATTTTGAGGCACACCTTATTGCCTAAGTCTAGAGATGAGAGGATGATCAGAGGCTACTCCATCAACATGCTACTCCATCTAGATCAGCATACGAGATTCAAAGTGATGGACTTGATTGTGGAGACTATGAAGAGGATTTCTGCTAATCTGAAGAGCTCATGTTGCTATGCACCCTACATCTAGATGCTCATCAACTCCAAGTTGGAGATGCACATCTTTGCAGTTGATCGAACACATTTGACACTCTTGTTGGAGCTCGAGGACAATGTTGTGGTGATGAACCCAAATCATCCCATATCGACCGCAACACAGCACATGTTGAGGCAGCCAGAGACACTAGTGCTCAGCCCCTATGACTAGGAGTGAGCAGATGGAACTACTTGTTATCTCTATGCTCAGTATGCAGAAGGACATCACCAACATCCTAAAGAACCAAGAGAGCCTTGCGAGAATTGTTGAAGGAAAGTTTCATAGCCTCAACAACAAGGTGGATGGGCTCACACTAACTGTCAATGAGCTCAAGAAGGAAGTTGATGATGTGCCTATTCCTCACTCTACTAATGATGATGAGGAGGATGATAATGCACCTTTGAGGACGACTACTCAGTTTAGGACTGAGGCCAGGACTCCCACAATGATAGCTCTAGAGATGAGACCATCTTCATCAGCACTAGCTACAGCCACTTCAGCTCCATCAGCTCCACCAGTTCCTCCCATTGCTACACCAACTCTGTCCATGACATCACAAGAAGTCTTTGCCGATGCAGTTCTCTCGACTCCAACTTCAGCTATCGGAGGAGATCAACCCCAGAAGAGCGTTTAGCTCTATACCTTTGAACTTTTTTGGTAACTTGTTTCCAAAGGGGGAGAAGTTGTATAGATCATTAGGGCTTTGACAGAGAGTGTTGGTTTTTATCTCTTTTTCAAAAACATTTGCTTTCTTTTGGTTTGGATGTGTTAAACTTTGTCGGTGTTTGATCATACACTTAATGTGTGTGGCTACTATTTCCTATCCTTATGATGCTTATGAGATGATCATTCACTTTGCTTGATTGTGTTGTGCGATGATATTCATTCTTATTATTCTCGCACACCACCAAGATGTATGTGACATGGAAGAAGTTCCCCATGTACCTAATCGATCATGCATTTGCATTCAAAGGCAAATCCAAAATAATGCACCAATTTTTAGGGGGAGCTCTTGCTTATCACATACTTCTCATGGTGACGATTATATTCATTGATTATATCTTATGTCGAAGATTTGATTTATATGTTGTCATCAATTACCAAAAAGGGGAGATTGAAAGCACATTTGCTCCCTTGGTGGTTTTGGTATTTAATAACAACATATATATAATTGAACTAATATTTCCACTAAGCATATTTCAGGAAAAGTTCAATGATGGGTTGGCAAAAGGATTGTGGAGAAACCCCTAGATGCAAGGAAATGGATTGGCAAAGCTTAAAGCAAAGAGGACTCTACATTCCACTTTGTTAGAAATCACTTTCAGTCCATAGGAAAAGCCAATACTATTAAAAGGGGGTAAGGTACTGTTGGTGAACAAGATGCTCAAATGTGCACAAGTGATAGTCACCAAAAATACCCACAAACTCTCCACACAATTTGTCTAAGCCATTCTTGCAAATCGGTGAAACCAACACTTCCCACTCGGTCCCACTGACTCCCAAAACCCTGCCAAACCCTAGCACGCTGGTGCAACCGATCCCACATCGGTGCATCCGAGTTCAGCTTGACAACTTTCTGTTACCTCGATTCACAAAATCGGAAGCTCCGAGTTTTTGGTTGGCGTCACTGATATTTGGATTCTGACCATTGGACACCTGATCGGTACCGCCGAGATTTCTATATCGGTCTCACAAAATTCAAAGTTGCTACCTTTGAGGAAACTCGGTACCACCGAAATTCACACATTGGTGTCACCGAGTTGGACTTTTTAGGTGTAACGATTGGATTTTTTGAGATGCCTATATATACCCCTCCACCACCACTCACTCGTAAAAAGAGCACTCAGAACATATCCCCACCTATCCTATCATATTTTCTAAGAGAGAGCCAGCTACTCATGTGTTGAGATCATGCCATTCCATTCCAACCACATGAATCTTGATGTCTAGCCTCCCCAAGTTGCTTTCCACCCAATCAATCTCTTCCACCAAATCCAAATCTATGAGAGAGTGATTGAGTGTTAAGGAATCTACCATCTTGAAGCACAAGAGCAAGGAGTTCATCGACATTATAGAGCCTATTACCTTTTGGAGGGTGGTGCGTTCTAGATTGGTTAGGTGTCGCTTGGGAGCTTCCAACTTCGTGTTGTGGAGTGAACCAAGAAGTTTGTAAGGGCAAGGAGATCACCTACTTCGTTAAGCTCTACCCCGAGTTAGGCTAGTCCTCCGTGCATGCCGACCATCATGGTACAGTCAAGGTTGCTTCTACGTGGAACCCTCCGTGGGTAGAGCCCTCCATGGACTCTCGCGACCGTTACCCTACATGGGTTGAAGACTCCATAAACATGGACGTATGATAGCACCACCTATAGGAACCACGGGAAAAATCTCCGTGTCTCAGAATTGCATTTGATCTTCCTACCCTTTGTTTACTACTCATGATTGTCTTTACTTTTCGCTGGTATACTCGTAGACATGCATGTGTAGGGTGTGCTTGACTTGCTATCAATGCTAAAATCTGCCAACACTTAAAAATGGGAAAAGGTTTAATTTTTATTTGGTCAAGTAGTCTAATGACCCCCCTCTAGACCTACTTCTGATGCTACACAAAGATAGTCCTTGGAAATTATCAATGATGTGTATTGACAAGTATGTGACTTGTTTGTGAGACTATGCATTGTATTATGACTGTCCTAAATGGTCCCTAGTCAAAAGGGTTGTGTGGACCCGTAGCCTGTTAGACTAGCATATGACACGGTTGATAGTCTGGTCTCACTGACCATGTAGCATTGGATGCTAGCCGGATAATAATATGGACTAAGAAAGATCTGGTAGGATTCGACATAGTCGGATCCGAATCGTGATAAGGTATGAGTTGGATAGACCCAACTACGAGATGCAGTGATAGGTCATCTATGAGTCTCTAGTACAACATATGTTCTATGTCCTAAGACCTGAGCTGGCTCATGTACTCGGGATGCTAATAGACTTACTTTGGGCCGACCAAACGCTACTCCGCGACTAGGTAGTTACAAAGGTAGGTTTCTGGTTTGTCAAGACACATGCTGCAAGACATGGTCAAGCAAGATGAGATTTGCCCCTATGATCAGGAGAGATATACTCTGGGCCTCTCGGGCGATCCGACCTGGATAAGCATGGCCATGCGATGAGGATTATGAGATAATCTGAAGTGTTGGTCGGATTCACCGGAACGAGAAAGAGGCGGTGTTGTAACAAGGATGACCATGTCGCCTTGAGGCCGACAACATATATCGTGTGACAAAGGGAACAGAAGTGTGAATTGTAGGTTCGCCTAACCAGCTTCATCGGACACTTGGAGTCGGCACGCTTTGCTAGAGGCCACTACCGACTGGTCGATCCAGATGTGGTCTGACTCGTGACCAAGTGAACAAGAACTTAAGGTGACACGGGGCAAGACCCCTAGGAGTCAATCTTTCACGAATTGGAGGGGGGAAACATGAAGAACACAGGAAAGAACGAGAGAAACACTCAAAGAACAAATTCGAATGACACATCCACTAGATCCATGATCATCACAAGAGTTACAAAGATCCCAAATCATCAAACAATACAAGTAGAGGTAGTGTTCTCTCACTCCGAAGGAGGAGCCTTGAATCCACTAGGGATCTTCCCTCTAGAGGGGCCTTGGCATCACTTGGATCTAGACCCAATGGGGGATAAGCCCCAAAATATTGACAAGTAATGGACACATGCTCAAAAAGTGTATAAAAATAATAGCTAACCCTAACTAGTGTCCCAAGGACTAAATATATAGGTCGCAAGAGGTAGGGGATGAAGGGGGGTCGAAGTGGGGAGAAATGGGGCGAATGGGTCGGCTGGCCTGGGAGGCCCGTGCGCACGTCCTAAGTGAGCCCCTTGTGCACAGGTGTCCCGTGGGCACGGGACATGTCCGTGCGCACGGAGTCACCACTATAGCTTCCTGGGAGGCCCGTGTGCATGGTGTCTTCCGGGCCCGTGCGCACGGGGTCGTCGCTGTAGCTCCTGGGAGGCCCGTGTGTGCTACCTCTTGAGTGTGTGTTGGTTTTCCTTGAAGAGGAAAGGGTGATGTAACAAAGTAGATAAGTATTTCCCTCAGTTGTTGACAACCAAGGTATCAATCCAGTAGGAGGAACAACCAAGTCACCAATGGATGCACCTACACAAACAATCAATCTCTTGCCCCCAACGCTATACAGGGGTTGTCAATCCCTTCACAGTTATTTGCAAGGATTCGATATGGTAGAGATAAATCTAAAAGATTGCGGAAAGTAAAAAAGGTAAATAAATTACACCAAAGTATTTTTGGTTTATTGATCTGAAAATATAATATGGAAAGTAGACCCAAGGGCCATGGGTTTCACTAAATGCAAAATACCACGATGGGTGAACAAATTACTGTCGAGCAATTGATAGAAAAATGAATAATTATGAACATATCCAAGGCAATGATTATGCATATAGGCATCACATCCGTGTCAAGTAGACCGAAATGATTCTACGTCTACTACTATTACTCCACACATCGACCGACTCCCGTCTGCATCTAGAATATTAAGTTCATGAAGAACAAAGTAACACATTAGGTAAGATGACATGATGTAGAGGCCTAAACTCAAGAAACATGATGAAAACCCCATCTTGTTACCCTTGATGGCATCAATACAATACGTGCCTCGCTACCCCAACATTGTCACTGGGTGAGGACACAACAAGATTAAACCCAAAACTAAGCACTTCTCCCATTGCAAGAATTACCAATCTAGTTAGCCAAACAAAAACAATAACTCGAAGAGACTTGCAAAGATATGAAATTATGCATATAAGAATTCAGAAAAGACTCAAATAATATTCATGGATAATCTGAACATAAACCCACAATTCACCTGATCTTTACAAACACACCGCAAAAGAGTATTACATCGGATAGATCTCCATGAAGATCATGAAGAACATGGTATTGAAGCACAAAGAGAGAGAAGAAGCAATCTAGCTACTAGCTATGGACCTGTAGGTATGTGGTGGACTACTCACGCATCATCGGAGGGGCAATGGAGTTGATGTAGATGCCTTGTGTGATCGGATCCCCCTCCGGCAGATTACCGAGAAAGGCTCCAAGATTGGATCTCTTGGGAACGGAGGCTTCTGGTAGCGGAAAAGTATTTGCGTGGTTATTTTTGGTATTGGGTGAATCTTTGGGTATTTATAGGACGAAGAATAGGGCTAGGACTCCTGCCAGGGAGTGACAAGCCTACCAGGCACGGCCATAGGGGGTGGCCGCGCCCCCTAGCTTGTGACCTCCTGACAGCTTCCTTGCCTTGCACTCCAAGCCTGGTAGATCTCTTTTGTTCTAGAAAAAATCATCGCAAAGATTTTATTCCGTTTGGACTCCATTTAATATTCCATATCTCCAATACTCAAAAACAAGGAGAAAAAACAGAAACTGACACTAGGCTCTAGATTAATAGGCTAGTCCCAAAAATAATAAAAAGTAGCATATTAATGCATATAAAACATCCAAAACAGATAATATAATAGCATGACACAATCAAAAATTATAGATATGTTGGAGACGTATCAGCATCCCCAAGCTTAATTCCTGCTCTTCCTCGAGTAGGTAAATGATAAAAACAGAATTTTTGATGTGGAATGCTACCTAACATATTTATCCATGTAATATTCTTTATTGTGGCATGAATATTCATATCCATAAGACTCAAAACAAAAGCTTAATGTTGACATAAAAATAATAGTATTTCAAGCATATTACCAAAGAAATTGTATCTCTTCAAAATATAATGGGAAAAGAAAGTTATCCCTACAATATCATATAGTCTGGCAATGCTCCATCTTCCCCACACAAAGTATTTATATCATGCACAGCCCCGACGATAAGTCAAGCAATTGTTTCACACCTTTATTTTCTCAAAACTTTTCAATTCTCATGCAATACATGAGTATGAGCCATGGATATAGCATTGTAGGTGGAATAGAATATGATGCAGGTTGTGAAGGAAAAGGAGAACATAGTCTCACATCAACTAGGCGTATCAACGGGCTATGGAGATGGCCATTAATAGATATGAATGTGAGTAAATTGGGATTGCCATGCAACGGATGCACTAGAGCTATAAGTGTATGAAAGATCAAAAGGAAACTAGTGGGTGTGCATCCAACATGCTAGCTCATGAAGACCTACGGAAATTTGAGAAATCCCATCATTGGAATATACAAGCCAAGTTATATAATGAAAAATTCCCACTAGTGTATGAAAGTGAAAAATAGGAGACTCTCTATCATGAAGATCATGGTGCTAATTTGGAGCACAAGTGTGGACAAAATAAAGTAGCATCGTCCCTTCACTCTTTTCTCTCATTTTTTTATTTTATTTTGGTGGGTGCTACCTCTTGAGCTTGCGTAGGTTTTCCCTTGAAGAGGAAAGGGTGATGCAGCGAAGTAGATAGGTATTTGCCTTAGTTGTTGAGAACCAAGGTACCAATCCAGTAGGAGGAACAAGCAAGTCACCTATGGTAGCACCTACACAAACAATCAAACTCTTGCACCAAACGCTATAAAGGGGTTGTCAATCCCTTCACGGTTATTTGCAAGGATTAGATCTGAAAGATATAGATGTAAACGAGTGCGAAAAGTAAAAGATAAATAAATTGCGGCAAGGTATAGATGTGAAAATATATGATGGAAAATAGACCCGGGGCCATAGGTTTCACTAGAGGCTTCTCTCTTGAATGCAAATATCATGGTGGGTAAACAAATTACTGTTAAGCAATTGATAGAAAAGCGGATAATCATGTAGTTATAGAAGGCAATGATCATGCATATAGGCATCACATCCGTGACAAGTAGACCAAAACGTTTCTTCATCTACTACTATTACTCCACACATCGACCGACTCCTGCCTGCAACTAGAGCAGTAAGTTCATTAAGAATGGAGTAAAGCATTAAGAAAGATGACATGATGTACATGGATAAACTCAAGAAATATGATGAAAACCCCATCTTGTTACCCTTGATGACAACAATACAATATGTGCTTCGCTACCCCTACTATGTGACTGGGTGATAACACCGCAATATTGAACCCAAAACCAAGCACTTCTCCCATTGCAAGAATTACCAATCTAGTTGGCCAAACATAACCAATAACTCGAAGAGACTTGCAAGGATATGAAATCATGCATAGAAGAAATCAGAGGAGATTCAAATAAGAATACTGTATAATCTAAACATAAACTCACAATTCATCGGATCTTGACAATAAGACCACAAAAGAGGATTACATCGGATAGATCTCCATGAAGATCATGAAGTACATGGTATTAAAGATCAAAGAGAGAGAGAGAGAGAAGAAGCCATCTAGCTACTAGCTGTGGACCCGTAGGTCTATGGTGGACTACTCACACATCATTGCAGGGGCAATGGAGTTGATGTAGATGCCCTCCATGATCGAAACCCCCTCCGGCAGATTACTAGAAAAGGCTCCAAGATTGGACCTCTTGTGAACGGAGGCTTCCGGCGGCGGAAAATTATTTGTGTTGCTCGTTCTGATGCTGGGGGAATATTTGGGTATTTATAGGCCAAGAATTAGGGTTAGGAGACCTGCCAGGGAGCGACAAGCCTGCTAGGCGCGGCCAGGGGGGCCTAGCAGGCTTGTCGCGCCCCTAGCTCCTCCCATGACGTGCACTCCAAGCTTGGATGACTTGTTTCCTTCTAGAAAAATTCCTTCCGTGGTTTTTTTTTCCATTTGGACTCCATTTAATATTCCATATCTGCAAAACTCAAAAACAAGGAAAAACATAAACTAGCACTTGGCTCTAGATTAATAGGTTAGTCCCAAAAATAATATAAAATAACATATTAATGCATATAAAACATCCTAAACAGATAATATAATAGCATGCCATCATCAAAAATTATAGATATGTTGGAGACGTATCAGCATCCCCAAGTTTAATTCCTGCTCGTCCTCGAGTAGGTAAATGATAAAAACAATTTTTTTGATGTGGAATGCTACCTAACATATTTATCCAATTAATGTTATTTATTCTGGCATGAATATTTAGATCCGTAAGAATATCGAGAAAAAGTTTCTCTCAAAAGTATTTAGTGGGAGGAAGACAGAACTTGATGAGGTTGTTTGAACCTTTGTTTCAACCAGAGAGTAGTGCAGCGTAGAAAGCTGTTTTTGTGGAGCCTACATCAGTTGAACAGGAAGTTGATGATGATGATCATGAAGCTTCAGATCAAGTTGCTATCGAACCTTGTAGGTCGACAAGGGCACATATTGCTCCTGAGTAGGGATGGCAATGGGGACAATCCCCTATGGGGATACCTAGAACATCCCCATCCCCATCTATTCCCCATACCCCCATCCCCATCCCCGTTTACATGACTGGGGATGAAATTTCCACATACCCATTCCCCACGAGGGAACGAGGCCCCATTAGGTTCCCCATCCCCATTAAGAAATGATCATATACATAATATGACAGAATATAATCAAGATATATACATGGTGTTGAGCTTGTTCTACTAATACCGATCTTGGTCGTACTAACTTTTTGGTCATCGTGGTGGTTGAGGTGAGGATGTGAGGTAAGTTTAAGGTTTTCCTCATATATTTTTTGTTTTCGCAAGTTTGCTTGTAAATATTTGAAGCTTGACCAAAATGTCACAGTTAAAGAGTGAGCCTCCTGATGGGTATTGGGTCTAGGGAATAGGATCTCATCCCCATCCCTATTGTACCCTATGGGGAATAAGTTGGTTCGGTAAATATCCCCCTGGGGAAGTTTTCCGACCATCCCCACACCCTAATATATGAAATCTCCATGGGTTTGATGGGTATGGGGACCCATTGCCATCCCTACTCCTGAGTGGTATGGTAACCCTGTCTTAGAGGTCATGTTGTTGGAGAATGATGAGCCTACGAGCTATGAAGAAGCGATGATGGGCCCGGATTCCCACACCGGAGTTATGGGCGATGATGGGCCCGGATTACGATGGGTGAACAAATTACTATCGAGAAATGGATAGAAAACGAATAATTATGAACATATCCAAGGCAATAATTATGCATATAGGCATCATGTCCATGACAAGTAGACCGAAACGATTCTGCATCTACTACTATTACTCCACACATCGGCCGACTCCTGCCTGCATCTAGAGTATTAAGTTCATGAAGAACACAGTAACACATTAAGCAAGATGACATGATGTAGAGGGATAAACTCAAGAAATATATGAAAACCCCATATTTTTACCCTTGATGGCAACAATGCAATACATGCCTCGCTACCCCTACTATGTCACTGGGCGAGGACACCGCAAGATTGAACCCAAAACTAAGCACTTCTCCTATTGCAAGAATGACCAATCTAGTTGGCCAAACCAAGCCACTAATTCGAAGATACTTGCAAAGATATGAAATCATGCATATAAGAATTCAGGAAAGACTCAAATAATATTCATGGATAATCTGAACATAAACCGACAATTCATCGCATCTCGACAAACACACCACAAAAGAGTATTACATTGGATAGATCTCCATGAAGATCATGAAGAACATGGTATTGAGAAGCAAAGAGAGAGAAGAAGCCATCTAGATACTAGCTATGGAGCCGTAGGTCTGTGATGAACTGCTCATGCATCATCGAAGGGGCAATGGAGTCGATGTAGATGCCCTCTGTCGTGGATTTATCACGGCAGATGTCGGGGTGAACGGACTTGGATTCGAGGCCATCGCTAATGTGATGGACTCAAAGGGGTTGATTGGGACGAAGGACACAGGCTTACCCAGGTTCGGCCCCTCAAGTCGAGGTAATAGCCTACGTCCTGCTTGTGCTTGTATTGCTTGTTGTATCGATTACAAGGGAGCTAAAGCTTGACCTAGTTATCGATAACCCCCCTCTCTAAGTCGCCCCGGGTTTGCCTTTATATAAGAGGTCAGGACCACGGGTCTTTACAATTGTCTAACCGAGTCTTATTGTCTATCCGAGTCTTACTCTATCTTCTTGTCCAAACTGTCTCCGAGCGGCTTACACGCCCAGGTCTTCTCAGTCCGGGCCACCTTGCGGCCCACACCATGAGCCGCCTATCTTCATGGGCCATAAGATTTATGGCTCACCCTTGGGCCGGCTCACGAGCCATCAGCATGACCCGGTGCCTTCAAGGGCGGGTCATATTGCGGGGTTATATCCCCAACATTAGGCCCTAGGTTGAATTGAGCTTGCTCACTTCATCCTTCTCTTCTGCTCTTTGGCGAGTCTCCCGGTGATGACACGGCGTGACGTCACGAGATCTGCTGACGTACCACCGAATATTTTATTAAATGGTCAGCCCGAAAATCGAGGCGTCTGCCTCGGTCAAATGGTTTCCGTCACTTAGATTTTCGTGCCTGCCTTGTCTTCTCTTTAAATAAGACCTGTTGCGGGGGAAAACTTTCCTTCTCCTGCTCTCCTGTCGTCTTCTTCCCTTCATCGTCTCTGCTCCAGCGCTCCCTGCTCCGGCGCCGTCTTCTCATCGTCGTCAACCAGGCCGTTGCATCAACGTGAGTCGTACCAGAGTCTCTTCCGCATCCGCCACTCCATCATCGGTAAGTCTAAGCTCCCCCTAGATCCATCGCCGCCATAGTAGGGTTCGCGGGAAGCTCTGCCGCCGCCGCTCGGGCTCCTCCATAGCCACCGTTAGGGTATTCCGATGCCGTCGACGTCTTTAGCGTGCGTCCCCGCCGTGCCGCCGCATACAAGGCAGTCGTGCGCAATGCGTGGACCGTCGCGGCTCTGTTTCATTCTTCTCTGTTCCGCCTGTTCTTCGCTAGGTCTAGAAATAAGAACCTATTTTCCTGTTTTTGTAGATCCATAATTGCAGCGCTAGTTTGTGAAACCTGTTTTTCAGGACTTAGCCGATTTTCGCTCCTCCTTTCTTTGTTGAACCGCCAGACCTCTCGGCTCTCATCAGCCAGACTATGGCGTAGTATTTGTAGAACCCTTAAAATTGTAAGCTGTCACAGATATTGCTCGCTCTTAACTCGCCGCCTATTTAATTTTGCACAGTCTTTAAACCGCCGCCATGTCCCGTGCTTCCAACTCATGCAACTGGGTCGGATCTTGCATCACAGAAGAGTACTCAATAGATTTTGTTGACGTGGGCACTCTTCCTTCCAAGGAGGTCCTTCACTTGTGGGTTTTAGGTGACGAGACTCGGCCCTCTCCCCAAAAAGGAGAGGTAGTAGTTTTCTCTGACCATATCGAGCGAGGGTTTGTGCCGCCCAGCTCTATATTCTTCCGTGACATTCTCCATTTGTACAAGCTTCACCCTCAAGACTTGGCCCCCAACTCCGTTTCAAACATATGCAATTTCCAAGTGCTCTGCCAAGTCTACCTGCAAATCAAGACGTCTGTGGGGTTGTTTCGAGAGTTCTTCTATGCCAACCGCCAAACCGAAATGAAAGGTGGTCCGAGTCTGGAACTTGGCGGTATTTCCGGCTGCACAGATGCCGAGTCATCCAGAGGATTGGAACAAGACTTGGTTCTACTGCAAGGACACCTCTCCTGAAAATGTGCGCCCATTGCCAGGTTATCGTCCCTCCCGGCTCAGGACAGATTCCGAGCTTCCTGGCCGGCTCTTAGTTTCAGAGCGTGCCAGGTATGAGCCGGCTCACGCCAAGATCAAGGCACTCATGGCTAACGGTTTGACCTTAAGCCATAGAAGCCGGCTTATGTGTGAATATGAAGGCAAGTATGACAGCTCCTTGTGCTTCAGAAAATCAACCTTGACAGAGGATGACATTACCACTATCATCCGGAGCCTTGTCCATGAAGCCTCTGGCTCATGCAGCGCCATTGGCCTAGCGCCTTTCAGCGTCAACAATCCGGCTCCAGATGTACGTTAATTTCTTCCCATCCATCTCTTGGATGTTGCTTGTACCTTGCTGATCTATTATTATTCTCCGGGTTATTTTCGCAGGCCGACTCTGATTTCTGGAAGAAGGGGTATGTCCCTCCTCCGAAGAAGCTCAAGAAGAAGGCCCCAGCCAAGAAGCCAAAGAAAGATGCCCCGCGAGAGGAGTGGTTCGACCCGCCACGGTCATCCAGCTCCGAGGTAAAATTTTAGTTGTTTTCTTGATTCTTTGCCTTCCTGTTTTACCAATGCTTGTTTTACTCGCAGGATGAAGTGGAGACCAGCTGCACCAATGCCCCTGAGGTCAACTATGTCTCTTCCGGCTCAGAATATTTTGTCCCCCGAAAGCTACGGCGGGTTGCCAAAAAAGTTCCTCTTTCTCATCCTCTCGCTTACCTGGCTCCTGAATTTCTTTTGAAAAAGCAACAACAGGCTGAACATCGCCAGACCCGGAGCATCGGCTCTACTGAGCTTATGTCCGGCTTGCCGAACTCACCAGCTCCGAAGAAACGCCCTGTTGAGGTATGTGTTCCTGTTTGATTCATTTCTCTTTATAACCTTAGTGCCGTCTCATCCTTCTTGAGTTTCATCTTAGAAGTCGCCCTCTTCCGGTGACTCTTCGGCAACCGCTCTACCGCCTCCGAAGATCAATCCGTTGTGAGTGTCTTTCCACTATAACATCCGGTTCATTGTAGGGTAGTAATATCCTTTGGATTCTCACTTTTCTATCTTGCAGTGCTCAAGCCAAGCGTCGGAAGACCAACATGCCCTCCCCCAGTCCTGTTGTTCAAGAGCCGGAGCAAGAACAACCGGAAGATTACGAGAAAAGGCTCCAAGATTGGATCTCTCGGGAACGGTGATTTCTGGTGGTGGAAAAGTGTTTTCATGGCTTGTCTGATAATGATGGAATATTTGGGTATTTATAGGCCGAAGATTAGGGTTAGGGGAGTTGCCAGGGGCCCACAAGCCTGCCCGGCGCGGGGTACCCCCTAGACGCGGCAAGCGGGCTTGTGGCCCCGTGGCAGCTCCTTTGCCTTGGTTCTCAAGTCTTGTGGCTTCCATATTTTCCAGAAAGAATCTGTCTAGAGGTTTTATTCCGTTTGGACTCAGTTTAATATTCCTTATCTACGAAACTCAAAAAAAAGGAAAAACAAAAACTGACACTATGCTCTAGATTAATAGGTTAGTCCCAAAAATAATATAAAATATCATATTAATGCATATAAAACATCCAAAACGCATAATATAATAGCATGGAACAATAAAAAATTATAGATACGTTGTAGATGTATCAGCATCCCCAAGCTTAATTCTAGCTCGTCCTCGAGTAGGTAAATGATAAAAACAGAATTTTTGATGTGGAATCCTACCCAACATATTTATCCATGGAATATTATTTATTATGGCATGAATATGCAGATCCGTTAGATTCAAAACTATAATCTAATATTGACATAAAAATAGTGATATTTCAAGCACACCAACAAGGTACTCGTGTCCTTTCGAAATAACATGGCCTTAGAAATTTATCCCTACAAAATCATATGGTCTGGCTATGCTCATTCTTCCCCACACAAAGTATCTAAATCATGCACAACCCTGATGAACAAGTCAAGCAATTGTTTCACACTTCTGGTGTTCTCAAACCTTTTCAACTCTCACGCAATACATGAGTGTGAGCCATGGATATAGCATTATAGGTGGAATAGATATGGAGGAGGTGCAAAGGGAAAAAGGAGAAGATAGTCTCACATCAACTAGGCGTATCAACGGGCTATGGAGATGCACATCAATAGATAAGAATGTGGGTGAGTAGGGATTGCCATGCAAAAAATGCACTTAGAGCTATAAGTGTATGAAAGCTCAAAAAGAAAACTAAGTGGTCGTGTAAAATGAATATCCACTAGTTATATGAAAGTGACAAAATAAGAGACTCTCTATCATGAAGATCATGGTGCTACTTTGAATCAGAAGTGTGGAAAAATATAGTAGCAATTGTCCCTTCTCTCTTTCTCTCATTTTTATTTTTTTTATTTTGGTGGGCTTCTTTGGCCTCTTTTTTGTTTGGGCTTCGCGGGCTTGTTTTTTTGTAAAGTACGGATACTCGTCCCAAGTTGTGAGGGAGTCATAGCCTCCATCATCCTTTTCTCTCATGGGATAATGCTCTATTAATGAAAAATTATGTAGCGACCCGACCTGAAAGGTCGAATCTCCGGTGTTTCCGTACCATCCCAAGATCATGCTGGTACTGTAACATCCCAAAATTCCATTTTGGAATGTTATGATATAGCTATGCATCTATCATCATCATTGCTTGATTGTATGTGTTAGTTGAAATGCCTCTTCTGAATTCCAGAAAGCTCTTTCTACTTTTCCCTATGTTGCTTTCACCTATTGGAAATTTTGGTTAAATGTTCAAAATAAGAGGGGAGTAACATGACACTCCACACCAGGGTCAAATTGGTGATTTATTTGAACAAAAATATCCAGGAGTTATTTTGAAAATATTTGCAAAAAGGGTTTAAAAACAATTAGGCAATTTCTGAAAATAATATTTTTTTAAAAGTGTTCAACTGACAGAATAAAAATGTTCATTAAATAGCATTTATTATTCTGTAATTTTGATATATAATACCCCTATATTTAGAGACGATTTGAATGCTTTAAATGTTTTTGAATGTCTCTGGAAAATTATTAAAGGAAAAACGGTAACGGTTACTGTATTAAACGGGCCGGCCCACGGGCAGTTATTCGCGCATTTATTACCGATCGGCCGACCGCGCGTAACGAACACGCTCTCCTCTCGCTGACACTGGACCCCACCCCGACCGACCGTTACTACCGAACGGTCATCTCCCTCCTCCCCCGCGCGCGCCGGAGATCCTCGCCGACCGTTTCTTTCCCTCCCGGATCTCTCTCCTCTCTTAACTCCCCACACCCCCGAGCACCCTATAAGTAGCCGGCCACTCCCGCATCCATTTCCCCCCGATCCCCCTCTCTCTCTCGCCGGAAGGCTGCCGCAAATGCACGCCGGAGTAGCCACCCCCACCGGATCTCCCGTCGACCGTAGCCACCAATTCCGACCACCTCTCGCCCAACCGACCTCACCTTTCGACTCCGGAGACCTGTCGCCGTTGCCCGGACCACTCCACTATCTTCCCCGACCGCCGGAGCACCACGCCGTCGACTTCGCCGCCTTCGGATCCACCGGAGAACCCCCGACGCCGGCGACTTTACCCCGTGAGCACTCCCACCCCTTGGATCCAAAACCCATGGTCCAGATTAGAACGGATTTAAATCCGAACCGTTTTCCTTTACGGACCGGTCGCCCGCCCGTAACCCTCGCGCGCACACACCCCCTTAGCTAATCGAACAGCGCCACATAGCCCCCTGGCCGTTGCAAGTCAGGTTTCTTTTCTGTTTTTGTTTTAATTAACAGAATGATTTCAAAATTTGTTTTAACTATATCTTTTAATATATTTAGTGTTTTGAGTTGATTCTTTTTGCAATAGCTCACATTTTTCATGTAGTTTCACCCTGTACTTTTAAATTTCAAATTTGAACTATAAAATTTGAATTGAATCAAATTTTCTTAAAATCTTCAAATCTGTATAACTAGAGTTTGAAAATAGATTTTTACATGAATCTTTTTGCTACTGTTTGGTATTATTTAGGACTACCTTCATGCTTAGTTTGAAGATATTTAGGATATATTTGATTAATGTTTTAACCAAAAACAGAATCTTCCTAGTATTATAATATAGTTTTATATACTTAGTTTTAATTAGTTTAAATTTAGATTTGGTTTCATTTGTTTATTAGGTTCTGTTAATAAAAATTTAGTGTTTTCACTCACTGTTAATAAAAACATAAATTTGCTTAGTTTAATTTTATTTAACATAGGAATCACAACTTCTTTTCAAATAGGTTAATTTGATTAAAACCACTAGTTAGTAATAGTTTTGTTTTGCTCTCTTGTTAGTAAAACTATATTTGTTCCATTTAGTGTTTATCAAAACTTTTACAAACTTTACAAAAGTTTTCTCAACAAACTTAGATTCAAAATAGTTTTATTAAGATAGTAGTGTTTTATCAATCACCTCCTAGTAAACAAAACTTTGTGTGTTTTCTTACTTGAGATTTGTGCATTGTTTTGTCTTGATTGTTTACTAGTTCTTGGTTGATGTTATGAGTTGTTATTTTGTTGTATACTTATTTGAGTGCTTGTTTGTTTCGTTAGATTATCCAGAGTGCGAAGCTTGTTACTTAGAGTCACTCACGTACGAAGATCATCAATCAGGCAAGTCACTTTGACCATGTTTTATATGCATTAGTTATACCATCTCCCCAATTGCATGCAAGATAGGTTAGTTGGAAACTTGGTTACATTGTAGTAGTATCATGTGGTAGGTACCCCCCTCAACCTCTTTGACACATTGGCCCCGGGAAACGTTGTTTTACCTTTTGCTATGCTATTAGTAGACGGGGTTGGTTGTGTGATTCATGAGAGTTGAGAGAGTTAATAATTTCAAGACCTACATAATGATCAAGATTTAAGACTCCGAGTTTTCAACATACCTCTGGGTGGATGATGGTTGAACGGCACCCTGGAGAAACCAGTGGATTTGCCTAGGTGATGCTGGAGATGGCCAGTATTCACGCGGAAAGGTCCACCCAGGCACAAAGAGATGGATGGATGCTTTAAAACCCAAGGCTTACCTGCACAGCCACAAGTCATTATGGGCTCTGGCTTGGTTGGATATCGTGGTGACCCTGGACAGGCGGTGCTACGAGAGGTAGAAGAACGGTAGGAAAGGATGGGCACCGACAGAGTCGCAGGGAAACCCTTTGGAAGACCATGTCTTGGTCATCCGTTTCTCAAACACCCTGAAGTGCGAGAAATCAAACGGAGGCGACCAAATCTTGTGGGGAACGTGTGCAAAACTCTGAAGAGTATTCAAAACCTAATCGATTAGCCGTGTCCATGGTCATGGACGACTTGAGCCAAAGGAATTGAAACTTCCGGAACTCTCAACACAATTAATAATGAGGATGTGGGTATTATCAATTTGGGTATGAGAATTGGTTGGTGGAACCATCTCATTAATCAACAAACTTAGTAATATTTTGCTTAACCCCTCCCTTGATGTAGGAAAAACTTGGCTTTATGCAAAAACTTACCACCCCACCTGCCATATTTGCATATAGATTAGATGATTATCTTTTCACCCCTCTCTTGTGACTTTGCCGGCATATTCCATATGCTGACCTACATGGTTGCAACGTATCATGTTGCAGAGTACTTTTCCGACTAGGAGTGAGGACGCGTTCTATGCTCAGTGAGATGCCCTTGGAGTCAGATGGACTCATCTACCTTCGACGCTTCCGCAAGATTTAGATATTCTCATGAGTTGGCCTTCAGCCACTTTATTGTAATGATTATTGTAATAAAGGACTCGATATGAGATTTCGATTAATATAATGCTGTGTGATTTCACTTTGATATATACATTGATGTACCATGTGTGTACCAGCATGATCTTGGGATGGTACAGAAACACCGGAGATTCGACCTTTCAGGTCGGGTCGCTACAGAAATTGTATCAGAGCACACGCTGACCGTAGGACGTAACCTCTAGGATTGGAAAGCCTTAGGATTGTATCTCTTTGTCTTTAAAATTCTTATACTCTCATCTACTCATTTCTGATTTATCTCCGATTATTTCAAAATTTATAGATGGCCACCTTCATTCCAGTGTTGATCACGGAGTTTTGCCAGCCTGACGCAACGATGCCCTTTGGTAAGGAGCTGATGAGGATCGTCAAGTACGTAAGGATTGCTTTGCCGAGCATCGCCGGGACTCCTATCATGTCATTTCCCCAAGATGAACGATATAGGATCGAGGTGCACATCCCAGGGAAGACCTTTGGGAATCGGAAGAAACCCATCGACTTCAAGTTCGTGGCACCCAGCTGGATACTTGGAAGAGACATGGCCATTCATCGTGCCCTTGGACGTATTCAGGAGGAATACAGAGGTGGAACCATTTCACCAGGACTCAGCATGGTTTGCCGCAGAGATGCCCATGGCAACATCATAACCCCTTCCACTGGAGACTCCACCATGTCATATATCCAGACCCTGGAGACTCACATCAGGACTCTGGAGCTTCGAGTTCGTGCTGATACAAAGACAATCAAGAATCTGATGAACCGTGAGATTGACCTTGAAGCTGACTTACGGGAAGCCGAGTACGAGCATGAGTATGAGGTGAAGGATTTCTTAGAGAGGATCGACAAGCTGAACACTCGCATCGCCACTCTGGAGGAACAGATGGACATGGGTGAAAATCTTCATCCTGAGGGAGACTTGGCTCCTTTCATCAGCGACGATGATGACTATGAGGAGAGCACCATTGGAGGAGACTCAGTCACCATGTACTTCTGAGGAATAACTTTAGTTATGCCCTCCATGTATCTTTTCAACGTTAAAAGCGTAGGTCGATGCTTAGTTTGATTGAGTATTGTATATCGATGTTTGACATTGATTGAATAATGAATGAGTGTTTGGTGTGATATGTTTGTTGCATTGCATAAGGGTAGTGAATTCTTCTAGACCCTTGTTCTATTCTAATTCTCACCCCTCTGAAAACAGCAAGATGCCTCCACGACGTGAGACCGATTTCACTTTTCCGCCGGAACTCACTCAACTCCTTCAGCAGCAGAATGCACTGATGCAGTTATTGATTCAGAATCAGACCAACAACCAGAACAACAACAACCACCATCCACCCCAGACTGACAATCTCACCCGTTTTCTGAGGTTGAATCCTCCAACTTTCTCCAGCAGCACTGAGCCCATTGTGGCAGATGACTGGCTCCGTAAGATGGAGAGAGAACTTGTCACCGCTGGATGTACTGATGCTGAGAAGGTGCGATTTGCCGCACATCAACTTGAAGGACCAGCAGCTTCATGGTGGGAGAATTACATCACCACATATCCTATTGCTGATGTAACTTGGGAGCAGTTCCAGCAAGCTTTTCGCACCGCTCATGTCTCAGCTGGAGCCATGAGTCTGAAGAAGCGCGAGTTTCGCAACTTGCGCCAGGGTAATCGCTCCGTGGCCCAATATGTGGAAGAGTTCAACACATTGGCACATTATGCACCAGGAGACGTGGCCGATGATGCGGCCAAGCAAGAGAAATTTCTGGAAGGACTCAACGATGAGTTGAGCATGCAGCTGGTAGTGGCTAATTTCAACAACTACCAAGAGCTGGTGGATAAGGCACTCATTCTGGAAGGTAAATAGCAGCAGATTGAGAACCGCAAGAGGAAGTACACTCAGGGGAAGTTTAACTCTGGAGCTCATCATAAGCCCCGCTACTCCCCGTACTCAGGGAATACCGGATCAGGGACCGGTAAGTTTGGAAGACACACTCATGCTGTGCACAACCATGGAAGCCACAACCATGGAGGAAATGGGAATGCCCGTCCCAACCATGGCAACTTCAAGACTGACAATGGGAACAACAATCAGCACCGTCACGTTCCTACTCAGAAGGATCTGAGTCACATCACCTGTTTCAAGTGCCAGAAGACAGGGCACTATGCTACTGAGTGTCCCCAGAACAAGCAGGGAAATGGAAACGGCAACTCCGCAGCCAAGAAGCCAAACCCTTTTCCTCGTGCCCAGGTGAACCACCTTGACGTGGAAGAAGTCTATGATCAACCCGAGACTGTGGTTGGTAAGTTTTTATTGCATTCACGTCCAGTTATAGTACTTTTTGATTCCGGTGCAACTCATTCATTCATATCAAGGGTAGTTGTGGATAAGTATGGTTTGCCCACCAAAACCCTTAGTCAGCCCATTAAGGTCAGTTCCCCAGGAGGTATGATGATGGCAGGGATAGGATGCTATGCTTTGAAACTCAATATAGGAAACCATGTTTTTCCCACCGACCTCATCGTCTTAGAATCCCAGGGATTGGATGTAATCCTAGGCATGGATTGGATGACCAAGTATGAAGGAAATCTTGATTGCCTCAGCAAGTCTGTTTCACTCACCACCCCGGAGAACAAGAGGATTAAGTATGTATCCCGACGCACACGTATGAGTGCTAGGTTAAATGCCCTCACAGGAGTTGTTCAGGAGGAAGTACCTGTGGTAAAAGACTTTCTGGATGTATTTCTGGAAGAATTACCAGGAATGCCACCAGATAGGGAAATTGAGTTCCTAATAGAGCTACAGCCAGGGACAGCACCAATTTCCAAGAAACCCTATCGGATGCCCGCAAATGATCTGTTGGAAATCAAGAAGCAAATTAAGGAGTTATTGGACAAAAGTTATATACGCCCAAGTTCTTCACCTTGGGGAGCCCCAGTTCTTTTGGTGGAGAAGAAGGATAAAACTTTGAGAATGGTAGTCGATTATCGTGCTTTGAACGAGGTGACTATCAAGAACAAGTACCCTCTGCCGATGATTAATGATTTGTTTGATCAGCTACTGGCGCCAAAGTATTCTCTAAGATCGATCTTCAATCAGGGTATCATCAACTGAAGATTCGTGAACAGGATATACCCAAAACAGCTTTCACCACCAGGTATGGTTTGTATGAGTATACTGTCATGTCCTTTGGTTTGATGCTCCTGCCTACTTCATGAATTTGATGAACAAAGTGTTTATGGAATATTTGGACAAGTTTGTCGTGGTGTTCATCGATGACATTTTGATATTCTCCAAGAACGAGGAAGAACACAAGGAACATCTGCGTTTAGTTCTGGAGAAACTGAGAGAACATCAGTTATATGCCAAGTTTAGCAAATGTGAATTTTGGCTGACGGAAGTCGGATTCCTTGGACATGTTATTTCCAGAGAAGGAATAGCCGTAGACCCCGCTAAGGTTGAAGCCGTCACCGAGTGGAAGTCACCCACCTCAGTTAAGGAGATCCGCAGTTTCCTCGGACTTCCTGGATATTACCGGAGATTCATTGAGAATTTCTCAAAGATTGCCAAGCCCATGACAGAGTTGTTGAAGAAAGAATCTAAGTATGTTTGGACTGAGGAATGTGAAGCCAGTTTCCAGGAGTTGAAGAAACGTTTGGTCACAGCCCCAGTGTTGATTTTGCCCAATATTCGAAAGGACTTCCAGGTTTATTGTGATGCTTCACGTCAAGGACTTGGAGGAGTACTCATGCAAGATGGAAAGGTTGTAGCTTATGCATCCAGACAACTACGACCTCAGGAGTTGAATTATGCCACCCATGATTTGGAACTAGCAGCTGTAGTGCACGCACTCAAGACCAGGAGACATTTTCTTATCGGAAATAGTTGTGATGTTTACACCGACCATAAGAGCCTGAAATACATTTTCACACAGAAAGAGTTGAACCTCAGACAGAGGAGATGGTTAGAGTAATCAAGGACTATGACATGAGATTACATTACCATCCAGGTAAGGCTAATGTTGTAGCCGATGCCTTGAGTCAGAAAACTTATGTGAACACACTCACAGCGGGAGGATTAACCCAAGAGTTAGCCGATGATCTCAGAGAGCTCAAGCTAGAGATAGTTCCAAGAGGATATGTTGGTACACTAGAGATCCAGTCCACCTTGACCGAAAGAATTCGTAAATCCCAGAAATCAGAGAAGGAGATAGCTCAGATAAAGCAGAGAATGGAAGATGGTAAAGCTAAAGGTTTTCGTGAGGATGAACACGGAACTTTGTGGTTTGAGAACCGAATCTATGTGCCCAATGACCCAGAGCTCAGGAAGTTGATACTTCAGGAAGCCCACGATTCACCTTACTCGATACACCCAGGCAATATCAAGATGTATCTCGATTTAAAGGAAAGTTATTGGTGGACAGGTATAAAGAAAGATATTGCGGAACATGTTGCAATATGTGATGTTTGTCAGCGAGTAAAGGCAGAACATCAGAAACCAGCAGGGTTACTCCAACCTTTGCTGATACCCGAGTGGAAATGGGAAAAGCTTGGTATGGACTTCATCACAGGATTACCCAGGACCCGTTCAGGTTATGATTCCATCTGGGTAGTGGTAGATCGCTTGACCAAGGTAGCTCATTTCATTCCAGTGAAAACCACTTATACCAGTGCTAAGCTAGCCAAGATATATATGACCAGGATTGTATGTTTGCATGGAGTTCCGAGGAGTATCGTGTCAGATAGAGGAATACAGTTTACCTCAAAGTTTTGGCATCAGTTACATGAAACTTTGGGTACAAGGTTAGAGTTCAGTACAGCTTTTCATCCGCAGACCGATGGACAGACTAAGAGAGTCAACCAGATTCTGGAAGACATGTTGAGAGCTTGTGCGCTAGATTATGGATCTAGTTGGGATGACAACTTACCTTACGCAGAATTTTCATACAACAACAGTTATCAGACCAGTCTGAAGATGGCCCCTTTCGAAGCTTTATACGGAAGGAGGTGCAGAACACCACTGACGTGGGATGGTGTTGGAGACCGACAACTTTTTGGTCCCGACCTTATCCGAGATTCTGAAGAGAAAGTCAAGCTGATTCGTGACAGACTCAAGATAGCTCAATCTCGACAGAAGAGTTATGTTGACAGCAAATGAAAAGAAGTGACGTATGAAGTGGGAGACAGAGCATATCTTCGTGTGTCCCCGCTTCGTGGAATCAAGAGGTTTGGTGTTAAAGGAAAACTAGCACCCAGATTCATAGGCCCCTACAAAATTCTTGAACGTAGAGGAGAAGTTGAATACAAACTGGAATTGCCGGAAGGATTATCCGAAGTTCATAATGTGTTCCATGTTTCCCAGCTAAAGAAATGCCATGCTGAGATGGCTGACATCCCTTTTCGAGACAGCGTGCTCCTAGAGGCCATACAGCTTGACAGTGATCTGACTTACGAGGAGAAGCCTGTCAAGATCCTCGAGACATCCAACAGAGTTACCCGCAGCAAGATCATCAAGTTCTGCAAAGTTCTGTGGAGTCACCACACCGAGGAAGAAGCCACCTGGGAACGCGAAGAAGATCTTTGTAGAGACCATCCGCACCTATTTTCTAGCCAACCCGAATCTCGAGGGCGTGATTCATCTTAAGGTGGGTAGGTTTGTAACATCCCAAAATTCCATTTTGGAATGTTATGATATAGCTATGCATCTATCATCATCATTGCTTGATTGTATGTGTTAGTTGAAATGCCTCTTCTGAATTCCAGAAAGCTCTTTCTACTTTTCCCTATGTTGCTTTCACCTATTGGAAATTTTGGTTAAATGTTCAAAATAAGAGGGGAGTAACATGACACTCCACACCAGGGTCAAATTGGTGATTTATTTGAACAAAAATATCGAGGAGTTATTTTGAAAATATTTGCAAAAAGGGTTTAAAAACAATTAGGCAATTTCTGAAAATAATATTTTTTTTAAAAGTGTTCAACTGACAGAATAAAAATGTTCATTAAATAGCATTTATTATTATGTAATTTTGATATATAATACCCCTATATTTAGAGACGATTTGCATGCTTTAAATGTTTTTGAATGTCTTTGGAAAATTATTAAAGGAAAAACGGTAACGGTTAATGTATTAAACGGGCCGGCCCACGGGCAGTTATTCGCGCATTTATTACCGATCGGCCGACCGCGCGTAACGAACACGCT
This sequence comes from Hordeum marinum, assembly GCA_022496015.1. NCBI lineage: Eukaryota > Viridiplantae > Streptophyta > Magnoliopsida > Poales > Poaceae > Hordeum > Hordeum marinum. The sequence goes on from CM039678.1 coordinate 277,159,075, forward strand.
CTCCTCTCGCTGACACTGGACCCCACCCCGACCGACCGTTACTACCGAACGGTCATCTCCCTCCTCCCCCGCGCGCGCCGGAGATCCTCGCCGACCGTTTCTTTCCCTCCCGGATCTCTCTCCTCTCTTAACTCCCTGCACCCCCGAGCACCCTATAAGTAGCCGGCCACTCCCCGCATCCATTTCCCCCCGATCCCCCTCTCTCTCTTGCTAGAAGGCTGCCGCAATTGCACGCTGGAGTAGCCACCCCCACCGGATCTCCCGTCGACCGTAGCCACCAATTCCGACCACCTCTCGCCCAACCGACCTCACCTTTCGACTCCGGAGACCCATCGCCGTTGCCCGGACCACTCCACTGTCTTCCCCGACCACCGGAGCACCACGCCGTCGACTTCGCCGCCTTCGGATCCACCGGAGAACCCCCGACGCCGGAGACTTTACCCCGTGAGCACTCCCACCCCTTGGATCCAAAACCCATGGTCCAGATTAGAACGGATTTAAATCCGAACCGTTTTCCTTTACGGACCGGTCGCCCGCCCATAACCCTCGCGCGCACACCCCCCTTAGCCAATCGGACAGCGCCATGTAGCCCCCTGGCCGTTGCAAGTCAGGTTTCTTTTCTGTTTTTGTTTTAATTAACAGAATGATTTCAAAATTTGTTTTAACTATATCTTTTAATATATTTAGTGTTTTGAGTTGATTCTTTTTGCAATAGCTCACATTTTTCATGTAGTTTCACCCTGTACTTTTAAATTTCAAATTTGAACTATAAAATTTGAATTGAATCAAATTTTCTTAAAATCTTCAAATCTGTATAACTAGAGTTTGAAAATAGATTTTTACATGAATCTTTTTGCTACTGTTTGGTATTATTTAGGACTACCTTCATGCTTAGTTTGAAGATATTCAAGATATATTTGATTAATGTTTTAACCAAAAACAGAATCTGCCTAGTATTATAATATAGTTTTATGTACTTAGTTTTAATTAGTTTAAATTTAGATTTGGTTTCATTTGTTTATTAGGTTCTGTTAATAAACATTTATTGTTTTCACTCACTGTTAATAAAAACATATATTTGCTTAGTTTAATTTTATTTAACATAGGAATCACAACTTCTTTTCAAACAGGTTAATTTGATTAAAACCACTAGTTAGTAATAGTTTTGTTTTGCTCTCTTGTTAGTAAAACTATATTTGTTCCATTTAGTGTTTATCAAAACTTTTACAAACTTTACAAAAGTTTTCTCAACAAACTTAGATTCAAAATAGTTTTATTAAGATAGTAGTGTTTTATCAATCACCTCCTAGTAAACAAAACTTTGTGTGTTTTCTTACTTGAGATTTGTGCATTGTTTTGTCTTGATTGTTTACTAGTTCTTGGTTGATGTTATGAGTTGTTATTTTGTTGTATACTTATTTGAGTGCTTGTTTGTTTCGTTAGATTATCTAGAGTGCGAAGCTTGTTACCTAGAGTCACTCATGTACGAAGATCATCAATCAGGCAAGTCACTTTGACCATGTTTTACCCATGTTTTATATGCATTAGTTCTACCATCTACCCAATTGCATGCAAGATAGGTTAGTTGGAAACTTGGTTACATTGTAGTAGTATCATGTGGTAGGTACCCCCCTCAACCTCTTTGACACATTGGCCCCGGGAAACGTTGTTTTACCTTTTGCTATGCTATTAGTAGACGGGGTTGGTTGTGTGATTCATGAGAGTTGAGAGAGTTAATAATTTCAAGACCTACATAATGATCAAGATTTAAGACTCCAAGTTTTCAACATACCTCTGGGTGGATGATGGTTGAACGGCACCCTGGAGAAACCAGTGGATTTGCCTAGGTGATGTTGGAGATGGCCAGTATTCACGCGGAAAGGTCCACCCAGGCACAAAGAGATGGATGGATGCTTTAAAACCCAAGGCTTACCTGCACAGCCACAAGTCATTATGGGCTCTGGCTTGGTTGGATATCGTGGTGACCCTGGACAGGCGGTGCTACGAGAGGTAGAAGAACGGTAGGAAAGGATGGGCACCGACAGAGTCACAGGGAAACCCTTTGCAAGACCATGTTTTGGTCATCCGTTCCTCAAACACCCTGAAGTGCGAGAAATCAAACGGAGGCGACCAAATCTTGTGGGGAACGTGTGCAAAACTCTGCAGAGTATTCAAAACCTAATCGATTAGCCGTGTCCACGGTCATGGACGACTTGAGCCAAAGGAATTGAAACTTCCGGAACTCTCAACACAATTAATAATGAGGATGTGGGTATTATCAATTTGGGTATGAGAATTGGTTGGTGGAACCATCTCATTAATCAACAAACTTAGTAATATTTGCTTAACCCCTCCCTTGATGTAGGAAAAACTTGGCTTTATGCAAAAACTTACCACCCCACCTGCCATATTTGCATATAGATTAGATGATTATCTTTTCACCCCTCTCTTGTGACTTTGCCGGCATATTCCACATGCTGACCTACATGGTTGCAACGTATCATGTTGCAGAGTACTTTTCCGACCAGGAGTCAGGACGCGTTCTATGCTCAGTGAGATGCCCTTGGAGTCAGATGGACTCATCTACCTTCAACGCTTCTGCAAGATTTAGATATTCTCATGAGTTGGCCTTCAGCCACTTTATTGTAATGATTATTGTAATAAAGGACTCGATATGAGATTTCGATTAATATAATGCTGTGTGATTTCACTTTGATATATACATTGATGTACCGTGTGTGTGTACCAGCATGATCTTGGGATGGTACAGAAACACCGGAGATTCGACCTTTCAGGTCGGGTCGCTACAGGTACACACACGGTACATCAATGTATATATCAAAGGGAAATCACACATCATTATATTAATCGAAATCTCATATCGAGTCCTTTATTACAATAAAGATTACAATAAAGTGGTTGAAGGCGAACTCATGAGAATATCTAAATCTTGCGGAAGCGTCGAAGGTAGATGAGTCCATCTGACTCCAAGGGCATCTCACCGAGCGTAGAGCGTATCCTCACTCCTGGTCAGAAAAGTATTCTGCAACATGATACGTTGCAGTCGTGTAGGTCAGCATATGGAATATGCTGGCAAAGTCACAAGAGAGGGGTGAAAAGATAATCATCTAGTCTACATGCATATATGGCAGGTGGGGTGGTAGTTTTTTGCGCAAAGCCAAGTTTTTCCTACATCAAGAGAAGGGGTAAGCAAAAAATTATTACTAAGTTGGTTGATTCATGAGATGGTTCCACCAACCAATTCTCATACCCAAGTTATTAATACCCACATCATCATATTAATTGTGTTGAGGGTTCCGAATGTTTCAGTTCCTTTGGATCAAGTCGTCCATGACCATGGACACGGCTAATCGATTAGGTTTGAGTACTATTCAGAGTTTTGCACACGTTCCCCACAAGATTTGGTCGCCTCCGTTTGATTTCTCGCACTTCAGGGTGTTTGAGAAACGGATGACCAAAACATGGTCTTCTAAAGGGTTTCCCTGCGACTCTGTCGGTGCCCATCCTTTCCTACCGTTCTTCTACATCTCGTAGCACCGCCTATCCAGGGTCACCACGATATCCAACCAAGCCAGAGCCCATAATGACTTGTTGCTGTGCAAGTAAGCCTTGGGTTTTGAAGCATCCATCCATCTCTTTGTGCCTGGGTGGACCTTTCCGCGTGAATACTGGCCATCTCCAACAACACCTAGGCAAATCCACTGGTTTCTCCAGGGTGCCGTTCAACCATCATCCACCTAGAGGTAAATTGAAAACTCGAAATCTTGAAGTCTTGATCATTATGTAGGTCTTGTAATTAACTCTCTCAACTCTCATGAATCACACAACCAACCCCGTCTACTAATAGCATAGCAACAAGTAAAACAACATTTCCCGGGGCCAATGTGTCAAGAGTTGAGAAGGGGTACCTACCACATGACACTACAACAGTAACTAGGTTTCCAACTAACCTACTTTGCATGCAATTGGGGTGATGGAAGAACTAATGCAATAAAAACATGGGTAAAGATGATCAAAGTGACTTGCCTGATTGATGATCTTCATACGTGAGTGACTCTAAGTAACAAGCCTCGCACTCCGGATAATCTAACGAAGAAAACAAGAGCACTCAATAAGCATACAACAAAATAATGTAACTCACAAAATCAGCAAGGAAATAGTAAACAATCAAGACAAACAATGCATAATCACAAGCAAGAAAACACACAAAGTTTTGTTTTCTGGGAGATGATTGATAAAACACTACTAACATAATGAAACCATTTGTATTAACCAAAACAATAGTTGACAGCAAGAAAACAATAAAATATTTTATTAATAAACAGAATAAAACCAAATTAAGTTTGTTGGGAAAACTTTAGTAAAGTTTTTTAAATTTTTTGATAAACACTATATGAAACAACTATAGTTTTACTAACAAAAGAGCAAAACAAAACTTATTATTTATTAACAAAACATGTTCTTAACCGGAAAGAATTTACAAATAAAATTGTCTTAGAAAACAAAATTTAATTATATAAAACTCTGTTAAAAGAAATCTATTACTAAACTAGTTGTTTTAATCAAATTAAACCTATTAGAAAAGAAGTTGTGATTCCTATATTAACAAAGAAATAAACTAAACAATTTTATATTTTTATTAACAGTAAGTAGAACACCTAAATTTTAACTAACAGAACCTACTAAATCAAATAAAACTAATTCCAATTTAAACCAACTAAAACTAAGTTAAATAAAACTATACTAACTAATAGGCAGAATCTGTTTATAGCTAAAACACTAATAAGAATCATCCTAAAAATCCTCAAACTAAACATGGAGGTATTCCTAACTAAGAACAAACAGTAGCAAAAAAATGCATATCAAAATCTATTTTCAAACTCTAGTTATTCAAATTTGATTGTTTTGAGCAAATTTGATTCAATTCAAATTTTATAGTTCAAATTTAAAATCTAAAACTACAGGATGAAACTACATGAAAAATGTGAGCTATTGCAACAAGAATCAACTCAAAAAATTAAACAGATTAAAAGATATAAACAAAACAAATTTCGAATGCAATCTGTTTTCCGAAAAACAAAACCGAAAGGAAAACTAACTAACGATCGGCTAGGGCTACGTGGCAAGATCCTATTGGATGCTAGCGTGCGTGTGCGGGTGATTCGAGAGGACAACCGAACCTAAGAGGATACCGGTTCGCGGCTTATGTTGTTATAATCTGGATCGTCAGATCCAGATCGAACGGATGTGGGGAGGTCCAACGACTTACCGGAGGGGAGGAAGATTTTCCGGCGAGGGTGGCGGCGGCCGGTGGTCGAAGGAGGTAGGGGGAGGCGTTCCATTGGTCGAGGGAGGTAGTAGAAAGGTCCAGACGACGGCGGAGGTCCTCCGGCGCCGATTGGTGGCGTCGGAGAGGTGCGAGGACGACCGAGGCGACGGGCAGGAGCAGTGGAGACCTTCGGTTGGGGCTGAAACTCCGGCGAGCTCTCCTGCGACGGTATGGCGAAGGGAGAGAGGGGGTCGGGGTGGAAATGGAGTGCAGGGAGGGGCGCTCTTATATAGAGTGCTCGGGTGGGTGCGGGGAGGAGAGAGGAGGGAGATCCGGGGCGATGGAATCTCGGCGACGGCGGCGTGTGCGCGAGGAGAGGGATGACTGCGCGGCCGTTACGGGCGATCGGGGTGGGACCCGGTGTCAGAGAGAGAAGAAGCGGCGAATGCGCGTCGGTCGACCGGCTTGTAATCAATTCGCGAGTAACATTTATATCATGCACAACCCTGATGATAAGTCAAGCAATTGTTTTCACACCTTTATTTTCTCAAAATTTTCAACTCTCACGCGATACTTGAGTGCGATCCATGGATATAGCACTATAGGTGGAATAGAATATGGTGGAGGTTTTCAAGGAAAGGGAGAAGATAGTCTCACATAAACTAGGCGTATCAACGGGCTATGGAGATGCCCATTAAAAGATATCAATGTGAGTGAGTAGGGATTTCCATGTAACGGATGCACTAGAGCTATAAGTGTATGAAAGCTCAAAAGCAAACTAAGTAGACGTGCAACATGAAGAAAAATTCCACTAGGTCTATGAATGTGATAAAATAGGAGACTCTCTATCATGAAGATCATGGTGCTACTGTGAAGCACCAGTGTGGAAAAGGGTAGTAGCAATGTCCCTTCTCTCTTTTCTCTCATTTTTTATGTGTGGGCATCTAAGGCCTCTTTTATTCATTTTTTTATTTGGGCTTCACTGGCCTATTTTATTTTTCATAAAGTCCGGAATCTCATCCCCACTTGTGAGGAAATCATAACTTCCATCATCCTTTCCTCACAAGGGACATGCTCTAATAATGATAATCATCACACTTTTATTTACTTACAACTCAAAAGAAAATTACAACTCGATATCTGTGACAAAATATGACTCTATATGCAATATGGAAGTGATGGTGCATGTCATAAAAGGTAACGGTGGAAGTTGCATGGCAATATATCTCGAAATGGCTATGGAAATGCCATAATAGGTAGGTATGGTGGCTGTTTTGAGGAAAGATATATGGTGGCTGTTTTCAGGAAGGTATATGGTGGCTGTTTTGAGGAAGGTGTTTGTTGCACCAGCGAAAGTTGCGAGATACTAGAAAGGCTAGCAAAAGTGCAAAGGTGACAGTGTGTATAATCCATGGACTCAACATTAGTCATAAAGAACTCACATACTTATTGCAAAAGTCTATTAGTAATTGAGGCAAAGCATTAAATGGATGCTCCTAGGGGGGATGTTGGTAGGAGTTAACCATCGCGTGACCCCGGCCCTCACACAAAGGTCGACAATATATAAACAAGTCATGCTCCGACATCCTTACATAGTAGTTCACCATACATGCATGCTAGGGAATCACAAACCTTTACACAAGTATTTTTACCAAATCACAATTTACTTCCAAACATGTCTCTCAACATTACCATCTTTATATCTCAAAATTTTATGCAATGAATCAAACTTCTCATAAATACTCAATGCACTTAATATGGAAGTTTTTACTATATCCCTTTTGGATGCCTATCATATTTGGACTAAATTCACAACGTAGACCAAATATAATACTTTTTTAGAAACTCTCAAAATAATATAAGTGAGGGACGAGATTTCAAGTATTTCTATGAAAACACAAACACCACCGTGCTCTAAAAGATATAAGTGAAGCACATAGAGCAAAATTGCCCAACTCAAAAGATATAAGTGTAGCACATAGAGTATTCTAATAAATTCACGATTCTGCATCTCTCTCTCAAAATATGTGTGCATCAAGTATGATTGTGTCAAACTAACAAGCAAATACTCATATCATACAAGGCGCTCCAAGCAAAACTCATATCATGTAGTGAATAAAAATATAGACTCAAGTAAATTTACCGATGGATTGAAGACGAAAGAGGGGACGAATTCCGGGGAATCCCCAAGCTTAGGCTATTTGGCATCCTTGAATATGACTTGGGGTGCCTTGGTAATCCCCAATCTTAGGCTCTTGACACTCCTTATTCCAGAGTACCAAATCTTTACCTAAAACTTGAAAACTTCACAACACAAAACTTAACAGAAAACTCGTGAGATTCGTTAGTATAAGAAAGTAACACCACTTTAGGTACTTTTTTGAAATCATTATTTATTTATATTGGTGATATAGCTACTATAGTCTAACTTCTCCATGGCTCATACCACATGATACAACCCATAGATTCATCAGAAGTAGGCAAACAACTCAAAGAAAACAAAATCTGTCAAAAACAAAAGAGTCTGTAGCAATATGGAGACTTCGTGTACTTATGTAACTCAAAATATTCTAAAAAATTATTTAAACCTGGGAAATTTATATATCAATATTGTGTAAAACTTTCAGGTCAATTTGACGCTCTGGAAAAATTAGAAAATTCCTAGACTTAGCGCAAAAGTTTCTGTTTTTCAGCAAGATCAAATCAACAACTACCATAGATCACCCCAAAGGTTTTACTTGGATCAAACTAATTAAAACACCAAATCACAAATAATACAGAAGTAATAATGTGGGAAACACTCAAAAACAGAAGCAAAAACACAACACACAAATAAAATTGGATTGCCTCCCAACAAGCGCTATTGTTTAACGCCCCTAGCTAGGCAAAACACAATAGATCTTGGTATTGTCATCTTTGGTATGCAATCCAAAAGTATCTCCCATAATACATTCATAAGGCAATATTATTTTCTTTCTAGGAAAGTGTTCCATGCCTTTCCTTAATGGAAATTGAAATCTAATGTTTCCTTCTTTCATGTCAATAATTACACCAATAGTTCTAAGGAAAGGTCTACGAAGAATAATAGGACATGTAGGATTGTAATCTATATCAATAATAATGAAATCTATGGGCACATAATTCCTATTTTCAACAATAATAACATCATTAATACTTCCCATAGGTTTCTTAATAGTGTAATCCGCAAGATGCAAATTTAGAGAGCAATCATTAAGATCAGGGTAACCTAGCACATCACATAAAGTTTTCGAAATCGTGGAAACACTAGCACCCAAATCACACAAAGCATGGCACTCATAATATTTGATTTTAATATTAATAGTAGGTTCCCACTCATCATGAAACTTTATAGGGATAGAAACTTCTAACTCAAGTTTTTCTTCAAAAGATTTCATCATAGCATCAACTATATGTTTAGTAAAAGCCTTATTTTGAATATAAGCATGAGGAGAATTCAACATGGATTGAAGCAAGGAAATACAATCAATCAAAGAGCATCTATTGTAATTAAAGTCCTTGAAATCCAAAAGAGTGGGTTCATTGCTATTTAAAGTTTTGACCTCTTCAACCCCACTTTTATCAATCTTAGCATTAAGATCTAGACACTCCAAATCATTGGGACGCCTTTTAACTAAAGTTGACTTATCTCCAGTCCCATAATTATCAAGATTTATATTTCAAAACAAAGATTCAATAGGTGTCACATCAATCACTTTAAGATCTTCATCATTATTATCACGAGAAAACACTTTTTCAAGCCATTCACGCTTAGCACAAATTCTAGCGGTTCTTTCCTTACTTTCATCAATAGATATTCTCATATCTTTTAAAGACTCATTAATATCATGCTTGGGTGGAGTAGATCTAAATTTCAAAGAATCAATCTCAGGAGAAATTCTATCAACATTCCTAGCCAAATCATCAATCTTAAGCACTTTTTCTTCAATAGAAACATTTTAAACTTTTTGTGAGCAATAAAATCTTTAACAATATTCTGAAGATCAGAGGGCATCTTATTATAATTTCCATAGGAATTACCATAATTATTAGAGTAATTACTAGAAACCGGCCTAGGGTTGAAATTACCTCCATACGCATTGTTACCAAAATTGTCCTACTAACAAAATTCACATACATAGATTCATTATTATTTCCAATCAAAGAAGACAAAGGCATATCATTAGGATCAATAGGAGCACTATTACTAGAAAACAATTTCATCAATTCATCCATCTTTTCACTCAAAGTATTTATTTCTTCAATAGCATGCACCTTTTTACTAGTAGGAGATCTTTCGGTATGCCATTGATAGTAGTTTGTCATGATATTATCTAGGAGTTTAGTAGCTTCTCCTAAAATGATTTCCATAAAAGTACCACCCACGACAGAATCTAAAAGATTTCTAGATGCAAAATTCAATCCCGCATAGAAAATTTGTATAATCATCCATAAACTCAGACAATGTGCGGGACAATTCCTAATCATTAATTTCATCCTCTCCCAAGATTCTGCAACATGCTCATGATCAACTTACTTAAAATTCATTATATCATTCCTAAGGGAGATGATATTAACGGGTGGAAAGTACTTGCAAATAAAAGTAACTTAACACTTATTCCATGAATGAATACTATTTTTAGGCAAAGATGAAATCCAAGTTTTAGCACGATCTCGTAGCGAGAACGGAAATATCTTCAATTTAAAAATATCATTATCCATATCTTTATTCTTTTGCATATCACACAACTCAATGAAAGTATTTAGATGGGATGTGACATCTTCACTAGGAAGGCCAGGAAATTGTTCTTTCAGAACAAGATTCAACAAGGCAGCATTGATTTCATAAGATTCAGCACTAGTGGCGGGAGCAATAGGAGTACTAATAAAATCATTATTTTTAGTATTGGAAAAGTCACACAACTTGGTATTCTCAGACATCATGGCAAAGCAAGCAGTCAAGCACACGAGCAAAAGAAAGGCAAATGAAAGAAGGGCGAATAAAAAGGCAAATCTTTTTAGTATTTTCTCAAAATCATTTTAGAAGTGGGGGTGAGGAAAACAAGAGGAAAATGGCAAATAAAGTAAATGCAAGAGATGATTTTGTGATGGGTACTTGGTAGGCTTGACATGTACCCTCCCCGGAAACGGCGCCAGAAATCCTTCTTGCTACCTCTTGAGCTTGCATTGGTTTTCCCTTGAAGAGGAAAGGGTGATGCAGAAAAGTAGATAATTATTTCCCTCAGTTGTTGAGAACCAAGGTATCAATCCAGTTGGAGGAACAAGCAAGTCACCAATGGTTGCACCTACACAAACAATCAAACTCTTGCACCCAACGCTATAAAGGGGTTGTCAATCCCTTCACGGTTATTTGCAAGGATTAGAATTGAAAGAGATAGATGTAAATGAGTGCGGAAAGTAAAAGATAAATAAATTGCAGTAAGGTATAGATCTTAAAATATATGATGGAAAATAGACACGCGGGCTATAGGTTTCACTAGAGGCTTCTCTCTTGATGGCAAATATCATGGTGGGTAAACAAATTACTGTCAAGCAATTGATAGAAAAGCAAATAATCAATTAGTTATCCAAGGCAATGATCATGCATATAGGCATCATGTCCGTGACAAGTAGACCGAAACAATTCTGCATCTACTACTATCACTCCACATGTCGACCTACTATTGCCTGCATCTAGAGTATTAAGTTCATGAAGAACAGAGTAACGCATTAAGAAAGATGACATGATGTAGAGGGATAAACTCAAGCGATATGATGAAAACCCCATCTTGTTAGCCTTGATGGCAACAATACAATACATGACTCACTACCCCTACTATGTCACTGGGTGAGGACACTGCAAGATTGAATCCAAAACCAAGCACTTCTCCCATTTCAAGAATTACCAATCTAGTTGGCCAAACCAAACCAATAACTCGAAGATTGCAAGGATATGAAATCATGCATATAAGAAATAAGAGAAGATTCAAATAAGATTCATGGATAATCTGAACATAAACTCACAATTCATCGGATCTTGACAAACACACCACAAAAGAGGTTTACATCGGATAGACCTCCATGAAGATCATGAAGAACATGGTATTGAAGATCAAAGAGAGAGAAGAAGCCGTCTAGATACTAGGTATGGACTCGTAGGTCTGTGGTGGACTACTCATGCATCATTGGAGGGGCAATGGAGTTGATGTAGATGCCCTCCGTGATAGAAACCCCATCTGGAAGATTACCGGAAAAGGCTCCAAGATTGGATCTCTTGGGAACGGAGGCTTCCAGCGGTGGAAAAGTATTTGCGTGACTCGTTCTGATGCTGGGGGAATATTTGGGTATTTATAGGCCAAGAATTAGGTTTAGGAGACCTGCTAGGGAGCGACAAGTCTGCTAGCAGTGGCTAGGGCGGCGCCTAGCAGTCTTGTGGTGCCCTGGCTCCTCCCCTGACGTGCACTCCAAGCTTGGAAGACTTGTAAAAATTCCTTCCCCAGGTTTTATTCCATTTGGACTCCATTTAATATTCCATATCTGCAAAACTCAAAAAAGGGAAAAAACAGAAACTAGCACTTGTCTCTAGATTAATAGGTTAGTCCCAAAAATAATATAAAATAGCATATTAATGCATATAAAACATCCAAAACAGATAATATAATAGCATGCCATCATAAAAAGTTATAGATACGTTGGATACGTATTAGTGGGAATCTAAGGCCTCTTTTTTTATTTGGGCTTCACTGGCCTCTTTTAGTTTTCATGAAGTTAGGATTCTCATCCCCACTTGTGAGGGAATCATAGCTTCCATCATCCTTTCCTCGCATGGGACAATGCTCTAATAATGATGGTCATCGCACTTTTATTTACTTACAACTCAAGAATTATAACTCGATAACTAGAACAAATTATGACTCCGTATGAATGCCTTCGGCGGTGTACCGGGATGTGCAATGATCTAGCGTAGCCAATGACATCAAAAAATGGACAAGCCATGAAGCATCATGCTAGCTATCTTACAATCATGCAAAGCAATATGAAAATGATGGTGCGTGTCATAATAAACGAAATGGTGGAAGTTGCATGGAAATATATCTCGGAATGGCTATGAAAATGCCATAAAAGGTAGGTATGGTGGCTGTTTTGAGGAAAGATATATGGTGGCTGTTTTGAGGAAGGTGGGTTTATCGTACCGGCGAAAGTTGCGCGGTACTAGATAGGCTAGCAAAGGTGGAAGGGTGAGAGTGCATATAATCCATGGACTCACATTAGTCATAAAGAACTCACATAATTATTGCAAATATCTATTAGTCATCGAAGCAAAGTATTAGATGCATTCCCCTAGAGGAGAGGTTGGTAGGAGTAAACCATCATGAGCTCCCGACCCTCACACAAAGGTCGACAACCTATAAACAAATCATGCTCTGACTTCCTTACATAGCGGTTCACCATATGTGCATGATAAGGGAATCACAAACCTTTGCACAAGTATTTTTACCAATTCACAATGACTTCCTAACATGAGTCTTAATATTACCATCTTTATATCTTAAAACTTTATGCAGGGAATCAAACTTCTCATAATAGTCAATGCACTTAATATGGAAGTTTTTATTATATCCCTGTTGGATGCCTATTATATTAGGGCTAAATTCATAACCTAAACCAATTACCATGCTGTTTAAAGAATCTCAAAATAATATAAGTGAGGTATGAGAGTTCAATTATTTCTATAAAACCAAACACCACCATGCTCTAAAAATATATAAGTGAAGCACTAGAGCAAAATTGCCTATCTCAAAAGATATAAGTGAAACACATAGAGTATTCTAAGAAATTCACGATTCATGAGTGTCTCTCTCAAAAGATGTGTGCAGCAAGGATGATTGTGTAAAACTAAAAAGCAAAGACTCATATCATACGGGATGCTCCAAGCAAAACACATATCATGTGGTGAGTAAAAATATATCCTCAAGTAAATTTACCGATGGATTGAAGACGAAAGAGGGGATGCATTCCGGGGCATCCCCAACTTAGGCTCTTTGGAATCCTTAAATCTGACTTGGGGTTCCTTGTGCATCCCCAAGCTTAGGCTCTTTCCACTCCTTATTCCATAGTCCATCAAATCTTTACCCAAAACTTGAAAACTTCACAACACAAAACTCAATAGAAAACTCATGGGATCTGTTAGTATAAGAAAATAAATCACCACTTTAGGTACGGTTGTGAACTCATTCTTTATATATTGGTGTAATACCTACTATATTATAACTTATCCATGGTTCATACCGCCCGATACAACCCATAGGTACAGCAAAATAGGTACACAACACAAAGAAAACAAAATCTGTCAAAAATAGAACAATCCGTAGCAATCTGAAAACTTTGTATACTTCTGTAACTCAACCAATTCTAAATCATTAGGAAAACCTAGGAAATTTTCATATCAATCTTGTGTAAATATTTTAGACTCATTTGACACTCTGAAAATTTTATAAAATTCCTGGACTAGGGGCAAAAGTTTCTGTTTTTCAGCAAGATCAAATAAAACACTACGATAGACCATCCCAAAGGTCTTACTTGGCTCTAACACTAAAACAACAAAACACAATTGTTCCTTGCCTTGCACTCCAAGCCTGGTAGATCTATTTTGTTTCAAAAATATCCATCGTGAAGTTTTTATTCCGTTTGGACTCCGTTTAATATTCCATATCTACAATACTCAAAAACAAGGGAAAAACATAAACTAGCACTAGGCTTTAAATTAATAGGTTAGTCCCAAAAATAATATAAAATAGCATATTAATGCGTATAAAACATCCAAAATAGATAATATAGTAGCATGACACAATCAAGAATTATAGATACGTTGGAGACGTATCAGTGCGCACGGGGTCTTCTGGGCCAGTGCGCATGGGGTCTTCTGTTGTCACTCGGTTACCCTCGTGCACACGGGGTCCAGCAAGCCCATGCGCACAGGGTCAGCTGTAACTTAGCATTTTTGCTGCTGCTTTGGCTCCATCTTTCGTGCGTCCTCGTGGTTCCTCCCCTTGGCCTTGGATGTCTTCCTCGTACCTAATGATGCATAGTGTTTCGAGGTGAGGTAGCATCCAAGTTCCATTAGCATTCATGTCAAGCCCAAAGAGGAGGGAGTTCAACTTAGCTTCTATTGCGCGTGCGCGAGCTCTTGTCATAGGGACACTTGTGTCTTATGGAGATGGCGTAGGCTTCATGGGGATGAGTGGGGACGCTCCGCATCATCTCCCCCCTGGGGAAGATCCGTCCTTGGATCAAGATCTTCATCACCATGAAACGGGGAGAGGTCAATGATGATGAAGGTATCTCTCACGTTGTACTTGTCTCGTGGAATTTCGATCTTGTAGGCATTGTTGTTTTACCGTGCCAACACCTTGAATAGGACCTCAGCGCGAGGTAGTAGTTTGGTTTTGTGCTCATTGGGAAAATGCTCCTTCCGGAGATGTAGCCACACAAGGTCGCGGGGGGGTGAACACCATGGGGTGTTTGTTCGTGTTGCACTTGGCGGTGTTGCGTTCCACTTGACGCTGGATTGTGTGCCTTGTGTCTTCATGCATCTTCTTGATGTAACTTTCCCTTGCACTTGCATCCATGTTGACATGCTCTTGTATTGGAGCGGGAGAATGTCCAATGGGGACAACGGGTTGAAGCCATAGACCACCTCAAAAGGAGATTTGTTGGTGGTGAAGTGTCGTGCGCAATTATAGGCGTACTCGGCGATGGGGAGGCAATCTTCCCATTCTTTGATGTTCTTCTTGATCAACACACGTAGGAGAGTTGCAAGCATCCGGTTTGTCACCTCCCTTTGGTCACCGGTTTGTGGGTGGTAGACCAAAGATAATAGTAGCTTGATGCCGAGCTTGGCACAAAGAGTCCTCCAAAAGTAGCTCAAGAACTTGACATCGTGATCCAAGACAATGCTCTTGGGCACTCCATGTAGGCATAAGATTTCCCTACAAAAGAGATTGGCAATATGTGAAGCATCATCTATCTTGTGACTGTAGCGACCCGGCTCAAAACGAGTCAAGCCTCTATGTGTTAGTGCCATCCCTGGATTAGTACTCTGGCACACATAGTACATCAATGTATATATCAAAGTGCAATCACATGTAAATAGCACAAAGTTGATATATACCTCTTAAGTCTCAGCGGAAATAGTCAACGGGAGTGGAGTCCCAATAAACACCAACGACAGGTTGAGTGTAGACCGTAACCCTGAATCGTACTCTTACTCGTCGTAGAAAAGTATCTGCAACATAAGACGTTGCAGCCGTGTAGGTCAGTACATTGAATGTACTAGCAAGATCACCATAGAAAGAATGATAAAGGCTATTCTATATGCAAAAGGCTTTGTGGCTCTGTGTCCGAGTTTTTGCAGAAAAGTTGGTTTTATTTTCCCTACAACAATGGAGTGAAACAAAAATCACTACTAACAGTTGGTTGTTAATGAGATGGTTCTACCAACCAATTCTCATGTCCCAAAAAATATTAATAGACCCACTCATCGTAAAATTTATTAATTGTGTTGAGAATGGCTGATAGTATCATCTCCGGTGCTCATGTTGTCCATAACTGGAGACACGGCTAATTGATTAGTTTGACACTCTGCAGAGGTTTGTACACTTTACCCGCAAGAATCGATCCCTCTCGTTATGTCCTCGCACTGCCTGGTGTTTGAGAATAGGACGAGCGAAACATGGTCTTCCATAGTGACCCTCCGATAGAAAGTCAGTGCCCATCCAAATCCTACCGTTCTTCTACATCTCATAGCAACTTACCTACCGGAGTCACCACTAGGGTCAACCAAGCCAGAGCCCATATTGACTTGCGGTTGCACACGTAAGCTTTCCGGCCTTGATGTATCCATCCATCTCTTTAAGCCTGGGTGGCATTCCATTGGGATGATCATAGGTAGATACCAGGATTCCCGGGCATAACCATGATAGATATCAGGCTACCAAAATGCATGTCCGATCGACCTAGAGGTATATTGAGTCCTTGAAGTCTTGAAGTCTTTATCATCATGCAGGTCTTGAAATAATTAATTAACCTCACAACAATCCTGAATCTCATAACCAACCCCGTCTACTAAAGCGTAGCAATTGTGAAGTAACGTCCCTTCTCGAGCAATGGTAATAGGGTGTTGGGTTTCTCCTACCTCATGATACCACTACAAGTTCAAGCTCAATATCCTATTGGATTTATGATGGAAAGATTTGATTCTAATGCCAATAAAACATAGGTAATGTAAGATGATCAAAGTGAACTTGCCTGTACTGTTGATGAAGAACAATATCACTCTTAGAAATAACTTGATAGAACTATTCGTCACTCTCCGATGAAAATCTATATAGCCAAGCATTGCATTCACATACAAATTCACTCTAGCAAACAATACTAACAAACAAAAAGAAAAACAGAACTAAAAGCAACAAGGTTGTGATGAAGGAAATACTTAAGACGAAAGTTAAAACAACAAAACTTCATCAAAACAATGAGTAGTTTTCATTACAAATAATCCTATTTTCAATAGAAACAAGACAAACCAAAGTAAAATCTAACAAAAGTATTCTAGTAAATATTTTACTAGCAAAAAAAGAATTACTTTTGAAGAACAACTAAGAACTAATAAAAGTTTTTATCAAACTCATCTTATGACATCAAAAATGTTAACCTTGAATGAAACCACAAACAATTTAAGATTTAATACAAATTGTTTATGATCTAACATAAAGTTAACAGAAAGTGAAACTAATAAAACAATTTATAAAAATATTTTCAAATAGGAAATCAAACTAGCAATGAAATCCATTTGCAAGTTATGATTGAACTAGAATTGATTCCATGAAAGAAAAACCAATAAATAACATAGAAATAAACTTGGTTGAAATATTAATGCTAACTAACAGGAAACAATGTAAACTTGTCAACTAATGTAAAAGGAAATAAATTAAAACAATTCAAAACAAAAGAAATAGAAATAAACCTAAAAAGAACTAAAACAGAATCTTTTTTGTTAAAACTACTAACTAAAAATATTCTAACAATTCTCAATTTCTACCTACTGTTAAGTAAAGTCACTAGTGACAAGTAGCAAAAAGAATCAACTCAAAATCTATTTTTAAACTCAAGATAATCAGAAAATAAGATTTGAATCAAATCTGTTTGAATTCAAATTCAAATTATTCAAATATGGTCAAAAAGAATAAAATGTTGACACAATGCAAAAAGAATAAAATTAAAACAATTACAAACATAAAAGATATAAAGAAAATGAAAACAAAACTAATTCTGGAAAAACTACTCTAACGAACATGGGGTGACATGGCAGTTTGTGAGTGGCTGAGTGGTATCCACACGGGAGCTAAACGAGAAAACGGACAATAAATAGAAGATAACAGTTCAGTCCAATAAAATAAAGCACTCGATCTTATCCTATCCGCTCGTTTACGATCCGATGGAGGAGAGAGCTTCTGGTGTTCACCGCGGTGGGGTTGGAGTCCGGCGAGAGCTCTGGCGAGGGAGAGGTGGGGAGGTCGACAAGGACGGTGCTCTAGTGGTATTCCATGACAACTGAGGGGTCCAGGCAATGGCGGAGCTCCACGGGCGACGATTGGTGATGACGGTGGGTCTCGGGGATGAGAGGGAAGATCGGGTGGCCGGTCTGAAGGGATTCGGTCCTGATCCGGAGCGGATTCGGGCCGGATCCTTTCCATAGTGGGCTGCATGCTTCCTAAGCGCATAGTGTGGTTTTTTTTCCTTTTTAACGCGATTTTCCTATTAATAAATAACAGGAAAATAAAAAGATAATTTGGAGGATCTAAATAGTTCCAAATATTGGTATATAATATATCACAATTGTCAGAAAAATAAATGAAAAAATATGAACATATTTCCATGGGCAAAATAATAATTAAAAAAAAACTATTTTTCCGAAAATGCCTAAATTGGATTTATTTCTTTTTGCAAATGATTTTCAAATTACCCCGTCGGTATTTATGGTTCAAAATATCACAAAAATGCCCCTGGTTTGGAGGGTCATGTTCCTCCTCTCAAAATGTGTGAATTTGGGCAGGTGAAATTGAATTCTTCCAAATTTTGAAATAAAACCAAATATGCAATGAATTCCAAATACGAAATTTCAGAAGTCTTTGCAAATCAAAAGTTTCAAGTCCATCATTTGAAGAAGTCATGTCATCTTCTCTCATCGTTTTGCATTGGACGGAACTTGAATTCAAACAAAGGGAAAGTCATTTTATTCCCTCTCATTTCAAAAGTTTCAAATTTCACTCAATTTCAACCACACAATCAAACAATCAATCATTCTAGTGAATAATATAGCATTCCTAATTTTGGGATGTTACAATGACAAGGAATGAAATGTGCCATTTTGGAAAAGCGATCCACAACAACAAAAATCGGACTCATGGCCATTTTTTGGTTGTGGCAAACCAAGCACAAAATCCGCACTAATGTCTTCACAAGGTTGGAAAGGTATAGGAAGAGGCATGTAACGACCATGGGATTGACCTTTAGACTTAGCTTCGCGGCATGTAGAGCATCGGTTGGTGAAGCATGCCACATCACAAAGCATCTTTGGCTAGCTGTACTTTTTGGAGACTGTGGCATATGTCTTGCCGCGTCCAAAGTGACCCATTAGTCCTACGTCGTGAGCCTCTTGCAAAAGCAACAAACGAAGAGAAGACTCGGGTATACAAAGTTTGTTAGCATGCATAAGATATCCATCTTTCATATAGTAGTTCGCCCAACAAGTTTTCACTTGGCAATTGGCGTATGGAGTAGAAAAAGAAACACGATGCTCAGACAAATCTTTTATGTGCTCAAAACCAATAACATGCAATTCAAGTTGAGAAACGAGCATGCATTTGCGGGAAAGAGCATCCATCACAACATTTTCTTTGCCCTTAATGTATTTGATGACATAAGGGAAAGACTCAATTAATTCACTCCATTTAGTATGTTCTTTGTTCAACTTAGTCTGACCCTTTAGGTATTTGAGAGTTCCATGGTCGGTATGAATGACAAATTCATGCGGTCAGAAATAATGTTCCCAAACATGTAAGACTCTCACCAATGCATAGAATTATTTTTCATATATAGGATAGTTTAGTTGAGCACATGAAAATTTCTCACTAAAATACGCAATTGGGACGCTTTTCTTGCATAAGCATGCCACCTATGCCATTACCACTAGCGTCAAAATGCACTTCAATTTTTTTACCAAAGTTAGGCAAGGCAAGCAAAGGTGCATGAGTGAGAAAATTTTTAAGTTCACGGAAAGCGGTGTCTTGGGAAGGTCCCCAAACATGTGGTGCATTTTTCTTGCTCAAAGCATGGAGAGGAGATGCAGTAGTGCTAAACTCTTTCACAAACCAGCGGTAGAAACCGGCTAGTGCTAAGAAACTACACACTTGTTGTAAATTGGTGGGTGATGGACAATTTTTAATGGCCTCAATCTTAGTTTCATCAACATGGACACCCTTAGACGTAACCACAAATCCTAGGAAAACAACTTTTTAACACCAAAATGCATTTGTCCCTATACGCATAAAGTTTTTCTTTCCGTGGAGTTTGCAAGACGTCCCTAACATGAGTGGCGTGTTGTTCTAGAGAGTCGCTAAAAACAAGGATGTCATCAAAATAGACCACAACGCAATATCCAATATAGGGGCGCAAGACATGATGCATCATTCACATCAATGTACCCGGTGCTTCAGATAAGCCCATGGGCATCACTAGTCATTCATATAGACAAAATTTAGTATTGAAAGCCGTTTTCCACTCATCACCCTCTTGGATGCGAATTTGGTAGTAACTACTTTTTAAGTCTATTTTGGAAAATATAGTGGCACCACTAAGTTCATCTAGCATGTCATCTAAGCGAGGAATAGGGTGGCAATATCTAATGGTGATAGCATTTATAGGTTGGCAATCGGAACACATGCACATACTTCCATATGGCTTAGGTACTAGGATCACAGGAACCGGACAAGGACTCAAACTCTCACGTACATTCCCTTTATCTAGGAGTTTTTGGACTTGCCTTTGTATCTCCTTTGTTTTTGTCTGGGTTGACGCGGTATGGTGCCTTGTTAGGGAGCGGTGCCCTGGGGATGAGGTCAATGCGGTGTTCGATCCCTCGCTTTGGTGGTAGTCCCGGAGGTAGCTCATCAGGAAAAATGACTTGAAATTACTACAACAATTGAGACAACACAAGAGGAAGATGTTGTGAAGGGTTAGGCCGGACAACATCATCCTTGCACACTATCATGTATTGAAGGACAGTCGATGGGCTCTCGTTCACGTCCCTCAAATCTCTTTTGGTGGCAAAAATTACTAGGTCACTCTTGTCCCTCATCATGGAGTCACTCACTTTTGGCTTGTGGCGCTCACTCGCTTTGAGGTGGATCACTCTCTCACTTTTCTATCCACGATGGGATGTAACTTGCTTGTTGATGGTCACTTGACTTGCAGACATAGGGTGAAGCACATATTCGGTGCCCTTCATCTTGAAACTATAGTGATTTGTTCGCCCATTGTAGATGACTCCGCAGTCGAATTGCCAAGTTTTCCCAAGGAGTATGTGGAAAATGGACATGGTGTGGGGACCCTAACTCATAAGTCATGATCATCGAATGTACGTGCACAGTGATCCCAGAGATCAATGCTCACTAAAGACACATAAACTTAATAACAAGAGTCTTACATCCATTACATATCGTTTGTACTCAAAAAATGGGCTTCATGACCAAGTCTTCACAAACTTGCAGCGGAAATCTTCAACGATATTGTGAACCCATGCCATCTGCCTTAACCCTATAGACATTCTTACTAGGAAGTGTCCTAGCTCGCATGTTCTTCCCCAAGGTAATCTTCTTCATAATCTGGTGTTTCATGCTTGGCCAATAAAATAATCTATGGGAAGCCAATGAGAACTTTGAATGTACTCGCAAGCAACCCATGTTTGGAGCAAGGTATAACAATGCATGATATAGCACTAAGTAGGTAATTTTGTAGAAAACTAATTTTGAGTGCAGTGACATGATCAAATAACTTATGTAAGCATGCATCAACAGTTGGCAGATATCCATGCGAATGAGTTACGAATGTCATCATAAGGAGGTGTTTAACATCTCCTATTTCGTCATCATGTCAAGTCATCCGACTTATGTCAAATATCATATTGTCACACACACACTCACACCAAGTTTATAAACAATGGACGTAGAAGAAGAGCGGTCATCCAAGTGTCCTTGATCATGGACACGGCTATCCAAATAGTTTTACACTCTATAGAGGTTGCACACTTTACCGGCAAGACTCGGGGAACTTCCGTGTCATCCACGACTCGTGATATATTTCATACCCGAGGTAAGCACCCAAACTATGCCTTTCCCCTAGCGATACTAAACAAAGATTCCACTCGTTGGTGCCATCGATCATGATATACATCACATGTATCATCCATGAGGGCATGCAACGGTGTGCCCGGTTCCTGTAAAGACAACGCATGGTCGCCCTACCAGACATGACCCCGTATCGAGAGTGACCTCGTCACTCCCGCCACTAGTAATGTGGGCTCTATGCTAGTAGCCACCAAGGTAATGAACAAAGCCCCGTCCCATAAGGGGCATAGTGGTTGTATATGTAAGGTTGGAATAACGGTCGCGACTTACACCAATCCATTTTCAGTAACCACACACACTCACTTGCTCCGGTATACCACTTCTTTATCAAGTGGCTACCTATGTCATCATCATCTCCATCGAGCATTAGTGTCACCCGATGGGGTTTTCGAAAAGTCTTTGAAATCATTTTTGTTTGCATCGCCATGCATATTCCCATCCCACTCGTGTAGAAACTACTAGCAACCTAACTACTCCCACCCGCACAATCCTCATAAGAATGGTAGGGTCATGCACAATGCAAGTATCAACAAGAAAGTATTGCATGCATCCCACCTTAGTGGAAATATCACATGAACATGATCATGATCAAGAAATAATGTGCTATATGCCATGCAACAAAGGGTTTCATAGTCATGGTCAAAGGGTTGCTTTTTTACTATAAAGAGTAGGGTAAAAAACCCACTGCAGTTTTAAATTAATCAAAAAACAAAAAAGAGTCCTACAAAGTATCTGGAGGCTTGAGATGAGCCAATAAAACGAAGAAAAGAACTATAAAAAAGGTACTAGAAAAGAAGAAGAAGCAACAAAAGAAGGCCTATCTATTATATACTTTAAACGATAGAAAACGAACGGTGATGATTTGACATTCTAGAGACTAAGATATATCATCGATGAAGATTAGACAAGTACTACACGTAAAAAAAGTGAATATCATTGACACGATACAAGCCGAGTCCAACATGCACAAGCACAAAACCATATCACGTATGTATTATAGAAGGAAGCCTGAGCAGACCGGATAAGTACATGTTTTTTTTTCTTTATGGACAGGTCAAGTAGTATATATATGTTTATAAGGAAACAAGTCAAATAGAGGGAAGTCATGCAGGTACCTCTAGGGAAAGAAACAGTCAAGTATATGATCCACTGATTTTTTATGAGGAATACGTTTAAGGGTCCCTATAGTTAATTGATTTTTTCTTTTAACGTTCAAGATTTAAAAACTATGGCATGCAAGATGTGTTCCAGTAACGGACATGGTGACATGCATGAATACACTAGACAAAATCCTATGTAGGTGCGTCTACATAGCCGTCGTTACTCACATGACTCGGTCAATGTATGAATCGGAAAGTAAAGATACATTTAGTTTGCGTGGGCTGATTGGACTGTAAATCAAATCTTGCAAGAAATAAAAAGTAAAATAAGAAAGAATCATCTCTCTCCAACCAGACTGCTCTAGTGCAAAGCATTGAACGAGCACCTCAAAATTTATGACACATCCATACGCACACTTGGCTTGTAGTAGTTCGGCTACCGATCGTTTGGGTGACAGAAGAATTCACCCGGAAGGCTCCTCCATGCATGTTGAGTAACGTTTTTTATGGAAAAGAGGACTGAGCTGATTTCATTCGTTAAGGAAGAATGGGACATCCGATATTGTACGGAGAACAAAGTCTAACAAAGGATCCGAAAGAAGAAAGACTAAAAGAATCTAAATGTATCAAGCAAGCATTTTTCGAGGATAAGTAACATCCTATTTTTCACCAAGTGTCCTCTTGATTCCTTCTAAATACCAACTCATCACAAAAGAAAAAGAAAATGTTTGCTACTTAAATAATCATATTGTTATGAATAACACAACAAACATGTATGGTTTATAACTGCACAATTTTATGTATACTTTTTCCCACAAAATAAATAAACAAAAATATATGGGTATTTTTGCAGTGTGTTCTACTTTGATTATTTTCTAATTTGGAAATATAAAGAGTGCAAATGTGTTTTATTACGAATTTCACAATAGACTAAAACTTTGATTTTTCTGCATTCGGTCCACAAACATTCTTTTAGGAGTCAGTTACATATAGAAATTCAAAGTTATGTTTTAAAGAATGTAACTTTAGTTTATATAAGTAGCTAAAATTTTGAAATTAGCATATATAGACCTCGAGAGTAGTTATAGAAAAATCGGTCTGATTTGAGTGTTGTAGCACTAAACAAGTAGTGAAGGGGTAACGGTGTTAACTAACATGCCTGGACGAGATGTATCACATCCATAGATTAATTATGTATGTAGCTTATCTAAAATAAATCACCATGTATACATTCACCAGGGGTTAAAATCCACGTGCACGCAAATTTCAGTTCTTATAATAATTTTAAAATAGTCATTTTTAGTGCGTGTGTGAAATTAAGACTAAAAAATTATAGTTGCGCAAACAAAAACAAACTGCATTACCACCAATCATAATGTTGATGCGGAAAGGAAGAAAGAAAAGTTTAGGTACCATCAATATTTTGATCATTTTCATTTGGCATGAAGTTATTTAAAGAAGGGTGAAATTAGAAACATCATTGACATAGGAGAATCATACCTAACAATAATATATTGATACAAAAGCTATCATTGTGTGTAGGGAGTCAGTAAAATGACTCTTACATTGTTAGACAACGGGGCTTATGAAAATGAAACTCTATTCAACAAAACTCTTTGGCAATATACAATCCTGTAGCAGTAAATTCAATGAATGGTAGTACACATAAGGGCCAAAAATAATAATTACAAAAAATAAGCGAATAAGCTCGGCATCAGTCAAAATTTTCACGCTATCTTATATCATTTGTGATGTCTATCTTTCGGATGTAATAAAATAGGACACTACATTTTAAATATAGTCGTGCAAATGCACGGGTCGCCTCGCTAGTTACAAACTATAAAAGAAAAAGAGTAAACCACAAACTGACGTTACATAATGCTCTCTAGCCATTGGGAGAAAATGTTTGCATATTTATTTTTCTTCCTAACCCTTAACAGTTTAAGTTCCTTCAGATAGATGGCTTTCCAACCTTGGAAGCTTGGTGTTATGTTCTCAAAGATCTTGTTGTTCCTAGAAATCCAAATGGCCCAAGATCCTAGAATGATGATCTCCCTAAAGAAAGGCAATCTGAGTTTATTCTTGAGGTCTTGGTAGGCTTCTAGGATCAAGAGGTTGTGTGTTCTTTAAGGGCAGATGAAGTCCCAACATTGTGCTGCAAAAGGACACCCCCAAAACAAATGATGTAAAGTTTCCTCCTGTTGGAAATTATTCACTGAACAATTGTATGCTTCTAGTATAAAGCTCGTCCTTCTAAGTAGGTTTCTGGTATTAATTATGTCATGAAGGAGCATCCAGAAAAAAAGACCTTGTGCTTGGGCTGGCATGATCTCTTCCAGATCCAACCGAAATGTGAAGGAACTTGCTTATGTCCCAGCAGGACCTTGTATGGTTTGATGGAGAGTAGGTGTCATTGCCCCAAATATAGCTCCATGTGTCATTTGCATCCCAGAATTCAGAGTTCTTCACCTCCATACAAGTAAGTTCCATTTCCTGAAATTCCACATATGCTTGTGTTGTTAATGGAAGGTGGAAAAGATCCTCCAAATATTCACTGGTTGTTACTTGTCTGATGCTCATTTGTGTAATTGTAGCAAAGGAGTATAGGTGGTTGAACTTGTGTTTGAGAATAGCTCCTTGCCATAGATCATCCAAAAATTGTGCACTCTTGCCGTTCCCTACATTACATCTGGAAATGTCATTGTATTGATCAATCATAGCCAAATTTTCTTTCCACCAGAAGGACCCAACCATTTGTTCACGCGGTATCTCGCCATTAGTGTAATAAGATTCCCAAATTATATGAACCCATCGTATATCATGTCTGTTATATAATTTGTGTAGATTCTTCATGGGGAGTGCTTTATTTTGAGTGTGTATGTCAAAAACTCCCAAACCTCCTTAGTTTTTAGGTCTACATATTGTGTTCCATGCCACCATAGCTGGTCTTCTGTCTTCCAAATCAGGGTTTCTCCATAAGCAATGTGTTAGGTATTTGATTATTTGCGTCTTGATTGTGATGGGGATGTCCAAGCAGCAGATGAAGAAGATAATGAGTGAAGATAGTATGGATTTGACCAACAGTAATCTTCCAGCCTGAGTCATACTGGCTGACAGGCCAGCCATTCTTTTAGCCACTTTTTTTACTAATGGTAAGCATTGTTCCACAGTTGGTTTTTATATTCCTAGCGACAATCCCATATAAGTGAAAGGAAAATGTCCTCTAGCACATTGGAGGGTATTGCTAAAAATTGGAACTCTTTCTTCATCGATATTTATTGGGACCATAATGGATTTTGCAAAATTCACCTTTAACCCAATAATAGAGGCAAAAGTGTTTAATAGTGCTTTCAGGCATACAAGTTGTCTGGCATCTGGCTGTAATATTACCAAAGTGTCATATGCATATTGGACTATTGGGAAGTCAGGAGAACTTTGAAATTGAAGTGGGGCTATAAGAATCCCAATGCTCATTGCTTTGTTAAGGATGGATTGCAAAAGATCTCCAGCTACCACAAAGATGAGTGGAGAAAGATGATCTCCCCGTCTTACTCCG
This sequence comes from Hordeum marinum, assembly GCA_022496015.1. Classification (NCBI taxonomy): domain Eukaryota; kingdom Viridiplantae; phylum Streptophyta; class Magnoliopsida; order Poales; family Poaceae; genus Hordeum; species Hordeum marinum. The sequence goes on from CM039678.1 coordinate 277,185,502, forward strand.
ATTCTTCAATAAAATTTCTTTGCTGGCACTCCATTCACTACTGGAATCAGAAGATTTGTCGTCTGCCTCCTCTTTGCCGTCAGCTAGCACACGACAAAGAATGGCTTTGCCATCAGCTAGGAGAAAGCGGCCGACAAAGAGGTGGCAGACGACAAAGAGTGGCGTTGTCATCAGCCACCTCTTTGCCGTCTGCTAGCGGATGGCAAAGAGGGAGGGGGCCAACCCACGACCCAGCCCGCTAGTTGACCTAACGGCCCCCCTCTTTGCCGTGCGCTAGCGTACGGCAAACCTCCTTTGCCGTCCGCTAGCAGACAGCAAAGCTCCTTTGCCGTCCGCGCACCCCACCCGAGAATAAGAAGAAAAACAGGAGGAGGAGGGGCGCGTCGGTGCCGATGTAACTGGGTCGAGGATCACCGACACGACAACCCCACACCCCGACCCCGACACGACACCCCGACACCCCGACCCCGACACGACACCCCCTACACCCCGACCCCGACACGACACCCCGACCCCGACCCCGACCACGACACCCTGACCTCGACACGACACCCCCGACACCCCGACACCCTGACCCCGACACCACACCCCGACCCCGACACCCCGACACGACACCCCGACACGACACCCCGACACGACACCCTGACACCCCGACACGGCACCCCCGACACCCTGTCACCCCGACCCCGACCCCGACCCCGACACCCCGACCCCGACCCTGACCCCGACACCCCGACCTCGACACGACACCCCCTACACCCCGACCCCGACATGACACCCCCTACACCCCGACCACGACACAGCACCCCGACCCCGAAACGACAGCCCCGACACCCTGACCCCGGCACGACACCCCGACCCCGACCCCGACACCTCGACCCCGACACGAGACCCCCGACACCACAACCCCGACACGACACCCCGACCCCGACACCCCAACACCCCAACACAACACCCCGACACGACACCCCGACACCCCGACACGACACCCTGACCCCGACACGACACCCCGACACCCTGACATGGCACCCTCGACCACGCGACAGCACCCCGACCGCAACACGACACCCCCGACACCCTGACCCCAACACGAGGTTTCATCGACGTCGAGGAACCCCCTAACCCAGACATAGCACCCCTACCCCGACACGACATCCCCGACACCCAAACCTCGACATGACACCCCGACCCCGACACAACATATATAGACGATGAAGATTAATATTAGTAATGTGAGGTATTCAATTATTATTATGTACATATATATTATTAATTAGTTCATGTTATTAGGTATTCAATTTTTTTATGTTGAACTAATTTGGTTCACTCTTTATCATTGCAGGTGTTGACAGATGGTGGGCAGGGGTCGAGAGCGCTCTGAGCCTCCTTCCTCGGCGTGTGCTGGGAGGGGTGCTATTATTCCACCCCAGTAACTCCGGAGAGCGCTGGTACACAGCATGCAGACACCGGCGGGCGCTTCTTTTTTGACCGGGAGAGGTCGGGGGAAGATGAAGAGAGGTGCTAGAGGTTGGAAGGCTGCTGCGCCTTCCTCGCCGCCACCCCTAGCTGATTCTCCCGACCATAGGAGTGCTCCATCTCGGGTGGACCCGTCTGACTTGGACCCGTCTCGGACTCTGGTCCACGAGCGTCGGGTCACCGAGCCTTTGTCCCAAGAGACTCGGGCCCCAGAGTCTTCGTCCCAGGAGGCTTGGATCCCAGAGTCTTCGTCCCACGTCACTCCGGAGGCTAGTGGCCGTGCTGATGGTGGCGAGGACAATTACTTGTTTGAGGACACCTATAGCGAGAGCGAGCTTGTTGAGGAGGGCAAGAAGGTCTACCAGCGTGGTTGTACAAACCTGCCTCCCGTGCCGACGACCCGCGAGCAGAGGTGGTTGATTGCGCCCAATGCGGAGAAGTAAGTGCATTTACTCTTTTTTAACCTTTTGCCTTCATGTTTCTTCAAATTAATATCTAATGTGTTGGCCTTTTCCTACTGCAGGGGTTGGAAATACGAGCGTGGTGGTGTCCACAGGCCCAACCAGGTCCTCGGTGTGCTTCTCCAGCACCACTTCCCGGGGAAGGTCCAGTTGCCCGGTGAGGGTGAGTCTCCACAGGTAGCACTGACCTGGGAGCTTTACAAGGATGCCCTGACCCTGCCGGAGGAGATGGTCGACGGTGTCTTGTGCGAGACGGTGGCTGACATTGTGATCGCTTTTGGGTAATTTCTCCTTTACAGAATTAAAAATCAACAACACCTAGTGATTGTATTAATCAGTGTCTAATGTGTTGTCTTGTTTGATTGTAGACCTTCTATAGGTGTCTTGAGGAAGACGAGGCGAGAGCGGCTGTTGTTCTCGAAGCCGAGTGCAAGCGCCTACTTTGGAACTTACGGCACGAGGCTCGGGTGCAGGCTATTCGAGACTACTACGCCTCGAGTAACATTAAGAGGGCCAAGAAGAAGTGCCGCGAAAATTATTTGAGTAAAGAGAAGTTTATGAACATAATTATCTATTCTTAAGGCCTTGTACTTAGTTTCTTTGATTTGATTCGTAGGCGTAGCGCTGAAATTTCTCTTGTCTAAATTAGGTGCCCCCGAGATGGTGTGTGAATAGGATGGACTGTTGGGAGGCATTGGTGGATGAGTGGTGCTCTCCCGAATGGCTAGCCGAACACAACAAGGCCGAGGAGAAGCGTGCCCAAATGAGAGGTGTGCCACACCATCAAGGGAGCTCCAACTTGTTTGAGTACGGGGATAACTGGGTATGTGGTTTGCTTCATGATTCATGCAATTTCATTCTTCATGATAGGTTGAGCCCTTAACTAATATTTTGTTCACCTCTTTTAGGTGCGAGAAAACAAGAAGGAGGTGCCACCTCTGTTCGACCTCTATGCCATGGCCCATACTGCCTCGTACAAGAAGGCCAAGGCATTCTCTGAGAATGACCTCGATCATCCAGAGAGCTTCAGCAACATCTCCTCCCATAACAAGCTCGTGAGGTACAGAGATGAGGGGGAGGAGAGGAAAGGGGGGACTTCAACCCGAGCCAGATTCCTTTTGATCCAGAGCTCGTGATGATATCTGGTGGTGGGAGGACCCATGGCTCGATAGCCATTGGGGATGGACTGATACGTTGTCCTAGAACTCTCCCAGAGATCAAGAAGCGCCAGACGAGCTCTGATCCCGAGATAAGGCCTCTTCCACGACCAATGGAGCTCACCATTGAGGCTAGGGCCCAGGAGCTTTTGGCGGAGGCAAATAGGCAGGCGGCGCAGAAGGAGAGGGAGATGGAGGAGAGGACGGCTAGGCTGTTGGAGGAGGAGAGGAACTAGAACGACGCGTCTCATCGGGCCCTATACGAGCTCCTCATGGTAAGTTTCTCCTACATATTAGCCAAATCATGCACGTAATGTTCGTTTCATCACTAACTAATATGAATGACTCGTGAAAACAAAATGCACAGACCGTGTGCCAGAACAATGGTCAGACCCCTCCGCCGATGCCCCATATTGCTATAGCACCCACGATGAGTTTCATTTAAATGGTCATTAGTGACTAGTATTCACATTTGAGTTGCATCATGCTAAGGAGACATTGTGAATGATCTTTGGTGCAGCGTGCCTCCCGACAAGCATTGACCCATCCTTCTGTGTCTGCTGCAACCCCGACCAGTCCTTCTACGTCTCACCCTGGCCCAAACCCTACCGGTCCTTCACCTCCATGTTGATGGTAAGTTTTCCCAAGTGTTTTCATTAACAAATGCATACTTAGCTTAAGAAATGAACTACTTAGCTCCAAAATGACCTATACTTAACTTACTTTCATAAAAAATGACTTGATATGCTTAGTTCGCTAGAAAATGGTATATTCTACCTAGGATAGCTATAAAATGACCTATACTTAGCATTTTTCCTCCAAAATGACTTGATATGCTTAATTAGCTAGAAAATGGCATTAGTAGCTAGTATAGCTCAATAATGATCTATAGCTTGTTCATTTATGACATAATTATCTCACTTAGGTACAAAATGGCATAACTACGTAGGATAGCTCAATAATGATCTATAATTAGCTTAGTTAGTTCATTTATGACATAATATGCTCACTTAGGTAAAAAATGGCATAATAACCTTGGTTTACCTCCAAATGGACCTATACTTAGCTTATTTTCCTCAAAAATACATAATAACCTTACTTACCTCCAAAATGATATATTCTACCTAGGATAGCTATAAAATGACCTATACTTAGCTTATTTTCATCAAAAATGACTTGATATGCTTAGTTAGCTAGAAAATGGTATATTCCCCTAGGATAGCTATAAAATGACCTATACTTAGCATTTTTTCCTCCAAAATGACTTGATATGCTTAGTTAGCTAGAAAATGGCATTAGTAGCTAGTATAGCTCAATAATGATCTATAGCTAGTTCATTTATGACATAATTAGCTCACTTAGGTACAAAATTGCATAACTACCTAGGATAGCTCAATATTGATCTATAATTAGCTTAGTAGTTCATTTATGACATAATATGCTCACTTAGGTAAAAATGGCATAATAACCTTGGTTTACCTCCAAAATGGCCTATACTTAGCTTATTTTCCTCAAAAATACATAATAACCTTACTTACCTCCAAAATGATATATTCTACCTAGGATAGCTATAAAATGACCTATACTAAGCATTTTTTCCTCCAAAATTACTTGATATGATTAGTTAGCTACAAAATGGCATTACCACCTTGGAGAAGAGGAGAGGAGAGGAGAGGAGAAAAAGAAATAAAAGATACATTCTTCTTCTTCTTTTTTTCTTCTTTTTCTTCTTCTTGTTCTAGCTAATCTTCTTGTTCTTCTAACTATATCTTTCCTACTTTGCAGATTTGCTATAGATAAGGAAGAGTGCATTGATGGACTGTACTCTTCTACTTCTGCTACCTTTATGCTTACGGAAAACTTGTTTCGGATACATATGTATGGATATGTTGTTGGAAACCATGTTGTGTGTTGTTGGAAACTTGTATATATGTTGGACTTGTATGTTGGAACTTAATTATTGGTATATATATATGCTTGTTTCAACTTATTTGGTATGCTTGTTGGAACTTGTTGAATGATATGTATGTTCTAGATATGTATATGTTGGATATATATGAATATTCTATCAAATTGAATGATTTTAAGAAAAAACAAAAAAACAGGGGCTATATAGCCACTTTGTCGTCTGCCAGCAGACGGTAAAGTGGCCACGTGGTAGCTACCTGTGCAAACTGGGGCTAGCCTAGGTGGGTTCTTTGTCGTCCGCTGGCAGACGGCAAAGAAGATTCTTTGCTGTCTGCCAGCGGACGGCAAAGAACCAACCTAGGCCAGCCCCAACTATCAAAAAAAAGGTGCTTTGTCGTCTGTTGGCAGACGGCAAAGCACCCCGTTAAGCCCCCTATCGGAGCTAAGTGCCCACTTGTGCCTTCTAGGCTCTTTGCCATCCACTGGTAGACGACAAAGAAGCTAAGGTCTTTGTCGTCCGCCAGCGGACGGCAAAGCGGCCTTTACAGCTGGACAGTTTGCCGTCCGCTGGCGGACGGCAAAGCCTTTGTCATCCGTGTTTCATGCCTTTGCCGTCCGGGATGGCGGATGACAAAGTATTTGTTTCCTGTAGTGATTAAACAAGACTGCAGATGAACCAGAGGAGAAAAGCATTTGCATCCAGGAAATCCATTTGTATCCAAATCCTTTAGCTCTGAGGATGTCAATGATTGCCTCATGTTCAATTGTGTCAAAAGCATTCTCAAAATCCAACTTGAGAACCAACATTTCCTCCTTTGATTTATGGCATTGGTGAATATACTCATAAGCCCAACCAATGCGGTCTTGAAGCATTCTTTTTTGAGAAATCCATATTGGTTAATGTTGACCATTTGGAAGATAACCTTTTGAAATCTGTTTGCCAACAATTTAGTGATGATCTTTAGAACTCCATTGAGTAGAGAAATGGGTCTAAAATCACTAGGAGTGATTGGAACTTGTTTTTTAGGGATGAGTGTAATGAAAGAAGTATTTATGCTTTCTAGGTTAACTTTTCCTACATGAAACTCCATGATCAATTGGGTTACATCCTTTCCAATAATGCTCCAGCATGCTTTGAGAAATTTATTATTAATCCATATGGTCCATGGGATTTGTTAGTAGGTAATTGTTTCACCACTTCATCAATTTCCTCTTGTGTAAAAGGCTTCTCCAAATCTAGGAAAATAGTTGGGTTAACTTGTTGCTCATATAAACTATTGAGATCAAAATGCACTGTGTGCCCTGTGGAATGCCCCAATCTTTTTTTGAAAGCTTCCCAAAGTATTGCTGCTTTCCTAGCATGATCAGTAATTTCAACTTGATCTTCAGTTCTCAACACAATAGTCTTATTATGTCTATGGTTGATGGAAGCTTTGGTGTGATTTTTGTGTGTGTTCTCACCTCCAACTTTGACTCCGTTAATTTTCCCTCTCTGCTTCCAATAGATATTATGGTTCTTAAGCACAATCAAGAGGTATTCCTTTAAAATTATTCTGCTGTTCCCTTCAAAAATACCGAGGTTTCTATATTCTTCAATTAGGTCCCATAGGAAAGTGCATGCATTTAATTCCTCAATATTTTTATGCCAATACAAACCCTTAGACCATAATTTTAGAGACCTCCTCAAGTTTTTGAAATTTGCATTGATCAACTTAGCAAAGTCACTGTGCCCAACTGGGATGTTCCAAGCATTGTTTACTAAATCCATAAACTCACTCCGTTTTAGCCAGTAGTTCTAAAATCTGAAGACTTAAGATCTAGTTATAGAAGTACCAGTTTTAATCATCCATGTAAGATGATATGATATGGGTTTAGCTAGTGGTAAATCTGTAGAGTCTGGGAATGTAGTTAACTATGCAGCAGATGTAAAAAACCAGTCCAACTTTTCCAAAAGAGGATTTTCTTGCATGTTACTCCAGCTATATTTTCTACCCTTGAGTGGTAATTCAGCCAGTCCCAGGAGACTAATTGCCTCATTAAAGAGCTACATTTGGTTAACATCTCTACCTCTGTTTCTGTCTGCAGGAGATCTAATGAAATTAAAATCTCCCATTATAATTCAGTTCTCTTCATCAGGCATCTGTATATTAGTGAACCACTCCAAAATTTAAAATTTGAGATGTTTGTCACAAGGTCCATATTGGTTTTTTAAAAACAAGCTAGTGCAAGATATCTTACATGTAAACTTGATTGTCATTGAGAAACTGTTCTGAAAAACCACTTCTCCATCAAATAAAGAATCGTTCCATGTTGTGAGTATCCCTCCAAAAGCTCCCACCGATGGTAGGAATTCAAACTTGTTGAATCTTTGTGGGCAGAATTTGTGAATCTAAGCTAGATCAAAAGTTTCTCTGTTAGTTTCCTGCAAATAGATTATGCTAGCAACACTTTCCTCAATCTTCTGCTTAATGGCAACCCATTTGTGAGAGCTATTATGCCCCTAATGTTCCAGTTCAAAATTTTCCAATTTCTGTTGTTATTCATGAATAACCAATCTGATACTGTGTTGTAAAATCAAGCTCCATCCCTTGATAAACTCTCTCTGTTTTTTCTCCTTTTAGGGTTCTTTATCATGATAAGAGACTGAGGGCCAAATAGATATACATGAGATAATAATATTTGTTAGTGCATCTAGTGCCCCTTAGTGATTTTGGTGTATTGAAGACTCATAGGTTAAGATACTAATGTGTTTGTGAGTGTACACATGCTCTATAAGTCGATGAGGAGTTTGATATATTTGATGATTATCGACCCCTAAAAATGTATGTCTTTAACTGAAGACTTTGCTAAAGACTTTGGAGAAGACTTTGTGGAGACTTTCAAAATGAAGAAGTTGGTGTGACCTTGAAGATATGAATGAGGAATATGAAGCGTGAAGACTTTTGTTTTCGTGGTTTCATTTCCTTTATTTGAGTCATAAGAAACACCGTACTATTAAAGGGGGGCGAGGTAACACTAAAGAAAATTTCCAACTGATGCTCAACTCCAAAATCCTCAACCTATTCAATCCTTCGAGTGAAGCCTTTGGAAATCCCATACAGCTCAATCAAATTATTCAATGACAGAGACGAAGTTCTTCTGGCCTCTGATGAATTTGAACATACTGAGGAGTTAGGATTTCGCCAGTGCGAATTGCCTACAAGTGAGGAACATGATATGTCTCAGGACTTTCATAGTTCGAAAATCCGACTGTTGATGTGCTTAGCGCCAGCTGTCCCCAATCACAAATATCCACATAATGGTATTATCATTGTGGGCATTTATGTCTTATCATGTCAGGTTGCACCCTGGCTATAAATAGCCACCCCCACAACCACTAGTTGGTTGGCTGCTCCGAGAGAGAACTGACACTTGTCATTTGAGAGCAACCCATCCTCCAAGGACTTTGAGAGAAAATCATCAATGAGGAAAAACCCACAACCAAAACACCAAACAGAAAGTGATTGAGCATCACTGAAGAAATTCATGTGTGGAACCGATGCTTGTTACCTTTGAGGACTGTGCATCCTCCACACGGTTAGGCGTCATGGTCTAGTGCATCCTGCAGTCAATTGGGGATCATGAAGTGACCTTGGTCTAGAGCATCCAGCAGTTAATTGTGGATCGCTGGGTGACCAGTTTTTGAGGGTTTTTGGAAGTCTACCCTGAAGACTTACCACGAGTGTTGGGCGAGGACTATGTGACCTTAGCTCAAGGAGAATATGGTAAGGACTGTGTGTCCTCTGGTTTAAATACCAGGACACTCCAAACCAGACGTACGACTGTCACAGCAGTTGGAACTAGGTCATCAAACCATTGTCTTCACCGAGCTACCTGGTTCTATTTCCTCAACCTCTCTATTCCTCATAAACTTGTTAATGAAATTGATTGTTATTGTTTGAAGAAATTTACTGAATACTTTCTCAATTTACTCACCTCAAATTCTTCAAGTTACCTTGTTCATCACTGCTTATCCTGTATCACGCTACTTGTAATCTGTGCATGTTTCATTTCATCATGAAGACTATGCTGCTACTATGTTCCTCATGCACTTGAGTACTTATTCCACTGCTAGTTATTCATCACACTTCAAATTCCTCAAAGTTGAGATTCCTCAAGTGTTGAATTTGTAAAACTCGCCTATTCACCCCCCTCTAGTCGATATAACGCACTTCCCTCAAGTGATGAATTTGTAAAAATCGCCTATTCCTCAAGGTTTCCACGGGCTGTCTTACCTTTGATGGGATGGACTACCCCTATTGGAAGAACAAGATGCGTATGCACCTTGAAGCCATTGACAACGATCTCTGGTACGTTGTGGAAAATGGTGTGCCATCAGTCACTCCCACTGTTACTCCTGCCGATGGAAAATGGTGTGCCATCAGACTCTCAAGCGAAGAATATCATCTGTGGCCATCTGAGCAAAGGTCAGTATGGCAGAGTGAGTGCCTTGGAGACTACTAAGCTTATCTGGGATAGGCCGTCCAAAGTCAACGAAGGTGTTTCCACTCAATGTGACTCTCTTGTTGATGTTCTTCGCAATCTCTTCAACCGCTTCAAGAGACTTGACAATGAAAATGTTCAACAAACATTTGATCACCTCACTGATATCTCCAATGAGCTTCAAGCACTGGGTGCCACTAATATCATTGACCATGAAGTGATGAAGAAACTGCTAAGATCTCTCGATTCCTCATTCGACACTCTAGCTTTGATGATTCAAGAACATGGAGACTACAAAGCACTTGATCCTGCTGATACGAGAGACTCAATACTCATTAATTCCAACAAGCTGAAAAGAGAGACCTCTACGGGCCAAGCTATGGAAGATCTCGTGCTCTGAAGGCAAAAGTAATTTCCTCATCCGAAGAAGAAGATTCTGACAGTAGCCTTGGTGATCCTGAAGAACTAAGTCAGGAGCTAGCAATGCTTGTGAGGAAATTCCAGAAGTTCTCAAGGAGAGGTGGATTTGGTAGGAAATCGAAGAATGGTTTGAGGAAATCAGATTCCTTAGATGACTACAAGAAAAGAACATGCCACCATTGTAAGAAACCAGGTCACTTCATCTCTAACTGTTCTCTTTGGGAAAAAGACTCAAAGAAGAAGAAGAAGTACAAGGATGACAGTTTTGATGACTCGAAGAAAAAGAAGAAGTCTTCAAAGTCCTCATATGCAAAGTCCTCATCTTCAAAGTCCTCAAAGCACAAGAAGAATGGTTCCATAAAGGCTCGAGCATTCATTTGCAAGGAAATGGATTCTGAGGAAGAATCTGAAGAATATGAAGAAGAAGAAGAAGAATCTGAGGAGGACCTGGAATCTGGTGTTGCAAGCCTTACTCTCGCCACTGCTTTCGTCAGCAAGTCCATCTTCAACGATGAAGAAAATGACTACTCCAACGACTCTGACGTCAACAATGATGATAATGCTCCCACCTATTGCTTCATGGTAGAAGGCTCAAAGGTACACAAACATCATTCCTCATCTGAACAAAGTGAAGGTGAATCTGATGAATATGTGAAACCTAGCTATGCTAAACTTGTTAAACTTGCCACTAAGCAACAAAGTGCACTTGAAAAGCTTCAGAAAATGCTAGACAAAAGCGATGATCTGTTGAACTATGAAGTGGATCGGACTCAAACTCTGTATGATGATCTCAAAAGTCTTTAGACAAAGTATGATAACCTTCAGAGTCATTGTAACGACCTCTTAGCCAATCATGAGAAGCTTTCTTATGAATTTCTCCAAAGAAAGCAAGATCTTGAGAAACTGAGGGTGTCACATGAGGATTTCCAAAGGGAAAACGATTCCTTACTGGTCTCAACAGATTAGTACAGCTTAGGAAGAATTTGTTCCATCTTGTTTGAAATGCATCAAACATGAAACTGCTAATTCTTCACCTGAATGTTCAAATGCTTCTATTGCTGCAAATTCTACAACTGTTCCAGTGGTCTCAATTTCCTCATCTGACGATACCACAAGTATCACTAACGACAATGCAGGGTTAAAGGAATTGTATGTGATAGGCATGTACAAAAGTCTCAAAGGGCATCAAACACTTTGTGATGTCCTCAAAAAGCAGATTCTGAACAGGAACCCTAGGAAAAAGGTATTGCCTTTGTGAGGAAACTCAATGCTGATGGATCCTAATGGACACCTGAGCAGTACCCCAAAACCTCATTGGTTGCTGCGAAAGGACCTCCTGTAGATCCATCCACTTTATCTGGCTTTACTTGTGAAACTTCATATTCCTCTGATGAGTCATTTGACTCCAACTACAAATTCTTCAAAAATTAGAAAGGTGAAGTATTTGCTAGATTTGTTGGAACTAACTGTAGGAACGGTTCTCTATGAAGAAAATATGGGTTCCCAAGAGCTACCTACAAAATCTTCAAGTGAATGTCCTCACGACACCACTCATGAAGAATTGGAACCCCAGATCAAATTCCTCATATGGACCAAAGTCCTCACTTGGACCAAATTCCTCAAATGGTCAAAAATATCATTTTCGCGCTAATGCTTCTATTTGATAGGGAAAATCTAAGAGTTATGAATATGTGCATTATTCTTCAAACCATTATGTTCATAAGTCCCGAAGAATTTCTCTGCTTATTCATTTGAGTACTCTAACCCTCGCCCTGTGAAACGAAGCACACTTGCTTCAATGCCTCCCTTCTCATATGGTGCTCGCAGGATGATGAAATCTTTGCCACCCCTCCAGATGTGGGTGGTGAAGAAATTGAACTAATATCTTATGCAGGGTCAAGTCTCCAAATGAATTTGAACATATGATGAATTTGCTGGAGACCTGAGGAAATGCTTGAAAGGATGCAAGCTAACCACGTAGAAATAAATTCGTCATTTCTCACGTCCTCACACTATCTTGTGTGATGTCATATTCGTCACTCTGAAGCATATGAGTTCGTAAGTCGTACTAATTCATCCGCAGGATGATACTCCAAAAGCTACCGAGTGGGTACTTGATAGTGGATGCACAAACCACATGACTTGTGACAAGAATCTATTGACGAATTTTCCACTTGCTCCATCTCCTCTCAAGCATATTACCTACGCAGACAAAGGAAAAAAGCAAGTTATTGGGACTTGGTAAGATTGCAATCTCTAAGGACCGAACCATGGATAAGGTGATGTTGGTCGAATCCCTCGGATTCAACCTTATGGTTGTCTCAATGCTTTGTGATCTTGATATGGTTGCTGTATTTGGAAAATATCATTGTGTTGTCATCACGGAATCTGACAATTCCAATGTATTCAAAGGCTTTAGGAGAGGAGACTTGTATATTGTTGATTTCTCTATACGTCCTCAGCCTGCCACATGCTTACTTGCAAAGTGTTCAGAAGGCTGGCTATGGCATCGACGACTTGGACATGCGGGTATGAGGAACTTGCACACGCTCGTGAAGAAAAAGCACGTCATTGGCATCGAGGGTGTCAAATTCCTCAAGGACCACCTCTGCGGTGCATGTGAATCTGGAAAGATGACCAAATCCAAGCATCCCTCGAAGACAATCATGACCACGACTCAACCCTTTGAATTGATTCACATGGATCTCTTTGGCCCCACTCATTACTCCACACTAACAAATTCTTCAAGTTTGTATGGCTTTTTTATTGTTGACGATTACTCTTGTTACACTTGCGTGCATATTATTTTGTACAAAACTGAAGTGCAAGATGTCTTCAGATGATTTGCTTCAAGGGCCTCCACCAAGTTCGGCGTCAAGATCAAGCATATTAGGAGTGATAATGGGACTGAGTTCAAGAACACTAATCCTAATGAATACCTTGATGAACTTGGTGTTACTCATGATTTATCTGCCCCTTATACTCCTCAGCAAAATAGCGTTGTGGAGCGCAAGAACATGACTCTTGTTGAGATGGCTCGCACCATGCTTGATGAATACAAGACTACTCGTCGCTTCTAGCCTGAGGCAATTGATATTGCATGCCACATCATCAACAGGGTATATCTTCACAAATTCTTCAAGAAGACTTCATATGAACTGATGACTGGCAAGAAACCCAATGTAAGCTATCTCAAAGTCTTCTGTGCAAAATGCTGGATTAGAGATCCTCACCACAGTTCAAAATTTGCACCGAAAGCACATGAAGGTTTTATGCTTGGTTACAGAAAAGACTCGCACACCTACAAAGTCTTCAAAATCTACCACCATGAGGTTGTTGAAACTGTAGATGTGCGGTTTGATGAAACTGATGGCTCGCAAAGAGAGCACCTGCCTTCTGTGTTAGATGAACAGTCTCCTGAAGAATCCATTAAGCTGAAGGCTACTGAAGATGTCATACCCACTGAGGAAATCATTCCAACAAATGAATACTTTCATGATGATACACCTGAAGAAAATGGTGCTGATGAAAATCCTCAGCCACGTCAACCTGCTCATCCAAGAGTTGCAAATGAAGTGCAGATTGAGAAAATCACTGATGACATCAATGCACCAGGTCCCCTCACTCGCTCAAAAGCTTCACATTTAACTAAATTTTGTGGGCACTTTGCCTTTGTCTCTATCATAGAGCCCACCAAAGTTGATGAAGCATTCAAGGAGCCTAAGTGGATTCAATCTATGCAAGAGGAATTGCATCAATTCAAGCTCAACAACGTGTGGGAACTTGTCAAGCGGCCAGACCCTCTATTACCTCAAGCAAGACCCTCGGGCATGGTATGACACTCTGAAGGAATTCCTCATGAAGAAAGGCTTCAAACCTGGTTCAGTCGACCCTACTCTTTTCACAAAATCCTATGACAATGAATTGTTCATATGACAAATATATGTCGACGATATTATCTTTGGCTGTACTAACAAATGTTACAATGATTACTTTGCCTATATGATGAGTGAAGAATGGCAAATGTCTATGATGGGATAGTTGAAATTCTTCTTAGGTCTTCAAATTCAACAGCAAGACAACGGCATCTTCATCTCTCAAGAGAAATATCTCAAGATTGTTCTGAGGAAATTCGACATGCAAGATTGCAAAGGCGTCAAAACTCCAATGCCTTCAAAAGGACACCTTTGCACTGATGAAAATGGTAAAGATTTTGATCAGAAGGTATATCGCTCCAGATTGCCTCATTATTGTATCTATATGCATCTAGGCCTGTTATTATGCTAAGTGTTTGCATGTGTGCCCTATTCCAAGCAACACCGAAGGAATCACACCATAAGGCTGTGAAACATATTCTTCGATACTTAGCTCACACACCAACACTTGCATTATGGTATCCCAAGGGCTCAAATCTTCACCTCATCGGATACTCTGATGCTGACTATGCTGGAGATCATGTGGATCGCAAGTCATCCTCAGGCACATGTCATTTCCTCAGACGATCCTTAGTCTGTTAGTCCTTGAAGAAGCAGAACTGCGTTTCACTCTCTACTGCTGAAGCTGAGTACCTTGCTGCTGGCTCATGTTGTGCTCAGTTAATATGGATGAAGCAAACCCTCAAGGACAACGGCATCAAGGTTAAGAATGTGCCTCTCTACTGCGACAACAAGAGTGCCATCAAGATTGCTTACAACCCAGTTCAGTACTCCAAGACCAAGCACATCCAGATTCGTCATCACTTTCTTCGAGATCATGTACTCAAGGGCGACATCTCCATCGACCACATCCCCACTAAAGAACAACTAGCCAATATCTTCACAAAGCCCTTGGATGAAAAGAGATTTTGCAAGTTGCGGTGTGAGCTAAACATCTTAGACACATCCTAACACTTATGCAAAATTGATGACTTAGGTGTGCAACACACGAAGTAACGTTTTTCTTCAATCAATGAAGAATAACCCTCTAAGTGTGAAGAAATTAATGAAGAATTTGATTCTCAAAACCCTACGACAATAGTACGCGGTGTCACAAATCATCATTCTTATACGGTGGGTCACGCCACCAACCAAAGTTGAAATTCTTCAAAATTGAGTTTTTTCGTCATTTTGCAAATTCTTCAAATTTTCAAATTCCTCAAAGTTCAAATTCCTCAAGTTTTTCAATTTCCTCAAGTTCTCAAAATTCTTCTAACTTTGAAACTCATGTTCTTCATTGACTATATATATAGATATATATATTTGAGTTTTCAGTGTCCTCAACAACATTCACTTATTGCTAATTCTTCAAGTTGGTTTTCATCTAAGTGAATGTGATCGGACCCCTTCCCTCTCTATGCTAAACTCAACCCAGTCTGTTCACAAATTCTCCATATGCGTTCTACTTTGAAACTCGTTCAAAGTCTTCACTGTGTCCTTGATAGCTGAAGAATTTGCGAACTAAAACTTTGAAATTTTCACTATCAAAATTTTCAACGGTTCCCGCTCAAACGGTTCCGATTCCCGTGACTAGATAACCCACGATCCCCCACTATCGCCACTTCTTAGTACGTGGGTGACACATGTCGCGTGGAGAGCAAGGGTCAGGGGCAATCCTGTCCAAAATCTTTGGGCGGATTGGTTTTCACTTCCACTATAAATACCCCCTCCCCTTCAACTATGCTCGGTTACTCCTCATCTCTACTCTCTCCCGAGCTCCAACCTAGCTCCTCCGCTAAAGTCTTTGACGCCGGTGTAGAAGAGCTTCACTGCCAGGACCTCGCCATCGCCGTACTCACATCGGCCATGGAAGTCTTCATCCCGCCACTGCTGTAGCTGTCTCCCTCTGCCAAGCTAGGGCGTGGGAGATCTGAACTGACGAACTTCCCAATCTCATCTCTCAGTTCGTCGTGTTCTTCACCGGGGTAAATAAAATTTATTTTTATTGCCCTTGTTTGATCTTCAAATGTTCTTCATATTACTCAAAAGGTCTTTATTCTTCAAGAATCTTATTCTAAAGCACCTTACATCTTCATATACTTGATGATTTTCCCTAAGTAATGATTTTCTTCAAGATTCCTCAATTGTGTGAATCCTCAAAATTTGCACAACTCTGGAACCTAAGACAAAGAATAGTTAGTGAAATTCCTCAAGACACCCATGGTCAAATTCCTCACACCTATTTTTACTCAAAAATTTCTGAGAACGCATATGACCTCTTCAAATTCCTCACACCTATACTTTGTTCATAGATACAACATGTCCGCTGATGAATCACTAGGTTCTCATCAACTTAACTCATTTGTAGCATTCCTTGAGGAAAAACTGTGTACTTCTTCAGAGTCCTCAAGAGTTCCAATTCCTTAGGTGAAGAAAATGGTTGATGGAAAGAAACCTCAGAAAGGTGGAAAGAAGCCAGATGTGCACACTGCTTTTGAGATTCCAGATGACATGTATGAGGAATACTACACATCGGATGAAGAAACTCATGGCAAAGAAACGACCAAGAAAAGAAAAATTCTCTGCAGAAAATTGAGAGGAGATGGGCAAGGGAATGGAAGGAATATCATTATGTAACTCCTAAATACATGATGAAATTCGCTGTGAAACCTGCTTGCAGCAGGCCTCCCCTGGCTAAAAATCAAATTACTGATCCCACTAGTCTCAAGACTGGTGAGGACTTTCCTCATATGTCGGAGAAGCAGCAAGCCAAGCTAGCGAGGAAAGCCAAAGAGGCAGTGAAGAAATTCAATGAACATTCTGCTGCTACTGCCTCTGCCGGAGCCTCTGCAAGTGCTCCGAAGAAATCAATGATAAAGAAATCTGCTGTGAAGACAAGTTCTTCAACCTCAAAACCATCACAGCAGATTCCTCAAGTCCAAAGGCCTCAACCTACAAAGGCCTCAAATGCTGGTAGTATTGCTGCTCAGTCCTTAGCTACAGCTGCAAAGTCCTCAACCCTTGTACATCTGACATCATGTAAGAGGACCGAGGGATTCTCAAAAGTTCCAAAGATCTCGGCAAGCCCCTCTACTACAGCAAAGTCCTCAACTAGTCCTACTGTGTTGAAGCTAAAGAAAACGGCTAGACGAGGTCAAAGACCAAGTCCTCACACAAGCAAAGCTGTGGTAACTGTACCCTTAGGATCTGAGGATGATGATGAAGCTGATGATGAAGAATTGGAAGAAATCATGAGGCAAAGTCAGTAGAGGGCTGCTATAGCCAAGCGCAGCTCTGTTCCTCTCATGCTGGATCCCAAGATGATCCTCAACTTCATTGATATATGGCATGAAGATCCAAACACCCCACTTTCTTCACTGAACATGCCTCTTGGTGTGGACCATGTCCTCGCCCACTTCATTTCTGAAGAAAAATGGAAAGGAGAACAAGCTTAGAGAGCTAAGAGGAACAGGGCTCGGAAAGAAAAATTCCTGAGAGACAATGTGATGAACTTGACCCCAAATTAACTCGTCACAGTTTAGTCTGAAATTCGCACACTGTCTAAGGATCAAGAAAGGTATGATGCTGAATGGAAGGGCACCAAGGTGAGATTCATCAGTGCTGCTCAAGTTGATGTGAAGGATCACAACACAAGGGTTACAGCTCGATCGCAACCACAAAATGCTTAGGCTGCTGAGATTCCTCAGGGTGATGAAATTCCTTAGGCTGCTGATGAAACTGCTCAGCCCGTTGTGACTCCTCATGAGAATGCTTCTGCACCAAAAGCAACAGCTAGTGCTGCTGAGGAAACTCAGACCACTGATGACCATGCCAGGACAACCACCACTGTTGTGCCTGAAGAAACTGAAAGGCCAGCTGATGTTTTTGCTGCGCCTGAAGAACCTGAACCCACCAGGGCGACTGCATCAGTCGTGCCTGAAGAAGCTAAAACTACAAAGGAAAAGACTCTGAAGAGAAAAGCATCAGATTCAGAATCCTCGGCTGTGAAGAAGTTGAAGACTATGCCAAGGTCTTCAACTAGACCCATTGATGCTACACCACTCTCCTCTGCACCGTCTTATGAACTTGTACCATTTGGGATTGACTATGTCATCCCAGATGAAGAAGATGAAGATCATTCTGCTGCTTCGACAGAGCAGATAGATGAAGAAATTGAAGTTGAAGACATTGCTTCAACTCCAAAGGTATCATCGCCCTAGCCTCAGTTCACTACTGAAGAGGCTCGTGTTGAAGAAATTGATGAGGATGTAGACATTGTCAATACAACTCCTGCCATCAACGATGAATATTGGGAATCAGCACACCCAAATTCACCAATGACTACTCCTCTGACACAGATTCCTTAGTCGCCTGCTCCGACTGAAGAAATACATGAAGAATCTGCTGATCAGACCACCCAAGTCATTGAAGAAATTCCAGTTGCAACAGTTGATGACTTTGCTGCTCCACCCGCAACTGAGGAACCAGCCCTCCAAATTGTTCAGTCTGAAGAAGTTCCTCCTATGCCAGAGGAGATCAAGGGCCGCTTCAAGCCAAATCTTCAACTGAAGCCAAGAATGCCATTCAAAGGCTCGGCGTACCCCAAATCCCTCAAGAGCAATTTCTTCAATGAGCGCATGTTCTTCATAGCTCCAAATCCTTATGACTTTGCAAGGGCCAGTCGTAGCAGATTCTGGACAGCAACTCAGCTCAATTACTATGCATCAGTCCTGTTCGAGAAGAAGAAAGTCTTTGAGCAGCAGAAAATTCCTCATGCTGACATGGAAACACATCCATCGTTCACACTAGTGTTCCAAGTTCTTCATGATACAGGCATTCTTCCTTTCCGCGTCGACATCTACGACTGGGATGAAGAACTCATCCTTCAGTTCTATGCCACACTACATATCAGTGGAAATGCTTCAGACATCAACTCCTGGGTTGTGGACTGGATGACAGGATCAACTCACTTCACTGCTCAAGCTTCTGAATTGCTTCAGTGTTTACCTGTTCCAATGCCCTCAGATGAAGCTCGCAGACTGTTTGATGAACCTGCACTTCTGAATGAGCTGATGCAAGTGCTGATGAAGACATTACCTCCTGGAAAGCCTCAATGGAAAACCTTCCTTGTGATGGATTTGCTATATGTGCCCAGGACGGTCTACCGCATACTCACAAATACTCTATGTCCTTAGAAGGGCCACAATTCTGAAGAAGAAGAAGTGGAGGGAGTCATGAAGAATATGCTCTTCAACATCATTCATGGGATTCCCATCGACTTACATGATTTCTTCATGAGGACATTGGTCAATGCTTCTTTTGCTCCATTTGAACAGAAGCCTTATGCGCCATGGATCATGAAATTCATCAGGGCAAAGTCTTCAGTTCCCTTCAAGGCTGATTTCCAGAACCACTTTGGCTTCCTGCCTCCAATCGAAGTCATCAAGAGCACAATTGACTCAGTGGAAGGAAAAGACAAGGCTGTCATTGATGAAGGCACTTGTCCATTGGATGGACAGTTTCGCAAAGCTGCTTCCTTCTCCACCAATGATGACACTGCAACTTAGGACTCGGAAGCAAAGGCCTCAGCTCAAAGACCTCAAGAGTCTGCCCCGCGTGTGATGACTGATCGTGAACATCTAATAAGTCTTCATCAGAAGGTCAATCACAATCACAAGTGGGTAAAGTGTCAACTTGGTTACATTGTGCAAAACATGATTGTGACACAGAACTCTGTGAAGTGAAATCACTAATACGCACATGAAACCCTCAAGCGCACTTGGGTTGTCCTGTCTCACCTCACAACTCCTGAAGAACTGAACGAGCTGAACTTTGAGGAACACCCTGACTGGGCTCATCGACCATAGAAGAAATTCAAGAAATTCGAAGTTCCTCTGATGGTCACAAGTCATCACATGAGAGAGATGAAGATGAATACATTGAAAACACTGTGGCAGGCCCTGCATCGACAAATGACCCCGACAACACTGGCGCTCTTTCCTCACCAACACGATGAAATTCTTTAAAGGGGGCGTTAGTCCTCACTTTTTCATCCCTTTTGGTCTTTGATGACAAAGGGGGAGAAAATTTGAGTTAGTCTTAAAGCGGGTCTCTATATATGGGCTGGTTTTTTGTTTAAGTTACTACTCTCGCTCTTCTGAAGCTTTTGTTGATCGAGTTGTAAACTTAAGTCCTGTGGTGGTCTGACTCTTCGAACTATTTCCTCACATGCTTATTTCCTCAAACACCATAATGCATGGATGCTGAATTTCGTCAGACACCATTTTCATCATGCATTTCAAATTCTTCATCTCATATGTTCAAATGCGTGTATGAATTACAAGATATAGGGGGAGTTCTCCATGTTTTAACCTGCCATGTGCATTTGCAGTCCAAAGCAAATTCCTCAAATATGCACATCTTCAAGGGGGAGTTCTTCTATATCTTGCAATCAAATTCCTCAAACTTAGTACTTTCACTTCATATGTTTATCCCCGTTGAAAACATAACCTATTTGTCCTCAATCACTAAAAAGGGGGAGATTCTTAGTGCATCTAGTGCCCCTTAGTGATTTTGGTGTATTGAAGACTTATAGGTTAAGATACTAATGTGTTTGTGAATGTACACATGCTCTATAAGTCGATGAGGAGTTTGATATATTCGAAGATTATCGACCCCTAAAATTGTATGTCTTCAACTGAAGACTTTGCTGAAGACTTTAGTGAAGACTTTGAAAATGAAGAAGTTGGTGTGACCTTGAATATATGAACGAGGAATATGAAGCATGAAGACTTTTGTTTTCGTGGTTTCATTTCCTTTATTTGAGTCATAGGAAACACTGTACTGTTAAAGGGGGCCGAGGTAATACTAAGGAAAATTTCCAACTGATGCTCAACTCCAAAATCCTAAACCTATTCAATCCTTCGAGTGAAGCCTTTGGAAATCTCATACAACTCAGTCAAATTCTTAAGTGACAGAGACGAAGTTCTTCTGGCCTATGATGAATTTGAACTGACTGAGGAGTTAGGATTTCGCCAGTGCGAATTGCCTACAAGTGAGGAACATGATATGTCTGAGGACTTCCATAGTTTGAAAATCCGACCATTGTTGTGCTTAGCGCCAGCTGTCCCCAATCACAAATATCCACATAACGGTCATATCATTGGGGGCATTTATGTATTATCATGTCAGGTTGCACCCTGGCTATAAATAGCCACCCCCCACAACCACTAGTTGGTTGGCTGCTCTGAGAGAGAACTAACACTTGTCATTTCAGAGCAACCCATCTGCCGAGGACTTTGAGAGAAAATCATCAGTGAGGAAAAACCCACAACCAAACCTATGATTGAGCATCACTAAAGAAATTCCTATGTGGAACCGACGCTTGTTACCTTTGAGGAGTGTGCATCCTCCACACGGTTAGGCGTCATGGTCTAGTGCATCCTGCAGTCAATTGGGGATCACGAAGTGACCTTGGTCTAGAGCATCTAGCAGTAAATTGTGGATCGCCGGGTGACCAGTTTTTGAGGGTTTATGGAAGTCTACCCCGAAGACTTACCACGAGTGTTGGGCGAGGACTGTGTGACCTTATCTCAAGGAAAATATGGTAAGGACTGTGTGTCCTGGGACTGTGTGTCCTCTGGTTTAATTACCAGGCCGCTCCAAACCAGGCGTATGACCATCACAACAGTTGGAACTGGGTCATCAAACCCTTGTCTTCATCGAGCTACCTGGTTCTATCTCCTCAACCCCTCTGTTCCTGATATACTTGTTGATGAAATTGATTGTTACTGTTTGAAGAATTTGACTGAATACTTTCTCAATTTCCTCACCTCAAATTCTTCAAGTTACCTTGTTCATCACTGCTTATCCTGTATCACACTACTTGTAATCTGTGCATGTTTCATTTCATCATGAAGACTATGTTGTTACTATGTTCCTCATGCACTTGAGTACTTATTCCGCAGCTAGTTAATCATCACATTTCAAATTCCTCAAAGTTGAAATTACTCAAGTGATGAATTTGTAAACATCGCCTATTCACCCGCCTCTAGTTGATATAACGCACTTTCAATATTGCATTCCCTGGCCATAATCAAATAACCTTACTGGGTCCATAAAGTGCAGTCTTAATAAGAAAGATCCCTTATACATAGTTAACGCAACAGCCATTGACCTATTAACATCAATTGAAGGGCACACCTTCCTAACAAGTTCATTACATGAGGAGCTATCTTTTCTAGGTTTTGCATACAAGTATTTTTCCCTTTTACCAGAAGCCTTTACTACTTCCTAGACCCTCCTAAAGTGGTGGAGTATGATCACTAAGACTTGCTTGTTTGATCTTTACCTCCAATATCCTTGGGCACCTTGCCTACATCATCATTCCCCTATTGCTTGCTTCTTTTCGTATGTTTTCCATGCAGCTCCACCCCATCCACCATACAGAAAGATTTTATGAGATTCTTGACCACATTAAAATGAGTGATAGGAGGTATAGCATTAAATGGTAAACAAGAGGTAGTATCACAAGATTTTCTGTTGAATCGATTATTATCTTTTTGAATTCTACCACTTCTTCTTACCTTTGTTTCTACCAAAGGGCCTTTATCCCTCCTTTTCCTTGCGATCTGCTCTCCCATAGGTGGCAACACCTCTTTGTTAGGTGATTTCAGTTGAAGATGACTCCCAAGAGCCATTTGTTTGCATGATATGGGGATACCGCCAACATTTTCTTTGTTTCCTTCTGCCTCTGTAACTTTCTAGAGAGGAGCTTGTGATGTAGCACACTTGTCAGGTATGTGGAAAGTAATTGTCTCTTCAGATTCACAGTTTGATATCAATATTTTCCATAGCTCAGATTGTAACATGTGAGTGGTCCAGCAAAATTTATCTAGATAGAGTAACACATGTATTATGAAGTTGAACCAACTTACTAGAATATTAACATCTAGGTTGCCTTCTCCATTGCTTGGCTTATTAGCAAAATGCTTCCCCCAAAGCTCCAACCCTTCTTCAGAGATCAAATGTGCCCCATCAATGACAAACATATAATGATCTTGAACTAAACTGTGTATTTCAGAGTTAAAATACATTATGGAAGAGGAAGATGTATCAAGATAACCTCACTGTGTACCTGCATTTCCTGGCCCTGATTCAGCATTCTCATTATGCTTTTCCATCACATCGAGAGGAATTTTAGAGCTTTGCCCTACAGTCTGCTCCTCAATATCATCATCTTTGTTGATGGTTGCTTCATTGCCAGTCTTGCATTCTTTCTAAACAGTAAGTGCCTTCTCTGCAATAGGAGCCTAACTGGGGGTATCTAGTACGAAGTCTTCATTGATCTATGTGCCATGATCTTTTCCAACTTGCTGCTCCTGAATGGGAACTTATCCCTCCTCTAGAGCATCAATTTGTGTATTTCTTGCTTCCTCATTCATTTGTGTTATATGATCTACTGTAGCTAGAAGTTCCTGAATGGGAATTTCTCCCTCCTCCACTGCAACAACCTAGAGATTACCTTCAACTACCATCATTTCAACATGTGGCACTACATGGAGCTCTTGAAGTGGTTCAGCCTCTGGTTCCTCCTGATAAGCCATCAGAATATTCTACAGACCAAGGCCCATTGGTGGCCCCCTTGTTGTACAACTTGATTAACTTATTCATTAGCGTTCTCATTGTTATGTGAAAATGCCCCATCTAACAAAGAAACTATGGTGGTGATACTACTGTTAGCATCTCCCTCATCTCCCTAGATAGGAAGTTCAATCTGCATTGGCTGCATGTTTGGGGCATTTTGAGGGAAAGCCCAATGCCCTTGTTCATCCCACTCATCCCATTCAACATTGTTGTGTTGGTCATTTTTAGCAGGAGGTGGAATAAAACCTGGGAAGCCATTGGCATGTTGAGGGACAGGATGAGGGTCTACTCCTGGAGGAGGTATGGGATCTTCATCAGCAGGCCCACCCCCCTAATAGATCAGTAAGCCAAACCTCAACAGAGCATGTCCAATATTCCTCCTCAAAGTCCTCTCCTTCAGACCATCTGATGCTCGTAGGTATATGTGATAATTCTGTAACTCTAGCTTTGACTAGGATCTTGCCTCTGAGAGCATCTTCCTTTTCCTAGCTAACGATTCTGCCCCAACTTGAAATAGCAGCTGCAATGTCCTCAGTATTACAAAAATCAAAGGGAACCCCTACTAACGGTTACCAACATACCCTGCTGAAATTAACCCTTCTCTAGTTCCTCCCTTGATTGTGCCGACTGAAGGAGATGAATACATCTCCAAAGGCATGCGGGCTCTAATTAACAAGTCTATCTCGATCTCTCACATGCCTATGTCAAAAATATGCTTCTCCAAAGGGGTAGGGTTGAATCTTGCAAAAAGAAACATGCTCAACCTCAGCGAACTCTTCCAGAACATCATGGATATTAGTGAAAAATACCTCATATGAAAGTGGTTCAATCGTGGCAATCGCCCAGTCTTCGTGCCTCCATGGACAATGCGGAAGAACAACTCTGGAAACCCCCACTCTGTCTGGCACTTGGAGAATCTGAAAACCCTCAAGGACAAAAGGTTGTGGGTTGATGGGAATGTTCGCTATTGCAATCATAACCTCACTCTCCCCTCGCAAATCTACTTCAGGAGGAGAGGGATGAACAATGATCGAGGAGAGCGGAGCAGAGCTGATAGACGGGAAGGCAGAGGAAGGCGAGGAGACAAGTCGTTGATTCTATCCGAAATTTGAGAAAAATCCTTGACAAGTTCCTTGAATGAAGCCACCTGCCTAACTGGTAGCGCCGGCCCAAGGCCCTTGAACCATGCCTTCATAGTGCTAGGAGCTCGCCCCCTTAGTTTGGCTCGGGAAAGTGCTCACTCGCATAAAAGGCCAAAGCCCAGGCATGGCAATAACCTTACAATCCGATGCAAAATGCCCAAGCTTTCCACATGCATGGCACGTAAATTCAAGGTGAGGAAACCGCTCCCACTGATCTCGCTTTCCAGGTGCACTAAGTTGCTCATTAATGGGTTGAAATGCATGGTCGGAAGTCATGATGGCCCCATGATCCCGCCTAACATGAATGTCACCAGAGAGGCGTTCGAAAACAGACCGATAATCTTGCACCACAATGGCGTAACTCCGGCGACCACCGGCCGGCGAGCTAACCGCTCTGCCCCTACGACCCACTAGTGTCCACTCATTGTCTAGTTCAACATAGTATGATGTTTCTTCTCGACGCCAGTTCGGCCCTCCATTACCCCAAAGTCTAAACACCATTTCAAAATTTTTCTCTATAATTCTGCTAGCATTGTATATCTCAAAACCCACAACTTTTGAAGCTACCGAAAATCGGAACAATCTGTCCTTGAGAAAACCAACTCTAATACCCTGAGTATACCCCCCAAATGTGGCAAGAAGGGCGATACTAACCGTATGAATGTCCAACTTGAAATATGCCCATCAGAAGGAGACCGCCAACGTGAATTCTCTTTGCCTAAACCCTAGTGAGAAAATCACATGAGGCCCGAACTTGGATCTCATGTTTGCTTGGAAGTTTTTCTCACAGTTCAAGTTGAGTGCAAATAGTGCCATGGGGTCAAACCCTAGGAACCATCACATCCAAGGAGATTGACATGGCTGCCAGGGCCGGAGTGGTCGCCGGCAGGAGGGAAGAGGGTGGCCGGCGAGGCCGGAGTGGCCACTGGCGTTAGATCGCCTAGGAGTCGCCTAGGAGTGGGAATAGGGAGGGGGAGTTCCATACTTCCTCAACTATCACTGGTTCATCAAAGTCTTCAAGGTCTTCACACGCTTCTCGTCCACTCCGATCACTCCGTCTACTTCATCAACTACCGCCAAAAAGAACGACTATAAGCAACACAACAAGTAGACAATAAAAGTGCTCTAAAAATAGGAGTATTATTTTTCTTGGACACCACTGGTCATAATAAAAGTAACCAAGGAGGTTTCATTAGATGTGGATCAAGGTTTTTTTTGAATGGTGGAAAATAGAGGCATTATTGATCCTATAGGAAATCTACGGAAAATATTTTGGTAAAAATGACTGGATGCACCCAAAAAATAGGGCACTAATCTAGAAACATTTGGGAAGTAGTTTCACTGGATTTGGAGTTGGCATGATTTTCCTAGGGATTTTCAAAGTGGATCATACATAAAGAAATGGTCCAATATTTGTCATAGAAGAAAAAGTGTAAGGCAAAATGTTCACCACTTATTGCATGAATATAGATCCACCTAGGAACTTAAATCAATCCATTTCAAGCTATAATGAATGCCCTAGATATTTTACAAGGTGGTCTTCAATAGTTCAAATTTGAATTTAAATTTGAATGACAAAAATGTTGTGGTAGAAAAATATGATAGTTGCATCATTGGATAGGTGGTATTTCTAGGAGTATGTAGAAATTTGAATCATCTAGTTTGGAGCTAAAATGAATTTAATACGGATTTTAAAAGTTTCTAGAAAAGAAAAAAGGCTAAAGGATTTACCAAATAAAAGTGGGCTAAAATGCGCTCCTGGGAGCAAGATATCGTCTAGGCCGGCCCACTGGCTCGACCGAGCAGAAAGGACGCCACGTCGAAAGCGTACTCTAGGAGTATGCCTTTCGTCCGCGAAGGCGGCACCGCTAGATGGCGTTTCCACTTAAAACGCTGGGCTCGACCACTCGGTCGCTTACACCTAGACACACCGCGCTCTCTATGTCTCTCCTGCCTCCTTCTTCTTCCTCCTGACAGGAGGCAGAGGAGGGCGCCGACCACCATGGTTTTGGCCGCTCCACTACACTCGGTGCCGAGACGATGGCCTCGGCGGATGCCCCGCTCCATGCCGAGCTCGGGGTGGCCGTGGTGGTTGCAGGAACCATCGGAAGCAAGGAGGTCGATGGGAAGGGTGAACGGCGACGGCGCTCATTGCCGGGGAACACAACACAACTGCGGGGAGGAGGCTTCGAGGTGTCGGGGAGGATGGAACCGTCGTGGGGGTCCCTCTAGAGGGGAGAGTTGAGGCATGGGAGGACCGGCTCGCTCGAATTTGAGCGGAGCCGAAAGGTAACTATGCAGGTCGCTGGAGAAGAAACAAGGTGAGGGGGAGAGATGTGGGTAGTCCGGGAGGTTCACAAGACAGAGGGAGGGCCAAGGGCATCACAGGGCACTCGAGAAGGCCTTAAATACTCGAGCTCGAGTCTACCGTGGTCCAGATCCATGGCGACGTTCGAGCAAGCTTTGTCGGGGGAGGAGGAGGGCAAGGGAGGATGGGGACGACCGTCCGGCATGTTGAGGACATCGAGGGGACCTCGAGGGACATGACCCCGGCCCTAAGGCAGTCGGGAGCCTCTGCTTGGTCAAGCTACAATGCGTGGATGCATTGTAGCGTGCTCTAGAGCGCGAGCTCTACATGCCATGGCATTGTCCATGGCCTTTTGGCAAGTCCTCTAGCATTTATGGAATCTAGGGGGATAAACAAGGTCTATGTGGCCTTCGATGCACTGAGGGTTCAATAGATTATAGAGGAAATGGTGAGAGATGTGAAATCTTGTTGTCTAGGGTGGTAAATGGTGGGATTTACCCCACCAATATTTGAGCTAAGGCCATGTAATTGTTACTAGAGGAACAGGGGTGCGGGGACCTCGACTCATAAGTTGTGATCACCGAATGTATGTGCATAGTAATCCAAAGATCAATGCTCACTGAACACACAGAAACTGAACAACAACTGTCTTACATCCACATTTAGCATCTTACACAAATAAAGACCATGAAGGTCTAGTCTTACATAGATAGGGCTACACTGGCCGAACACTTCAATAAAACAAGCAGCGGAAATCTTGATCAAAAGCGTGAACCCATGCCATCTGCCTTAACCTAGAGGCATTCTGACTAGAAGTGTCCTAGTTCGCATCTTCGTCACCAACGAACTGCTCAACATACTCCCATTCTTCGATGCCTGGCCAATTAAATAACTAGTGGCAAGCCAATGAGTATTTTGAATGTACTCGCAAGCAACCCAAGTTGTGGAACAAGGTAACAATGATGCATGATATAGCACTAAGTAGGTAATTTGCAGAAATATGGTTTTAAATGCAATGACATGATCAAGTAACTAGTAAGCATGCATCAAAAATAGGAAGATATCCATATGAACAAGTTACAGATATAATCATAAGTAGGGGTTGAACATCTCATGTTCATTCATCATACTAAGTCTTCGGACTTAGTTAAATTCCCATGCTAAGTCATCGGACCTAGCTCATGTGACCTCTCTGTCACTATCACACCCATACTCACACCAAGTTTTTATGAAAACAGCCGGACGTAGTTTAAGAAGGACCTCCAACTGTCCATGACCATGGACGTAGCTATTCGAATAGTTTTACACTCTGCAGAGGTTGCACAATTTACCCACAAGACTCGGGGAACTTCCGTGTCATCCACGACTTGTGGTATATAACATACCCGAGGTAAGCACCCGAACAATGCCTTTCCCATGGTGATACTAAACAAAGATTCCACTCATTGGTGCCATCCCTCATGATATACATCACTCATATCATCCATGAGGGCACGCAACGGTGTGCCAGGTGCCTGTGAAGTCAGCAGATGGCCTTCCACTCTGGGACGACCCCGTCTCGAAAGTGACCTTTTCACTCTCGCCACTAGTAATGCGGGCTCCTTGCTAGCACCAACCATAGTAATCAACAAAGCCCCGTCCCATAAGGGGTATTGTGGTTGCGCATGTAAGGCTGGGACGGTCAGCCGACCATAAAACTCTCCGTTTTCGAAGACACACACTCACTTGCTCCGGCATACCACTTCTTTCTCAAGTTTTTACCCAACTCATCATCATCTCCCTCGGGCATTAGTGGCACCCGACGGGGTTTTCAAAAAGTCTTTGAAATCATATCTTCCTTTTCGTCTCTATGCATAAACCCGAACCCACTTGCATAACATCTACTAGCATCCTGTCTACACCTCCCGCATAACCCTCATAAGGTGGTAGGGTCATGCACGATACAAGTGTTAACGATAAAAGCATCGGGGGCACCCCACCGAAGGGGGAGCACCATGTCATGATCAATCATCGAAACAACAAGTGCTATATGTCATGCATGAAAAAGTTTCTTAACATGGTCAAAGGGTTGCTTCCCTGGCTCAACAAAGTCTTCGGGGTCTTCGAAGTCTTCGGGTTCAACTTCCTCGTTAACAGCGCAATCTATCGTCGCGATAAAATAGCGATAAAAATAAGCATCACACAAAACAGAGCACACAAGCCACTATCAGAAATGCTACCCTACTCTGATAAATACTAGAGACTATAGTAAAAAAATTGTTTAATATTTCGTTATGAAAAACATTTCTAAAAACTATTAAACAGAGGCAGATAATGCCAAATAGGGTTTTTAAACTAAAACAATATATAAAAGATTTTCAAAGATTTTTACATGTGGCACTAATAAATTCTATGGATTATTTCAAGATTTTCGGTGGAAGAAATATTTTCACTGGAATTTTTTTGGGTTCTGAGGGATTTTTGGAAGTTTGCAGGAAAAAGAAAAAGGAAAAGATTCACTGTGCCCTCTCGGGCCATAGTAACGAGATTGAGCCGGCCCAAGGGGGAAAACGACCCAGTCTGAGGCGCCGCGCGTGACAGGTTTATTTTTAAACCTGCCCAGGGGCCCTACTAGACAGAGAGAGAGGGGAGGGTGAGGGGATAATAGGTGGGCTCCACCTGTCATCCCTCTCTTCACGATAGGATGGAGGGAGGGGCTCATTGACAGTACTAGGCTGCAGCGGTTCCAATGGAGGGTACCGGCATGCTCAGGGGGCTCCTGCGCGTCGGTGGGTGGCCGAGGGAAGCGCCGGGGTGAAGGGAATCAGCGGCAAGGGAGGAAGCCTGACGGTGCCGAAGGTTTGGTTCGGGCGTGGGCTCCTGACCATGGGGGCGAGCGGGCTGAGCACGGGGGAGTTGCGAAGGGGAGAAGAGAGCAAGGAGAGAGGGGCAGGAGCTCGGGGAGGCCCTCTTTATAGGCGGGCGCCGGCTCGCTGTGGACGCGGTGCGCCGGTGAGCACGGGGTGCTTGCTACAGGCCGCGGGGAGGAAATTAGCGTGTCCAGGGCACTCGTGGGGGTGGTCTAGGCCAGGGGGAGAGAAGAGAGAGGCAGGGAGCACGCACGTGCGAGATTCCTCTTTGGTCGAGCTGCGCGGCGCCAGGCACGCGCGCAGGAGGTCGCCGGAGAGAGCGGGAGGAGGGTCCCGACCGCGTGGAGCCTTGTGGACGTCGAGGGGGACAGGGGACACGAGGCTGTCAGGAGCGCTCGTTGGGCAACGGCTACAGTGTGGGTGGGCACTATAGCGTACTCCAGAGTGCGAGCTCTGCACACCGGGGCATGCCCTTGGCACTTTGGGCGCGTCCACTTGTGTCTAGGGGATCCAGGGGGCTTAAACAAAGCATAGGAGACTAGGGAGGCATCTGGAGGTGCCTTAGGGTAGAAGGAAAGGTGAGAGGGAGAGAAAATGGGAGCTGTCCAGGGTAAAAATGAAGATTTTACCCCCCAAATCATTGAGCTATGCCCCTGAGGAATCTACTGGAGGTACAAGGCATCTTCAAGGGGCTGTGGTAAAAAATTGGGGGCAAGGTAAATAGTAGAAATGGTGAAAAGGGAAGTTTCTAGAATTGACCAGAAGGTGTTTGGTGGTGATTTGGTCCACTAGATGAATTCTACTTGCCTTTATAATCAACTGGATCAAAGGGTGGTCAAAAGTAGGGCCTACCAAGAAGTTTGAGAGGGTTTGAAGAAAGTTCACAATGGGGCTTAGTGGAAACCTAGAAATCAACAGATTCTAGATTCTCTAGATCTAGAAATGCTAAGCTTTTACCCTTGATGCACAACTTAGTGTAGAATCATTATTTGGTAATTAGAGCATGTCAACAAAGTTTGAGGTCAAGGGAAGAAACTTCACAGTGTAAAGTTGCCCAAATTTGAATCTGGACAAAAAGGATTTTGGGATGGCTCGATAAATCAAATCAACTTGGCTTGAGGTGAAACTTTGCAAGGTCATCACTTATGATAGTCTTGACTTGCTGGAATTTTCTTGAAATTTATTGAGAATATTTATTGTAGAAATATTCCAAAATCTTCATTTGAACAAAAATGGTTTTGAGGGGTTTTGCCCATGATTTGATCATTCTAATGAGTTGAAGCTCATATATATGGAAAATATATGTCCCTTTCCCTAAATTTTCTAAAATATTTTGAAAGCATTTTAATAATTTTCCCCTCTGAAAGACCATTTCTGGTCTTAATAAAAATCCTTTAAATGAAATATAAGAATAACCTTTAAAATTAATATTTGGTTGTTTTGTAAAGTCTTATATATAGTGGGTTTGAAGTAAAGCCTTTGGGAAAGAAGAATCCACCCAATTTGAGGACTTGCAGTGCAAACCTCATTTCAGGGGGTTTTGAAAACCTAATTGGAATAAATCATTTTTGGTTAAAATAAAATTTGGTAAAAATAGTTTTGGGCACTATTCACATGGCATGATCATTGGGCAAAAAGTTTGGGTCAAGGAAGATGAATATGGAAAGGGATATAATCTAAGAGTGACATACATCACAATCGTCAAGCAAACAAACATCATTTCAAACAAGCACAAGCACTTTGAAAAAGTTTTAGTTGGCTCCAAATTTTATAAATCCAAACATAACAATGTGATACAAACACAGGGTGTGATAGACCTACCCCCTTACAAGAATCTCGTCCACGAGATTCCTAGGCTAAGCGCTAAAAGGATAAGGGAACTCAGATCTAAGATAGTCTTCATGCTCCCAGGTTGCTTCAGCTTCAGTGTGATTGCTCCATTGAACCTTGAAGTACTTGATGGTGCGGCTTTGGGTGCAACGCTCGGCTTCATCCAAAATGCGAACCGGCCTCCCACGACAAGTGAGGTTAGGCTGAAGATCGATGGCTTGATGGTCGATGTCCTTGTAGAGGTCGGGACGGTTGGGAACTCACAGACACTTCCGGAGTTGTCACACGTGAAAGACGTTGTGCACATCCAATAGCTCTAAAGGTAGCTCTAGCTGGTAGGCAACTTCTCCGCACGTAGCAGTGATCTTGAAGGGCCCAATGTATCTTGGTGCAAGTTTTCCCTTGACGTGGAAATGCTTGTTCCTTTTAAGAGCCGTGACTCAGAGGTAGACATGGTCACCGACACAAAAGTTCACTTCTCAGCGGTGAGAGTCGGCATGGCTCTTTTGTCTTGACTTGGCGGTCTCAAGGCGCTCTCGGACAAGTTGAACTTGGTCTTCGGCTTCGCGGAGGATGTCCGGTCCAAAAATTAATCCTTCTCCGGTCTTTGACCATTTGAGGGGAGTACGGAACTTGCATCCATACAACACCTCAAATGGTGCCATCTGAAGACTCGACTGATAGTTGTTGTTGTAGGAGAACTCGGCGAACGGTACGAAATCTTCCCACTTGGCTCCATATGCCAATGTCTTCGAGTATCTGATTTACTCGTTCTGTTTGCCCACCGGTCTGGGGGTGAAAAGCACTGCTGAAGGAGAGCTTGGTTCCCATAGCTTCTTGAAACATCTTCCAGAATCTTGAGGTGAACTGGGTTCCTTGATGCGACACAATTTCCTTTGGAACTCCGTGAAGACTCATGATTCGCTCGATGTAGAGACTAGCTAACTTGTTACTGTCATAGGTGGTCTTGACGGGAATGAAATGGGCTACCTTGGTCAGGTGGTCGATAATGACCCAAATGGAATCATGTCCTTTGCTTGACATTGGTAAACCGGTGATGAAATCCATCCCGAATTTGTCCCACTTCCATTCAGTCACTTTGAGAGGTTGCAATAGTCCAGCGGGTCAGTGATGCTCAGCATTGACTCTCTGGCATACGCCACACTTCGCAACGAACGTGCCTATCTCCCGTTTCATGCCATGCCACCAGAATCTTGCCTTGAGGTCTTGATACATCTTGGTTTATCTAGGATGGATGGAGTACGGAGTTTCATGAGCTTCTTGCAAGATCAGGTTCTTGAGCTCCTCCTTGTTGGGTACGCAAAGTTGATTCCCGAACCATACAACTCCTTGTTCATCCATCGAGATTCCTAGGGCCTTGCCTGCCTTGATCTTTCCTCTTGATGCCTTTAATGCTCTCATGTCCCTTCTGGGCTTCTTTGAAATCATCCATCAAGGTAGGCTTTTCTTCGAGGTTGGCATGGAATCCTGGTGCAACCAGTTCCAAGCCAAAGCTTTCCAGTTCTTCATACAGGGCGGGTAGCCTTTCCTTAATCATGGCATTCAAGGAACAAGCCCTACTATTTAAGGCGTCTGCTACCACATTGGCCTTTCCGGAGTGGTACTGAACACTGAGGTCGTAATCCTTGATCAACTCCAACCATCTTCACTGCCTCATGTTCAATTCCCTTTGAGTGAAGATATACTTCAAACTCTTGTGGTTTGTGAATATCTCACATCGCTTCCCCAGAAGGTAATTTCGCCATGTCTTCAAGGCATGAACCACGACTGCCAACTCAGGATCATGAGTTGCATAGTTCTCTTCATGAGATCGTAGTTGTCTGGATAGATATGCTACAACTCTGCCTTCTTGCATGAGAACCTCCAAGCCCAGTTCTTGTTGCATCACAATATATCAGAAACTCCTTGTGAATATCGGGGGTGGCCAAAATTGGGGATGTGGTCAATCTCTTCTTGAGCTCCCGGAAGCTTTCTTCGCACTTAGTTGTCCATTCGAACTTCTTGTCCTTCTTCAAAAGCTGGGTCATGGGTCGGGCAATGCTTGAGAACCCTTCGACGAACTTGTGGTAATAACCCGCGAGTCCAAGGAAGCTCCTGACTTCCTTCAGAGTGGTTGGGATCTGCCATTCGGTCACAGCTTCAATCTTGGTAGGATCCACTGATAATCCTTCTGCGGTCAGCACATGACCCAAGAATCCAACTTCGTGTAGCTAGAATTCACACTTGCTGAACTTGGCATAAAGTTGGTGCTCTCGAAGCTTCTCTAGGACCAATCTCAAGTGTTCCTCATGCTCTACTTCCGACTTGGAGAAGACGAGTATGTCATCAATGAAGACGACAATGAACTTGTCCAAGTACTCCATGAAGACCTTATTCATGAGGTACATGAAATAGGCAGGGGCATTAGTTAACCCAAACGACATGACCGTGTATTCATACAGGCCATATCGGGTTACAAATGCCATCTTCGAAATGTCTTGGGGTCTGATCTTCAGCTCATAGTACCCCTACCTGAGGTCGATCTTGGAGAACACCTTGGCTCCATTCACCTGATCAAACATATCTTCAATCTTGGGGAGTGGGTACTTGTTCTTTATCGTGACTTCATTGAGAGAACGGTAATCGACACAGAGTCTGATAGTTCCGTCCCTGTTCGACACAAATAGAACAGGCGATCCCCATGGAGAGGCACTAGGGCGAATAAATCCTTTTCTAAGCTGCTCCGCCAGTTGCTTCTTCAATTAAACCAACTCTTCGGATCCCATCCTGTAGGCCTTCTTATAGATGGGCCTTGATCTAGGCATAAGCTCAATGATGAACTCAATGTCATGGTCAGGAGGCATTCCGGGAAGCTCATTAGGAAACACATCCAGGTAGTCACATACCACTAGCACTTGATCCAACTCAACTCCCGATAGATAGTTAGCATGAGGGGATTGAGTGGAGGCAGGGTTGGGAACATACTTGACTTCCACTCCTTGGCTATTGGTCATGGTAACTATCTTCTTGGCACAGTCTAACATGCCTTGGTGCTTTGTCAACCAATTCATGCCAAGGATGACATCCAGGCAAGGTGAGTCAAGAACTATAAGGTCTGCTAGGAAGTCTACTCTATTGATGTTAATCTCCACTCCTTTACAACCTATCCCATACTTCATAACTGAACTTGGGGTTTGTATCAACATTCGACAACCTAGGGGTGTAGGTTTCATGCGAGTCTCTAATGCAAACTTTTGGGTGACAAAAGAATGCGAAGCTCCACAATCAAGCAGTATTGTTGTTGGGGTTGAGTTGACGAGGAACGTACCTAGTATGACGTCCGGGTCTTCTTGGGCTTCCTCTGCAGTGACGTGATTCACACGACCCTTGCCCTTGTTGGGATGGTTGCGGGGAGCAGGGTTCCTTGGTGGCGCTCCACGGGCTTGACCTTGAGCTGGCGCATTGGGGCGTGGGGCATCTGGCATCCTGTTGGGGCAAAGCTTAGAGATGTGTCCAGACTGACCACAACCAAAGCAAGTGACTTGCCTAGGGTTGTTGTTGAAGTTTCTGCCACCGTTGTTGTTATTGGGGTTGTAGTTGTAAGCTGGCCTCGGATTGGCATACTGCTGAGGCTGGTAGCTCGGACGAGGTACAGGAGGTCTAGCCTGCTGTGTCTGATAGGTCGGCTTGGCTGGGGCTGGATGCCAGGGGCAAGGCTTCTGGTTTCTTGAGCTACCCTTGTTGATCATCTTGTGCTTGCGAGTGTCGTCTATGGCACGACGCTTGTCTTCCAGCATGACGTCCTTGTTCACTAGGTCAAAGAAGGTGCGATAGTCACAGACGATGAGCTAATACTGCAGGGTCTGTTGAAGTCCTTCCATGAAGCGTTCCTTCTTGGCAGCTTCTGTGTTGACATCTTCAGGTGCATACCTTGACAGCAACTTGAACTTCTGCAGGTACTCCTTGACAAAGCCACTTCCTTCCTTCAGCACTTGGAATTCTCTCTTCTTAATGGCCATGATCCCTGAAGGAAAGTGGGCGGTGCAGAATCCTTCCTTGAAGTCATTCCAAGTGATCACACGCTCACCTTGCATGACCTTGAATCCATCCCACCAAGCTCGGGCGGTACCTTCGAGGCAGTGAGAGGCATAAAGAACCTTCTCATGGTCCTCATTGCAATTGACCAGTGCAAGGAGGTCCTCGATAGTGCGGACCCAGTCATCAGCATCCAAGGGTTCAGCAGTCTCGGTGAAGGTTGGGGGCGAATTCCTCATGGACTCATACAGAGTGGAGTGGCCATTGTTGTTCCTGCCTTGCTGCTGGTTGTTCACAAGGGCATGAGCCATCTGCTGGATAGCAACGTTGTTGGCTTGGCATTCCTCCCAGAGAACTTGGAGAAACTGAGCTATGGTCATGTTCTCCGGTGGAGGTGTTGGTAGGGGAATGTCGCCTTGTGGCTGCTCCTGGTGTCCTCCAGCGTGAGCGGCCCCACCAGCTCCTTGTTGCTAGCTTGAGTTGCCAGCTTCAGGGTTGGTGAAGGAGCTGTTGCAGGTAGCAATCACCATCCTGTTTGGAGCAGCCAAGTCAAATAACTGGATAGAAGAGAGGAAAAGCAACAATGGAAGAGCACGCCTAAGGGGGTCAGTCGAGTGCAAGTGTGGTAAAACGAAGGTCGAAAGACCAACATATATTAAGATAGACGATGGAGTCACTTATATATTGCCTAAGGCAAAAGCTTTACTTGCATCAGAGCATAAACAACAAAACAAACAACAAAGCACACATGGTTTCATATGAACCATTACACGACTCGACCTCGCATGAGGGGTACATGACTGATCCTACCCTAGGGGTTCTCGGACTCAGGTGGTGGAGTGCTCGGTCTCATAGTCACGCTCCTCTGGGTCTTCCTCCTATTCATTATCTGAACGGGCATCATTCCCGGTCGAAGGGGTCAGGGAATGAGGAGGTCCATCCCGACAACGCTTTGCAGACGGGTCGGTGAAGACCTCGCGGTACTCCTTCGCACTCATGCGATGACAACGTGTAGGTGCATCTCTAGATGGGGGTACTCCTCCTCGATAAGCGACATCTGGTCGTCTCTCAGGGGCTCCATCCTTCTTGATCTTGTTTGGCCTTGTCTTGGCTTTCCGAAGTATCTCTCAGGTGTGGTGAAGTTCCCCGTGGAGCTTCACGAACTCATTCATCAGGTTATGAACCAAACTATCGGTGGAGAGGTTGAAGTAGGTCTGGAACCTGAGTGGCGTGCCATCCTCCTTGGTCGGAATCAGCGTCCAACTCTCGACAATATCATCCTTCCTGAAGGGAAGGTAGCGAGTAGCCGGCTCGTCAGCCATCTCTGCAATGATGTCTCGAAGGTGTAGGAGTGCCTTGCGTGCAGCTGTCTCGACCGCAAGTATCATGGTCTCCATCCGAGGTCCTTCAAAGAACCAACTAGTTGGGGAGTCGTTTGCCTTCACGACCACATCCACGTGGTACTCCTTCATGACGTCATCGACCCAGTGCTCGTGGTAGAGGAAAATGGGTGGTTGGTGAAACTGGCACTTCTCTAGGCTATCCCCAAGGAGTAAGGGAAAGCCGGATGTCAAGAAGGCTTCGGGTACGATGGCCATCTACAAAGGTTTGAAAGGAAGAGAGTCAGTAGAGTGTTGTGTGAAGAATGGGAGAGGTAAATAGTGCATAAATCCTAAGTTTATATGCTAGGTGTAGTTCTGAAATTCGGTTTTATCCTAACTAATATCCATGCTAACTAAGGGCTTCCTACAGTCAGGATGGCTCTGATACCAGCTCTATGGTGACCACGAGTCATATGTCGTGATCACCGAATGTACGTGCACAGTGATCCTAGAGATCAATGCTCATTGAACACACAGAAACTGAATAACAAGAGTCTTACATCCACATTTAGTGTCTTACACAAATAAAGACTTTGAAGGTCTAGTCTTACATAGATAGGGCCACACGGGCCAAACACTTAAATAAAACAAGCAACAGAATTCTTGATCGAAAACGTGAACCCATGACATCTGCCTTAACCTACATGCATTCTGACTGGGAAGCATCCTAGTTCGCATGTTCATCACCAACGAACTCTTCAACATACTCCTGTTCTTCCATGCCTGGCCAATTAAATAACTAGTAGCAAGCGAGTGAGTACTTTGAATGTACTCGCAAGCGACCCAAGTTGTGGAACAAGGTAACAATGATGCATGATATAGCACTAAGTAGGTAATTTGCGGAAAGCTGGTTTTAAATGCAATGACATGATCAAGTAACTAGTAAGCATGCATCAACAATAGGCAAATATCCATATGAACAAGCTACAGATATCATCATATGTTCATTCATCATGCTAAGTCATCGGACATAGTTAAATTCCCATGCTAAGTCATCGGACTTAGCTCATGTGACCTCTCTGTCACTATCACACCCATACTCACACCAAGTTTTTACGA
The DNA here is from genome assembly GCA_022496015.1 of Hordeum marinum. NCBI lineage: Eukaryota > Viridiplantae > Streptophyta > Magnoliopsida > Poales > Poaceae > Hordeum > Hordeum marinum. The sequence goes on from CM039678.1 coordinate 277,223,570, forward strand.
AAACATACGGACGTAGTTTAAGAAGGACCTCCAATTGTCCATGAACGCGGATGTGACTATTCGAATAGTTTTACACTCTATAAAGGTTGCACACTTTACCCACAAGACTGGGGAACTTCTGTGTCATCCACGACTCGCGGTATATAACATACACGAGGTAAGCACCCGTACAATGCATTTCCCATGGTGATACTAAACAAAGAGTCCACTCGTTGGTGCCATCCCTCATGATATACATCACTCGTATCATCCATGAGGGCACGCAACGGTGTTCTTGGTGCCTGTAAAGACAGCGCCTGACCTTCCACTCTAGGACGACCCCGTCTCAATAGTGACGTCTTCACTCTCGCCACTAGTAATGCGAGCTCCTTGGTAGCACCAACCATAGTAATCAACAAAGCCCCATCCCATAAGGGGTATCATGGTTGTGCATGTAAGGTTGGGATGGTCAGCAGACCTTAAAACTCTCCGTTTTCGAAGACACATACTCACTTGCTCCGGCATACCACTTCTTTCTCAAGTGGTTACCCAACTCATCATCATCTCCCTCGGGCATTAGTGGCACCCGAGTTTTTTTTCAAAAAGTCTTTGAAATCATATCTTCCTTTCCATCTCTATGCATAAACCCGAACCCACTTGCGTAGCATCTACTAGCATCCTATCTACACCCACCTGCATAACCCTCATAAGGTGGTAGGGTCATGCATGATACAAGTGTCAACGATAAAAGCATCGGGGGCACCCCACCGAAGTGGGAGCACCATGTCATGATCAATCATCAAAACAACAAGTGCTATTTGTCAAGAATGAAAAAGTTTCTTAACATGGTCAAAGGGCTGCTTGTCTGGCTCAACAAAGTCTCTGGGGTCTTCGAAGTCTTCGGGTCCAACTTCCTCGTCAACATCGCAATCTGTCGTCGCGATAAAATAGCGATAAAAATAAGCATCACACAAAACAGAGCACACAGGCCACTATCAAAAATGCTTCCCTACTCTGATAAATACTAGAGACTATAGTAAAAATGTTTGTTTAATATTTCGTTATGAAAAACATTTTTAAAAACTATTAAACAGAGGCAGATAATGCCAAATAGGTTTTTTTAAATTAAAACAGTATATAAAAGATTTTTACAAGTGGCACTAATAAATTATATGGATTATTTCAAGATATTTGGTGGAAGAAATATTGTCATCGAAATTATTTTGGGTTTTGCGGGATTTTTGGAAGTTTGCAGAAAAAATAAAAAGGAAAAGATTCACTGTGCCCTCTCGGGCCACAGTAACGAGGCCGAGCCGGCCCAGGGGGGAAACTGCCCAGTCTGAGGCGCCACGCACGGCAGCTTTATTTTTAAACCTGCCCACGGGCCCTACTAGACAGAGAGAGAGGGGGAGGGGGAGGGGATGACAGGTGGGCCCCACCTGTCATCCCTCTCCTCGCAACAAGGGATGGAGGGAGGGGCTCACTGACGGTTCCAGGCTGCAGCGACTCCAATGGAGGGTACCGACGCGCTTAGGGGGCTCCTGCGTGTCGGTGTGTGGCCGAGGGAAGCGCCGGGGTGAAGGGAATCGCCGGCGAGGGAGGAAGCCCGGCGGAGGCAAGGGTTTGGTTTGTATGTGGGATTCCGACCACGGGGGCGAGCGGGCTGAGCACGGGGGAGTTGCGGAGGGGAGGAGAGAGCGAGGAGAGAGGGGCGGGAGCTCGGGGAGGCCCACTTTATAGGCGGGCGCCGGCTTACCGTGGACGTGGTGCGCTGGTGAGCACAGGGTGCTCGCTATAGGCAGCGAGGGAGGAAATTAGCGTGTCCAGGGCGCTCGTGGGGGTGGTCTAGGCTAGGGGAGAGAAGAGAGAGGCGGGGGAGTGCGCGTGTGCGAGCTCCTAGTTGGCCGAGTTTCACGGCGACGGGCACACACGCGGGAGGTTGCCGGAGAGAGGGGGAGTAGGGGGTCGACCGCATGGAGCCTTGCGGACGTCGAGGGGGACAGGGGGGACAAGATGGGGAGGTCCAAGGCTTTCGGGGGTGCTTGTTGGGCAGCGGATACAATGTGGGTGCGTACTATAGCACGCTCCAGAGCGAGAGCTCTACATGCCAGGGCATGCCCTTGGCACTTTGGGCGCATCCACTGATGTCCAGGGGATCTAGGGGGCTTAATCAAAGTATAGGAGACTAGGGAGCCATCTGCAGGTGCCTTAGGGTAGAAGGAAAGGTGAGAGGGAAAGAAAATAGGTGCTATCCAGGGTAAAAATGAAGGTTTTACCCCCCAAATCATTGAGCTATGCCCCTGAGGAATCTACTGGAGGTACAATGCATCTTCAAGGGGTTGTGGTAAAAAGTTGGGGGCAAGGTAAATAGTAGAAATGGTGAAAAGGATAGTTTCTAGAATTGACCAAAAGGTGTTTGGTGGTGATTTGGTCCAGTAGATGAATTCTACTTGCGTTGATAATTAACAGGATCAAAGGGTGGTCAAAAGTAGGGCCTACCACCAAGTTTGACAGGGTTTGAAGAAAGTTCACAATGGGGCTTAGTGGAAACCTAGAAATCAACTGATTCTGGATTTTCAAGATCTAGACATGCTAAGCTTTTACCCTTGATGCACAACTTAGTGTAGCATCATTATGTGGTAATTAGAGCATGTCCACAAAGTTTGATTTCAAGGGGAGAAACTTGACAATGTAAAGTTGCTCAAATTTGAATCTGGACAGGAAGGGTTTTGGGATGGTTTGATGAATCGAATCAACTTGTATTGAGGTGAAAACTTGCAAGATCATCACTTATGATATTGTTGACTTGTTGGAATTTTCTTGGAATTTATTGAGAACATTTCTTATAGAAATATTCCAAAAGCTTGATTTGAACAAAAAGGGTTTTGAGGGTTTTTTCCCATTATTTGATCATGCTAATGAGTTGAAACTCATATATATGGCAAATATATGTCCACTGAGTTTCCCTAAATTTTCTCAAATATTTTGAAAGCATTTTAATAATTTTCCCCTATGAAAGACCATTTCTGGTCTTAAGAAAAAGTCTTTAAATAAAATATAAGAATAACATTTAAAATTAATATTTGCCGGTTTTGGAAAGTCTTATATATAGTGGGTTTGAAGTAAAGCCTTTGGGAAAGAAGAATCCACCCAATTTTGAGGACTTGCAGTGCAAACCTCATTTCAGGTTTTTTTTGAAAACCTAATTGGTATAAGTCATTTTTGGTTAAAACATAATTTGGTAAAAATAGTTTTGGGAACTATTCACATGGCATGATCATTGGGCAAGAAGTTTGGGTCGAGGAATATGAATATGGAAAGGGATAGAATCTAAGAGTGGCATACATCATAATCATCAAGCAAACAAACATCATTTCAAACAAGCACAAGCACTTTGAAAAAGTTTTAGCTGGCTCCAAATTTTATAAATCCAAACATAACAATGTAATACAAACATAGGGTGTGACAAGGAGAGTGAGGAAAGATGTGGTAAAAATTTAATGTCGAGGAGATCAATGGAAGAGCTGAAAACAAAAATTATGGTTTTTTGCCAGAAGGTGTTTGATGGTTGTTTGGGCAAGAAAATGGAGTTCACTTGCCATTAGACTTACCAGGTGAAAGTGTGTTATATCGACTAAAGGGGGGGTGAATAGGCAAATTTTGCAAATTCATCACTTGAAGAATTTCAACTTGAGGAATTTGAAATGTGATGAATAACTAGCAGCGGAATAAGTACTCAAGTGCATGTGAAACATAGCAGTAGCATAGTCATCATGATGAAATAAAGCATGCACAGATTACAGGTAGCGTGATACAGGATAAGCAGGTGAGGAATAAGGTAACATGAAGAATTTGAGGTGAGGACATTGTGAAATTCTTCAGTCAAATTCTTCAAATAGTAAAGATCAATTTCATCAATAGGTATACGAGGAAATGAAAGGGTTGAGGAAATAGAACCAGGTAGCTCGATGAAGATAATGGTTTAATGACCCAGTTCCAACTGCTGTGACAATCGTATGTCTAGTTTGGAGCGTCCTGGTATTTAAACCAGAGGACACACAGTCCCAGGACACACATTCCTTACCGTATTCTCCTTGAGCTAAGGTCACAAAGTCCTCGCCCAACATTTGTGGTAAGTCTTCAGGGTAGACTTCCAAAACCCTCACAAACTGGTCACGCGGAGATCCACAATTGATTGTTGGATGCTCTAGACCAAGGTCACTTTGTGATCCCCAAGTGACTGCAAGATGCACTAGACCATGACGCCTAACCGTCTGGAAGATACACAGTCTTCAAAGGTAACAAGCGTCGGTTCCACACAGGAACAATCTCTTCTGTGATGCTCAATCACTTTGGGTTTGGTGGTTTGGATTTGGGTTTTTCCTTAGTGATGATTTTCTCTCAAAGTCCTTGGAGGATGGGTTGCTCTCAGATGACAAGTGTTAGTTCTCTCTTGGACCAGCCAACCAACTAGTGGTTGTGGGGGGTGGCTATTTATAGCTAGGGTGCAACCTGACAAGATAAGACATAAATGCCTTGAATGATATTACCGTTATGTGGATAGGATGATTGGGGACAACTGGCGCTAAGCACAACAACGGTCGGAAGTTCGAACTATGAAAGTCCTCAGGCTTATCATGTTCCTCACTTGTTGGCAATTCACACTCGCAAAATCCTAACTCCTCAGTCAGACCAATTTCCTCAGAGACCAGAAGAACTTCGTATCTATCACTGAAGAACTTGATTGAACTGTAAGAGATTTCCAAAAGGCTTCACTCGACGGATTGGATAGGTTGAGGATTTTGGAGTTGAGAATTAGTTGAAATTTTTCCTTAGTATTACCTCGTCACCCTTTAACAGTACGGTGTTTCCTATGACTCAAAGAAAGGAAATGAAACTACAAAAACAAAAGTCTTCACACTTCATAGTCCTCGTTCATATCTTAAAGATCACACCAACTTCTTCATTTTGAAAGTTTACAGGGAATACCAAAGTCTTCACCAAAGTCTTCAGTTGAAGACATACATTTTTAGGGGTCGATAATCTTCGAATATATCAAACTCCTCATCGACTTATAGAGCCTGTGTACACTTACAAACACATTAGTTCCTTAACCTATAAGTCTTCAATACACCAGAATCACTAAGAGGCACTAGATGAACTTACAATCTCCCCCTTTTTGGCGGTTGATGACAAATAGGTTAAGTTTTCAACGGGGATAAAAATATGGAATGTAAGTACTGAGTTTGAGGAATTTGATTGCAAGATACAGAAGAACTCCCCCTGAAGATGTGCATATTTGAAGAATTTGCTTTGGACTGCAAATGCACATGGCAAGTTAAAAACATGGAGAACTCCCCCTATATCTTGTAATTCATACACACATTTAACATATGATATGAAGAATTTGAAATGCATGGTGAAAATGGCGTTTGACGAAATTTAGCATGCATGCATTAAGGTAATTTGAGGAAATAGCATGCGGAAAGCAGTTCAAAGGACTCAGACCACCATCGGACTTAAGTTTACAACTCAATGAACAAAAGCTTCAGAAGAGCAAGAGTTGTAACTTAAACAAAAAAACACTGCCCGTATATAGAGACCCACTTGAAGACTAATTCAAATTTTCTCCCCCTTTGTCATCGAAGACCAAAAGGGGCAAAACTGAGCACTAATGCCCCTTGAAGAATTTCATCTCGAGGGTGATGAAGGAGCACCCGTGTTGTCGGGGTCATTCGTTGATGCAGGGACCACCACAGTGTCGTCAATATCCTAAGCTTCATCCGTCTCGCGCGATGAAGAATATGAGCTTGTAACCAGCTGAGAAACTTGAACTTTCTTGAATTTCTTCTGTGGAGGACGATCCCAATCGGGATACTGCTCAAGATCATCTCCTTCAATTCTTCAGGGGTCTTGAGGTGAGACAGAGTGGCCCAAGTGCGGTTGAAGACTTCATGGAGGTAGTATTTGTTCTTCCTCACAGTGTTGTATGTGATAGTCATGTATCGAAGAAGTGAAGCAAACTGACGCTTGACCCACTTGTGGTTGCGGTCAACCTTCTAATGAAGACTTATAAGAAGTTCATGATCAGTCATCACACGAGGGACAGACTCTCAAGGCTTTTGTGTTGAGGCCTTTGCAGCAGAGTCTTGGGTAGCAGTGTCATCATTGGTGGAGTAAGATGTAGGTTTGCGAAACCGACCATCCAATGGACGAGTACCTTCATCAATGAAATATTTGCCTTTTCCTTCAACTAAAGAAATTATGTGCTTGAGGACTTCAATAGGAGGCAGAAAACCGAAGTGATTCTGAAAGTCAACCTTGATGGGAATTGAAGACCTTGATCTTATGAATTTCATGATCCAGGGAGCGTAAGGCTTCAATTCAAACGGGCTAATGCTGCATTAGCCAACGTCCTCATGACGAAATCGTGGTAGTTGATGGAAATCCCATGAATGATGTTGCATAGCGTGTTCTTCATGACTCCCTCCACTTCTTCTTTAGAGTTGTGGCCCTTCTAAGGACTGAGGGTGTTGGTCAGAATGCGATAGACTATCCTGGGCACATAGAGCCAATCCTTCAAAAGGATGGTAGTCCTTTGAGGTTTTCCAGGAGCCAAAGGCTTCGTCAGTACTTGCATCATGTGATTGCGCAGAGTAGGTTCATCAAATAGGCATATTGCTCCTTCTAAAGGAATTGGAACTGGGACTGATCGAAGCAGTTCAGAGGCTGGTAAAATGTAGTGAGTAGATCCAGTCATCCAGACCAAGACCCGGGAGTTGATGTCAGAAGCATCAACTGTGATGTGCAAGGTGGCATAAAATTGAAGAATCAGCTCTTCATTCCAATGACAGATATCCTAACAGAATGGAAGAATTCCGGCATCATGAAGAACTGCGTGCACCGGTGTGAAGGATGGGATAGTTTCCATATCCGCATGCGGAATTTGACGATGCTCGAAGACTTTCTTCTTGTCAAACAACACTGATGCATAGTAGTTCATCTACGTGGTTGTCTAGAATATGGTGTGACCAGCTCTTGCAGAGTCATACAGATTTAGTCCAGTGAAGAAAATATGCTCATTGAACAAAATTGGTCTTGAGGAATTTGGGGTGCTTTGAGCCTTTGAATGGCATCTTGGGCTTCGGCTGAAGGTTTGGTTTGAAGCGTCCCAGAATTTCCTTAGGCATTGGAGGAATTTCTCTAGACTGAGGAATTTGCACAATCGTTTCCTTAGTGGCAGTTGGAGCAGCAACTTCTTTAGCTGATGCAGACGGAATATCTCCAGTGACAGTTGCAGCCAAGTCATCCGATCCTGTATGAATTTCTTCAGTTTGGGCTGGAGATTGAGGAATTTGTGACAGAGGAGTGGTCATTGGTGAATTTGGGTGTGCAGCTTCCCAATATACGTCATTTATCAGAGGTGTTGTGTTTCCAATGTCCACATCCTCTTCCATTTATTCAACTTAGGCCTCTTCAGCAATCAACTGAGGTAGGGGAGATGATACAAGTGGAGTTGATGCATTTGCCTGCACTTAAATTTCTTCATCAATCTGCTCTGAGGTAGCAGGGGACTGATCCTTTTCTTGTTGATTGTCATTTGGGATGACATAGTTAACACCAAATGGTACTAGTTCATAGGCTAGCACGGAGTTCCATCAAATGGCTCAGTTGAAGAACTTGGTAGTGTCTTCAATTTCTTCATTGCTAAGGAATCTGAAGTTGACGCTTTTCTCTTCAGTGCCTTTTTCTCCGCGGCCTTACTTTTCTTCACTTCTAATGCAGAAGGAAGGTTGTTGTTCTTCACCATTGAGGATTTTGCAGTTTCTGTAGAGGGTGAAGGAGGAGCATTTTCTTCAGGCACGACTGATGCAGTCGCCCTTGTGGTCTCAATTTCATTAGGCACATCAAAAGTTTCAGCTGTGCTCGCAATTTCTTCAGGCACAACAGTGGAGGTTGCCCTGGCAGGTTCTTCAGCAGCATGAATTTCTTCAGCTTCAGGAGCAGTTTCTTCAGTAGGCTGAGTAGATTCTTCAGCTTGAGGAATTTGAGGTTGCGATCGAGCTGCAACCCTTTTGTTGTGGTCCTTGATGGCTTTATCAACCAGATTGACGAAACGAACTTTGGCGCCTTGCAAATGAGCATAGTATCTATTGAAGTTATCACTGAGGTCTTTGATCTCATACTGCATCTTCACCAGTTCTTCAGGAGAAAGCTTCAGAACATTGGTCTTCAAATTTTCTTCAACGGAGATCTTTGATCTCTTTGTTGTACTGAGCTTTCTTGGTTTGTCCGGCCTTCTCATACTTCCACTTTTCTTTAGCTACGAAGGCAGTGATGACATGATCTCGACTAGGAGGCAGCTTCAAATCATCAATTGGAGTGTTGGGATCCTTGCGCTAGATATCAATGAAGTTCAACACCATTTTTTAATCCAGCCATAGAGGAATCTGAGTGCCCTTTGCTTGAGCCACTTGTTCTTGCTTGTTTCTGATGATTGCCTCTAGTTCCTCATCATCGCCTTCATCATTTGAAGAATGTGATGGTATTTTGAACACCACGTTCTTCGGTTGAGGAATTGGTCGAGTGCCTCGTCTAGCAGCAGCTTTCATCTTCATTAGAGAAGAACTGGTTGAGGACTGTGCTTGGGCAGAGGAACTTGTAGAGACCCATGAAGCAATTGAGAAGCCCTCGGTCCTCTGACATGTTGCAAGGTGCACCGGTGTTGAGGTCTTTGTGGTAGCAGCTGATGATTGTGAAGCTACTAAAGGCATTGTAGAGACCTTTGAAGACTTTGTTGGAGGGTTCTATAGTGATGATTTTGAAGATGAGGGCTTTGATTTTACTGCTGATTTCTTCACCATTGATTTCTTCAGAGCACTAGCAAAGGCTCTGGCAGAGGCAGTAACAGCTATATCTTCATTGAATTTCTTCACAACCTCTTTTGACTTCTTTGCCAGCTTGTCTTGTTGTCTTTCCCATTCTTGAGGAAAGTCATCACTAGTTTTGAGACTAGTGGGATCAGCCGTTCGGTTTGGAGCCAAGGGTGACCTATTGCACGGGGGTTTAACAACGAATTTCTTCATGTATTTTGGAGTGACATAGCAATATTCCTTCCATTCCCGTGCCCATCTCCTCTCAATTTTCTGTATGCGAATCTTTTGCTGCTTTGTACTTTCCTTGCCATGAGTTTCTTCATCTGGAGTGCAATATTCCTCATACAGTTCATCAGGTATCTCAAATGCAGTTTGCACTTAAGGTTTCTTTCCACCTTTCTGTGGCCTTTTCCCATTAGCTATTTTCTTTGGTTGAGGATTCTGAACTTTTGAGGATTCTGAGGAAGTGTGCAAATTATCTTCTAGGAATGCTGTAAATGAGTTACGTTGATGAGAACCTAGTGATTCATCAGCAGACATTTTGTACCTGTTAATAGAGTATAGGTGCGAGGAATTTGAAGAGGTCATATGCATTCTCAGAAATTTTCAAAGTACATCAAGTTGAGGAATTTTGACCATAGATGTCTTGAGGAATTTCACTAAGTGTTGTTGTCTTAGGTTCCAGAGTTGTGCAAATTTTGAGGATCCACACAATCGAGGAATCTTAAAGAAAATCATAACTTAGGAAAATCATCAAGGGAATGAACATATATGGTGCTTTGCAATATGATTCTTGAAGAATAAACACCTCTAGAGAAATTGTGGAAAACTTGAAGATCAAACAAGGGAAATAAAATTAGAGTTTATTTACCATGATGAAGGACACGACGAATAGTGATAAATTGGGGAAGTTCGTCTGTCCATATCTCTCATGCCCTAGCTTGGCAGAGGGAGATAGCTACAGTGGCGGCAGGGTGAAGACTTGTGCGACCCATGTGAGTATGGCGACGGAGAGGTTGAGGCAGTGAAGCTCTTCCACACCGGCGGTGATGATTTTACCGGCGGCGCTAGGTTTGAACTCGGGAGAGAGTAGGAGTGAGGAGTAACCGAGCAGAGTGAAAGGGAAGGGGTATTTATGGCAGAGGTAAAAACCAATATGCCTGAAGATTTTGGACCAGATTGCCCCCGACCCTTGCTCTCCACCCTACACGTGTCACCCACGTTCTGAGTAGTGGAGATAGTGGGAGATCATGGGTTATACAGTCATGGGAATCAGAACGATTTGAGCGGGAAGCACTGAAAATTTAGATAATGAAAATTTTAAAGTTTCGGTTCGCAAATTCTTCAGCTGTCAAGGACATAGTGAAGACTTTCAACGAGTTGCAAAGTAGAACGCATATGAAGAATTTGAGAACAGACTGGGTTGAGTTCAGCATAGAGGGGGAACGGGTCCGATCACATTCACTTAGATGAAAATCAACTTGAAGAATTAGCAATAAGTGAATGCTGTTGAGGACAATGAAAAACTATATATATATAGTCAATGAAGAACACTAGTTTCATAGTTTGAGGAATTTGCAAACTTGAGGAATTTGAAAAATTGAAGAATTTGCAAAATGACGAAAAAACTCAACTTTGAAGAATTTCAACTATGGTTGCTAGCGTGACCCACTATATAAGAATAATGATTTCAGACACCGCGTACAATTTTCGTAGGGTTTTGAGAATAAATTTCTTCATTAATTTCATCAGACTTAGAGGGTTATTCTTCATTGATTGAAGAAAAACGTTACTTCGTATGTTGCACATCTAAGTCATCAATTTTGCGTAAGTGTTAGGAATAGTGTGTCTTTTTCATAGAACATTTGAAGATTCTAAGATATTTAGCTCACATCGCAACTTGCAAAATCTCTTTTCATCCAAGGGCTTTGTGAAGATATCAGCCAGTTGTTCTTCAGTAGGGATGTGGTCGATGGAGATGTCGCCCTTGAGTACATGATCTAGAATTAAATGATGACGAATCTGGATGTGCTTGGTCTTGGAATTGTGAACTGGGTTGTAAGCAATCTTGATAGCGCTCTTGTTGTTCCAGTAGAGAGGCACATTCTTCACCTTGATGCCATAGTCCTTGAGGGTTTGCTTCATCCACAACAACTGAGCGCAACATGAACCAGCAGCAATGTACTCACCTTCAGTTGTGGATAGTGACACACAGTTTTGCTTTTTCGAGGACCAGCAAACTAAGGATCGTCCGAGGAAATGACATATGCCTGAGGTTGACTTGCGATCCACACGATCTCCAGCATAGTCAGCATCTGAGTATCCGACGAGGTGAAGATTTGATCCCTTGGGATACCATAGTCCAAGCATTGGTGTGTGAGCTAAGTATCGAAGAATATGTTTCACGGCCTTATGGTGTGATTCGTTCGGTGTTGCTTGGAATCGGGCACACATGCAAACACTCAGCATAATATTAGGCCTATATGCACATAGATACAATAAAGAGCCAATCATGGAGCAATATACCTTCTGATCAAAATCTTTACCATTTTCGTCAGTGCAGAGGTGGCCTTTTGAAGGCATTCAAGTTTTGACGCCTTTCCAATCTTGCATGTTGAATTTCCTCAGAACATCCTTGAGGTATTTCTCTTGAGAGATGAAGATGCCATTGTCTTGCTGATGAATTTGAAGACCTAAGAAGAATTTCAACTCTCCCATCATAGACATTTGATATTCTTCATTCATCCTATAGGAAAATTCATCACTGTAACGTTTGTCAATACAGCCAAAGATAACATAGTCTACATATATTTGGCATATGAACATTTCATTGTCATAGGATTTAGAGAAATGAGTTGGGTCGAGTGAACTGGGTTTGAAGCCTTTATTCATGAGGAATTCCTTTAGTGTTGTACCACACCCGAGGGGCCTGCTTGAGGCCATAGAGGGCCTTGTTGACTCTGAAGACTTTGTCAGGATACTTAGGGTCTTCAAAACCTAGGGGTTGGGTAATATATACTTCTTCCTCAAGCTTACCATTCAGGAGTGCACTTTCACATCCATTTGATATAAGATGATATCTTGATGGTTAGCACAAGCGAGCAATATGTGAATAGCTTCAAGTCTAGCAACGTGTGCAAAAGTTTCATCAAAGTCAATTCCTTCAACCTTGTGTTAGCCTTGAGCTACAAGACGAGCTTTATTTCTTACCACAAGGCCATTTTTATCTTGCTTGTTGCGGTAGATCCACTTGGTACCTATGATGTTATGCTTGCAAGGATCTGGACGCTTGACGTGTTCCCACACATTGTTGAGCTTGAATTGATGCAATTCCTCTTGCATAGCTTGAATCCACTCAGGCTCCTTAAATGCTTCATAAACTTTGGTGGGCTCTATGATAGAGACAAAAGCAAAGTGCCCACAAAAGTTAGTCAAATGTGAAGCTCTTGAGCGAGTGAGGAGACCTGGTGCATTGATGTCGTCGATGATTTTGTCAATCTGCACTTCATTTGCAACTCTTGGATGAGCAGGTTGACGTGGCTGAGGATTTTCTTCGGCACCATTTTCTTCACGTGTATCAGCTTGAATGTCTTCATTGGATGGAATGACTTCTTCTGTGGGTATGACATCTTCAGTAGGCTTCAGCTTAATGGATTCCTCGGGAGACTGTTAATCTAGCATAGAATTTAGGTTCTCTCTTCGCGAGCCGTCAGTTTCATCGAACCACACATCTACAGTTTCAACAACCTTTTGGTGGTAGGTGTTGAAGACTCTGTAGGTGTGCGAGTCATTTATGTAACCAAGAATAAAACCTTGATGTGCTTTCGGTGCAAATTTAGAACTATGGTGAGGATCTCTAATCCAGCATTTTGCACCGAAGACTTTGACATAACTTACATTGGGTTTCTTGCTAGTCATGAGTTCATATGAAGTCTTCTTGAAGAATTTGTGAAGATATACCCTATTGATGATGTGGCAAGATGTATCAATTGCCTTGGGCCAGAAGCGATGAGGAGTCTTGTATTCATCAAGCATGGTGCGAGCCATCTCAACAAGAGTCCTGTTCTTGCGCTCCACGATGTCGTTCTGTTGAGGAGTATATGGTGCAGATAGCTCATGAGTAATACTAAGTTCATCAATATATTCATCAAGATTGGTGTTCTCGTTATCACTCTTGTTATGGTTGATCTTGACACGGAAGTTCGTGGAGGCCCTTGAAGCAAATCGTCTGAAGACATCCTGCACTTCAGACTTGTATAGAATAATATGCACCCAAGTGTAACGATAGTAATCATCAACAATGACAAAGCCATACAAACTTGAAGAATTTTTTAGTGTGGAATAATGAGTGGGGCCAAAGAGGTCCATGTGAAGCAATTCAAAGGGTCGAGTCGTGGTCATTATTTTCTTCGAGGGATGCTTGGATCTGGTCATTTCCCAGACTCACAAGCACCACAGAGGTGGTCCTTGAGGAATTTGACACCTTCAATGCCAATGATGTGCTTTTTCTTCACGAGCATGTGCAAGTTCCTCATACCAGCGTGTCCAAGTTGTTGATGCCACAACTAGCCTTCTGAGGACTTTGCAAGGAGGCACGTGGCAGGCTAAGGACCTATAGAGAAATCAACCATATACAAGTCTCCTCTCCTAAAGCCTTCGAAGACTTTGGAATGGTCAGATTCCATGATGACAACGCAACGATATTTTCCAAAGATGACAACCATATCAAGATCACAAAGCATTGAGATGGACATGAGGTTGAACCCCAGAGATTCAACAAGCATCACCTTATCCATGTGTCAGTCCTTTGAGATTGCAACCTTACCTAGACCCAATACCTTACTTTTTCCTTTATCAGCATAAGTGATATGCTTCAGATGTGATGGGGCAAGTGGCAAATTCATCAGTAGATTCTTGTCACCAGTCATGTGGTTTGTGCATCCACTGTTGAGGACCCACTCAATAGCTTTTGGATGTTCATCTTGCAGATGAATTAGTACAACTTACGAACCCATATGCTTCAGAGTGAAGAATATGACATCAAATTCACCAGGTAGAATTTCATCACATAATATGGTAACTAAACAGTGTGAGGACGTGAGAAATGAGGATTTCATTTCTGCATGATTAGCTTGCGTCCTTTCAAGCATTTCCTCAGATCTCCAGCAAATTCATCAGACATTCAAGTTCATCTAGAGACCTGAACCTGCATAAGAGATTACTTCAATTTCTTCACCACCCACATCTGGAGGGGTGGCAAAGAGTTCATCATTCTGTGAGAAACGTATGAGAAGGGAGGCATTGAAGCAAGTGCGCTTCATTTCGCAGGATGAGGGTTAGAGTACTCATATGAATAAGCAAAGGAATTCTCCAAGGACTTATGAACATAATGATTTGAAGAATAATGCACATATTCATAAATCTTAGATTTTCACTGTGAAACAGATGCATTAGCACGAGAATGATATTTTTGACCTTTTGAGGAATTTGGTCCAAGTGAAGACTTTTGTCCATATGAGGAATTTGATCTCGGGTTATTGTTCTTCATGATTGGTGTCGTGAGGACATTCACTTGAAGATTTTGTAAGCAGATCTTGGGAACCCAAATTTTCTTCATAGGTGGACCGTTCCTGCAGTTAGTTCCAACAAATCTGGCAAATACTTCACCTTTATGATTTTTGAAGAATTTGTAGTTGGAGTCAAGTGACTCATCAGAGGAATGTGAAGTTTCACAAGTAAAGCCAGATAAAGTGGATGGATCTACACAAGGTCCTTTTGCCGCAACCCATGAGGTTTTGGTATACTGCTCAGGTGTCCAGTAGGATCCATCAGCATTGAGTTTGCTCTCAAATGAAATACCCTCTTTTCAACGGTTCCTGTTCAGCATCTACTTTTTCAGGACATCGCAAAGGGTTTGATGCCCTTTGAGACTTTTGTACATGCCTATCACATACAATTTCTTCAACCCTGCATTTTCGTTGGTGATACTTGTGGTATCCTCAGATGAGGAATTTGTGACCACCTGAATAGTTGAAGAATTTGCAGCAATAAAAGCATTTTAACATTCAAGTGAAGAATTAGAAGTTTCACGTTCTATGCATTTTAAACAAGGTGGAACTAGTTGTTCGTGAGCGGTACTGATCTGTTGAGCCAGTAAGGAATCATTTTCCCTTTAGAGATCCTCATGAGACACTCTTAGTTTCTCAAGATCTTGCTTTCTTTGAAACTCATAAGAAAGCTTCTCATGATCAGCTAAGAGAGCATTAGGATGACTCTGAAGGTTATCATACTTTGTCTGAAGACTTTTGAGATCGTCAAACAGAGTTTGAGTCCAATCCACTTCCTCATTCAACAGATCATCACTTTTGTGTAACAGTTTCTGAAGCTTTTCAGGTGCACTTTGTTTCTTAGTGGCAATATTAGCAAGTTTGGCATAGCTAGGTTTTACATATTCATTAGTTTTACCATCACTTCATTCAGAGGAGGAGAGATGCTTATGTACCTTGAAACCTTTTGCCATGAAGCAATAGGTGGGAGCATAATCATCATTGCTGATGTTAGAGTCATTGGAGTAGTCATTTTCTTCATCGTTGAAGATGGACTTGCTGACGAAAGAAGTAGCGAGGGTAAGGCTAGCAACACCAGATTCAGATTCCACCTCAGATTCTTCCTCTTCTTCATATTCTTTAGATTCTTCTTCTGAGTCCATTTCCTTGCCAATGAAAGCCCAAGCCTTTCCAGAACTATTCTTCTTGTGCGTTGAGGACATTGAGATTGTGGACTTTGTAGATGAGGACTTTGAAGATTTCTTATTTTTCTTTGAGTCATCAGAACTGTCATCCTTGAACTTCTTCTTCTTATTTGATTCTATTTCCCAAAGAGGACAGTGAGAGATAAAGTGACCAGATTTCTTGCATTTGTGACAAGTTCTCTTCTTGTAGTCAACTGAGGAATTTGATTTCCTCAATCCACTTTTTGATGACTTTCCAAACCGGCCTCACCTTGAGAATTTCTGGAATTTCCTCACGAGCATTGCCAGCTCCTGACTCAGTTCTTCAGGATCACCAAGGCTACTATCATAATCTTCACCTTCGGATGAGGAAATTTCTTTTGCCTTCAGAGCATGAGATCTTCCATAGCTTGGCCCATAGAGGCATCTCTTTTAAGCTTGTTGGAATTCATGAGTATTGAGTCTCTCAAGGATATCAACAAGATCAAGTGACTTGTAGTCTCCATGCTCTTGAATCATCAAGGCCAGAGTATCGAATGAGGAATCAAGAGATCTCAGTGGTTTCTTCAACACTTCATGGTTGGTGATGTTAGTGGCACCCAGTGCTTGAAGCTCGTTGGAGATATGTGTGAGACGATCAAAAGTTTGCTGAACATTCTCATTGTCAAGTCTTTTGAAGTGGTTGAAAAGATTGCAAAGAACATCAACATGAGAGTCACGTGTTGGAAATTTTCCTTAGTATTACCTTGGCCCCCTTTAATAGTACGGTGTTTCGTATGACTCAAAGAAAGGAAATGAAACTACAAAAACAAAAGTCTTCCGCTTCATAGTCCTCGTTCATATCTTCAAGGTGACACCAACTTCTTCATTTTCAAAGTCTTCCGGGAATACCAAAGTCTTCAGCAAAGTCTTCATCAAAGTCTTCACCAAAGTCTTAGTTGAAGACATACATTTTAGGGGTCGATAATCTTCAAATATATCAGACTCCTCAACGACTTATAGAGCTTGTGTACACTTACAAACACATTAGTTCCTTAACCTATATGTCTTAAATACACCAAAATCACTAAGGGGCACTAGATGCACTTACACTAGGATTAAATGGGAAGTAAAATGAGATGGTTCACAAGATTTGAGCCCATTTGAGGAATGTTGACAATGCAAACTTGGTAAACCCTAGAAAATCAACATGAATAGGTTTCCATAGATATTATCAAGCTAAGCTATTATCCTTGATGCTCCACTTTCTGTGGTGGAATAATTCAGGGACTAGAGAATGCACAAAAAGTTTGGGACCAAATGGGGAAACTTAACAACGCAAAAATTCCAATTCTTGGAATCAACAAGTGTATCTATTCTCCTTGATGCACCATTTGGTGTGGATGCATTATT
Source organism: Hordeum marinum (assembly GCA_022496015.1). Lineage (NCBI taxonomy): Eukaryota > Viridiplantae > Streptophyta > Magnoliopsida > Poales > Poaceae > Hordeum > Hordeum marinum. The sequence continues at coordinate 277,240,547 of CM039678.1, forward strand.
GGAGTATTAGAACATGTCCACAAAGTGTGAGATTAATAAGAGATAGTTGGAAATGAAGTGTTGCTCAAATTTGGATCTGAACAGAGAGATTTTTGGGATATTTTGGTGAATAAAATCAACTTGGCTTGAGTTGAAACATGGCAATATGATCACATATATCATATGTGACATGCTAGAATTTTCTTGGACTTATTTGAGAATATTCTTATAGAAATATTAAAAATGGTTGAAATAGGTAGAAATGGTTTTGAAGGGTTTTGTCCAATCTTTTGAACATTACCATTTGTTTAAACTCTTCTATATGGACAATATATATCCATTGAGTTTTCGTAAATTTTCTCAAATATTTTGAAAGCATAAAAATAAGTTTTCCCTATAAAAGACCCTTTCTGGCCTTAAGAAAAAGCCTTTAAATAGAGTAGTAAAATAATCTTTAAAGATAATATTTTGTGGTTTTGGGAAGTCATATATATTGGGTTTCAAATAAGCCTCGAGTATCAAAGGTTCCACCAAATTTCAGGAATTGCAGTGCAAACCTGAACTCAGGGTTTTTTGAAAACCTAACTTGAATAAATCCTTTTTGGTCAAATTAAATTTTGATAAAAATAGTTTTAGGTCCTATACACATGGTTTGATCATTGGACAAGAGTTTAGATCAAGGCAAAGAGTTTTGAGAGTAGGAGGAAGTTTTATGAATATAAAGCACTAGCAAGCAATCAAACAAGAAAGCAAATAACACACCAGTCAAACATTCATAGGCACTCAAAATATTTAATCGGCCCTAATTTTTGAGTCAGGTTAACTTAGTCATGAGGCAAAACACATGGTGTGACACATGGGTACCACATCACACTACATGGTGTCTTTGTAATCTACAATCTTAAAGGAAACTTGCATGATGTGGTCGACTTGTATTGTGCCAGAGTCACTTAGCCATTGGACCTTGTAGGGGCGAGGATACTTTTTCTTGACAAATTGCAACTTGGAGAAAAGTTCCTCACTTTCCAAATTGTGGCAACTTCCTCCATAGATGATGACCTTGACGGATCTTCCTTGGATACCGGCCTTGGTGTGGAATATGTGGCAATGTTGGTCCTTGTCTTGTTGTTGTTGTAGTGTCAAAACCTTTGAGACAACGAGAGTGGGGCTCGGATCGTTGTCACAAAAGATTTGAGAATCCTCATCGTCACTGACTTGTCGGTGCACAGCCACTTGTTCCAGAGCTTCCATTTCATCTTCACTCACTGAGTCATACGTGCCATCATCTTGAAGGATCATGGTCCACCTTGTGGGACACTCGTAAGTCTTGTGGCCTCGTCCTTGGCATGTGAAACACTTGATGGATGTTGTTTTCGTGGCATTCGGTGTTGATGTAGAGGATGACGCTCTTGGTTTGCTTGTAGTAGTAGTGCGGGTTGACGAAGATGGTTTGTCCTTGTAGCTTGACTTGTCATCTTTTGTCGTGGAGGTTCTTCTAGAGGAAGGTGTCATGGTTGGAGAAGATTGAGTACTTGCACCGTAGGTCTTGTAGGAGGTCTTGGAGTACTTGTTGTCCGCTTGAACTTGACGTTACACCTTGGTGGCTTGATGCACTAGTTTGAGTAAGTTCGAGTTGTTGGAAATATGCCCTAGAGGCAATAAATAAAGTGTTTATTATTGTATTTCCTTGTTCATGATAATCGTTTATTATCCATGCTATAATTGTATTAATTGGAAACATGGATACATGTGTGGATACATAGACAAACACAATGTCCCTAGTATGCCTCTAGTGAACTACCTCGTTGATTGAAAGATGGTTAAGGTTTCCTAGCCATGGACATGAGATGTCATTTGATAACGAGATCACATCATTAGGAGAATGATGTGATTGGACAAGACCCAAACTACAAACGTAGCTTATGATCGTGTCAGTTTATTGCTACTATTTTCTGCATGTCAAGTATATGTTCCTATGACCATGAGATCATGCAACTCACGGACACTGGAAGAGTTCCTTGTGTGTATCAAACGTCGCAACATAACTGGGTGACTATAAAGGTGCTCTACAGGTATCTCCGAGGGTGTCCGTTGGGTTGGCATGGATCAAGACTGGGATTTGTTACTCCGTGTGACGGAGAGGTATCTCAAGGCCCACTCGGTAATACAACATCACAATAAGCCTTGCAAGCAATGTGACTAAGTGTTGGTCACTGGATCTTGTATTACGGAACGAGTAGAGAGACTTGCCAGCAACGAGGTTGAACTAGGTATGGAGATACCGACGATCGAATCTCGGGCAAGTAACATACCGAAGAACAAAGTGAACATCATACGGGTTTAACTGAATCCTTGACATAGAGGTTCGACCGATAAAGATCTTCCTAGAATATGTAGGAACCAATGTGGACATCTAGGTCCTGCCATTGGTTATTGACCGTAGAGGTGTCTAGGTCATGTCTACATAGTTCTCGAACCCGCAGGGTCTGCACACTTAAGGTTTGGTGACGTTTCGGTAGTATAGAGTTATGTATGGTGGTGACCGAAGTTTGTTCAGAGTCCCGGATGAGATCCTGGACATCACGAGGAGCTCTGGAATGGTCCGAAGGTAAAGATTCATATATAGGAAGTCATGTTTTGGTCGCTGGAAAAGTTCCGGGCTTATCGGTAGTGTACCGGGAGTGCCGGTAGTGTACCGGGAGACCTCCGGGAGGGGTATTTCGACCAAAGAGGATTCATGGGCTGTGGGAGAGTGAATATAAGCCCTTAGTGGGCTGGTGGAAACTCCCACACGTGGCCCATGTGGCTGGAGAATAAAACCCAAAAGGAAAAAGGTGGAAAAAGGCAAAAGGGAAAAAAAGAATGAATCCTAATCCTACTAGGAGTGGAGGAGGTGGACTCCTCCTCTCCTAGTTCGGCCGAAGCCTAGAAGGCTTGGAGGCCAAGCTGCCTCCTCTCCTCCTCTCCTCCTATATATACTGGTGGTATTGAGGGTTTTTGCACAAGATTTTCAACCACGTGCTACCCGTTCCTCCAGTGCACAGTTTCTCCTCTAGATCGGTTTTCTGCAGTGCTTAGGCGAAGCCCTGCCGGAATCGCTCCACCACCATCACCGGAGCGCCGTCGGGCTGCCTGAGAACTCTTATTCCTCTCCACTCCTTCTTGCTGGATCAAGACGGTGGAGATCGTCATCAAGCCGTACGTGTGCTGAACGCGGAGGTGCCGTCTGTTCGGTGCTAGATCGGAAGGATCGTGATCAAGTTCGTGAGACGGATCGTGAGCATGTTCGTGGGACGGATCATGATCAGATCGCGGGACGGATCGTGATTGGATCGTGGGATAGATCATGATTGGATCGCGGGACGCACGGCGATTTGGATCGCGAAGACGTTCGACTACACCAACCACGTTTCTTAAGGCTTCCCGCTTAGCAATCTACAAGGGTATGTAGATCCACTATCCCTCTCGTAGATGCTCATCACCATGGATAGATCTTCGTGTGCGTAGGAAATTTTTTGTTTCCCATGCAACGTTCCCCAACAGTGGCATCATGAGCTAGGTCTATGTGTAGATGAGATCTCGAGTAGAACACAAAAGGTTTGTGGGCGTTGATACTTAGATTGCTTCCTCCCTTGGTCGGATTTTGGTTCAGCGGTATTGTGAGATGAAGCGTCCCGGAGCAACATTACTCATACGCTTACGAGAGACCGGTTCCCTCGATGCAACTTGTTGCCTAGATGGCTTGCGGGTGGCAGTTTCTCTCACTTTAGTTGGATCGGATTCGACAAAGGCGGTCCTTGAGAAGGTTGAAAAGAAAATTATGTATCACCGTTGTGGTTTATGCGTAGGTGAGAATCGTTCTTGCTAGAAACCCGTAGCAGCCACGTAGAACATGCAACAACAATTAGAGGACGTCTAACTTGTTTTTGCAAGGTATGTTGTGATGTGATATGGCCAATGACATGATGTGATATATGTGATGTATGAGATGATCATGTGATGTATAGAATTTCACGACTTGCATGTCGATGAGTAGGGCAACCGGCAGGAGCCATAGGGTTGTCTTTAATTATTGTATGACCTGCGTGTCAATCATTAAGCGCTATATAATGCTTTACTTTATTGCTAAACGGTAGCAATAGTAGTAGAAGCATGCATGGCGTGACAACCTCAATGGCAACACGTTGATGGAGATCAATATGATGGAGATCATCGTGTCGTGCCGGTGACGATGAAGATCATGCCGGTGCTTTCAAGATGGAGATCTAAAGCACAAGTTCATGGCCATATCATGTCACTTATGAATTGCATGTGATGTTAATCCTTTTATGCACCTTGTTATGCTAAGTACGACGGTAGCATTATAAGGTGATCCCTCACTTAAATTTCAAGATAAAATTGTGTTCTCCCCGAGTGTGCTCCTTTGCGAAAGTTCGTCGTGTTGAGACACCACGTGATGATCGGGTGTGATGGACTCTACGTTCACATACAACGGGTGCAAGCCAGTATTGCACGTGTAGAACACTCGGGTTAAACTTGACGAGCCTAGCATGTACAGACATGGCCTCGGAACACAAGAGACCGAAAGGTCGAACAAGAGTCATATAGTAGATATGATCAACGTAATGATGTTCACCATTGAAGCCACCTCAACTCACGTGATGATCGGACTTGAGTTGGTGGAATTGGATCATGTGACACTCAGATGACCTGAGGGATGTCAATTTGAGTGGGAGTTTTTAGTAATTTGATTAACTAAACTCATTATCTTGAACAATAGACTAAGTGCACTTTGCATATTTATGTTGTAGATCAATGGCTCGCGCAGTAGCACCCCTGAATTTTAATGCGTTCCAAGAGAAAGCTAAACTGAAAGATGGTGGAAGTAACTTTGTTGACTGGGCCCGTAATCTGAGGATTATCCTCACGGCTTCCCAGAAATCATATGTCCTTGATGCACCGCTTGGTGACCAACCAGAAGACATGACCTCCGAAGACGTTAAGAACGCTTGGGAGGCACGTAGTGGAGATTACTCAATAGTTCAGTGTGCAATATTGTATGGCTTAGAACCGGGACTTCAAAGACGTTTTGAACGTCATGGAGCATATGAGATGTTCCAAGAGTTGAAGTTTATCTTTCAGAAGAACGCCCGGATCAAGAGGTATGAAACCTCCGATAAGATCTATGCTTGCAAGATGGAGGAGAACGGGTCTATCAGTGAACATATACTCAGAATGTCTGGGGATTCAACTCGTCTAGCGGAGTTGGGAATTGCCCTTCCACTAGAAGCGATCACTGACAGAGTTCTTCAATCACTGCCACCTAGTTACAAGAGCTTTGTGATGAAATATAACATGCACGGGATGAACAAGTCAGTCGCCGAGCTGTTTGCGATGCTAAAAGTCGCCGAGTCTGAAATCCAGAAAGAACATCACGTGTTGATGGTCAATAAAACCACTAGTTTCAAGAAATATGGCAAAGTCAAGGGCAAGGGCAAGAAGGGTAAAACCAAGAAGGATGACAAAGCAGTTGCTACTCCTGCAAAGAAGCCCAAGCATGGACCCAAGCCAGAAACTGAGTGCTTTCATTGCAAAGGAACTGGTCACTGGAAGCGGAACTGCCCCAAGTACCTGGCTGACAAGAAGGCGGCCAACGACAAACAAGGTATATATTATATATATATGTTATTGATGTGTACCTTACTATCTCTCGTAGTAGTGCCTGGGTATTTGATACCGGTTCAGTTGCTCACATTTGCAACTCAAAGCAGGAACTACGGAATAAACGAAGGCTGGCAAAGGACGAAGTGACGATGCGCGTGGGAAATGGTTCAATGGTTGATGTGATCGCCGTCAGCACGCTCTCTCTTCGATTACCATCGGGATTAGTGATGAACCTGAATAATTGTTATTTAGTGCCTGCGTTAAGCATGAACATTATATCTAGATCTTGTTAATTGCGAGACGGTTACTCATTTAAATCAGAGAATAACAGTTGTTCTATTTATATGAGTAATATCTTTTATGGTCATGCACCCAATGTTAGGGTTTTATTCATATTAAATCTTGATAGTGATGACACACATGTTCATAACATTGATGCCAAAAGATGTAGAATTGATAATGATAGTACCACTTTCTTTTGGCACTGCCGTTTAGGTCATATTGGTGTAAAACGCATGAGGAAGCTCCATGCTAATGGACTTTTGGAGTCACTTGATTTTGAATCACTTGACACATGTGAACCATGCCTCATGGGCAAGATGACTAAAACGCCGTTCACTGGAACAATGGAATGGGCGAGTGACTTATTGGAAATCATACACACTGATGTGTGCGGTCCAATGAATGTTACAGCGCGTGGTGGATATCGTTATTTTCTCACCTTCACTGATGACTTAAGTAGATATGGGTATATTTACTTAATGAAACACAAGTCTGAAACATTTGAAAAGTTCAAGCAATTTCAGAGTGAAGTCGAGAATCATCATAACAAGAAGATTAAGTTCCTGCGATCTGATCGAGGAGGTGAATATTTGAGTTATGAGTTTGGCAGTCACTTAAGACAGTGTGGAATTGTTTCACAGTTGACACCGCCCAGAACACCACAGCGTAATGGTGTGTCCGAACGTCATAATCGAAACTTATTAGATATGGTGCGTTCTATGATGTCTCTTGCTGATTTGCCACTATCGTTTTGGGGTTATGCATTAGAGACAACTGCATTCACTTTAAATAGGGCACCATCAAAATCCGTTGAGACGACACCAAATGAACTGTGGTTTGGCAAGAAGCCAAAGTTGTCGTTTCTTAAAGTTTGGAGATGTGATGCTTATGTCAAAAAGCTTTAGCCTGAAAATCTGGAACCCAAAGCGGAGAAATGTGTCTTCATAGGATACCTGAAAGAGACAGTCGGGTATACCTTCTATCTCAGATCCGAAGGCAAAGTGTTTGTCGCTAAAAATAGAACATTTCTTGAGAAAGAGTTTCTTTCGAAAGAATTGAGTGGGAGGAAAATAGAGCTTGATAAGGTTATTGAACCTTTACTTCAACCAGAAAGTAGCGCAGCACAGAAAGATGTTTCTATAGAACCTATGATGGTAGAAGAGGAAGTTAATGATGATGATCATGAAGCTTCGGATCAAGCAGCTATTGAACCTCGTAGGTCGACAAGGCCGCGTACTACCCCTGAGTGGTACGGCAACCCTATCTTGGAGGTCATGTTGTTGGACAACAATGAACCTACGAGCTATGAAGGAGCAGTGATGGGCCCGGATTCCGAGAAATGGTTAGAGGCCATGAAATCCGAGATGGGATCCATGTACGAAAACAAAGTATGGACTTTGGAAGTATTACCTGAAGGGCGAAAGGCCATTCATAACAAATGGATCTTTAAGAAGAAAACAGACGCGGACGGTAATGTCACCATCTATAAAGCTCGACTTGTGGCAAAGGTTTTTCACAAGTTTAAGGAGTTCACTACGATGAGACTTTCTCACCCGTAGCGATGCTTAAGTCTATCAGAATCATGTTAGCAATAGCTGCCTATTTCGACTATGAAATTTGGCAGATGGATGTAAAAACAGCGTTCCTCAATGGTTTCCTTGAGGAAGAGTTGTATATGATGGAACCCGAAGATTTTGTCGATCCATAGAATGCTGACAAAGTTTGCAAACTCCAGCGATCCATTTATGGACTGGTGCAAGCATCTCGGAGTTGGAATAAGCGCGTTGATGAGGTGATCAAAGCATTTGAGTTTATGCATGTTTACGGAGAAGCTTGTATTTACAAGAAAGTGAGTGGGAGCTCTATAGCGTTTCTAGTATTATATGTGGATGACATATTGCTGGTTGGAAACAATATAGAAATGCTGGAAAGCATGAAGGAATATTTGAACAAGAGTTTTTCAATGAAGGACCTAGGAGAAGCTGCTTTCATATTAGGCATTAAGATCTATAGAGATAGATCGAGACGCTTAATAGCACTTTCACAGAGCACATACCTTGATAATGTTTTGAAGAAGTTCAAAATGGAATAGTCTAAGAAGGGGTTCTGGCCTGTATTACAAGGTGTGAAGTTGAGTAAGACTCAATGCCCAGTAACTTCAGAAGATAGAGAAAACATGAGTGTCATCCCCTATGCTTCAGCCATAGGCTCTATCATGTATGCAATGCTGTGCACAAGACCCGATGTCAGCCTTGCCATAAGTATGGCCGGAAGGTTTCAAAATGAACCTGGAAAGGAGCACTGGCAAGCGGTCAAGAATATCCTTAAGTACCTGAAAAGGACTAAGGAAATGTTTCTCGTTTATGGAGGTGATGAAGAGCTTGTCGTAAAGGGTTACATCTTCGAGAAAGACATAAATATTTGCAAAGTGCACACGGATCTGAATGTTGGAGACCCGCTGACTAAACCTCTTCCAAGGGCTAAACATGATCCACACCAGAACAGCATGGGTGTTCGATTCATTACAATGTAATTCACATAGTGATGTGAACTAGATTATTGACTCTAGTGCAAGTGGGGAACTGTTGGAAATATGCCCTAGAGGCAATAAATAAAGTGTTTATTATTGTATTTCCTTGTTCATGATAATCATTTATTATCCATGCTATAATTGTATTAATTGGAAACATGGATACATGTGTGGATACATAGACAAACACAATGTCCCTAGTATGCCTCTAGTGAACTAGCTCGTTGATTGAAAGATGGTTAAGGTTTCCTAGCCATGGACATGAGATGTCATTTGATAACGGGATCACATCATTAGGAGAATGATGTGATGGACAAGACCCAAACTACAAACGTAGCTTATGATCGTATCAGTTTATTGCTACTGTTTTCTGCATGTCAAGTATATGTTCCTATGACCATGAGATCATGCAACTCACAGATATCGGAGGAGTACCTTGTGTGTATCAAACGCCACAACATAACTGGGTGACTATACAGGTGCTCTACAGGTGTCTCCGAGGGTGTCTGTTGAGTTGGCATGGATCAAGATTGGGATTTGTTACTCCGTGTGATGGAGAGGTATCTCAGGGCCCACTCGGTAATACAACATCACAATAAGCCTTGCAAGCAATGTGACTAAGTGTTGGTCACGGGATCTTGTACTACGGAACGAGTAAAGAGACTTGCCAGTAACGAGGTTGAACTAGGTATGGAGATACCGACGATCGAATCTCGCGCAAGTAACATACCGAAGAACAAAGGGAACATCATACGGGATTAACTAAATCCTTGACATAGAGGTTCGACCGATAAAGATCTTCGTAGAATATGTAGGAACCAATGTGGACATCCAGGTCCCGCCATTGTTTATTGACCGTAGAGGTGTCTCGGTCATGTCTACATAGTTCTCGAACCCGAAGGGTCTGCACGCTTAAGGTTCGGTGACGTTTCGGTAGTATAGAGTTATGTATGGTGGTGACCGAAGTTTGTTCGGAGTCCCGGATGAGATCCTGGACATCACGAGGAGCTCCGAAATGGTCCGGAGGTAAAGATTCATATATAGGAAGTCCTGTTTTGGTCGCCGGAAAAGTTCCGGGCTTATCGGTAGTGTACCGGGAGTGCCGGTAGTGTATCGGGAGACCTCCGGGAGGGGTATTTCGACCCAAGAGGCTTCATGGGCTGTGGGAGAGTGAATATCAGACCTTAGTGGGCTGGTGGAAACTCCCACATAAGGCCCATGTGGCTGGAGAAGAAACCCAAAAGGAAAAAGGTGGGAAAAGGTGGAGAAGAAACCCAAGTGAAGATAATTGCAGATTTCCAACCATACTCCTGTTGGGGAACGTTGCATGGGAAACAAAAAATTTCATACGCACACGAAAGATCTATCCATGGTGATGAGCATCTACGAGAGGGAGAGTGGATCTACATACCCTTGTAGATTGCTAAGCAGGAAGCGTTAAGAAACGCGGTTGGTGTAGTCGAACGTCTTCGCGATCCAAATCGCCGAGCGTCGCGCGATCTCATCACGATCCGTCCCGCGATCCAATCACGATCTGTCCCGCGAACTCATCATGATCCGTCCCACGATCTCATCACGATCCGTCTCGCAATCTTGATCACGGACCTTCCGATCTAGCGCCGAACGGACGGCACCTCCGCGTTCAGCACGCGTACAGCTTGATGACGATGTCCACCTTCTTGATCCAGCAAGAGGGAGCGGATAGGTATAAGAGTTCTCCGGCAGCGTGACGGCGCTGTGGCGATGGTGGTGGAGCTATTCCAGCAGGGCTTCGCCTAAGCACTTCAGAAAACCGATCTAGAGGAGAAACTATGCACTATAGGAACGGGTAGCACGTGGCTGAAAATTCTGTGCCAAAACCCTAAAATCCTCTAGTATATATAGGAGGAGACGAGTAGGAGGCTTTGTTGCCAAAAAGCCAGCCCTTGGGTCGGCCAAAGTGGGGAGGAGAGGAGGACTCCTCCTCCAATCCTAGTAGGACTAGGATTCCTCCTTTTTTTGGCCTTTTTCCACCTTTTTCCCTTTGGGCTTTTTCTCCCAGCCTCATGGGCCTTGTGTGGGAATTCCACCAGCCCACAAAAGGCTTGTATTTACTCTCCCATAGCCCATGAAGCCTCTTGGGTCGAAATACCCCTCCCGGTGGTCTCTCGATACCCTACCGTCACTCCCGGTACATTATCGATTAGCACGAAACTTTTTCCGGCGACCAAAATGGGACTTCCTATATATCAATCTTTACCTCCGGACCATTCCGGAGCTCCTCATGACTTCCGGGATATCATCCGGGACTCTGAACAACCTTCGGTCACCACTATACATAACTCTATACTACCGAAACGTCACCGAACCTTAAGTGTGCAGACCCTACGGGTTCGAGAACTATGTAGACATGACCGAGACACCTCTACGGTCAATAACCAATAGCAGGACCTGGATGCCCATATTGGTTCCTACATATTCTACGAAGATCTTTATCAGTCGAACCTCTATGTCAAGGATTCAGTTAATCCCGTATGATGTTCCCTTTGTTCTTCGGTATGTTTACTTGCCCGAGATTCGATCGTCGGTATCTCCATACCTAGTTCAACCTCGTTACCTGGAAGTCTCTTTACTTGTTCCGTAATACAAGATCTCGTGACTAACAATTAGTCACATTGCTTGCAAGGCTTGTTGTGATGTTGTATTACCGAGTGGGCCCTGAGATACCTCTCCGTCACATGGAGTAACAAATCCAAGTCTTGATCCATGCCAACCTAACAGACACCCTCGGAGATACCTGTAGAGTACCTTTATAGTCACCCAGTTACGTTGTGACGTTTGATACACACAAGGCACTCCTCCGGTGTTAGTGAGTTGCATGATCTCATGGTCGTAGGAATAGATACTTGACATGCAGAAAACAGTAGCATTAAACTGACACGATCATATGCTATGTTTGTTGTTTGGGTCTTGTCCATCCCATCATTCTCCTAATGATGTGATCCCGTTATCAAATAACGTCTCATATCAATGGCTAGGAAACCTTAACCATCTTTGATCAACGAGCTAGTCTATTAGAGGCATACTAGGGACATGGTTTTGTCTATGTATCCACACATGCATCTAAGTCTCCGATCAATATAATTATAGCATGGATAATAAATGATTATCATGAACAAGGAAATATGATAATAACTAATTTATTATTGCCTCTAGGGCATATTTCCAACACTTCTTGTTCCTCATGAGCTTGATGGTTGCGTTCTTGCAAGGCATATGTTGAGTCCTGAAGCATGCGATGTGCCTCATTTTCTTGTTCTCCATGGTGCCGGTGTTCCTCACGTGCAGTGATGTAGTCGTTCTTACTCGAACGCGTCTTGCTCTTGTTGGTGACGGTGGTCATGCTCGCGATGTCGACCTTGAGGATCGTTGTCGTGGAAGGGGTTGCTCGAATCCTTAGAAAGGCGACGGTCGTCACGTTGTTGTGGTCGAGCTCGAGGAGGAGGACTATCGCCAGAGGAGTCCTCGGAGGAGTGGCAACTTGATGTGCACCGTCAAGTTGAAGTAGAAGTTGATGATGTGCGGTTCACCATCAAGGTGCGGAGCTCGTCAATTTGGGTTGTAAGGAAGTCCCTCATGCATTCTTTGGATTCACGTATGTTGGTGGAGAGGTTCTCGATGCGGTCCGTGATGACATCTTGTGCTTGGCTAATTCCTGTTTGTGCGCCGAAGAATTGTAGTTCGGTGATGTAGTTGTTCGCATCGTCATCGCACTCCTCGAAGGCCGGGTTTGTCATAGTAGTCCTATCCAAAGTACTGAAGTAGATGTAAGTGGGAGAATGAGAAAATAAAATACTAAATACCGTTCCGAAGGTTGAAAGAGGATCAATCACTCATTGTGAAATCATGGAAATAGTAGAACTGGTACCGGAGTTTGTCCTTCTCACACCTACACAAAGTAATGCTTTCAAGAGTAGCTTGGTTAGGATGAGTGGCAAAAAATTTGAGCAAATGCGAACCAAGATGTTGTAGATGTTGAGTAAGATTCACAAAATAGCAAGACAAAGCAAATAGACCAAAAGCTTTCGATTCACTCGGAACTAGGAACACACACACGAATAGATATAATGGGATTCGTGCAACCAAGGAATGAGCAATATGAAATCTCCGCAAGGCTCGTGTTGCACGGATACAAGAGAGACACTAGCTCGATTGCTCTAGTGTGCTAGATACACACTTGTGCACCAACCTATGAGAGTAACCGAGCCGTATTCAATCCCAAGTATCTAGTATGTATGCGAAAGGATATGATGGTATGGCTACTGCTTACAAGCTCTTTGGAATTTTTCTCTTTGCTTAAAATATTTTTGTTTCTTTTTTAAGCTTGATGCTCAAACCAATATATGAGGCAAGTATGATGGATATGCATGGGAGAGACTTATGGCACATAGTAGACAACAATTGAGGTGCACACTAAACTAGCTATGCGGCATATGAGTGTCACCATGGTGCACAAGTAATGTGGCCCAACAATTGTCAACTTGCCAGTATCGATGGGTAAGGTACACAAATAGGCTCGGAGCTATCAATGCAATGGAAAGGGATGGACAAAGATGTCATCGAAGTTACCGTCCTTGCTTACAGTTGAAGGTGGCCGAAGTCGAAGTCGAGACCGGTAATGACGAATGGTGGTGGTGATGATGTCCAACCGTCCCTAAGTGGTCGAAACACCTTAGGAAACGAAAGCCACAAACTCAAAATCACGAAGAAAAATTGTCAATGGAGTGGAAGGATGTGTATGTGGGTGTTGGAACCAAATGGCTAAAAACTGGAAAAATTGGTGCTGCTCAGGAGGGCCCATGTGAACGGGGTCTTTTTGGGACCTTGTCCAGGTGTCTAGGAAGTTTCGCGGGGGTGCATGCGCACGGTGGCTAGGCTCCATGGACACAAGGTGCGGAAAATTTCCGGACAGATCACGATTTCGATGGAGTTCGGAATTTCTATTAGGATTCTATCGGATAAAAAGCTAGATCCACTTCGTAAGCATCTATTCCATGGATCAAAACGAACAAAAACTCACAAGATTCAACAACTACAAAAATTTTGGTATGTCTATTTTTTGTGGGGACTTTCGGATTGGGATGAAATCAAACAAAAATAGGCTAGAAAAAGAAGGGGACACTCCAAATTCGTGATCAACGTGGCTCATGATACCATAAGATACGGTGCAAGACCCATGGGAGTCGATCTTTCACAAATTGGAGGGGGAAACATGAAGAACACGGGAAATAATGAGAGACACACTCAAAGAACAAACTCCAATGACACATCCACTAGATGCATGATCATCACAAGAGTTCCAAAGATCCCAAATCAACCAACGATACAATGCACATGGTCTTCTACTGTTTCTCGGTTACCCTCGTGCGCACGGGGTCCAGCAAGCCCGTGCGCACGGGGTTGCCTGTAGCTTGGCAGTTTGGCTACATCCTTGGCTTCATCTTTCGTGCGTCCTCATGGTTCCTCCCCTTGGCCTTGGATGTCTTCCTTGTACCTAATGATGCATAGTGTCCCGAGTGAGGTAGCATCCAAGTTCCATTAGCATTCATGTCAAGCTCAAAGAGGAGGGAGTTCACCTTAGCTTCTATTGCGCGTGCGCGAGCTCTTGTCATAGGGACACTCTGCATCATAGGGACACTCTTGTCTTGTGGAGATGGTGTAGGCTTCATGGGGATGCATGAGGGATGCTCTGCATCATAACGGGTCGCACGCTTAAGGGAAGGAACACGTGGGCTTTAGCATCCATGCGAGGCTCAAGAGTTGAGCTCGTGACGGATGCCTATATATAGTGGAGGTGCGGCACACCCATATGGTTGATTGCTTTGGTGCCGTCATTAGGGATTTGCATCTATTGCAACTAGCCACCTCCACTCGCCGCCGAACTGTGTGATCAAACCTAACAGTTCGCCGGACGGTGTTCCTCTTGCACGCAGATAACGTTAGAGGCGGTACACTTGCACCGCTCTGACGAACCTGTTCGTGGGATCCGGTGACTGGCTCTTCAAGGGAGAATGGACGGGCTGTTCGAGGGAGATCGAACGAGGAGGAGACGGACCTCGCGTACACACTACCCCAACTCTACTTCCGCTGAACGGCACTGCGCGTCTAGTGCTAATGATCTCTGAACCTTCTCCGTAGCATGTTCTTGGACATTCTGCGCATAGGAAATTTTTAATTTACATGTGATGCACCTACGAGACCGCGGTGTGCGTAGCTCCTTGTATTTCGTAAATGATCACACAAACTGGTAGAAATGACTTGCGTGTCGACTTTTGATTCTCTGTAAATTCATTACTAGTTGTAGTAGCTGGAGGACAGAAATGAAATTCGAGGATTTGGTGTCCCGGATGACGAACAAGATGGAGTTCCACTCTGGTCATCGGGGTTGGAGCCATCCATGGAAGGACACCCATGAAGAAGCCATACTATTTCACATAGTCATGTTTATAAGTGATTGATACTGCTTCTTGTTTCTATGCATGTTATAATGCTAGAAAGATCCCTCATTAATATCAAGCACATTGCCATTCCATATGTTGCTGCTTCGCACGTCAAGTACATCTAGTAGTCGGCTCATAAAATTGAGGTGCTACTAGGTGTCCTTCAACTGGAGGTTTCATGTTGGACACAAACATGCACTACATCAGGTTAAGTTGACAAGGCTATCAAAATGGTTTTGGGCCTTGTGGCAAAGAAGTTTGGGAGCCGGGGTATAAGACACCTACCCGACCGACATGAGTTGTATAGAGATACGATTAGGAAGGTGTTGCTTACTAAAAAGGCAAGTTGGCTAGTAGTGATGCTAAAGCTCAGTAGTCGCTTGTGCTAGTCGGATCCTAAATCACTGAGAGTTTGTTGAGGGATGCCGACTTCAATGGGAGTTGTTCTATTTAAGGCTTGTACACATTACTTAGTGATTGCATATGTTCTGTTGTAGATCAATGGCACTGCTCAAAACAACTTTCCATTGAAATCAATTCTGGAAAAGGATAAACCGAATGGAACAAACTTTACCACCTGGTATATAAATTTGAGAATTGTTCTCAACCATGATAAAAAGGAACATGTTCTAGAGGATCCACTTCTAGAGGTACCTGTCAATAATGCTAATGCCACAACCAGGAATGCCTACCAGAAACTCGTTGATGAATTGAACGAAATCAGCTGCCTCGTGATGGCTTGTATGGTCCCGATTTGCAACAACATTTCGAAGATATTGCGGTTTTCGATATGATCGAGAGTCTCAAGAGCATGTTTCAGGTGCAGGCTAGGACCGAAAGGTTCAACGTCTGGCGATCCTTGATGGATTGTAAGCTGAAGGAAGGTGATCCACTGAGCCCAAATGTGATCAAGATGATCGGATATGTGCAAGCTTTGGATCGGTTGGGCTTCCTGCTCTTGGATGAGTTGGCTACTGATGCAGTTTTGGGTTCTCTTCCAGCTAGCTATGGGATGTTCATCTCGAACTATCATATGCACAACATGGATAAGAAGCTCACTTAATTGCATGGGATGCTCAACGTGGCAGAGCAGGATGTTAAGAAATGCACACATAAAGTGTTGATGGTGTAGAACTCGAACATTTCAAGAAGAGTTGGTCCGAGAAAAAGGGTAAGGCAAAGGGCACTGATAAGGTTGTCTCCGTCGCTAAGCCGATTTCCGGACCGAACTCAAAGACCATTTGCTTTACTTGCATGGAAGCTGGTCATTCGAATAGGAACTATAGAAAGTGGCTTGCTAAGCATGGAAAGAAGGCCGAAGATGATTCTTCAGGCAATTGTACACTTGTTACATATATTATAGACATTTACCTTGCTGACATACCTAGTAGCTCTTGGGTATTTGATACCAGATCATATTGTCAACTTGATGCAGGGGCTGGGAATAACTAGGCATGTGGCACAAGGGGAGGTTGATATCAGAGTTGGCAACAAAGCAAGAGTTGCCGCATTGGAGGTCAGCACGATCCATCTCCGACTTCCTTCTGGATTTATTTTGGAATTGAATAATTGTTATAACATTCCCGCACTTAGTCGGAACATTATTCCTGCCTCATGCTTGATTTATCAAGGAATTCAATATAAAGGAAAATGGTTATCCATTTTATTTGAATGGAATGTTCCACGACTATTCACCCATTGTAGATGGGCTATTTATTTTAAATCTAGAAACAAAACCAGTCTATAACGTGAATGTCAGGAGGCATAAGCCTAATGAGATAAATCTGACTTACTTCTGGCGTTGCCGGCTTGGACACATTAGTCTGAAACACATGAAGAAGCTCCATGATGATGGACTCCTAACTTCGTGCGACTTCGGGTCGTTCGAGACATTTGAATCATGCTTGCTAGGCAAGATGACTAAGTCACCTTTTGGAAAGAGTTGCCAGAGGGCATCCGAGCTATTGAATCTTATACATGATGAATGTGTGTGGTCCTATGAGCACAAGGTCAGAGGTGTCTATCAGTACTTTCTGACTTTTACTGACGACTTGAGTATATATATGGATATATCTACTTGATGGGGCGCAAGTCAGAAAATTTTGAAAAGTTCAAAGAGTTTGAGAAGGAGGTTGAAAATCAGCTCGATAAGATGATAAAACTTCTAAGATTAGATCGTGGAGGTGAGTACATGAGCCAGGAGTTTGCTAATCATCTGAAAAGCTGAGGTATAGTACCTCAACTCACACCTCCGGGCACACCGCAAATAAACAGTTTGTTAGAATGGAGAAATTGAACCTTGTTGGACATGGTCCGATTGATGATGAGGAAATTAGATTTACCCTTGTCATTCTGGGGATACGCTCTAGAAACTACAACTTTCACACTTAATAGGGTACCATCAAAATCCGTAGATAAGACACCACATGAGATGTGGACCGGGAAGAGTCCTAGTTTGTCTTTTCTAAATATTTGGGGTTGTGAAACATTTGTAAAGCGACTCATGTCAGACAAGCTTACACCCTAGTCGGATAAATGCATATTCGTGGGATATCCGAGTGAAACCTTGGGATACAACTTCTACAAGCGGGAAGAGAACAAAGTGTTTGTTGCTTAGAACGGGGTTTGCCTAGAGACAGAGTTTCTCAGTCAGGAGGCCAGTGGGAGAATGGTGCGACTCGAAGAGATTCGAGAGCCACTCAAGGATGACTCTATTGGTCATAAGATCATACCGGAGTTGGTCAAAGAACCCGTAGTGGAGTCGGCATAGTAGCCATGGAGGTCCGAAAGATTGTGTAGAGTGCGCGACATGTTGTTGCTAGAAAGTGACGAGCCAGCCACATATGCAGAAGCGATGGTGATCCCAGATTCCGAGGCATGGGTGGAGGCCATGAGATCCGACTTAAAGTCCATGGATTACAATCAAGTTTGGGACTTGGTTGATCCATCGCTTGGCCTAGTAACCATTGGTTGCAAATGGCTCTTTAAGAAGAAAACCGATGTAGATGGAAATATTCAGATACACAAAGCTCAGCTTGTCACTAAAGGTTATGGACAAGTTCAAGGAATTGACTATGATGAGACCTACTCACAGGTAGCAATTCTAAAGTCGGTAAGGATCATACTAGCTATAGCTGCATATTTCTATTACGAGATATGGCAGATGGATGTCAAAACGGATTTCCTTCATGGAAATTTGAAAGAGAATGTATACATGATACAACCCGAATGTTTGTTCGATCCAACTAACACAGGTAAAATATGTAAGCTCAAGAGATCCATTTATGGATTGAGGCAAGTAGCTCAGAGTTGGAATATTCGTTTTGATGAAGTCATTGTTGACCTTGGTTTCATCAAGAACGAAGAGGACTGTTATTTATACAAGAAGTCTAGTGGGACCTCGCTAGTATTTTTGATCTTGTTTGTGGATGAAATACTGTTGATCGGAAATGATGTTTCGATGCTGAACTCAGTCAAGGAATCATCAAATGGAAAGTTTTCGATGAAAGACCTTGGAGAGGCAGTGTACATTTTAGGCATCAAGATATATAGAGATAGATCGAGGAGGCTGCTTGGCTTGAGCCAGGGCAAGTATATAGACAAAGTGTTGAAGAGGTCCAACATGAGTGAGGCCAAGAAAGTGTTCTTGTTCGTCTCATAATATATAAGGCTAAGAAAGACTCAGAGTCCTACGAATTTTGATGAGAGAAATCAGATGAGTAGGATTCCATATTCCTCGACAATAGGATCCATCATGTATGCCATACTATGTACACGACCTGATGTTGCCTATGTAATAAGCTTGAGAAGCAGATATCAGGCTAACCCAGGTGAGAGTCACTGGGCAGCGGTGAAAACTATCTTGAAGTACCTGAAAAGGACTAAAGAGACGTTCCTAGTCTATCAAGGTGAGGAGGAGCTCTGCGTAAAGGGTTATGATGATGCTAGTTTCCAAACCAACAGGGATGATTGTCGATTGCAAAATGGATTCATGTATCTCATGAATGGAGGAGCAGTGAGTTGGATGAGTTCATAGCAAAATACGATGGTCGACTCGAGAACATAGGCCTAATACATTATGATTTGTGAAGACACAAAGGAAGGTGTTTGGATTCGGAAGTTCCTAGAGACCTTAATTGCGATAATTCAGCTGCCATCACACAAGCCAAGGAGTCGAGACAACCCCACAATACCAGGCACATAGACCGAAAATATCACTTGATATGAAAGCTTGCAAAGAATGGTGATACTAATTTATGCAAGATTCACATGGATGCAAATGTTGCCGACCCGTTGACTAAGCTGCTTCCACAACCTAAGCATTTGGGGTAGGTTGGAGCTATGGGAGACTGTTGGAGATATTCCCAGAGGCAATAATGTATGTTGATATTTCCTATGTGTTTATGAATAAAGATAGTCCTTGGACGTTATCAGTGATGTGTATTGACAAGTATGTGACTTGTTTGTGAGACTATGCATTTTTGATGACTTTCCTACATGGTCCCTAGTCGAAAGGGTTGTGTGGACTCGCAGCCAGTTAGACTAGCATATGACATGGTGGATGGTCCGGTCTCACTGACCATATAGCATTGGATGCTAGACGAATAATATGGACCGAGAAAGATCTTGTCGGATTCGACGTAGTCGAATCCGAATCAAGATAAGGTTCGAGTTGGACACACCAAACTAAGAAACGCACCGATAGGTCATCTGTGAGTCTCTAGTACAACATACATTCTATGTACTCAGACCTGAGTCGGCGCATGTACTCGAGATGGTAACAGACTTGCTTTGGGCCGACCAAATGTTACTCCGTGACTGGGTAGTTACAAAGGTTGGTTTTGGTTTTTTCAAGATCCATGCTGCAAGACATGGTCGAGCAAGATGGGATTTGCCCCTCCGACCAGGAGAGATATACTTTGGGCTCCTCGGGTGATCCAACCTGGATAAGCATGTCCATGCGATGAGGATTATGAGATAATTCGAAGTGTTGGTCGGATTCACCGGAACGAGAAAGAGGTTGTGCTGCAACAAGGATGACCATGTCGCCTTGTTAATGACAACATATATCGTGTGGCAAAGGGAATATAAGTGTGAAGTACAGGTTTGCCTAACCAGCTTCATCGGACACTTGGAGTCGGCATGCTTTGCTAGAGGCTACTAATGACTGGTCGAGCTGCATGTGATCTAACTCGCGACCAAGTGAAAGAGAACCTAAGGGGTGGCATGCTTATGGGAAGGAGCACGTTGGCTTTAGGATCCATGCGAGGCTAAGAGTTGAGCCCGCGACGGATGCCTATATATAGTGGAGGTGCAGCGCACCCATCTAGTTGATTGCTTCGGCACCTTCATTCGGGCTTTGCATGTGTTGCAACTATCCACCTCCACTCACCGCCGAACTGTGTCAGACCTAGCAATCTACCACACAGTGTTCCTCCTACATGTGTGGATACCGTGAGAGGCGGTACACTTGCGCCGCTCCGACGAACCTGCATGTGGGATTCGATGACCGGCTGTTCAAGGGAGATCAGACTGGCTATTCAAGGGAGATCGAACAAGGAGGAGACGGATCTCGTGGATGCACTGCTCCAACTCTATTTTTGCTGCATGACACTACACGTCTAGTGGTAATGATAGGTGATCCATCTCTGTAGCATGTTCTTGGACGTTCTGTGCGTAGGAAATTTTTAATTTGCATGCAATGCACCTACGGTAGAACGCAGCATGTACTACCGCTTTGTCAGAGCGGTACTACCTCTAATAGGCTATACTACCGCTTGCCCAGAGCGGTACTACCGCAGGAGAGCAACAAAGAACCCCAAGCAAATAGATGGATACAACAAAATCTGAATTGCCACAACTGTCGCATGCGAGCTTTGAACTGAGCAAACTCTAGCTTGTTGGATAGACGATGACAAGAGCTATCCAACAACAACAGTATATTAAGAAGAGCTAGTATAAAAATGCAATGATATAGAGATGTGAACCCTCTATGAATGAAGAACCGACAAAAACTGCAACATAAAAAACGTCATAGAAGATGCATATGGACTTCGTTTATGATGAAATCGAGCTTGTCATGAAGATGACCATAAGCTCTAAAACTCACAAGGAGAAACATAAAATAAGAACCGAGAAAGATGATGCAAGGATGCAAATGGTTTGACCTCTCCTTGATAGTACGTCAATCGATCCAATGACCTGGTCTCCCAACTACCACCATGAGACTCGTAAAATAGAGAACCTATCAATGCCAAACTTATACCTTGCACATGGTCCACTTGAGCTACACGATGACGATCTTGACTTCCTCAAGACAGACCACTTTTCTTGATTGCATTGGCTTGATGAATACTACTTGATTTCTCCGCAATACTCCACTATGGGTGAGCCACTCTATGGCACATCTTCAAAATTCCATTGTCACCACAATTGATGGCAAGCTTCGAGCATGATCTCTTCGCGATGCTCCACTTGAGATTGCACACCGCAATCTTGATGACGATCACCAATTGATGTCATCGTCCATGGGTTGTATGTGATCTTCCTATTGACACAAGCCCATGGAAACATACCTAACCCCACATAGAACTCTCAAGTAGACCATGGGTTAGTACACAAAGTGTATGTTGGCGTTCTAGGAATGGGGGTACCCAACCCTGCTTGCCTGTGACGCAGGCAATAACCCACTTCGTCACCCAGGCGTGGCCTGGCGTGGCTCTACTCAATACAAGGCCCTCGCGAGGACCCTGAGATCGCGAGGAAGAATGGCGTTGAGACCAGCAAGAATGGGCCTCCTCAGGATCCTTCCTGAGCGGCGGAGATATCTATGCAGAGCCTGGCCTCAGGAGTCAAAGGTGATGCAAGGAAGCACAGGTGGGCTCTAGCGTGCTAGACGGCATAGTTTTCCCTTTGGTGCAAAGGGAGCAAGGACGTACGCGGGTTCCCAAAGCACCGCCCAAAGGTTTCCATTCTGGTGCAACAAGACCATGACCATGAACCCCACTGGGTGGATGTCATCGCCAAGCCCACCACTTCATCATCGACAACCACTTTGTAGGTGAAGACGACCTTTGGTCAGGGACGAATGTACTCTTGTCCCCCTTCAAAATTGGCCATTGTGGGATCTCTTCCTCCCATTGTGATAAGGGAAGAGGACTCGGGACACCGCTATATATAGAGGCTAGGCCACAACATAGAAGGGACGCCTGATCCAACACTTAGACAATTGATGAACCACCACAAGGCAGAGAACCAAGAACACCCCTTGAGCGCTCTCGCGAGGCTCAAGCCCACTGTACTAGTTCATCCACCAAACCTCCACGGGAGGCTGTGCACCAAAGCAGGAGTAGGGTATTACGTTTCACAACGGCCACAACTTGGGTAAACTGCCGTGTTCATCTTCTTCCTCATCATCGTGCGA
Organism: Hordeum marinum; assembly: GCA_022496015.1. Taxonomy (NCBI): domain Eukaryota; kingdom Viridiplantae; phylum Streptophyta; class Magnoliopsida; order Poales; family Poaceae; genus Hordeum; species Hordeum marinum. Next base: position 277,262,904 of record CM039678.1, read on the forward strand.
GTTTGCCTTAGTAACCATGGAGTAGCGTGCTAGGTTGGGTGAGGCTACAGCGAACCTTCACACACACCCCTGTGTTCAAACCTTGACGGTTTTGCGGAGCCCAAAATCCAATGTTTGGGGTGCCAGGTAGGGGGCGTGTGGAGGCATCCCCGCTCTCAGCGACTGTCAGGCCCTGGTTCGGCAACTCCATGGCGGGCCAGATTATCGACGCCGACCGATCCATGGTGCATGCTGGCGCCGGGGCACGCGCGGTCGGCTGTGCGGTCACCTGCATCCTCGGCGGATCGCAGGCGCCCTCCTCGAACCGTAAAGTCAAGAAGTTTCTCCGCCACTTAGGGGCAGTCCAGCCATGGCTTGAGCTCATGCCGCCCCGGGCGTGGCCTGAGATCGACATCACCTTCGGCCCTGATGACCACCCCAAGACGATTATGGCTGTTGGGGCGCTTCCCATGTTGTGCACGCCCACCATAAGAGGCGTGGCTATCTCCATAGATGGTGGCGCCGTCCTCAACGTCATTTATGTGGAGGCCTTCGATGCACTGCAGATGCCCCACGATCGACTCACGCCTCCAGGGCCCTTCACTAGGGTGGTTGAAGGATATGTCGCCCCCGTGGGGTGGGTGCGTCCCCCCGTCACCTTCGGCACCCGCTCCAACTTCCGCACCGAGCAGGTCAACTTCGATGTTGCCCACATCCACCTCCCGTACAACGCAATACTCGGCTACTCCGCACTCGCCCAATTCATGGCTGTAACGCACCCGGGTTACAACGTCGTCAAGATGCCCGGGAGCGGTGGCTTCCTCACCGTATAGGGATATATCAAGGACACGTCCCACACGCTCGGGCTCACCTACAAGGCAGCGGTCGCAACACGCCCCAATGCCGGGACGCCACGCAGGCCACAAAATACTACGGGGGCATCCTCGATGCCGCGCCAGTAAAGAAGGGGCAGTTGTTCTCCCAGAGCCGGGTGAGGAAGAAGCGGGTGGTGGTGGACGAAGAAAACCCGAGCCCAACCTTCACCATCAGCGCCGCCTGCCCCAGGATCAAGAGGAGGCATTGGTGGCGTTCCTCCGCGTGAACAAGGACGCTTTCACATGGAGCGCCTTTGACCTGGTGGGGATCCCAAGGGACGTGATCAAACACCACCTCATGGTGTGCCCGAACGCGCGTCTAGTCAAGCAGAAGGCAAGGAGACAAGCATAGGAGAAGCAGGCTTTCATCGCTCAAGAGGTAGGCAAGCTGAAGGAAGCTGGGGTCATCCGGGAGGTGCACTACCCAGAGTTGCTTGCCAACCCAGTAGTCATCCCGAAGAAGTGCAGGAAGGAGCGTATGTGCATCGACTTCACGAGCCTCCACAAAGCCTGCCCAGAGGACCCATTCCTGCTACCACGCATCGACTAGATCGTGGACTCCACCGCGAAGTGTGACCTTCTCTGCTTCCTAGATGCCTTCTTAGTCTACCATCAGATCAAAATGGCAGTGGAGGACATTGAGAAGACTGCTTTCCTCACCTTGTGCAGGGTATTTTGTTTCATGTGCATGCCTTTTGGGCTGAGGAGGGCCGGAGCAACCTTCCAGAGGCTGATGCACATCGCCTTGGAGCCGTATCTTGGGAGAAATGCAGACGGTTATGTAGACGACATCGTGGTCAAGTCCAAGGAATCCAAGATCCTGATCGAGATTTTGGAGGACACGTTCGCTAGCCTGAGGGACGTAAACCTGAATCTCAACCCCAAAAAGTGCGTCTTCAGAGTCCCCTCGGGCAAGCTGCTTGATTTCTTGGTGTCGCACCAAGGGATCGAGGCGAACCTGGAGAAGATCAAAGCCATAAACAAGATGAGCGCGCCCCGGACCCTCGAGGAAATGTAGAAGTTGGCGGGTTGCGTGACCTCCCTGGGCACTTCGGCTCCAAGCTTGGTGAGCAGACCCTGCCGTTCTTCAAGATCCTGAAGAGAAAGGGGCCCTTTGAATGGACCCCGGAGGCAGACACTGCCTTTGAGGAACTCAAGCAATACCTCACGAGGCTGCCGGTGATGATGGCGCCTCGACCTCGGGAGCCATTTCTACTATACCTGGCTGCCACCCCCACTTCGGCAGTGCTGCATTGGTGGCGGTCAAGAAGGAATAGACCAACACATGCGCTACATCACCGAGCATGAGCGCCCCCCAGGCATGGAGCAAGGGGACTCGCAAGATCTCGAGAAACCCGATTCTCCCCAAGATGGAGCTCCTGAGGCCACCACCGCTATGGAGGCTCCTAGAGCACACAACCCTCGTGAGGCTCCACCTACTCCAATGGCTCCGGAGGCGCCTAATCCTCATGAGGTCTCGACCGATCTGAGGGCCCTCAGGGCGCCCAAGCCTCTTAAGCACGCCGCGGGATAGGACACCATGGAAGACCTCACCCTCGTCGATTACCCGATCTACTACGTCAGCACGATGTTGTGGGACGCACCCTCATGGTACCCCATGCAACAAAAGCTCCTCCTAGCGCTCCTTGTCACTTCGAGAAAGCTATGCCACTACTTCTAGGGGCATCCCAACAAGGTCATCTCCGCATACCCCCTGGAGAAGGTCTTGCGCAACCCCAATGCGACGGGAAGGGTTGCCGAGTGGAACATTGATCTGCAGGCCTTCAACATAGAGATCAACACGACCAGGGTCATCAAAGGGGAAGCCTTGGTGGACTTCGTGGCGGAGTGGACAGACACTCCTGGCCAGGGGCTGGACGGGAATCAGTCCCTCACCCCCAGCGACGAGACACCAGAGGGTTGGACCATGCATTTTGACGGAGCCTTCGCGCACATGGGAGCAGGTGTCGGGGTTGTTCTCAGTTCCTTGGCGGGCGACAAGCTCCGGTATGCCGTGCATCTCTGTTTCCAGCACGGGGAGAAGGTCTCCAACAACATCATGGAGTACGAGGGCCTCATCATAGGCCTCAAGGCAGCGGCGGCCTTGGGGCTTCGATGCCTCTCCGTCACGGGTGACTCCCAGCTCCTCGTCAACTTCTCCAACAAAGAGTATACACCCAAGGACGAGCATATGGAGGCATACTTGGAAGAGGTACGCAATATTGAAAAACGTTTCCAGGGCTTAGAATTGCAGCACATCCCGCACGGCACAGACAAGGAAGCCGATGACATCGCCAAGAGGACGTCACAACGTGAGCCCAAGGAGTCGGGCGTCTTCGAGGAGCAGCTCTTCAAACCCTTCGCGGGACCGCTCTCTGACAAACATGCGCCACTAAGTGAGGAGCTCACTCTAGCCCCGCCCCTGGGGCCTCTGGACTGTGGCCCGACCTCAGGAGCCTGACTACTCCTGGCACTGGAGCCTCAGGCTGATGACTGGATGCAGGAGCTCAAGGCGTACATGCTTCACTGCACGCTGCCGAAAAAGGAGGAAGACACGAAGCGTGTAGCGAGGCAGGCCACGTCCTACCACCTGTGAGACGGCGACTTATACCATAGGCACCTGAACAACAACTCGTTCTGGTGCATCTCCAAGGAGCAGGGGTGCGAGCTGCTGGCACACATCCACAGAGGGGACTACGAGCACCACTTCTCGTCATGCACCCATGCAGGGAAGGAATTTCGATCAGGCTTCTATTGGCCCTCGGCACTTAACGACGCCATTGAGCTGGTCCGATTTTGCGAGGCCTGCCAGTTCCATGCCAAGAAGATTCACCAGCCCGCCCAAGGCCTCTAGACCATATCGCTCTCCTTTCCCTTTGCGGTCTGGAGGCGGGACATATTTGGGCCTTTCCCGCAGGCAGCGGGCGGATACCACTACCTCTACGTCACCATCGACAAGTACACCAAGTGGGACGATGTGGATCCTGTGCGCACCATCCCGGCTGGGTCAACCGTCAAGTTCATGAAGGGCATCGTGAGCCGATTCGGCGTCCCCAACCGCATCATCACTGACAATGGTTCGCAGTTCACAAGTAGCCTCTTCAAGTCTTATTGCGCTAACCTTGGAATGCAGATTTGCTATGCCTCACTAGCCCACCCTAGGAGCAACAGCCAGGCGGAGTGCGCCAACACGAAGGTCCGTCGAGGCCTCAAGACAAGGAGTTTCAAGAAGAAACTAGAAGCTTGCGGCAGGGGCTCGGTTGGCGAGCTCCAGTCCGTGCTATTGTCCATCCGCACCACCGTAACCAAGCCCACCGGCGAGACCCCATTCTTACTCATCAATATAGACGAAGCCATCCTCCCCCACGAGGTCAAGAACCGCTCCCCCTAGGTAATGGCATTCGACGAGGAGCATCAGGATGCCGCACGAGAAACGGACCTCGTGCTTGGGGAGGAATCTCGTCGTGAAGCCTCGCTCTGAGCTGCAAGGTATCAACAAATGCTATGGCACTACCACTGCCATAACATCCGCTCCACGACCCTCGAAGTCGATGACCTCATCCTAAGGCGGGTTCTCTCCAGGGAGGGCTTGCACAAGCTCTCGCCCATGTGGGAGGGCCTGTTAAAGGTCGCTCATGTATCCAGGCCAGGTGCAGTGCGCTTGGAGACTCTGGACGGGGTCCCCATCTAGAACGCCTGGAATATCTAGCACCTTTAGAGATTCTACCCGTGACACTCTCACGTAATAATGAGCGGACTGTTTACGCCCAGAGCCCCCCCCCCCCGAGGACGTGGAGGGGTTCCTCCCATGCAATGTGTCAGCCACAGCTCCACGCTTGCGGAGAAGTCAACACTGCCCACCAATGGCTATGCCCATGCAATGTGGATGTCGTCCGCTCAGTGCTGGGGGAAGAGAAAGACTAGTCTAGGTGCCTCACGCAGCTGTTATTTACTCTTCTTGCATTTGAATTTGCCAACTTTCCTGGAATAGAACTCGGGGTTTTTCAAATCATGTTTTCAAGAAATGGGCCAGGGATTCGTGTTCATCGCCATTTCCGATCTTGGTTTTTCTCTCTTCAGGATGGGCACTCGCCTGCTCCCCTCCCCTCGCACCTCGCGAGCAGGGGCTAGGGGCACAGTGCTCGCACCTCGCCAAGGCCTTGGCACCCGGATCCTCGCGTGGTACTCCCGGGCGGGTTAGCAGGCACGAGATTCTTTGTACTCAATAGAGGGCTCCACTCATGACCTGACGTGGCATCTCGCAGCCTCAGAGACCCACCCCTCCCAGGGCAGGAAACAAAATTTCTTTGGGGAGTTACTCGAGCGTCTAAGGGGGCTCCTGAGTAGCACACCTCAGGAGCCTTACCGATCATATAGCCACCTGGTATCCCTGATTCCGTCCTTGATGATCCAGTCGTATACCATGGTGGTAGGAAAATGTGCGGGACTGGGACTGGCCGACGTAGAGCTTCTTGAGCGTCAAAGGGGGCTCCTGAGCATCATGCCTCAGGAGCCTTACCAGTCATAAAGACACTTGCAGCCTCGATGCCGTCCTTGGTGATCTGGTCGGCATTGAGGGTGTAGAGGCCTCACCCTGCGGTTGCGTCCTTGGCCAGACATAGCTGCGGTGGTAGGAAAATTTGCAGGACTGGGGCCTGCAGACATAGAGTGCCGAAAGGGTTGCCAACTTGCATCACCTACAAGAAGAAGAAGACCACGAGACGTCCGGGCTCACCAAGCGCCATGGCCAGGCGTCCCCTAGAGGCTACAACAAGCACGCCAAGCTAAGTATCCTAATAAAAATCAGAAGGCATCCTCAATTAAGAAAAACGCGAAAGTCAAGAGGCATAACTAAAGCATAGACAAAAGAAGCTAGCGCCCAAGTTCATTACACACCCTTAGGGCCTTTCTTGGTTCATTGATTGCAAGGGAAGGGAAAGGAAGAAAAAGCTCCCCGTGGGGGCTACCGCTTAAGGAGCTCTGAGGCCTGGGCATCAATGCTCAGTCCGTGTCCTGCTCCTCCTTCACGGGCTCGTGGAGGCATGCCGGTGCAAAGGCTTCAGGAGTGGAGTAGCAGCGCCGCAACGGCTGGAAACCCCCCGAGGTCAGGGCATGGCGATGTGGTGGCGCTTCGTAACTATTGTCGTTGCTGTCACTGTTGCCGCTCTGGCTCCCCTCGGAGGGGGTGTCGCTGTCATTGGAGGTACGACGCTCATCACAAAGGGCAAGCTCATCTCCAAGACCGCCGTGGCCAAAATCTTCCGGGCAGCACCCCAGGCGCTCGCCCTCGCCATAGAAGACCTTGACAAAGAGCGTCGCCTCCCTGTCGTACTTGAAGTTGAGGGTGAGCCTCCCCACAAGGCCCCGGGTGCAGGCAAACGTCTGCCACCCACGGACCAGATACACATAGCCCTTCGGGGTGACCTCGACTTGCACCCACGACGCCGCGTTGCTGCAGCCATCGGCCTGCAGTCATAGGCCGTTAGTGCCCATGCAAAGGAGTTTGGGAGTTGAAGCCAGGCGGCTTCCAGCCTCTCTGCCCACACCACGAACTCCCGGCCCTTGTTGTCCATGTGGAGGCACGGGCGTGGTGGCCGGGTTGCCACCGCCACACTTCCGCCACGGGCGCCACCTCTTCGACTACCTCGGGCGCCCGCATCGATCGATCCCGCACCACGGCCACCGATGACAACCCTAGACTGCGCTGGAGTATGACAACCACTGGCGTCGCGCGTGCTTTCAGGGGTGGCCATGGCCCCTCTTGGGAGGCGGTGGAGCAGGGCTCTCCTTGGGGGCCTTCCCCTTTGGCGGAGGAATGCTTCCTCACTGGTGCCATGGTTGGGAGTGCATGGGCTCGGAGGTTGGGAGGCAAAGAGGACGAAGGTGTAGTGAGGGTTTTCTCGCCCTCACTTGCTTATGTACCGCCAGGGGCCAACCGACGCCCCCTCGCATCTCGGGAGGCGTGCAGCCTCTAAAGGTCACATCCGCAAGGCCCGAGGAGGGACGGCCTAGGCGGCAACAACATTCAAGTAAAGGTAATGATGTCTGGCGCTGTGCGCAGGCGTCACATCAGTTTGACTTGGGGTTGTTCCTGGAGCCTTCGGGATGTGGGGGCGTCACAACACATGCGTCCGACACGTGTAAAGCCTGGCTTGCAGGCGTTTGGGGCCTACGGTGCTTCGAGATGTCCTCAAAGCTTAGCCCCGAACCCGGATCGAGAGCGCCTTGGGCCCGGGGGCTACTATCGGTGTCATGGGAACCGGGTACCCAACCCTGCCTGCCTGCGGCCCAGGACATGGCCCACTTTGTCAGCCAAGCGTGGCCTGGTGTGACTCTACTCAAAACAAGGCCCTCGCGAGGACCCTGGGCTCGCGAGGAAGAACGGCCCCGAGACCAGCAAGGATGGGCCTCCTCAGGCTCGCGGCGGAGATCTCTATGAAGAGCCTGGCCCCAGGAGTCAGAGGTGACGCAAGGAAGGACAAGCGGGTGCCAGCATGCCAGGAGGCGTAGTTTCCCCTTTGGTGCAAAGGGAGCATGGACGTATGCGGGTTCCCAAAGCGCCGTCCAAAGGTTTCCATTCTAGTGCAACAAGATCACGACCACGAGCTCCGCTGGACGCATGTCATCGCCGAGCCCACCACTGCATCATCGACAACCACTTTGCACGCGAAGACCACCTTTGGACAGGGACAAATGTACTCCCGTCCCCCTTGAAAATTGGACGTCGTGGGATCCCTTCCCGCCATTGTGATAAGAGAAGAGGACCTATGCCACCGCTATATATAGAGGCTAGGACACACCATAGAAGGGACCCCCAATCCAACACTTAGCCACTCGACAAACCACCACAAGGCAGAAAACTAAGAACACCCCTGCAGCTTTTCTCGCGAGGCTCAAGCCCATTGTACTAGCTCATCCACCAAACCTCCACGAGAGGCAATCTACAAAAGCAAGAGTAGGGTATTACGCTTCACAGCAGCCCGAACCTGGGTAACCTACCATGTTCATCTTCTTGCTCGTCATCGTGCGAGTTTGCCGTAGTAACCATCGAGTAGCGAGCTAGGTTGGGGCGAGGCTGCAGGGAACCTTCACACACACCCTTGTGTTCGAACCTTGAGGGTTTTGTGGATCCCGAAATCCGACAGCATAATGGACAATGCTTACCATACCATGGGATCACTTGATTCCTCTGTGTACATCTTATACGCTTTGTGTGTTGATCAACCTAATTCCCTCTTTAACTTAGTCCTGACAAACCTTGTATCTTATCTTCTATTTTCATAAACATGATGTCTTGAAGGTAAACATCAATGCTTGCACAATCTTCTTCTTCAAGACATGCTTGCAATAAGCTCAACTCTCCCATGACCAATCTTAGGATAAAACCTTGAATACCACCTTGGTCGCCATATAAACTCCTTGAAACCAACATATGGACTTCAAGAAGTGCCTATGGACAAATCCTTCATATATAACTGAAGGTAACCATTAGTTCACAGGGATTTCCATCAATTACCAAAACCACTCATGGAGAAAAATGCTCTGACACTTCAAATGAATAATTTGATCATAAACCCACAATTCATCGGATCCCAACATTCAAACCGTAAAAGAAGATTACATCGGATAGACCACCACAAGGACCGCGGTGAACATGGTATTGAAGATCAAAGAGAGAGAAGAAGCCATATAGGTACAAGCTATGGACCCATAGGTCCATGGTGGAGTACTCACGCATCATCATGGAGGCAACAAGGTTGATGTAAATGGCCTCCATGGTCGATTCGCCTCCCGTAGAGTGCTGGAAAAGGTCTCCAAATGGCCTCCTCTCAGAACAGATGCTTGCGATGGTGGAAAAAGTGTTTTGGGTGGCTCCCTGTTGCATTTCGATTTTAATGATTTTGTGGAGGTGGAATTAGGTCAAACGGAGCCACGAGGGGCCCACAAGGCATCAGGGCACGCCTACCACCTGGGCACGCCCTGTTGCCTTGCCGTCACCTCGTCTCGATTCCTGACTCCTCCGGAGCTTCCTGGGTCTCTTTTGCCCAAAAAAGCATCAAATAGTTTCATAGTGTTTGGACTTCGTTTGGTACAGATTTCCTAGAAACCGGAAAATAGGCAAAAAATAGCAAATGTCACTACATGTTGGGTTAATAGGTTAGTTTCCAAAAATAATATATAATACCATATAATTGCATATAAAGTATCCTAGATTGATAATATAATTGGATGGAACAATAAAAAATTATAGATATGGTCAAGACGTATGAGTAAACATCACTCTTGAAAAGTAATAATTGCTCATCAAATGAATTTTTGATGGATCTCCTCCCACCTCACACCACCTCCACGGGAGACCATGGCAGCAACCAATGATCCACCACAACAAACCAACAAATCCACAAATCAACCCTATGGATCCATTCAATGATCCACAATCCCCTTCCCATCAGCTGGGTTTCTCTTTTGGAAACCAATTTAGAAGCAAGGTTCCTGATCCATTCTTATACTTGGTAAACCATGTTTCACTAGCCTTTGGTTCTAAACAGGTGTTTTAATTTTCTAGCTCTACCTTCCGTATGGATCCTGTTAATGTGCGTTTTGACTTTATCTGTGTGCAAGGGTGGCACATATGATTCTTTGGATGTCTCACATGTTCATGGCAATGTCTATCGCTTCTCAGTATGTTCAAAGGTAGTGGGTTTCTATCTTGTTCAAAAGAAATATTTTGCATGTGAATCATTTAAATGCTATTTCCACCTCTTGACTAATGGTGGACCAAACAGATTACATGAAAAGATGGAATGGTATGTTGAAAAAGATTACGAATGGACTATAGTCACTCATAAAAAGGGTACACACGAACAACACATGATTGCTATTAATCAAGTTCATCAAAGAATTTTCCATCTGCTACACATGAATTTGCTACTAATCACAACCAAGAGTCACATCCATTGACTGGAGCAAATATAGCACCCTGATCGATAACAGGTTGTCACATCCTAGATTTTTCCTAAATCTGGTATGTTAAACTTTCACAGGGATTTTTTTCCAAACAAAACCATTATTTTGTTGATTCTTAGTTGAATTTGCTTGATTGATTGATCATTAGGTTGAAACCGCAATGCTACTAGTGGAATCCTAGCTAGCCAATAGGTCGAATGCAAGCATTTGAAACATTATCGGGCAAGTATTTCAAATAAGACCCAAAATATTCCAAGTCAAATTATTTCCATGTATGAATTGGATTGAGTTGAATTGGAAATCATTCCTAAAAATATTTTCAAAACAATAGGGATTCAAGTCAAATTTGGACTTGCATTTGTTTTGACAGGAATTACGATTCCAAAAGATGAAACAATGACTTATACCTGCTACATATTTGCAAAATTGGATCTGAAACATATTTGGTTTTGAAATCAAATTCAAATTGGAAATATAAGTGCATATTTTAGTTGCCCAATTTTCCCAAATAAAATGTCCACACGTTCACAAACATTCATACTGGAATGAAGGGAAGGTTTGTCTTTGAAAGAAAATTCAAATTCAAGACACAGTCGAATCAATAGGGAAAATAGAAAAGAAAAGGAACAAAGTAGAAAGACCAATCAAAATCAAAAGATAAGAGCCCAACTGGGCCGGCCAGCCAGGCTGAAGCCTAGCTAACCAGCCTAGCCGCCCAGCCTAGCCAGCCCCGCTCTCCCTCTTTCACAAACACGTGGAACCGACATGTCAGCTCTGTCCCCGATCTCGTGCTTGCATGACCCCACCTCCGGACACCGCCGACGCACTCCCCACCTCACCCACGTTGCTCCGCCAATGGGTGGCACATATGATTTTCTTGATGTCTCACATGCTCAGGGAAATGTCCACAACTTCTCGGTACATTCAAAGGCAGTGGTTTCTATCTTTTTCGAAAGAAATATTTTGCATGTGAATCATTTAAATGCTATTTCCATCTCCGGAGTAATTGCGGACCAAATTGGTTATATGAAGAGACGGTATGGTATGTTGAACAAGATTCCGAATGGACTACAGTCAGGTACAAAAAAGGTACAAGCCAACAACGCATGATCCCTGTTAATCAAGTTTATCAAAGAATTTTCCATCTGCTACACATGAATCTGTACCTTATCACAACCAAGAGTCACATCCATTGAGTGGAGCAAATATAGCATCCCGATCGGTAACAGACTGTAACATTCTAGATTTGTCCCTAATCTCATATGTTAAAACTTTCACAGAGATTTTGTCTCAAATAAAACCCTTGTTTGATTGATTGCTGGTTGAATTTTCTTGCTTGATTGGTCATTAGGTTTAAATCCCAATGCTACTTGTGACAGCCCAAGTGTTGTCCCTACCATTTATGGCATGTAACCCCCCTTTGTATGAATCTTGTGTCATGAGCTATGTTAGGTTTTGCAACTTGTCTCCCATGTGTTGTTGTGCATTCAAGCATCATTTCATTCTTCTTGCATGTTGTTTCTCAGGTGTCTTGGTATGATGTGTTGGTGGTGAGTGGATTTGTGTGTGTTGTGAGTGAGGTGTTTGAGTGTGGTGGTATTCATGTGTGCAACTCCCTCTTCTTCCCCCTCCTTTCTTTTCATCAATTAAACCTCACCATAATGCCTTCCTTTTCCATATTATTTCACAACAGAATTAATTACCTTATTAAAATGTTTTAAAATGTTCAAAAGGTGGCCCTATATGTTTTATGAATTGTGTGTATGATAGTTTCGATGTTTGTAGTTTGTTTGCTTTTGTGTTTAAATAATAGGAGCTGCCATTTTTAATAAGTATTAAACATTACTTGTTTAATAAATCAACTGAATATTTTTGTTAATTAGTGCACATTATTTCCTTTGCAAAATAGTTTTGTTTTGCACTAAAGTCTTTTGTTTTTCTCTGAGAGAGAGAGGGAGAGCAGGTGGGCCAGTCTCTCCTGCGGCCCGGCCCGTAGTGAACAGACGTCTACCTGCTCCCGTCGGCTATGCCGTCAGTCTTCAGAAAGAGAGCCGCATCTGCTGTCGCCTTTCCGTTGTCGTTGTCGTCTGTTCCATCGCCTTTATAGCCCCCTCGGCGTGCGTGCCCCCTCGCCTAGGGTTCCTCTGTCTCTCTCCGCCGCTGCAACCATCTTCTTCCCCTCCATCTCTCTCCCTCCTCTCTTCTTTCTCCTACCAGGTAGGCTTCTGAGAGGTTCAAAGTAGTTTAGTCGCGTCTGCCGGTCGTCGTCGCCGCGTCTCCGGTGGGCGGCGTCCTTGGTGGTGATCGCGTGGAGCTCGGGGGTTGTCCCAGCGTTCCATTCCCGCAGCTAGGGGCCCCGAAGGAGCTCTGCAGCGACGGCCTCGTCGTCACCGGAAGCCTTGCGTCACCGTCTTCTTCCCCTGCATCGTCTCCGGCCATCTTCTTCCCCTCCGTCGACTCCATCGTGACCGGCTCGTCGTCTCCTTTCCCCCAAGGTGAGCCGCTGGCCACCGTAGCCTTTTCCTCCGCACGTAGCCCGTAGTTGATCGTCGCCGCGTCTGTCATCACCGGTAGAAAGACGAGCACCTGACGCGTGCCTCCTTCCTCCTCACCGCAAGGTGAGCAGGGGAATGGGTCTGAAGATGATCCAAGTGTGAGTGAGAGCCATTGGCGTTACCAGTTTCGCCGTGGGATCGCCGGAATCACTGCCGGAACGCCCCTGTTGCTGCTGTTGCTCTGTTGTGTGTATGCGTTTTCAGTTTCGTCAGTTATCGTGCTTGTGTGTACTAGTGGAGAAGAGGACCTCCTCTGTTAGCATTCGGCGTCGTAGCGTACTGGCTGGGCTCCGGGGAGGTGAGCAGGAGGTCGTGGGTTCGAGCCAGACTCCCCCCTTTTGCTGTTTTCTTTTTTTCTTTTCTTTTGTTTATAACCTGCTTTGTATGCACATGTGTGTATGTGTGTGTAGTTAATTATTTCAGGTTTGTTTTTTTATTATTTTCCCTGACATGTGTTTGTAAATGTTGTGTGTATCTATATATGCCTAAGGCATATATGCTAGTGTGTGTATGCACCATGCCCACATCCATACTTGTGTATGTGTGTGCTTGGCACATAGAGGTGTGTGTATATATGTGCTTGTGTATGTGTGTAGGTGTGTATGTGTGTTTGTAGGCAGGATACATGTGGTGTGTATGTGAGCTTGTACATGTATGTGCTTGTGTGTGTATGTACCCTAGTGTATATATACATGTGTGTGTGTGCTTGGTGTGGTTGTGGTGTGTGTGTGTATGTTATGCATACAAACATGCATGCTTGGTTGTAGGAGTGTGTGTGTGTGTGTTACCATACACATATACATATACATATATGCTTAGTGTTGCTGCAAACTAAGCACTTACCCCATCCCAACCTTTAAGCTGGAATAGTCTCGGTACCCGGGCACATGATAGTTGAGTCCTCTGTGGCTCATAGTTTACTACAACAACTCCAGGTACAGGTTCAGATAGTTCGTGAAGGATGATCTCACCCAGCTCCAGTGAGAATATGACGAGGAAAGAAGCAGGATGTACGTGAAGTATCCGGATGAGTAGAGGACCTGGTCGTGATCTTTGGGATAGCTTGGTAGTATCTTTTGCAACTGTTTTATCGTTTGATTTCGTCCGTAGTCGGACCCTGTGTTCAACTTGATGATATGAATTTGAGTGACATTGTAAGTTAGCATGTGGTGAGTGTAAGCCAATCTTGTATGCTCATCTCTTTCAGTATTGTATGTTGTGATGATACTATTATTGCTAACGGCAATATGCCCATCTATCCCTTGCGAGGCCCTCAAGCCTTAAAATGGATAGGCACGCATCTTGGGTGTGACAATTTGGTATCAGAGCCATATGACCATAGGAGCATTTTCTTGTTCGAACTTGGCCGAGTCGAGTCTAGTAAAAAAACTATTTTGAGTCTAGTTATATCGAAGAGTAGGATTCTTTTTACTCCTATTCAATGCTCTGGTGAGGTATCCGACTTAGGAAATTTTGACTCTACCCCTGTTCTCGCTCAAAATTTGTTTAGGATCACGCGGGTATTTTGTAGTCTATATGACACCGATGTGACAGGGTTCTGTCTTGGTGCCTCCTGTTTGACTTGATTTCTTCTGGGGAGTCGAGCTGCAGGGAATGTTGGCACATCGTTATCATTCAGCTTCCTTGATATCTCAGGACGGAGATTGTTCAAAATTACTTCAATACTTATCGTGGTGAGATAAGGTCGGAGTCACCCAGTACTGGGGAGGCATCCGGGGTACCACCATGGTTTAGTATTGTTGTGAGTTCGAGGATTCGATATTAGATGAGTTTGCGAAAGCCTCTGGTTATGTGTTGAAGGATGGATACAGTTGGGGTGTAGGATTGTTAGTTGTGTGAGATATTTCCTCCTTGTATCCCCCACACCGGATTGCATAACCAGAAAGTTTTCGGAAGTTCATAAGTGGGAAATCTTGTAGTCATCTAGGATCATCTTCTTCAGATGTATATGGGCATGTAAATTTGTTCCGAGCGCTTAACTCAATACTTTTGTGTTATTGCAAGTGTCTTATTATATCTGATGATGTTATCATGAACCAAGAATCATTCTTACTAACTTTTCAGTAGGAAGATTGTGTTGTTATTTTTTCAATTTCTTTCAAGCATTTGATTCAGCTTTGAATTCATCTTATCAATGAGGTGCTGATGCGTTTTGTCCATCTTTAGGATGGCTCCACCAACTCGCAACAATCCGGGTCGTGGTAAGGAGGAGACTGATGTTCCACCACCACCCCCGCCACCGCCTCCTCCGCCTCCTCCTCCAGAAGCTTGGCAACCTGTCATGGCCGCAACCAATGCGAACACTCAGATGTTGCTCAGACTGTTACAAGAAAGGGAGTAGGGTCAGCAAGGTTTTCAAGGGAATTTTCATAATCAGCCTCAGTTCGAAACCCTCAATCAGTTCCTTGCCAACCAGCCCAAGTCTTTCACCTGTTATGAGCAGCCTTTTGATGCTGATGATTGGCTTCGTGATATGAGTAAGCATTTCGAGTGCAGCAATGTCAGGCCAGAGGACTTTGTCAGATTTGCATCGTTCTAGCTCAAGGGTCAAGCAGCTGATTGGTGGCAGTAGTACAAGGATTCCAGGGGCGATCGTGTTTTTACTTGGGACGATTTCCGTCGCGACTTCAGGGCTCATTACATTCCGACAAGCTTTGTCGAGGAGATGCGTGAGAAGTTCAGGCACCCGAATCAGGGAACCAAGTCTGTCTACCAGTACAACGTCAAGTTCCAGAATCTAGATCGTTATGCCAAGCAAGATGTTCCAGATGATAAGGCTATGATCTATGACATCAGAGCTGGTCTCAAGGATGAGCTTCTGCCAGGCCTAGTTCTTCAGGAACCTCGAGAGTTTGATCAGTTCTACAACATGGCTTTGAAGGTTGAAGCAGCTCAGCTCAAGTTGGAGAACTCCAAGAAGCGTTCAAGGGATTCTTATTCTTCTTCTTCCAGCTCTCAGATGGCTCCCAAGCACTAGAAGTATTGGGCGCCAAATCCTCTTCCGTTTCGTCCGACTCAGCAACAGAAGCAGTTTGGTGGTCGTGGTTCTTCCCACCCACCCAACCCAGGATTCCAACAGAGACCTCAGGCATCCAAGGCTGTTCTTGTTCCTCCTCCAGGCAATGTTCGTCCGCTTTCTGAGGTGACTTGTCACAAGTGTGGCCAGAAGGGTCACTATTCAAACAAGTGCAACCAGCGGCGTCTTCCGCCTCCTCCTCCTGTCAAGCCTCCAGGCAATGCAATGGTGAAGCATAATCCCAAGACCACAAGAGTAAATATGGTGAATGCAGTTGAAGAAGATCAATCCAATGATGTGATTATGGGTAATCTGTTAGTTAATGATTTCCCTACAAAAGTTTTGTTTGATTCTGGAGCATCGATTCATTCATGTCTAAAGCATTCTTCATCAAGCATGATTTTGATTCTAATTATTTGAGTAAGGCCTTGCGTGTTGTTTCGCCTGGCACTCTCTTGAGTGCTAACAAGGTGGTTCCGGATGTTTCTATGAAGTTGGGAAATTATTATTTTCTGGCTTCTCCAATTGTTCTCGGTAATTCCGAAATTGATCTCATTTTGTGCATGGACTTCCTGGCTATGAATAAGGCTCATATTGAATGCAAAGCAAAAGAAGTCAAGATGACTCATCCTTCAGAAGACGTGATTATTTTCGCGGCTCGCGATGACACAATCCGTCTCTTTGCTCTTAATGAGAATGGAGAAATCTCGGCGATTTCTCAAATTCTGGTGGTTTGTGAGTATGAAGATGTCTTTCCAAAAGAATTGACAGGAATGCCTCTGCACCGGCCAGTCAAGTTCGTGAATGATCTTGAGCCCGGAACTGAACCGGTCTGCAAGCGCCCATAGAAACTTGTCCCCGAAGAGCTAAAAGAGTTGAAGAAGCAGCTAGATGAGCAAGAACATCTGGGTCTGATCAGACTAAGCTCTTCTCCGTGGGGTTGTGGAGTTTTGTTTGTCAAGAAGAAAGATGGCACGGATTGTCTTTGTGTGTATTACCGGCCATTGAACAAGAAGACAGTCAAAAACAAGTACCCACTTCCCAACATCAATGAGTTGTTTGAACAACCGAAAGGTGCCAAGGTTTTCTCTAAGCTTGATCTTCGCATGGGTTATCATCAGATTCGCATTCGTGAAGAAGACATTCCCAAGACCGCTTTCAGGACGAGTTTCGGCTCTTATGAGTACACCGTCATGTCATTTGGTCTTTCTAATGATCCTCCAACCTTTTCAAGAATGATGAATTTCATTTTTCTCTCCCTTCAAGAATGAGTTTGTCTTGGTCTATCTCGATGATATCCTTGTGTTCTCGGAGATAGAAGAAGATCATGCAGAGCATCTCCGCTGTGTGCTTGACAAGTTAAGAGAGCATCGATTCTATGCCAATTTTTCCAAGTGTGAGTTTTGGCTCAATGAAGTGGTGTACCTTGGGCATGTCATCTCTGCCGAGGGAATTAAAGTGCACCCTGAGAAAGTTGAGGCAATCTTGAAGTGGGAACCTCCCTAGAATGTGAAGCAGCTTCGGAGTTTCCTCGGGCTTGCTAGCTATTGTAGAAGGTTCGTGGAGAAGTTCTCTCAAATTGCCAAGCCTCTGTCCAATCTCCTCCAGAAGAGTGTCAAGTATGTTTGGTCTCCTGAGTGTGATGTGGTGTTCAATACGCTCAAGCAGAGACTAACTTCAGGTTCTTGTTCCTCCTGAGCAGTCTAAGCCTTTTCAAGTTTTCTGTGATGCTTCTCTGCAAGGCCTTGGTGGTGTTCTCATGAAAGACAAGAAGATTGTTGCTTATACCTCGCGTCAGTTGCAGCCAGCCGAGAAGAACTACCCCACTCATGATCTTGAGTTGGCGGCAGTTGTGCATGCTCTAATGACTTGGAGGCATTTATTGATGGTTAGACTAGTTGAGGTGTACAGTGATCACAAGAGCCTGAAGTACATTTTCACTCAACCCAATCTCAATCTTCGGCAATCTCGTTGGGTGGAAATGCTTGAAGACTTCAACCCGAGCATTGAGTATACTCCTGGGAAAGCAAATCTCATTGCAGACGCGCTTAGCCGTAAGGCGTACTGCGATAGTCTCATTCTGAAGCCTCTTCAACCCGAGCTTTGTGAAGCTTTCCGCAAGGTCAACCTTCAGATGATTCCGCAAGGATTTCTTGCAAATCTTCAAGTCTCTTCGACTCTGGAAGATCAGGCTCGGCAAGTGCAGCTTCTTGACACTATGGTGAAGAATGTAAAGAAAGGTGTGGCCAAGAGCATTTCGAAGTATAAGTGCTTTCGACTTGATGACAAAGATACCTTGTTCTTTGAGGACCGTCTTGTGGTTCCAAAAGGTGATCTCAGAAAGGTTATCATGGACGAAGCACAGAATTCTCTTCTATCCATTAATCTAGGCAGTTCAATGGTGTATCAAGATCTCAAGCAAACCTTCTGGTGAACTCACATGAAACGTGAAATTGCTCAGTTCGTGAACGAGTGTGATGTTTGTCGCAGAGTGAAGGTGGAGCATCAGCGTCCAGCAGGTTTTCTTCAGCCTTTGCCTATCCCAGAGTGGAAATTCGATCATGTGGAGATGGATTTCGTAACTGGGTTTCCCAAGTCCGAGAGAGGCAACAATGCCATCTTTGTGGTTATCGACAAGCTGTCAAAATTTGCTCATTTCCTGCCAGTCAAAGAATCTATCTCGGCAACTCAGCTTGCAGAGTTGTATACATAAAGGATAGTGTCTTTGCATGGTATTCCTCAGCTCATCTCTTCTGACCGTGGAAGTCTCTTTACTTCTAAGTTTTGGGAGTCCTTCCAGACTGCTATGGGTACCAAGATCCATTTCAGCACTGCGTTCCATCCGCAGACAAGTGGTCAACTTGAGAGAGTCAATCAGATCCTTGAAGATATGCTCAGAGCCCGTGTGATTTCGTTCGGCATGAAGTGGGAAGACTGCCTTCCATATGCTGAATTCTCATACAACAATAGCTTCCAAGCTAGTTCAGGCAAGGCCCCTTTCGAGATTCTCTATGCAGAAAGTGTCGTACCCCGCTTAACTGGCCTGAAACCGGTGAGCGTCAGATATTGGGCAATGACATGATCACTGAAGTAGAAGAAATGTGCCATGTCATTCGTGAGAACCTCAAAGCAGCTCAGTATCGATAGAAGAGTTATTACGATAACAAACATCGGGATGTTTCTTTCCAAGTGGATGATCTAGTCTATCTCAGAGTCTCTCCCATGAAGGGCACTCAGTGGTTTGGAATTAAAGGGAAGCTAGCTCCCCGTTTTGTTGGTCCTTTCAAAGTTGTTGACAAGATAGGTGGTCTTGCATATCAACTAGAGCTTCCTCCAAATTTCGCAAACGTTCACGATGTCTTCCATGTTTCTCAGCTCCGGAAATGTTTCAAGACTCCTGAGCGAGCCATTGACCTCCAAGACATCGATCTCCAAGAAGATCTCTCCTATCATGAGCACCCAGTTGCAATTCTTGAAGAAACTGAGCGTAAGACTCGCAACAAGTCTATCAAGTTCCTCAAGGTGAAGTGGTCTCATCATTCTGACAAAAGCTACTTGGTAACGCGAGGACCTTCTCCGTTCTGAATTCTCGGACTTCTTTCATTCCTAGATCTCGGGTCGAGATCCTCATGTAGTGTGGGAGAGTTGTGACAGCCCAAGTGTTGTCCCTACCATTTATGGCATGTAACCCCCCCTTTTGTATGAATCTTGTGTCATGATCTATGTTAGGTTTTGCAAATTGTCTCCCATGTGTTGTTGTGCATTCATGCATCATTTCATCATGCATCATTTCATTCTTCTTGCATGTTGTTTCTCAGGTGTGTTGGTATGATGTGTTGGTGGTGAGTGGATTTGTGTGTGTTGTGAGTGAGGTGTTTGAGTGTGGTGGTATTGATGTGTGCAACTCTCTCTTCTTCCCCCTCCTTTCTTTTCATCAATTAAACCTCACCATAATGCCTTCCTTTTCCATATTATTTCACAACAGAATTAATTGCCTTATTAAAATGTTTTAAAATGTTCAAAAGTTGGCCCTATATGTTTTATGAGTTGTGTGTATGATAGTTTTGATGTTTGTAGTTTGTTTGCTTTTGTGTTTAAATAACATGAGCTGCCATTTTTAATAAGTATTAAAAATTACTTGTTTAATAAATCAACTGAATATTTTTGTTAACTAGTGCACATTATTTCCTTTGCAAAATAGTTTTGTTTTGCCCTAAAGTCTTTTGTTTTTCTCTGGGCATTTATTTGAATGTGGCTGTATTTTTAAAATTAGAAAACCCTTTTCTGGTTTTGTTCTGAGAGAGAGAGGGAGAGCAGGTGGGCCAGTCTCTCCTGCGGCCCAGCCCGCTGTGAACAGATGTCTACCTGCTCCCGTCAGCTCTGCCATCAGTCTTCAGAGAGAGTCGCGTCCGCCGTCGCCTTTCCGTCGCCATCGCCGTCTGTTCCATTGCCTTTGTAGATCCCTCGGCATGCGTGCCCCTCGCCTAGGGTTGCTCTCTCTCCCTCCGCCGCCGCAGCCATCTTCTTCCCCTCCATCCCTCTCCCTCCTCTTGTCTTTCTCCTTCCAGGTAGGCTTCTGAGAGGTTCAGAGTAGTTCAGTCGCGTCCGCCGGTCATCGTCACCGTCGTCACCGCGTCTCCGGTGGGCAGCGGCCTTGGTGGTGATGGCGTGGAGCTCGGGGGTTGTCCTGGCGTTCCATTCCCGCCGATAGGGGCCCCGAAGGAGCTCTGCAGCAATGGCCTCATCATCGCTGGAAGCCCTGCACCGTCGTCTTCTTCCCCTACATCGTCTTCGGCCATCTTCTTCCCCTCCATCGACTCCATCATGACCGGCTCGTCGTCTCCTTTCCCCCAAGGTGAGCCGCCGGCCCCCGAAGTCTTTTCCTCCACGCGTAGCCCGTAGTTGATCGCCGCCTCGTCTATCGCCGCCGGTAGCAAGACAAGCACCTGCTGCTCGCCTCCTTCCTCCTCACCGCAAGGTGAGCAGGGGAATGGGTCCGAAGATGATCCCAGTGTGAGTGTGAGAGCCGTTGGCGTTGCCAGTTTTGCCGTGGGATCTCCAGAATCGCTGCCGGAACACCCCTGTTGTCGCTGTTGCTCTGTTGTGTATATGCATTTTTAGTTTCGTCAGTTATCGTGCTTGTGTGTACTAGTGGAGCAGAGGACCTCCTTTGTTAGCATTCGGCGCCGTAGCGTAGTGGTTGGGCTCGGGGGAGGTGAGTAGGAGGTCGTGGGTTCGAGCCCAGACTCCCCCCTTTTGCCGTTTTCATTTTTTTCTTTTCCTTTTTCTTTTGTTTATAACCTGCTATGTATGCACATGTGTGTATGTGTGTGTAGTTAATTATTTCAGTTTTTTTATTATTTTCCCTGACAAGGGTGTGTAGATGTTGTGTGTATGTATATATGCCTAAGGAAAATATGCTAGTGTGTGTATGCACCATGCCCACATCCATACTTGTCTATGTGTGTGCTTGGCACATAGAGTTGTGTGTATATATGTGGTTGTGTATGTGTGTATGTGTGTATGTGTGTTTGTAGGTAGGATACATGTGGTGTGTATGTGAGCTTGCACATGTATGTGCTTGTGTGTGTATGTACCCTAGTGTATATATACATGTGTGTGTGTGCTTGGTGTAGTTGTGGTGTGTGTGTGTATGTTATGCATACACACATGCATGCTTGGTTGTGGGAGTGTGTGTGTGTTACCATACACATATACATATACATATATGCTTAGTGTTGCTGCAAACTAAACACTTACCCCATCCCAACCTTTAAGCTGGAATAGTCTCGGTACCTGGGCACATTATAGCTGAGTCCTCTATGGCTCACAGTTTACTACAACAACTCCAGGTATAGGTTCAGATGAGTTCGTGCAGGATGATCTCACCCAGATCCAGTGGGAATATGACGAGGAAAGAGGCAGGATGTACGTGACGTATCCGGATGAGTAGAGGACCTGGTCACGATCTTTGGGATAGCTTGATAGTATCTTTTGCAACTGTTTTATCGTTTGATTTTGTCCGTAGTCGGACCCTTTGTTCAAATTGATGATATGAATTTGAGTGACATTGTAAGTTAGCATGTGGCGAGTGTAAGCCAATCTTGTATGCTCATCTCTTTCAGTATTGTATGTTGTGATGATACTATTCTTGCTAACGGCAAGATGCGCATCTATCCCTTGCGAGGCCCTCGGGCCTTAAAATGGATAGGCGCGCATCTTGGGCGCGACACTACTAATGGAATCCTAGCTAGCCAATACGTGGAACCCAAGTATTTGAAACATTATTTGGCAATCATTTCAAATAAGTTCCAAAACTATTCCAAGTGAAATTATTTCCCTGAATGAATTGAATTGACTGCATGTGTTTGGTTGGAATTAGGATTCCACCAAACCAATAGTGACCTAGACCTTCTACATATTTTGAAAATAGGATTTGAAACATATTTGGTTTTGAAACCAAAATTAAAATTGGAAATATGAGTGCATATTGTAGTTGCCCAATTTTCCCAAATAAGATGTCCACACATTCACAAATATTCATATAGGAATAAAGGGCAGGTTTGTTTTTGAAAGAAAATTCAAATACAAAACACATTCGAATCAACAAAGAAAACAGAAAAAATAAACAAAATAGAAAGAAAAATCAAAATAAAAAGAGAAAAGCCCAACTGGACAGGCCATCCAGGCCGAAGCCTAGATAGCTAGACAGCCCAGTCGCCCAGCCCGCAAGCCCCAATCTCCCTGTTTCCTCACTGACTTGTGAGACTGACATGTCAGGTCTCTCCCCGACCTCGCGCCCACACGACCCCATCTTCTAACAACGCCAACACACTCCCCACCTCACCCATATCGGTCTGGCCACACCCCCGAGGCCCTAACCAGTCCTATAAACCCCTAGGACCCTCCTCTCTATTTCCCCTCTACCTCCCCTCGCCATTGCCGCCATGATGCAGAGAATCGAGCTCGGCGACTTCGGCGGAGCCGTGGCCATCGAAGCTTGACTCCAATGAGTTTGAGCACCCACGAGGCCCACCGGGACCACCAACGCATTCTCTAACACCGTCCACACATCCTAGACACCACCCACACGATTAGAACACCCTAGAAGGCCAACTCCAATGGGACCCGAAGCTCGCCAGCTCCCCGTCTTCGGCTTCGGCGAACCCCGTGAGCCCTGAACCCCCTCTACTCGTCAAGTGCATTCGCCTTGCACATGTTGAAAGCACATATGCTCCCTTGGAGGTTTTGATAATTAATGACAAGATACATTATCTCTTGGACTAACAATTTTATATAGTTTATTTCAGATGAAGTCCAAAGAGAGGGTTGGCTAAGATTGTGAGATAGATCCCCTAGATGCAATGAACACAAGTTGGCAAGAGCTTCAAGATTCAAGAATCCACATTTTCTTTTGTGTGAAAAATCACAATTGAGTCCATAGGAAAATCCAATACTATTAAAAGCGGATGAGGTATTCATAATGATCTGGTTGTTCAAGTGCTTGGAGATTTGCCACCAAAACTCTCAAGCAAGCATCACAAACATATAGCCAAAATCGATGCCTGCAAGTTTTTCCCTTTGGCCCCACCGAGTTTGCCAAGACAGAACCAAAAGCCAAAACCATAGCATCTCTGTACAATTGAGACCACATTTGGTACATCCGAAAAGTTGTTTCCAACTTTCTATAACCAACGTGTTAAACTTTGGAATTATCGAGTTTTTGATTTTGGTGCTACCGAGAATTGGATCTGCCCTAGGTCACCTGAATCGGTCTCACCAAGAACCCGAAATTGCAACCTTTTGCACTACTCGGTGTAATCGAGTTTTTTACTTTGGTGCCACCGAGTTGGGCCATAATGTTGTCACAGTTGGATTTTTGTAGAAGGCTATTTATACCCCTCCACCCCCTCTCAGACATAGAGAGATCACTCAGAACAATCCAACACTTCCACCGTTCATTTTTTAAGAGAGAACCACCAACTCATGTGTTGAGATCAAGATCTTCCACTCCAACCATATGAATCTTGATTTCTAGCCACCCCAAGTTGCTTTCCACCCAATCATCTTCTTCCACCAAGCCAAATCCCGAGAGAGAGAGAGTGATTGAGTGTTGAGGACATTATCTTTTGAAGCACAAGAGCAAGGAGTCTGTCATGTATACACCATCTATTACCTTTAGGAGAGTGGTGTCTCCTAGATTGGTTAGGTGTCGCTTGGGAGCCTCCGGATCATGTGGAGTTGAACCAAGAAGTTTGTAAGGGCAAGCAGATCGCCTAATTCATGAAGATATACCTAGAGTGAGGCTAGTCCATCGTGGACATAAGCCATGGTGGAATAGGGAAGGTTGCTTCTTTGTGGACCCTTTCTGGGTGGAGCCCTCCATGGACTATTGCAACCGCTACCCTCCTTGGGTTGAAGCTTCCATCAATGTGGACGTATGATAGCACCACCTATCAGAACGACGGGAAAAATCTTCGAGTCTTCACTGTGTTTGATCCTTCTACTCGACCATCCCTTATGTTTCTTGCAATTGCATGCTATTTACTTTCCGCTGCAAAATCTCTAGATATGCATGTGTAGGAATCATTGGATGCTACTTAACTTGTGCTAAAATCTGCCTAATTTCCAAGAGAACTAAAAATTTCTCATTTGTCTTGTTACATGTCTAATCGCCCCCTCTAGATGCCTCTTCTCAATCCAACACATCCATGCCGCCCTGACCTTTTGTTCCGTCTAGAGATGTTTGATTTGGAGATATGCGAACGTCACACAAAGCCATCACCGTTGTGCATGACTCTGGCAGCTCCTTGACGCTATTCCCGTCCTCCCCGATGAGCGTTGTGTGCACCAGAGAGACCCTTGCACCAGTCCGATACTGTTTGTGCCATCCTCCATTTTCGGTGACCTAAACGTCATCCTTGACCACCTCCCAAATTCGCACACCCGTCCGCTACTATCCCCGTCTTCTCCGGCGTGTTTCTATGTTGACCTAGCCACCCGGTGAGGACCCCATCTAATACCCCATCCGTTTCAGGTCCAATGCCCCATGATATTCTCTTTAGAGACCAAAATGTTATCTCCTAGTGTTCGGCCGTCCGCCGCTTAGCACCCTAGCACACACCCCTGTAGCCAGGCAGACAAAGCCATGTATCCACCATGTCCTTTAGTTGTACTCTGTTAATTAAAATCAAAATGGAATTTTATAGAAAACCCTCTCTAAATGAAACCTTCATAAATAATTATGTACAAGTCCAAATCAAGTGAAATGTTTGGCAAAAGGATCCTTAGGAAACCTACTTTCACCCCACTCAAAAACTTTTCATGTTTGAATAGTTTAAAATTCAATATCAAACATATTGAATTTGAACTTAAATAGGACATAACTTGCAATATATTGTTCCAAATTTTGATTTATTTTGCAATGTGAATCTAATTAAATGTACATTTATTTTAGGGAACTTTAGTACAATTTTAAATCTTAAAAATATATTTAAAACATATTACAATATAAGGCAAAATTCAAATAGAAATTAAAACTAATTTAGTTTAATTTGAATTAAGGATTTTTTTAAAATAATTATCAACAAATGTTCGAGAAATCTTAAATTGAACTTTAGTGACTATTTCCTAGGATTAATATTTGACTTTAGGTAATACAAATAATATTTCAATTTCATGTCAAACCTACTTTGAAATTAAATTGAAACCTATTTTTAGTTTGAAATGAAATGCAAATAAATTGT